>OW804101.1:83234938-83937517 GCA_942159475.1 Sthenelais limicola | reverse complement strand
TATAACAGGTAATATAGGAGGTATCAGTACATATAACAGGAACTATAGGAGGTATCAGTACATATAACAGGAACTATAGGAGGTATCAGTGCATATAACAGGTACTATATGAGGTATCAGTGCATATAACAGGTACTATAGGAGGTATCAGTGCATATAGCAGGAACTATAGGAGGTATCAGTGCATATAGCAGGTAATATAGGAGGTATCAGTGCATATAACAGGTACAATAGGAGGTATCAGTGCATATAACAAGTACTATAGGAGGTATCAGTGCATATAACAGGTACTATAGGAGGTATCAGTGCATATAACAGGAACTATAGGAGGTATCAGTGCATATAACAGGTACTATAGGAGGTATCAGTGCATATAACAGGTACTATAGGAGGTATCAGTGCATATAACAGGTACTATAGGAGGTATCAGTGAATATAACAAGTACTATAGGAGGTATCAGTGCATATAACAGGTACTATAGGAGGTATCAGTGCATATAACAGGTACTATAGGAGGTATCAGTGCATATAGCAGGTAATATAGGAGGTATCAGTGCATATAACAGGTACTATAGGAGGTATCAGTGAATATAACAAGTACTATAGGAGGTATCAGTGCATATAACAGGTAATATAGGAGGTATCAGTGCATATAACAGGTACTATAGGAGGTATCAGTGCATATATCAGGTACTATAGGAGGTATCAGTGCATATAACAGGTACTATAGGAGGTATCAGTGCATATAACAGGTACTATAGGAGGTATCAGTGCATATAGCAGGTAATATAGGAGGTATCAGTGCATATAACATGTACTATAGGAGGTATCAGTGAATATAACAAGTACTATAGGAGGTATCAGTGCATATAACAGGTAATACATATAACAGGTACTATAGGAGGTATCAGTGCATATAACAGGTACAATAGGAGGTATCAGTGCATATAACAGGTACTATAGGAGGTATCAGTGCATATAACAGGGTACTATAGGACGTATCAGTGCATATAACAGGTACTCTAGGTGGTATCAGTGCATATAGCAGGTACTATAGGAGGTATCA
Organism: Sthenelais limicola; assembly: GCA_942159475.1. Classification (NCBI taxonomy): domain Eukaryota; kingdom Metazoa; phylum Annelida; class Polychaeta; order Phyllodocida; family Sigalionidae; genus Sthenelais; species Sthenelais limicola. The sequence goes on along the minus strand of OW804101.1, from coordinate 83,936,451 downwards.
GTGCATATAACAGGTACTATAGGAGGTATCAGTGAATATAACAAGTACTATAGGAGGTATCAGTGCATATAACAGGTAATATAGGGAGGTATCAGTGCATATAACAGGTACTATAGGAGGTATCAGTGCATATAACAGGTACTATAGGTGGTATATATCAGTGCATATAAGAAGTACTATAGGAGGTATCAGTGCATATAACAGGTACTATAGCAGGTATCAGTGCATATATCAAGGTACTATAGGAGGTATCAGTGCATATAACAGGTACTATAGGAGGTATCAGTGCATATAACAGGTACTTATAGGAGGTATCAGTGCGTATAACAGGTAATATAGGAGGTATCAGTGCATATAACAGGTACTATAGGAGGTATCAGTGCATATAACAGGTACTATAGGGAGGTATCAGTGCATATAACAGGTACTATAGGTGGTATATATCAGTGCATATAAGAAGTACTATAGGAGGTATCAGTGCATATAACAGGTACTATAGCAGGTATCAGTGCATATATCAGGTACTATAGGAGGTATCAGTGCATATAACAGGTACTATAGGAGGTATCAGTGCATATAACAGGTACTATAGGAGGGTATCAGTGCGTATAAACAGGTAATATAGGAGGTATCAGTGCATATAACAGGTACTATAGGAGGTATCAGTGCATATAACAGGTACTATAGGAGGTATCAGTGCATATAACAGGTACTAATAGGAGGTATCAGTGCATATATCAGGTACTATAGGAGGTATCAGTGCATATAACAGGTACTATAGGAGGTATCAGTGAATATAACAAGTACTATAGGAGGTATCAGTGCATATAACAGGTAATATAGGAGGTATCAGTACATATAACAGGAACTATATGAGGTATCAGTACATATAACAGGAACTATAGGAGGTATCAGTGCATATAACAGGTACTATATGAGGTATCAGTGCATATAACAGTAACTATATGAGGTATCAGTGCATATAACAGGTACTATAGGAGGTATCAGTGCATATAACAGGAACTATAGGAGGTATCAGTGCATATAGCAGGTACTATAGGAGGTATCAGTGCATATAACAGGTACTATAGGAGGTATCAGTGCATATAACAGGTACTATAGGAGGTATCAGTGCATATAACAGGTACTATAGGAGGTATCAGTGCATATAACAGGTAATATAGGAGGTATCAGTGCATATAACAGGTACTATAGGAGGTATCAGTGCATATAACAGGTACTATAGGAGGTATCAGTGCATATAACAGGTACTATAGGTTGGTATATTATCAGTGCATATAACAGGTACTATAGGAGGTATCAGTGCATATAACAGGTACTATAGGAGGTATCAGTGCATATAACAGGTACTATAGGAGGTATCAGTGCATATAACAAGTACTATAGGAGGTATCAGTGCATATATCAGGTACTATAGGAGGTATCAGTGCATATAACAGGTACTATAGGAGGTATCAGTGCATATAGCAGGTACTATAGGAGGTATCAGTGCATATAACAGGTACTATAGGAGGTATCAGTGCATATAACAGGTACTATAGGAGGTATCAGTGCATATAACAGGTAATATAGGAGGTATCAGTGCATATAACAGGTACTATAGGAGGTATCAGTGCATATAACAGGTACTATAGGAGGTATCAGTGCATATATCAGGTACTATAGGAGGTATCAGTGCATATAACAGGTACTATAGGAGGTATCAGTGCATATAACATGTACTATAGGAGGTATCAGTGCATATAGCAGGTACTATAGGGAGGGTATCAGTGCATATAACAGGTACTATAGGTGGTATATATCAGTGCATATAAGAAGTACTGTAGGAGGTATCAGTGCATATAACAGGTACTATAGCAGGTATCAGTGCATATAGCAGTTACTATAGGAGGTATCAGTGCATATAACAGGTACAATAGGAGGTATCAGTGCATATAGCAGGTACTATAGGAGGTATCAGTGCATATAACAGGTACAATAGTGAGGTATCAGTGCATATAGCAGGTACTATAGGAGGTATCAGTGCATATAACAGGTACAATAGGAGGTATCAGTGCATATAGCAGGTACTATAGGAGGTATCAGTGCATATAACAGGTACAATAGGAGGTATCAGTGCATATAGCAGGTACTATAGGAGGTATCAGTGCATATAACAGGTACAATAGGAGGTATCAGTGCATATATCAGGTACTATAGGAGGTATCAGTGCATATAGCAGGTACTATAGGAGGTATCAGTGCATATAACAGGTACTATAGGTGGTATATATCAGTGCATATAAGAAATACTATAGGAGGTATCAGTGCATATAACAGGTACTATAGGAGGTATCAGTGCATATATCAGGTACTATAGGAGGTATCAGTGCATATAACAGGTACTATAGGAGGTATCAGTGCATATAACAGGTACTATAGGAGGTATCAGTGCATATAACAGGTACTATAGGAGGTATCAGTGCATATAACAGGTACTATAGGAGGTATCAGTGAATATAACAAGTACTATAGGAGGTATCAGTGCATATAACAGGTACTATAGGAGGTATCAGTGCATATAACAGGTACTATAGGAGGTATCAGTGCATATAACATGTACTATAGGAGGTATCAGTGAATATAACAAGTACTATAGGAGGTATCAGTGCATATAACAGGTACTATAGGTGGTATATATCAGTGCATATAACAGGTACTATAGGAGGTATCAGTGCATATATCAGCTACTATAGGAGGTATCAGTGCATATAACAGGTACTATAGGAGGTATCAGTGCATATATCAGGTTACTATAGGAGGTATCAGTGCATATATCAGGTACTATAGGGAGGTATCAGTGCATATATCAGGTACTATAGGAGGTATCAGTGCATATAACAAGTACTATAGGAGGTATCAGTGCATATAACAGGTACTATAGGAGGTATCAGTGCATATAGCAGGTACGATAGGAGGTATCAGTGCATATAACAGGTACTATAGGAGGTATCAGTGCATATAACAGGTACTATAGGAGGTATCAGTGCATATATCAGGTACTATAGGAGGTATCAGTGCATATAACAGGTACTATAGGAGGTATCAGTGCATATAACAGGTAATATAGGAGGTATCAGTGCATATAACAGGTACTATAGGAGGTATCAGTGCATATAACAGGTACTATAGGTGGTATATATCAGTGCATATAACAGGTACTATAGGAGGTATCAGTGCATATAACAGGTACTATAGGAGGTATCAGTGCATATAACAGGTACTATAGGAGGTATCAGTGAATATAACAAGTACTATAGGAGGTATCAGTGCATATAACAGGTAATATAGGAGGTATCAGTACATATAACAGGAACTATAGGAGGTATCAGTACATATAACAGGAACTATAGGAGGTATCAGTGCATATAACAGGTACTATATGAGGTATCAGTGCATATAACAGGTACTATAGGAGGTATCAGTGCATATAGCAGGAACTATAGGAGGTATCAGTGCATATAGCAGGTAATATAGGAGGTATCAGTGCATATAACAGGTACAATAGGAGGTATCAGTGCATATAACAAGTACTATAGGAGGTATCAGTGCATATAACAGGTACTATAGGAGGTATCAGTGCATATAACAGGAACTATAGGAGGTATCAGTGCATATAACAGGTACTATAGGAGGTATCAGTGCATATAACAGGTACTATAGGAGGTATCAGTGCATATAACAGGTACTATAGGAGGTATCAGTGAATATAACAAGTACTATAGGAGGTATCAGTGCATATAACAGGTACTATAGGAGGTATCAGTGCATATAACAGGTACTATAGGAGGTATCAGTGCATATAGCAGGTAATATAGGAGGTATCAGTGCATATAACAGGTACTATAGGAGGTATCAGTGAATATAACAAGTACTATAGGAGGTATCAGTGCATATAACAGGTAATATAGGAGGTATCAGTGCATATAACAGGTACTATAGGAGGTATCAGTGCATATATCAGGTACTATAGGAGGTATCAGTGCATATAACAGGTACTATAGGAGGTATCAGTGCATATAACAGGTACTATAGGAGGTATCAGTGCATATAGCAGGTAATATAGGAGGTATCAGTGCATATAACATGTACTATAGGAGGTATCAGTGAATATAACAAGTACTATAGGAGGTATCAGTGCATATAACAGGTAATATAGGAGGTATCAGTGCATATAACAGGTACTATAGGAGGTATCAGTGCATATAACAGGTACAATAGGAGGTATCAGTGCATATAACAGGTACTATAGGAGGTATCAGTGCATATAACAGGTACTATAGGACGTATCAGTGCATATAACAGGTACTCTAGGTGGTATCAGTGCATATAGCAGGTACTATAGGAGGTATCAGTGCATATAACAGGTACTATAGGAGGTATCAGTGAATATAACAAGTACTATAGGAGGTATCAGTGCATATAACAGGTAATATAGGAGGTATCAGTGCATATAACAGGTACTATAGGAGGTATCAGTGCATATAACAGGTACTATAGGTGGTATATATCAGTGCATATAAGAAGTACTATAGGAGGTATCAGTGCATATAACAGGTACTATAGCAGGTATCAGTGCATATATCAGGTACTATAGGAGGTATCAGTGCATATAACAGGTACTATAGGAGGTATCAGTGCATATAACAGGTACTATAGGAGGTATCAGTGCGTATAACAGGTAATATAGGAGGTATCAGTGCATATAACAGGTACTATAGGAGGTATCAGTGCATATAACAGGTACTATAGGTGGTATATATCAGTGCATATAAGAAGTACTATAGGAGGTATCAGTGCATATAACAGGTACTATAGCAGGTATCAGTGCATATATCAGGTACTATAGGAGGTATCAGTGCATATATCAGGTACTATAGGAGGTATCAGTGCATATAACAGGTACTATAGGAGGTATCAGTGCATATAACAGGTACTATAGGTGGTATATATCAGTGTATATAACAGGTACTATAGGAGGTATCAGTGCATATAACAGGTACTATAGCAGGTATCAGTGCATATATCAGGTACTATAGGAGGTATCAGTGCATATAACAGGTACTATAGGAGGTATCAGTGCATATAACAGGTACTATAGGAGGTATCAGTGCATATAACAGGTACTATAGGAGGTATCAGTGCATATAGCAGGTACTATAGGTGGTATATATCAGTGCATATAACAGGTACTATAGGAGGTATCAGTGCATATAACAGGTACTATAGGAGGTATCAGTGCATATAACAGGTACTATAGGAGGTATCAGTGCATATAACAGGTACTATAGGAGGTATCAGTGCATATAACAGGTACTATAGGAGGTATCAGTACATATAACAGGTACTATAGGAGGTATCAGTGCATATAACAGGTACTATAGGAGGTATCAGTGCATATAACAGGTACTATAGGAGGTATATATCAGTGCATATAACAGGTACTATAGGAGGTATCAGTGCATATAACAGGTACTATAGGAGGTATCAGTGCATATAACAGGTAATATAGGAGGTATCAGTGCATATAACAGGTACTGTAGGAGGTATCAGTGCATATAACAGGTACTATAGGATGTATCAGTGCATATAACAGGTACTATAGGAGGTATCAGTGCATATAGCAGGTACTATAGGAGGTATCAGTGCATATAACAAGTACTATAGGAGGTATCAGTGCATATAACAGGTACTATAGGAGGTATCAGTGCATATAACAGGTACTATAGGAGGTATCAGTGCATATAACAGGTACTATAGGAGGTATCAGTGCATATATCAAGTACTATAGGAGGTATCAGTGCATATAACATGTACTATAGGAGGTATCAGTGCATATAACATGTACTATAGGAGGTATCAGTGCATATAACAGGTACTATAGGAGGTATCAGTGCATATAACAGGTACTATAGGAGGTATCAGTGCATATAACAGGTACTATAGGCGGTATCAGTGCATATAACAGGTACTATAGGAGGTATCAGTGCATATAACAGGTACTATAGGAGGTATCAGTGCATATAACAGGTACTATAGGAGGTATCAGTGCATATATCAAGTACTATAGGAGGTATCAGTGCATATAACAGGTACTATAGGAGGTATCAGTGCATATAACAGGTACTATAGGAGGTATCAGTACATATAACAGGTACTATAGGAGGTATCAGTGCATATAGCAGGTACTATAGGAGGTATCAGTGCATATAACAGGTACTATAGGAGGTATCAGTGCATATAACAGGTACTATAGGAGGTATCAGTACATATAACAGGTACTATAGGAGGTATCAGTGCATATAACAGGTACTATAGGAGGTATCAGTGCATATAACAGGTACTATAGGAGGTATATATCAGTGCATATAACAGGTACTATAGGAGGTATCAGTGCATATAACAGGTACTGTAGGAGGTATCAGTGCATATAACAGGTACTATAGGATGTATCAGTGCATATAACAGGTACTATAGGAGGTATCAGTGCATATAACAGGTACTATAGGAGGTATCAGTGCATATAGCAGGTACTATAGGAGGTATCAGTGCATATAGCAGGTACTATAGGAGGTATCAGTGCATATAACAGGTACTATAGGAGGTATATATCAGTGCATATAACAGGTACTATAGGAGGTATCAGTGCATATAACAGGTACTATAGGAGGTATCAGTGCATATAGCAGGTACTATAGGAGGTATCAGTGCATATAATCGGTACTATGGGAGGTATCAGTGCATATAACAGGTACTATAGGAGGTATCAGTGCATATAGCAGGTACTATAGGAGGTATCAGTGCATATATTGGGTACTATGGGAGGTATCAGTGCATATAGCAGGTAATATAGGAGGTATCAGTGCATATAACAGGTACTATAGGAGGTATATATCAGTGCATATAACAGGTACTATAGAAGGTATATATCAGTGGATATAACAAGTACTATAGGAGGTATCAGTGCATATATCAGGTACTATAGGAGGTATCAGTGCATATAATCGGTACTATGGGAGGTATCAGTGCATATAACAGGTACTATAGGAGGTATCAGTGCATATAGCAGGTACTATAGGAGGTATCAGTGCATATAGCAGGAACTATAGGAGGTATCAGTGCATATAACAGGTACTATAGGAGGTATCAGTGCATATAGCAGGTACTATAGGATGTATCAGTGCATATAATAAGTACTATAGGAGGTATCAGTGCATATATCAGGTACTATAGGAGGTATCAGTGCATATAACAGGTACTATAGGAGGTACCAGTGCATATAACAGGTACTATAGGAGGTATCAGTGCATGTAACAGGTACTATAGGAGGTATCAGTGCATATAACAAGTGCTATAGGAGGTATTAGTGCATATACAGCAGTAAGCACTGTACCAGAACTAGTAACTATGTTATCCACAGCGGGTGATGTGAGTCAGTTGTGAGCGTCCAGTTCACCCAGCTCAGTTACATTTGACAACTACACCCCTTACTTTGACCTTGGGGCACTCTGTATGACCCTATGTGAATCCCGTGACCCTGGGAATGACCCTGGGAGTGACCCTGGGAGTGACCCTTGGAGTGACCCTGGGAGTGACCCTAGGAGTGACCCTGGGAGTGACCCTGGGAGTGACCATATGACAGCGAGTGACAGCTAGACCCCATCCATCATGACTTATGAGCAGCGGTCTGGCAGGCTATCCACACCTGCACCAGGGGGAAGCACCAGCTACCACCATCAGATCTTATAATGGCCTCACCGTAACTATTGACACATGTATGTGACCGCGTGTAAAAGGTAGCAAATGCAACGAAAAATTATATAATAAATTATCTCAGATAGGTACAATCAGGGTTATTTGGGGATGTGTATGTCTCACTGCACATGTCTGTTCAAGTGCACGCTGGGTTGGATTTTGTTGAAATCTGACGTACAATTATTTAGCAAGATTTGTTTGTATGGAAACTTGTTGCAATAATGTTTTCAGCCATATCACAGATTGTGTCTTTATCGATGAAATCCAAATGCATGATGGGAAAGATCTCATTCTCATGGAAACGTGTACATAATAATGACATATTGACATTAGAGTATGTATAAACATGCTGAACATGGCATGATTCCTATATATTTTACACTGTACCATTAGTTTCATCATGCCATGTGAATCAATATTCAAAATGGTGGCTATGCAAGTCCCGTATTCCATGTCATTTTAGTCCATTCTGGGTCAGATTTTGGGTCTATTTCGAATGCAATATGAGGCCATATACCATGGTGTCATCATACTTTTGGGCTGGTGATTGGTTATCGAATCTGGGTCCCGCGGGCGTACCAATTTTGTAAGGGTCCATAGCACCCAACAAAATTGGGTAGCCCAAGGGAGATAACCAGCCCTCACACTGCCAGAAGTCTATTTTGTATTTATTATACCTCCCTCTATGTTTTTGTGTGATAAAATAGCGAAAATTCAATAGAAATTGGAGTCAGACAACAAGCTCTCTCCACCACTCGTTTTGTTTACGCTCTCACTTAACTTCACTTCCGGTCCACCTCACTCATTTTCGGCTCTATTTTTATATTTAAATACGCAATAAATTTGGAATTTTAAAGTTGCTTATCATTATAATTATTATTATATCATTACATACGATGTATTACAAGTCTTTTTTCCATGAACATAATTATTTAAATAAAGAAAATGAGGATGCGAACATGGGCCTATTTTTTCAACAAAAATTCCGCCAGAGGGTAATATGATATGTAAATACCGCCCAGAGGGTAATACGGTTTTCCAATGCTGTAGCCTATGGCTTACCATACCATCCCTCCCAGAGGTATAATAATTATCAATGTTCCAATGTCAACATGCATGTGTTATACATGTTTCCACACAACAAGTCCCCATATTTTGCATCATGCATTTGGTTCATTTATACAAACTCTGGTATTTGTGAAAACATTCTTGCAATTTTCGATAAAAATCTTGCCAAATATTTGTCTGTCAGATTTCAATAAGATCCGTCCCATGATGCACTTTGTAATGCACATGCGCAGTGGCACATGCAACTCCCCTATTGGATGCATTTCAGTAGATAATTACATTAAGATGTAGATTCATTGTCTCAATTTGTTACCATGGTAAATGGGCAAGTATAATGGGTCAAGCTGGACACACACTTGCACGTGTAGGTCAAACAATTACAGTTGCCATGGAAACAAGGGGTAAGCTTGGGAAACAGTGTCTGAGGGGAAACAGTGTCTGAAGTGTAGAACCAACACCAGAGAGAAGGGGACCACTTACAGGGCTGCTCATGTAACATGGCTACAACAACTATTGAGCAACATGTTTAACAACTGAATAAGGCAGAATATTTTTACTTAAAGTGTAGCTTCCTACACTATTGCTTTATGCAGTCCTGAAGTACTATATGGAACAGAAACTGCCCATGGATATGCTTCAGGAACATCATTATGTAGTGGAAGTGCTACACCCTGGTGTTTGACTCTAGATCAACTCTAGTCACAGCTAATTTAACCCTGTTCTTACCACTAGGTGTGCTGCTTTACTCCCATAATGTATTATATCAGCAGCTGGTGTATGCCACCGTTTTATCACAATCTATAACTATCTCAGGCCTTATGCTGTTTATGTACTCTCTTGTGAGTACTTGTGTTCTCATTACCCTTACTTACACTCTCATATGGTATTTACAGACATGTGTTGTCCACCTCTTGTATATCACTACCTTTACTCCATGTGTGTAGGGGACCCAAGGAGGGAACCACAGCTTCTGGCCCGCTTTACTCCATGTGTATAGGGGACCCAAGGAGGGAGCCACAGCTTCTGGGCTGCTTTACTCCATGTGTGTAGGGGACCCAAGGAGGGAACCACAGCTTCTGGCCCGCTTTACTCCATGTGTATAGGGGACCCAAGGAGGGAGCCACAGCTTCTGGGCTGCTTTACTCCATGTGTGTAGGGGACCCAAGGAGGGAACCACAGCTTCTGGGCTGCTTTACTCCATGTGTATAGGAGACCCAAGGAGGGAACCACAGCTTCTGGCCCGCTTTACTCCATGTGTATAGGGGACCCAAGGAGGGAGCCACAGCTTCTGGGCCGCTTTACTCCATGTGTATAGGAGACCCAAGGAGGGAACCACAGCTTCTGGCCCGCTTTACTCCATGTGTATAGGGGACCCAAGGAGGGAGCCACAGCTTCTGGGCTGCTTTACTCCATGTGTGTAGGGGACCCAAGGAGGGAACCACAGCTTCTGGGCTGCTTTACTCCATGTGTATAGGGGACCCAAGGAGGGAGCCACAGCTTCTGGCCCGCTTTACTCCATGTGTATAGGGGACCCAAGGAGGGAACCACAGCTTCTGGCCCGCTTTACTCCATGTGTATAGGGGACCCAAGGAGGGAGCCACAGCTTCTGGGCCGCTTTACTCCATGTATATAGGGGACCCAAGGAGGGAGCCACAGCTTCTGGCCCGCTTTACTCCATGTGTATAGGGGACCCAAGGAGGGAGCTACAGCTTCTGGGCTGCTTTACTCCATGTGTGTAGGGGACCCAAGGAGGGAACCACAGCTTCTGGGCTGCTTTACTCCATGTGTGTAGGGGACCCAAGGAGGGAGCCACAGCTTCTGGGCTGCTTTACTCCATGTGTATAGGGGACCCAAGGAGGGAACCACAGCTTCTGGGCTGCTTTACTCCATGTGTATAGGGGACCCAAGGAGGGAGCCACAGCTTCTGGGCTGCTTTACTCCATGTGTATAGGGGACCCAAGGAGGGAACCACAGCTTCTGGGCTGCTTTACTCCATGTGTGTAGGGGACCCAAGGAGGGAGCCACAGCTTCTGGGCCGCTTTACTCCATGTGTATAGGGGACCCAAGGAGGGAACCACAGCTTCTGGGCTGCTTTACTCCATGTGTATAGGGGACCCAAGGAGGGAACCATGGGCCGCTTTACTCCATGTGTGTAGGGGACCCAAGGAGGGAACCACAGCTTCTGGGCTGCTTTACTCCATGTGTATAGGGGACCCAAGGAGGGAACCACAGCTTCTGGGCTGCTTTACTCCATGTGTGTAGGGGACCCAAGGAGGGAACCACAGCTTCTGGGCTGCTTTACTCCATGTGTATAGGGGACCCAAGGAGGGAGCCACAGCTTCTGGGCCGCTTTACTCCATGTGTATAGGGGACCCAAGGAGGGAACCACAGCTTCTGGGCTGCTTTACTCCATGTGTATAGGGGACCCAAGGAGGGAACCACAGCTTCTGGGCTGCTTTACTCCATGTGTGTAGGGGACCCAAGGAGGGAGCCATGGGCCGCTTTACTCCATGTGTATAGGGGACCCAAGGAGGGAGCCATGGGCCGCTTTACTCCATGTGTATAGGGGACCCAAGGAGGGAGCCACAGCTGCTGGGCTGCTTTACTCCATGTGTATAGGGGACCCAAGGAGGGAACCACAGCTTCTGGGCTGCTTTACTCCATGTGTATAGGGGACCCAAGGAGGGAGCCATGGGCCGCTTTACTCCATGTGTATAGGGGACCCAAGGAGGGAGCCACAGCTGCTGGGCTGCTTTACTCCATGTGTGTAGGGGACCCAAGGAGGGAACCACAGCTTCTGGGCTTTACTCCATGTGTGTAGGGGACCCAAGGAGGGAACCACAGCTTCTGGGCTTTACTCCATGTGTGTAGGGGACCCAAGGAGGGAGCCACAGCTTCTGGGCCGCTTTACTCCATGTGTGTAGGGGACCCAAGGAGGGAGCCACAGCTGCTGGCCCGCTTTACTCCATGTGTATAGGGGACCCAAGGAGGGAGCCAAAGCTTCTGGGCTGCTTTACTCCATGTCTATAGGGGACCCAAGGAGGGAACCACAGCTTCTGGGCTGCTTTACTCCATGTGTATAGGGGACCCAAGGAGGGAACCACAGCTTCTGGGCTGCTTTACTCCATGTGTATAGGGGACCCAAGGAGGGAACCACAGCTTCTGGGCTGCTTTACTCCATGTGTATAGGGGACCCAAGGAGGGAACCACAGCTTCTGGGCTGCTTTACTCCATGTGTATAAGGGACCCAAGGAGGGAACCACAGCTTCTGGGCTGCTTTACTCCATGTGTATAAGGGACCCAAGGAGGGAACCACAGCTTCTGGGCTGCTTTACTCCATGTGTATAAGGGACCCAAGGAGGGAGCCAGAGCTTTACTCCATGTGTATAGGGGACCCAAGGAGGGAACCACAGCTTCTGGCCCGCTTTACTCCATGTGTGTAGGGGACCCAAGGAGGGAGCCACAGCTTCTGGGCCGCTTTACTCCATGTGTGTAGGGGACCCAAGGAGGGAGCCATGGGCCGCTTTACTCCATGTGTATAGGGGACCCAAGGAGGGAGCCACAGCTTTACTCCATGTGTATAGGGGACCCAAGGAGGGAGCCACAGCTGCTGGGCCGCTTTACTCCATGTGTATAGGGGACCCAAGGAGGGAACCACAGCTTCTGGGCCGCTTTACTCCATGTGTATAGGGGACCCAAGGAGGGAACCACAGCTGCTGGGCTGCTTTACTCCATGTGTATAGGGGACCCAAGGAGGGAACCACAGCTGCTGGGCTGCTTTACTCCATGTGTATAGGGGACCCAAGGAGGGAACCACAGCTTCTGGGCTGCTTTACTCCATGTGTATAGGGGACCCAAGGAGGGAACCACAGCTTCTGGGCTGCTTTACTCCATGTGTATAGGGGACCCAAGGAGGGAACCACAGCTTCTGGGCCGCTTTACTCCATGTGTATAGGGGACCCAAGGAGGGAACCACAGCTTCTGGGCCGCTTTACTCCATGTGTATAGGGGACCCAAGGAGGGAGCCACAGCTTCTGGGCTGCTTTACTCCATGTGTATAGGGGACCCAAGGAGGGAGCCACAGCTTCTGGGCTGCTTTACTCCATGTGTATAGGGGACCCAAGGAGGGAGCCACAGCTTCTGGGCTGCTTTACTCCATGTGTATAGGGGACCCAAGGAGGGAGCCATGGCCCGCTTTACTCCATGTGTATAGGGGACCCAAGGAGGGAGCCACAGCTTCTGGACTGCTTTACTCCATGTGTATAGGGGACCCAAGGAGGGAACCACAGCTTCTGGGCTGCTTTACTCCATGTGTGTAGGGGACCCAAGGAGGGAGCCACAGCTTCTGGGCTGCTTTACTCCATGTGTATAGGGGACCCAAGGAGGGAACCACAGCTTCTGGGCTGCTTTACTCCATGTGTATAGGGGACCCAAGGAGGGAGCCACAGCTTCTGGGCTGCTTTACTCCATGTGTGTAGGGGACCCAAGGAGGGAACCACAGCTTCTGGGCAGCTTTACTCCATGTGTATAGGGGACCCAAGGAGGGAACCACAGCTTCTGGGCTGCTTTACTCCATGTGTATAGGGGACCCAAGGAGGGAACCACAGCTTCTGGGCTGCTTTACTCCATGTGTATAGGGGACCCAAGGAGGGAACCACAGCTTCTGGGCAGCTTTACTCCATGTGTGTAGGGAACCCAAGGAGGGAGCCACAGCTTCTGGGCTGCTTTACTCCATGTGTATAGGGGACCCAAGGAGGGAACCACAGCTTCTGGGCCGCTTTACTCCATGTGTATAGGGGACCCAAGGAGGGAGCCACAGCTTCTGGGCTGCTTTACTCCATGTGTATAGGGGACCCAAGGAGGGAGCCATGGGCTGCTTTACTCCATGTGTATAGGGGACCCAAGGAGGGAACCACAGCTTCTGGGCTGCTTTACTCCATGTGTGTAGGGGACCCAAGGAGGGAACCACAGCTTCTAGGCCGCTTTACTCCATGTGTATAGGGGACCCAAGGAGGGAACCACAGCTTCTGGGCTGCTTTACTCCATGTGTATAGGGGACCCAAGGAGGGAACCACAGCTTCTAGGCCGCTTTACTCCATGTGTATAGGGGACCCAAGGAGGGAACCACAGCTTCTGGGCTGCTTTACTCCATGTGTATAGGGGACCCAAGGAGGGAACCACAGCTTCTGGGCTGCTTTACTCCATGTGTGTAGGGGACCCAAGGAGGGAACCACAGCTTCTGGGCCGCTTTACTCCATGTGTGTAGGGGACCCAAGGAGGGAACCACAGCTTCTGGGCTGCTTTACTCCATGTGTATAGGGGACCCAAGGAGGGAACAACAGCTTCTGGGCTGCTTTACTCCATGTGTGTAGGGGACCCAAGGAGGGAACCACAGCTTCTGGGCTGCTTTACTCCATGTGTATAGGAGACCCAAGGAGGGAACCACAGCTTCTGGGCCGCTTTACTCCATGTGTGTAGGGGACCCAAGGAGGGAGCCACAGCTTCTGGGCTGCTTTACTCCATGTGTGTAGGGGACCCAAGGAGGGAGCCAAAGCTTCTGGGCTGCTTTACTCCATGTGTATAGGGGACCCAAGGAGGGAGCCACAGCTTCTGGGCTGCTTTACTCCATGTGTGTAGGGGACCCAAGGAGGGAACCACAGCTTCTGGGCTGCTTTACTCCATGTGTATAGGGGACCCAAGGAGGGAGCCATGGGCCGCTTTACTCCATGTGTATAGGGGACCCAAGGAGGGAACCACAGCTTCTGGGCTGCTTTACTCCATGTGTGTAGGGGACCCAAGGAGGGAGCCACAGCTTCTGGGCTGCTTTACTCCATGTGTGTAGGGGACCCAAGGAGGGAGCCAAAGCTTCTGGGCTGCTTTACTCCATGTGTATAGGGGACCCAAGGAGGGAGCCACAGCTTCTGGGCTGCTTTACTCCATGTGTGTATAGGGGACCCAAGGAGGGAGCCACAGCTTCTGGGCTGCTTTACTCCATGTGTATAGGGGACCCAAGGAGGGAACCACAGCTTCTGGGCTGCTTTACTCCATGTGTATAGGGGACCCAAGGAGGGAGCCACAGCTTCTGGGCTGCTTTACTCCATGTGTGTAGGGGACCCAAGGAGGGAGCCACAGCTTCTGGGCTGCTTTACTCCATGTGTGTAGGGGACCCAAGGACGGAACCACAGCTTCTGGGCTGCTTTACTCCATGTGTGTAGGGGACCCAAGGAGGGAGCCACAGCTTCTGGGCTGCTTTACTCCATGTGTGTAGGGGACCCAAGGAGGGAACCACAGCTTCTGGGCTGCTTTACTCCATGTGTGTAGGGGACCCAAGGAGGGAGCCAAAGCTTCTGGGCCGCTTTACTCCATGTGTATAGGGAACCCAAGGAGGGAACCACAGCTTCTGGGCCGCTTTACTCCATGTGTATAGGGGACCCAAGGAGGGAACCACAGCTTCTGGGCCGCTTTACTCCATGTGTATAGGGGACCCAAGGAGGGAACCACAGCTTCTGGGCCGCTTTACTCCATGTGTATAGGGGACCCAAGGAGGGAACCACAGCTTCTGGGCTGCTTTACTCCATGTGTGTAGGGGACCCAAGGAGGGAACCACAGCTTCTGGGCTGCTTTACTCCATGTGTATAGGGGACCCAAGGAGGGAACCACAGCTTCTGGGCTGCTTTACTCCATGTGTGTAGGGGACCCAAGGAGGGAACCACAGCTTCTGGGCTGCTTTACTCCATGTGTATAGGGGACCCAAGGAGGGAGCCATGGGCCGCTTTACTCCATATGTGTAGGGGACCCAAGGAGGGAACCACAGCTGCTTTACTCCATGTGTATAGAGGACCCAAGGAGGGAGCCACAGCTGCTGGGCTGCTTTACTCCATGTGTGTAGGGGACCCAAGGAGGGAACCACAGCTTCTGGACCGCTTTACTCCATGTGTGTAGGGGACCCAAGGAGGGAGCCACAGCTTCTGGACCGCTTTACTCCATGTGTGTAGGGGACCCAAGGAGGGAACCAAAGCTTCTGGACCGCTTTACTCCATGTGTATAGGGGACCCAAGGAGGGAACCAAAGCTTCTGGGCTGCTTTACTCCATGTGTATAGGGGACCCAAGGAGGGAGCCACAGCTGCTGGGCCGCTTTACTCCATGTGTGTAGGGGATCCAAGGAGGGAACCACAGCTTCTGGGCTGCTTTACTCCATGTGTATAGGGGACCCAAGGAGGGAACCACAGCTGCTTTACTCCATGTGTATAGAGGACCCAAGGAGGGAGCCACAGCTGCTGGGCTGCTTTACTCCATGTGTGTAGGGGACCCAAGGAGGGAACCACAGCTTCTGGGCTGCTTTACTCCATGTGTGTAGGGGACCCAAGGAGGGAACCACAGCTTCTGGGCTGCTTTACTCCATGTGTGTAGGGGACCCAAGGAGGGAGCCACAGCTTCTGGGCTGCTTTACTCCATGTGTGTAGGGGACCCAAGGAGGGAGCCAAAGCTTCTGGGTCGCTTTACTCCATGTGTATAGGGGACCCAAGGAGGGAGCCACAGCTTCTGGGCTGCTTTACTCCATGTGTGTAGGGGACCCAAGGAGGGAGCCACAGCTTCTGGGCTGCTTTACTCCATGTGTATAGGGGACCCAAGGAGGGAACCACAGCTTCTGGGCTGCTTTACTCCATGTGTATAGGGGACCCAAGGAGGGAGCCACAGCTGCTTTACTCCATGTGTGTAGGGGACCCAAGGAGGGAGCCACAGCTTCTGGGCTGCTTTACTCCATGTGTATAGGGGACCCAAGGAGGGAGCCACAGCTGCTTTACTCCATGTGTGTAGGGGACCCAAGGAGGGAACCAAAGCTTCTGGGCCGCTTTACTCCATGTGTATAGGGGTCCAAGGAGGGAGCCACAGCTTCTGGGCTGCTTTACTCCATGTGTATAGGGGACCCAAGGAGGGAACCATGGGCTGCTTTACTCCATGTGTATAGGGAACCCAAGGAGGGAGCCACAGCTTCTGGCCCGCTTTACTCCATGTGTGTAGGGGACCCAAGGAGGGAACCACAGCTGCTGGCCTGCTTTACTCCATGTGTATAGGGGACCCAAGGAGGGAACCACAGCTTCTGGGCCGCTTTACTCCATGTGTATAGGGGACCCAAGGAGGGAGCCACAGCTTCTGGGCTGCTTTACTCCATGTGTATAGGGGACCCAAGGAGGGAACCACAGCTTCTGGGCCGCTTTACTCCATGTGTATAGGGGACCCAAGGAGGGAGCCACAGCTTCTGGGCTGCTTTACTCCATGTGTATAGGGGACCCAAGGAGGGAACCACAGCTTCTGGGCTGCTTTACTCCATGTGTGTAGGGGACCCAAGGAGGGGGCCACAGCTTCTGGGCTGCTTTACTCCATGTGTATAGGGGACCCAAGGAGGGAACCACAGCTTCTGGGCTGCTTTACTCCATGTGTATAGGGGACCCAAGGAGGGAGCCACAGCTTCTGGGCTGCTTTACTCCATGTGTATAGGGGACCCAAGGAGGGAACCACAGCTTCTGGGCTGCTTTACTCCATGTGTATAGGGGACCCAAGGAGGGAGCCACAGCTTCTGGGCCGCTTTACTCCATGTGTATAGGGGACCCAAGGAGGGAGCCACAGCTTCTGGGCCGCTTTACTCCATGTGTGTAGGGGACCCAAGGAGGGAGCCACAGCTGCTTTACTCCATGTGTATAGGGGACCCAAGGAGGGAGCCACAGCTTCTGGGCTGCTTTACTCCATGTGTGTAGGGGACCCAAGGAGGGAACCACAGCTTTACTCCATGTGTATAGGGGACCCAAGGAGGGAACCAAAGCTTACGGACACTTGTTCAGTGAGAAATAAAGTAGTTTGGTTGTTTGACAATCCCTTGTTGACTTTATTTGTCTCATGAGAATGAACAATTAGTAGATTCACTACAATTACATGAAAACTGCTTTAACACTAATCCACTGTAAGTGCATTTATAACATTCAAGACTCTGCTAAAAGATATGAAAGGTTATTTACTGGGTAACTTTTAAGATGGCTACATAGATCATAAGTGAGGTTAGGATTTCTGATCCCAACAATCTACTTCATACCAGTTATACAGTCTCATCAAGGAATGTTAACAAAAATCATGTCAAACCTAACTAATACAATATAATACTAACAATAGAATGAAATACATCTTCAAAACTCTCTTTATTCGTACCTTTTAGCCCATTCTCTTTTTACATTTCTGATAAAATTAACATTGTCTTCTTCGGCTCTCAATTCAGCCGGCAAACTATTCCAGAGTTGTTTCCCCGTGTTGAAAACACTGATTTTCATTCTCTCCTTACGACTCCTAGTGGGTTTGATCATATTATCTTGTCTATTACATAAAGCAATTCCTACATTTGTAAATGGTTTGTATTTGCCTCAACGCACATTTGAGGGCCACTATTTCTGCTCTCTCTAGCAACGGTAGTAAACCTGATTTTTTCGTCAACTCTATGTTGGTCAATTCCTTGCCAAAAGTCATACACAGGCACTTATTCCATATCCGCTGAAATTTCTTTTTCAGATTTTGCCCCACATTGAGCAATAGAAAATTCCCAAACTCAAGTATAGGCAACATATAAGTCTTGACCAACACACAGCAGATCCTTTCACTCATATATTTTCTGCGTTGTCTTATTTCACTCAACTTCCATGTTGCAGTTCTTATCTGCTTCTCTACATGTACTTTCATTTCATCAGGTCTTCACTTATGCTAACCCCAAGATATATCATCAACATAGAAGATCTCAAATGTCAAAAGAAAGCACATTGCGTGCTATAATAATAATAATTGTGAACTCAAAAAATCAATAGATTAAACCAGTGTAAGCATGTTATAGATTAAACCAATGTAAGCATGTTAATTATAGATCACTGTTTATGTACTATGTAAAAATTCAAACTGAAGTGTTATCAACCGGCCAGCCAGGAAAACCTGCAATTGAGCAGAGGGCTAATACCTATTCAGACAATGCTTCAGTACTATGTAAATTGTAAATTGTATTAACTTGATATTGAATAAAGGTTTTATATATATATATATATTTGAAAGTCTTCACTCGGACTATTTCATGGCCCTGCAACGACAGTGGTTGGAAATTTGATTTCGTTTGCTGAAGAGTTGTAAAGTATGGAGGTCATTAATAGATTACTAATTGATTGGTAATTAGGTAATTAGGATAGACCTATAATGATTAGATATGATTAGATAATGGAAACATATTAAATGAGCCACTATTGTTTAGTCCATACAATGATAGCCTATCCTCAATAAGAGTTATACAGCCCACATCCAACTCAATCATCAGTAATTAATTAGGACAATTAATTAAGGAACCAGACCAGGGACCTCACAAGTTGGCACTTTGTTTTTTTTGCATTTGCATCTAGAAAATTCTCAGCGCTCCATTCTGAATACAGGTCGATTGTCCTCTGTATTTTCGGATGGAGGGCAGCTGCATCTCTGTCCTCCATCAGAATCACAGAGTCGTCAGTATATAAGATCAGGCTACCCGGAAAATCTTTTTCCCACATATCGTTTATAAAAACACTGAAATATAAAGGCCCTAAAAGTGAACCCTGCGGGACCCCACTGTTCATATTTGTTGTGTTTCAGGAAAATGAGTCATAAGTCGCTAAATAGATATTTTTCAAAGTGTTTTTTTTTCACAAGATCACATTATTGGAATGTTCTAAGTTTTGGCGGGTTCATCACTTATAGCTATATCAATCAATGTATCAAATTACAGGACAATCTATGTGATAGAGCCTTTAGTTTTAAAGGTCCTCATATGGACTACATTTAGTTACTTTACTGTTTAGTGACCCCTACAAATATTGGAAATTTTATTTTTTCCAACACGAAAATATCAAATTTAAAATCTAGAAATACTTTTTATTTTATCAGAGTGTTTACTATCATTGGAATCAGCTACATCTCATCTTTTCAAATATAATAGTATCTCAAAATCTATTTTTTGCGACTTATGACTTATTTTCCTAAAACACATCACATATTTGAAAAGATGACATCAACTATACTAATTGTCCAGGTTATGTACCTATATACACTATATATTTGTATTATCGTTATTATTATTTTCTAATAAAGATATTTAATAAAGTTTGAATACACCACTTTTAAAGTTATTTGAGATGATTGGTGAAGGTGGTTACATTGTCTGGTGATTTCACATAACATCATACAACATAAAGCACTAACCTCTCCAAACATTAGAACAAAGACATCTTGTGAATAAATCACTTTGCGAAATGGGTCAGATTTTCAGAAAATGTACAATTGGCAGCTTTACACATTTAGAGAATCTGCTAAATTAAACCACATTTCCCCTATTGTGCATCAGGGGAGTTACCGAGATGGCAACATAGGTGCCGCCACTGAGGTCGCTTATCGTCCAGCCTGCGACCTTACTACTTTACCTATAGAGGCACCCTGCACTTGGGTGTTATGTATTTCCATACATTGTCTCTATATATCTCTATTTCCCTCCACTATGTTGTCACGATCCATAATGCCATTATATAACGTTACGTAATATCACCTAATGATATGTCATATATTACCAAATATTATTATATAAGGTTACATTTAATTATGAATATTGTATTATTTATGTAAGGTGACTAGGGCAAGTCTAGTCTACTACAGTTAGTTCATGGAACACTCCATAGGGGGTCACCCTGACCCTCCTACGGGTTCAACCCAACTTTAGAGTACCTGATTGGCCAGGCTAATTATATTTCCATTGGTTAATTAACTTAAGAAGGCTGACCCATATAATAATCACCCTTCTCCTATTGGTTTATACACACGAATACTTGATAAGGTATACAATTGGTTATGTATATGCAATGCATATGATTGGATAATAATCACGCATGCGCACTGAACATGTAATATGATATATAAACCCATGTTTTCCCAATAAAATGTTATGTCTAAACAGGACAAACCTCTGCTCTTCTTATTACATAATATTAGGCTATACTTAGCCTAACCTCTCATCAACTATACATAACCTTCTCAGGGACTCTAGCTAGCTCTACCATCAACACATATCCCTCGGAGAATAGTAGTTGTATCAAATGGTGGAAAACCTAAACTTTTAAACCTGGCCTGTTTATATTACTCTCTTAGAGATCTCTGCTGTTTGTTCTATTAGATACTTTGCTAATCTGTGTATAATACTTGATACACTGAGTCCCTTATTTGATTATGGTTTATACTACCCTTTGGCAGTTCAGATCTATGTCCCTTACACCTACAGGGAGATCCGGATAAGGTTGCCGTTGAACGAACTGAAAGCTGAATAAACAGAACTACAGAGAATTGGGTTTTGGTTCACTTGTTTATTCCGATATTGAGAGCGAATCACTACATTAATTTATTTTGTATGATTGAAACGTATTACAGAATGTGAAATATCTATGAAATACAATTAGTAAGAAAAAAAAATGAGAGTGGCCATCACAGCCTCCCCTAAGTATAAACAGGGGTCGTCCTGCAGACTTGGTAAACTTGGGGACGCTCAAAGTTCTCTAGTCTGTCCAGAATTATTTAATTCATATACTGAACTACCCAGGATTGGAGGCGGGAAGGGGCGGTGAACCAACTGATCATATGGTAGATGTTGTTGTAATAGTTATATTTCTAGATTCACTCATTTACATCATTTCCAGAAAATGGAGAATCATTTTATATTTCATATAAATTAGATTTCCTTCTAAGAATTCACATTCTTTTGGTCTTCCAGGGTGTCCCTGTTTTCAATAAAAAGTTTGAGGTTGTAATACACTGATGAAGTTTTCACTCTGTATTGATGTATGACAGCAACAATGATAATAATAGCATAATGCTAACTCAGTCTATACACATTGTGTTACCATGTCATGATATCACTGTATATATATATATGATAATAATAGCATAATGCTAACTCAGTCTATACACATTGTGTTACCATGTCATGATATCACTGTATATATATATATGATAATAATAGCATAATGCTAACTCAGTCTATACACATTGTGTTACCATGTCATGATATCACTGTATATATATATACTGAAGTCCATGTCAATAATAGCATAATGCTAACTCAGTCTATACACATTGTCTTACCATGTCATAATATCACTGTATATATATATACTGAAGTCCATGTCAATAATAGCATAATGCTAACTCAGTCTATACACATTGTGTTACCATGTCATAATATCACTGTATATATATATACTGAAGTCCATGTCAATAATAGCATAATGCTAACTCAGTCTATACACATTGTGTTACCATGTCATGATATCACTGTATATATATATACTGAAGTCCATGTCAAAGTGACCCTTTCTTCTTTTATCTGTCAGTTTATATTATATTTTTAAATACATTGCCACCAAACCTTGAGTTGATGGTATAATTTAATTGATTAGCATTATTCTAAATTACAATTACTCTCTATTGAGTAAAAGGTAGCGGCTGGGAGAGCTGGATCCTATCTAGATGTCGACATACCTGTTCTATCTGTTTTTCTATTTTTAATTCGCATTGCCAACTCCATTGATGTACACTGTGAATCTCGATGAATAAAGTAGTATCTTATCTTATCTTATCTTATTTAAAGTTATTTACCTTTTACTTTACAATCTTTATATATGGTTCAATTAACATCTCATGGGACTAATTACTCCATCCATAAACCACTGATCACTGCTGGGACTAATTACTCCATCCATAAACCACTGATCACTGCTGGGACTAATTACTCCATCCATAAACCACTGATCACTGCTGGGACTAATTACTCCATCCATTAACCACTGATCACTGCTGGGACTAATTACTCCATCCATAAACCACTCATCACTGCTGGAATATCACCAATACTACAATCTATAAAACATTCTCTAAGATTTTGCTTTAACAGTTTGGCCTCAAACCTAATTAGTGAATATACAGTGTATTTATTGCATGTCTGCAACTTCAAGAAGTTATCAATACAGTTTCTCAGCCCCGCTCTGGCCCCTCCATGCCCCTCAGCCCCCTCTCCGCCTCCCTCAGTCCCCCTCAGGACCCCCTTCTGCCCCCTCCGTGCCCCTCAGCCCCCCTCAGCCCCCCTCAGCCCCCTCTCCGCCTCCCTCAGTCCCCCTCAGCCCCCTCAGGACCCCCTTCTGCCCCCTCAGGACCCCCTTCTGCCCCCTCCATGCCCCTCAGCCTCCCTCTGCCCCCTCCACCCTCCTCAGCCTCCCTCAGCCCTCCTCCACCCTCCTCAGCCTCCCTCAGCCCCCTCTGTCCTCCTCAGTCTTCCTCAGCCCCCCCAGCCCCCAACCCTCCCCGCCCCCTTAGGCCACCTCAGCCCCCCTCCACCCTCCTCATTCCCCCTCCACCCCCCTCCACCCTCCTCAGCCTCCCTCAGCCCCCTCTGTCCTCCTCAGTCTTCCTCTGCTCCCCTCTGTCCTCCTCAGCCTCCCTCAGCCACCCCAGCCCCCCTCAGCCCCTTACAGCCCTCATCAGCCCCCCTCAGCCCCCTCTTTCCCCCTCAGGCCCCCTCATCTGCCCGATTCCCCCATGATACCCCTCAGCCCCATCTCTGTCCCCCTCCGCCCCCCTCAGCCACCTCCGTGCCCCTCAGCCCCCCTCAGCCTCCTCCGTGCCCCTCAGCCCCCCTCAGCCCCCCTCAACCCCCCTCAGCCCCCCTCAGCCTCCCTCAACCCCCCTCAGCCCCCTCAGCCCCCCTTAGCCCCCCTCAGCCCCTCTCAGCCCCCCTCAGCCCCCCTCAGCCCCTCTCAGCTCCCCTCAGTCCCCCTCAACCCCCCTCAGCCCCTCTCAGCCCCCCTCAGCCCCCTAAGCCCCTCTCAACCCCGCTCAGCCCCCCTCAGCCCCCCTCAGCCCCCCTCAGCCCCCCTCAGCCCCCCTCAGCCCCCCTCAGCCCCCCTCAGCCCCCCTCAACCCCCCTCAGCCCCCCTCAGCCCCCCCAGGATCTATTTAGTCCTCCCGTGGAGGTGACCTTGCTTGGATGTGGTTATTTACCTATAACCATGTTTTACCCCAGCAGGGGGCGTGTGGCTTGTGTCACGTGACACGGGGAAGGACACCTGGTGGGCGTCATGTGTACTACTGAGCTTCCCTGTCCTGCCACCAGGGGACGGGTACTACTTTGCATGCCTGCACTGAAGCATTATGGGATAGGGGATATACTACAGGAGACATGGGAGTTGGTGACATTCATATTAAACTAGTGAAATATTGTGGCTGAAGGCTTCTTTCACTCTAAATCATTATTTACCAGCTCAAACAATCACAGTTTCCCGTCATGTTTTTTGTTCTCTCGTAAATCCTGTTTTAAATGTAATTGACCTGAAATGTGATAAAAAAAAACAATTGTGCTGAACCCAGTTAGCTAGATAGGGTGCACATTTACCACCCGTGGCGCTGTTGACTGCTGTATCCCCCCTCCCTCCCCCCTCCCCCCCCTGGCCCCCAAAAAAGAAAGAAATTGAAATTGGATTTTAATCAATGAAAGGATTGTTCTAGGGCTAACATTTGGGTCAGATATTCAGAAAATGTACAATTCAACTTCACTAATTGTCTCAAATCACCCCCATTCAAGACAGAAATGAGCTTCAAAATGCAGTTTAACATAGCAAAACTGATACTATAAATCAATGCGACATCAAATATACTCAGATATACTTGGTATTCATAATTTTTCAGCCTAATTTAGCAAAATTCCCTAAATTCGTAGAGCTGCCAATTGTACATTTTCCGAAAATCTGACCCATTTATCCGTTCAATGTCACATTGACATAATGTTAAATTGCATCGATAAATGTTGATTATGATTATGTAATGTTTAGGCCTAATCTGTTTCTGGTTGTGGTACCATAAGCGGAAGCCCCCGCCTTATCTCCGCCATGGCTGGATCTCCGCAGCACATGGCTTATTGTTGCGCTATCAGGGATAGCGAGAATTGTCATGTTTTCCAGGAAAATGAATCACAAGTCGCAAAATTGATGTTTTTCAAAGTTGTTTAACTACATGATCTCTTTGTTGGAATATTTTCTGTTTTGGAGTGTCTAGTCCTTGTGGTTGTATGAATACATTTACCAAATTTCAAGACTGTTTATTAATTATATCAGTGCGTTTCTTAGATAATCCCATTGAGTATATTTAGCTACTCTACTGGTAATTATCTACTAAGAAATATTGCAAACGTTTTTTTTTCAAAAATAAAAATATCTTACTCCCTCCCCTCCAACCCTCCCCCTCCCGCCCCACCTCCTGTACTGGTCCCCATGCAGACACCACGGACAGGGTACCCGTCCATGTACTACAGCCTGGTCCCCAGCCTATCCTCTCTCCTCCCTCATTATCACCCATGTGACGTCACACACCACGTGTAACTAGACGCCAGCATAGGCAATCTACATCCGGTCACATGACCAGTTTATGACCTTCATGTGACCTCCACAGGGTTGACACTTTCCACACCCACGGGCACAATTCAAGATGGCGGTAACAAATAAACACCGTCTCCCTGGAGACTGTCCCTGCATTACATTGTGAGAACCCCGTGGCCTACATCTGCGCCCTCTAGTTTTTGCTGTTTTTATATTTCACCATATATCATTTGTAACCATATTTGGTCACATTTGTCTCATAACTTTATAGAATTTTTTATAAATATCGAGGATGATGATGTTACCCATAAACCAGGAGGACAGGGACTTTTTGGGGTCAGATTTTCAGAAAATGTACAATTGGCAGTTGCACACATTTAGTAAATTCTGCTGAAGTGAAAAGTTTTCAGTAGACTATACTTCTCATTGGTTACAGCTTGAGTTACGGTGTTGCAGTTCCCACATTGCACTCAGCCTTTCAAAACTGAATATCAGATAATTGAATTAAATTAAATTAAAAAACATTCTATTCGGTTCTTGACTGCTATGTAGGGGGGTCTCCAGCAAATGGGAGGTATTCTTTTCCCTCAGTTGATTTACAGTGGTTTGAGCAGGGGACCATCTCACTTGCAATCATTGACTGAAGTTGGGTCTCTGCTTAGGATTAGATTCATTAATAATTCAGTGGTAGATAACATGGGTTCAAAATTACAGTTGTCAGTTTTGAACTCAGTGAATAGAATCAGTATTTATTATGCTAACAATAATTGTAATATCAGATAATTGAATCAATCAAATTTTAATTTTAAAATGAGTTTGATGGTTCAGTCCATAGGTTTTATTCCGTTTTTCAAACTCTAAAGCCACCATACCCGCTAATCTGACATACAATGGGTTACCATAGAAAAGGACTGGAGCTAACAACCAGACTGGGATAATCCAATGAAAATCCTTAAAAGTGTACATTCATCGTCAGAGAATCTTTAATGATAACAAAATAAACTTCACTGCTTTTGTTAATGAGATGAAGGTAAACATAAGAGTGATGGAGTACAACAATGTAGTAACAGGAAAAAAGAAATCCAGGAAAAAGTTGAGGGGAAGAATCCTTAGTGAACTAGAAGGGGATGGGGAGTAAAAGTCTCATCGGTACATAACCTAGTGTATACAAGGAAGCCTACATCTATGTTTAATGGTAGTCGAAAGACTCTTTTTTACTTATGTTGATTGGAGAAGTGTTTTAAATCCAATATTGTTAAGGGTGTGAACGAAAATTAAGAAAATACCAAAAAAAACTACAAAACACAAAGGTACAACAAGGAAGTCATTTTAGAATTGTAAGAGCCGACTAGGGGCAGACTATGTTGAATAAAAACCTTTTAAAAAAAAAAAAAAAATCATTAATCTGGGGAGTTTGTTACGTCACATAATATTACATAATATGATGTCACATTGAAAGAGCGTTTGACTCACTTTGTGGCAGCACATCGCACATAAATTCAAATATTAGTTCATTTCCCCATAGTATGAATATAATCAACATGTGACAGGTGCACCATGGGAAACTCGGGCAAGGTGCACCATGGGAAACTCGTGCAAATGGAAACATGTTTCTACCAACGCTCTCTGCCCTAGTACCTCATAGGTGATGTGTTCAAGTAAAATGTCTCACAAAAATCGCAAAATTGATATTTTTCAATGTGTTTTTTCCACAAGATCTCTGTATTGAAATGTTCCGACTTTTAGGGGGTTTAGCCCTTATAGTCATATGAATCCATGTAACACATTTAGGGACAATGTATTAAGTGTATCAATGCGTTTTGAAGGGTTTCCTTTGGAGTACATTTAGTTACTTTACTGGTAATTACCCATCCAGAAATATTGCAAATTTTTAAAAAAAATAAACACCTATCAAACTTTAAATATACAAATACATATTAGGTGTCCTAGTGTTTACTATCGTTGTACTACACTTGATCTCCTCTTTTCAAATATGGTGATATCTCAAAATCATTTTGTGACTTTATTTTGTGACTTCTGATTCATTTTACTAAAACGGATCACATGTGTTATACTACGATGGTGTGTGCTCATTACCACAAGCTTTAATGTTGGTTTTTCTGACTGTGTGATTGCCATACACCAAGTCGGCCGTTATTATGATAATAATAATAATTTACTAAGATCTTAATACTAATAATAAAAACTTTAATAAAGTGATAACTAAAGAAGTTATTCGGAAAACTAAATCCGTTTTATCCCCAAACTAGAAAGCCTGTTAATTATAAACTGATCAAATTTGATTTTGATGACAAAATATCAAATTAAAATACAGAACTCTTTCCCTATAAGGGTCGAAATTCCAATATGGCCGCTCATCAGAAAAAAAGGGCTTGAAATTTGAGAACTATAGGCTTCTTGTCTACACTGAATAGGACGTATCAAGTCAAAACCTATTTATTATGAAAATTATTCACTAGGAAAGTCTTTGAACCCTCACATAGACATAGTAGCCATTTATTTCATTTGGTATGGTAGGCCTATACCCAGTCTTTCCTCGCTTGCCAGCGTATTGATATGGGAACTGTCAGCAAGATTGTTTGTAGGCCCATGGCTTACCTCGCTGTAGTTTTTTGGCCGTTTCCGAAAGGCTGAATCAAAATGTAGGCCTACCGTGAAATTGTTCAAGCTTTCATTTGATATAAAATATGTGCCCAAATTCGTATTATTAGCCGTTCTGGCCTAAGTTTGTTCCAGATGACATTTTTGTCAACAACCGATCAGGATGCAATATAGGCCGCTCACATAGGACGTAATGTCCTCTAATTTATGCAACGTTAGTTACGCGCATTGCTTTTCTGCGTCCTTGACAACCAGTGTAGGGGCTAGATCTTAGAACGGTTTAACTTGTAATAATTTACTAACTGTATATATAATCGTCATAAAATATTAATAACGCCGTTTTTCATGATAAAGTGGATTAATATGATATTAATCTGGAGGGAGTGGCTGGTTTTTAGGTGGGATTCAATGCATATTTACATTTATCATGAATAAAACAGGTTATTATTGTTTAATTAAGCTTCGAACACAGAACTACTTTCTGTCTGAACAACACTTGTGTAAGGATATGTGCACTACTTTCGGATTCTCGTTTTTCCCGGGCCTACTTTTGTAGGCCTATTCCCAGATTTCGCAGCACTAGTAATCGGCCGATCGGCTCGATGTACAAGCCTGACAGTACACACAATTGAACAGGAAATGTTGCCAGCTTTAATTTGATATAAGATATGTTCCTGAATTCGCATTATTAGTCTTTCCGGCCTACCTTTCATCCAGACATTTTTGTCAACAACTATGCCGATCAGGACGCAATATTTTAGGATGTAACGTCCTGTAATTTACGTTACGTTAGCAACGCATCCTTAACAACGCATTTCCCGCGTAGCTCGGTGTGTGTAGAGGCGGGGGGGGCTGAAGGAGAGGGGGTGCTTGAGATGTGTAGGTGTGGGGAGGGGGGGGAGCATCTAAGGAACACCCAATAATTCCTGATTAGTGTACTGATAATCTTATCATGTACTCATTGACTTTCCTGTAAATCATTTTATATAATTATACAGTTAGGGCGGTTCAACTTGTAATAATAATGATAATAATAATAATAATAATAATAATAATAATAATCCAATTTATATTCAGTTTACCTTTACATATGGGTCCGATTTTCCGAAAATGTACAATTGGCAGCTCTAAGTGACAAACTCTCCAAAGATCAGAACATTCCAATAATGTCATCTTGTGAAAAAAACACTTTGAAAAATATCAATTTTGCGACTTATGACTCATTTTCCTGAAACACATCACATTTCATGCAAACATTAATAGTTAGTCTTGAGTACAGCGATTGTTCCATGCTCATGACGGTAAAGCATTCAATCATTGAATCAGAAGGAAACATCAAGATGCAATCTAGTGATAGTTACAGTCGTGTGGATTTGTTTTTTGTCTTAAATAATTAATTAAAGTTTATATTATTGTATTCAGCATTGGACGCTATGTAACAATTACACTTTATCTCAGAACAAGCTGATTTAATGATACAAAAAGATTAAGTAAAATTATATTTGAAGAAAGAATAGATGGAAATCATAGTCGTACAGATACAAATAACATTGCACATATTGATAAAACCACAAACAGGGCTGTGTCACTATGTAAATATACCAATTAACATTCTTAACTTACATTTACATCCAGTCTTTAAAGTAAGGTTCATAGTAATTCTAATTACCTAATAATAGGGGGATATCATTATATAGATCTTGAATGTGAATGGGCCTTAAGTTATACACCCTTTAATGTTAGCTATATTGACATCTAATACCAACCCTGACATTGGCCTATTTAGGAGCGTAGGAAGTTATTGGGGCGTGGAAGACTTTATGATCTTTATGAAAGATCTGTGGATGACCCCATCTGAGGTCAGAGCCAGCAATCTATAACACCTTATACTACCCCTGACCTATAAGAGCATACAAAGTTATTGGGGCGTGGGGGATTTTATGATCAATATGTGAGGTCTGTGGATAACTTCCATTCTTTAACTCTATACACTCTGATGTTCTTAACATCTATGACATCTTATACCACCCCTGACCTATAAGAGCATACAAAGTTATTGGGGCGTGGGGGATTTTATGTTTTACAAGTAAGATCTGGGGATCACGCCATCTGACGTCAGAGCCAGTCCTCAGTAAATGCCACGTTGTACTACTGCGCAGTTTCTAATCAGTCCTTTCCTCTCCTACGTCTGTACGTAACACAACAGTAGCTGTGTGCAAACCCACCAATCTATACCAGAACTAGATCATCCTCCCTCAAAGGTAAGTATTCAGGCTTCCATAGGTAACATGTACTAATGTACATCTGCTTTATATTAACCCACAAATAGTGGTAACAGGTAGAGCCATTTAAACCCATACACCAACTACCTTTGGCTATAGGCCAACATGGAGTTTCTACCACCTTGTATTGTGGTATGTTTGTCTATCACTATATCAACACAATGGAATGTTAATCTTTGTGAACTAACAGTTATGAAAGTGAATTAACCAAGGCATGTGAAGGAATGTAGTTTACACAATATGTATGTAAGTGATT
Organism: Sthenelais limicola; assembly: GCA_942159475.1. Lineage (NCBI taxonomy): Eukaryota > Metazoa > Annelida > Polychaeta > Phyllodocida > Sigalionidae > Sthenelais > Sthenelais limicola. The sequence goes on along the minus strand of OW804101.1, from coordinate 83,905,951 downwards.
AAATAAAGTCAGTTAGAGGCACAGGTATCTATAGCTCTCCAACCTAAGGGAACACAATATGTATGTGAGTGATTAAATAAAGTCAGTTAGAGGCACAGGTATCTATAGGTCTCCAACCTAAGGGAACACAATATGTATGTGAGTGATTAAATAAAGTCAGTTAGAGGCACAGGTATCTATAGGTCTCCAACCTAAGGGAATACAACATGTATGTGAGTGAGTAAATAAAGTCAGTTAGAGGCACAGGTCTCTATAGGTCTCCAACCTAAGGGAACACAATATGTATGTGAGTGAGTAAATAAAGTCAGTTAGAGGCACAGGTATATATAGGTCTCCAACCTAAGGGAACCCAATATGTATGTGAGTGAGTAGATAAAGTCAGTTAGAGGCACAGGTATCTATAGGTCTCCAACCTAAGGGGATACAATATGTATGTGAGTGAGTAAATAAAGTCAGTTAGAGGCACAGGTATCTATAGGTCTCCAACATAAGGGACATCAGTCTTTATGTACAAAATAGTATTAAAAATGAATCATTAAATGAAAATGCATTGCAAGGGCTAAGGGCTTCCTTAGACTCTTTTATCACATGTATATGTAATACAACGGTGCTCATTATATACATGTGTGATTCAGGAGTGCTTTCTGAAAAGTTAAATCACATACCATTGTGATTTGGGTTACCATGGAAGCATGGGACCCAACTAATGTAATCTTGTTGGTTCATGATGTTGCACTCTTAGTGTCAGGAGTGTGGCACTGCATGTTTCAACATTATTCAGACATTGTTCATATACTTAGTGAAGAACTTATAAGTTAGATATAAGAGATAAATCATCCAATCATTATGTATGTAAATCCACAATGACACTCCATACAGGTTTTAGTCTTGATGGAGGTCTAATCACAATCCACACCTTCAGGGTGTCATGTAATTTGTCCCTCTCTAAGTAACAACAGTCTGGGTTATTTTATAGGGACATATCAGCACATAGGCCCTTTATCAAGGAATTATAACAATGATTCATACTGTGAGTGTTCCATCTATACATGTGGCTGGGTAAGAGGTTATTTATCAACTCTCAGTGTGTCGTGATGTTTGGGTCACGGTGGATGCACATGTGCAGGGTAAACAATAGTAGACACCACAAGATTTATAGACTTGTATACTTTATATGTAATGTGATATACCTGAGCTAAACATTGAGTACCGTATTACCCCATATAATCACACATGTGCAGGTTGAACAATAGTAGACATCACAAGATTTATAGACTTGTATACTTTATATGTAATGGGATATACCTTAGCTAAACATTGAGTACCGTATTACCCCATATAATCACACTCATGTGTGATTAATTCAAAAGTTGTAGAGTGACTACTGAGCTAAATATTCCATTACCGTATTATCACATATAGTGGCATATGAGATTCACTGTATATAGATGTGTAGTGAATATAATATAAATATTCCAGTACCGTATTATCACATATAGTGGCACATGTCAGATTCACTGTATATAGATGTGTAGTGAATATAATATAAATATTCCATTACCGTATTACCACATATAGTAGCACATGTCAGATTCACTGTATATAGATGTGTAGTGAATATAATATAAATATTCCAGTACCGTATTACCAAATATAGTGGCACATATGAGATTCACTGTATATAGATGTGTAGTGAATATAATATAAATATTCCAGTACCGTATTACCACATATAGTGGCATATGAGATTCACTGTATATAGATGTGTAGTGAATATAATATAAATATTCCATTACCGTATTACCACATATAGTGGCACATGTCAGATTCACTGTATATAGATGTGTAGTGAATATAATATAAATATTCCAGTACCGTATTACCAAATATAGTGGCTCATATGAGATTCACTGTATATAGATGTGTAGTGAATATAATATAAATATGCCAGTACCGTATTATCACATATAGTGGTACATGTCAGATTCACTGTATATAGATGCGTAGTGAATATAATATAAATATTCCAGTACCGTATTACCACATATAGTGGTACATATAAGATTCACTGTATATAGATGTGTAGTGAATATAATATAAATATTCCAGTACCTTTATATTTATATTTAACAGCTGACCATGTCTACGCAAATATACCAAAACAGAGCATACAGCGAGGCATCAGCCTCCTACCTCCAGCCTACAACACATGAATATGAGGAGATAGAAGACCAGCCCAGGTCTCCTCCAGAGGTTCCCCATCGGTATGAGCACCTCCAGATGAGGAGAGCTGAGTCAGGCCGCCGCCCAGCAGACAGTGCGCCCCGCCCGGTAGACAGCGCCCCCGCAGCATCAGGCTGCAAGAGTCCCCGCTGGTACATATGGCTCATCATTGTGATCGGGGTTCTCCTCCTTATTGGAGTCACTGTGGGAGTTGTTGCCATATTTGTGTTCAATACCAAAGGTGAGACATTTATCCATTGTATACATTATTTGTTTCACTTTGTACATGAGCAAGGGGTCATGCAATAAATGTTTCAAAAGCCAAGGTATAAGGCAGGTACAATTTCATGTTTACAGACCAACACAGATTAATTTCCACATCTCAAGATTTTTGTTTCAAGTTTTGTTTCCTACCAACTACAACCAGCATGCTACAATTTCAGGCCCAAGTGAAGGAAGCACGTCAGCAGATCCTACAGGTCCGACGCCTATGACGTCACCTACATCACCTGGTGAGCAATGTTTTCATATCTTACCAATTGGACCTTGTATATCTGTAGTGTTTGTATCTAACTGGTCTGTGATCCCTGCAGATGTAATATGTTTATACATATTCCCCACACAATGTGCATTAGTCTTGCATCTTTTCTTATAACTTCATAGTCTGATCAGATTCAAAGTATTCTGGAACACCAGGATCTGAAACAAATAAACACCTTTTTCATTTCAGTACATTTCAATTTGTAGCAAAGATATCTCATGAACTAGTAAATGTGTATAAGTAAGCAACAATGTGGCACAACATTAAAAATGACACTTGGTGATATGTTAGTATTATTGATGCTGTGGTCCTTGTTAATATACACCATGTATATTTATCTGCAGCCCCCACACCTGCCACACCTGCCACGACTACAGCCCCCACCCCTTCCACACAATCACCTACCGCAGCTCCTCCCCTCATCCCCACCACAGGTGAGTCTCAAATATACAGCAATACTTAGTCAGAGTGTAAGATTCAGGTTGTTACTATGCCTATATCACTACTCCAATGTAAGAGTGTGTATGTCCCTATACTCCAATGTAAGAGTGTGTATATCCCTATACTCCAATGTAAGAGTGTGTATGTCCCTATACACCAATGTAAGAGTGTGTATGTCCCTATACACCAATGTAAGAGTGTGTATGTCCCTATACACCAATGTAAGAGTGTGTATGTCCCTATACACCAATGTAAGAGTGTGTATGTCCCTATACACCAATGTAAGAGTATGTATGTCCCTATACACCAATGTAAGAGTGTGTATGTCTGCCCTATACACCAATGTAAGAGTGTGTATGTCCCTATACTCCAATATAAGAGTGTGTATGTCCCTATACACCAATGAACGAGTGTGTATGTCCCTATACTCCAATGTAAGAGTGTGTATGTCCCTATACTCCAATGTAAGAGTGTGTATGTCCCTATACTCCAATGTAAGAGTGTGTATGTCCCTATACTCCGATGAAAGAGTGTGTATGTCCCTATATTCCAATGTAAGAGTGTGTATGTCCCTATACTCCAATGTAAGAGTGTGTATGTCCCTATACTCCGATGAAAGAGTGTGTATGTCTGCCCTATACACCAATGTAAGAGTGTGTATGTCTGCCCTATACACCAATGTAAGAGTGTGTATGTCCCTATACACCAATGTAAGAGTGTGTATGTCCCTATACACCAATGTAAGAGTATGTATGTCCCTATACACCAATGTAAGAGTGTGTATGTCCCTATACACCAATGTAAGAGTGTGTATGTCTGCCCTATACACCAATGTAAGAGTGTGTATGTCCCTATACACCAATGTAAGAGTGTGTATGTCTGCCCTATACACCAATGTAAGAGTGTGTATGTCCCTATACACCAATGTAAGAGTGTGTATGTCTGCCCTATACACCAATGTAAGAGTGTGTATGTCCCTATACTCCAATGTAAGAGTGTGTATGTCCCTATACTCCAATGTAAGAGTGTGTACGTCCCTATACTCCAATGTAAGAGTGTGTATATCCCTATACTCCAATGTAAGAGTGTGTATTTCCCTATACTCCAATGTAAGAGTGTGTATATCCCTATACACCAATGTAAGAGTGTGTATGTCCCTATACTCCAATGTAAGAGTGTGTATGTCCCTATACACCAATGTAAGAGTGTGTATGTCCCTATACACCAATGTAAGAGTGTGTATGTCCCTATACCCCAATGTAAGAGTGTGTATGTCCCTATACACCGATGTAAGAGTATATATGTCCCTATACACCGATGTAAGAGTGTGTATGTCCCTATACACCAATGTAAGAGTGTGTATGTCTGCCCTATACACCAATGTAAGAGTGTGTATGTCCCTATACTCCAATGTAAGAGTGTCTATGTCCCTATACACCAATGTAAGAGTGTGTATGTCCCTATACTCCAATGTAAGAGTGTGTATGTCCCTATACTCCAATGTAAGAGTGTGTATGTCCCTATACTCCAATGTAAGAGTGTGTATGTCCCTATACTACAATGTAAGAGTGTGTATGTCCCTATACTCCAATGTAAGAGTGTGTATGTCCCTATACTCCAATGTAAGAGTGTGTATGTCCCTATACTCCAATGTAAGAGTGTGTATGTCCCTATACTCACATATAAGAGTGTGTATGTCCCTATACTCCAATGTAAGAGTGCGTATGTCCCTATATTCCAATGTAAGAGTGTGTATGTCCCTATACTCCAATGTAAGAGTGTGTATATCCCTATACACCAATGTAAGAGTGTGTATGTCCCTATACTCCAATGTAAGAGTGTGTATGTCCCTATACACCAATGTAAGAGTGTGTATGTCCCTATACACCAATGTAAGAGTGTGTATGTCCCTATACACCAATGTAAGAGTGTGTATGTCCCTATACACCGATGTAAGAGTATATATGTCCCTATACACCGATGTAAGAGTGTGTATGTCCCTATTCACCAATGTAAGAGTGTGTATGTCTGCCCTATACACCAATGTAAGAGTGTGTATGTCCCTATACTCCAATGTAAGAGTGTCCATGTCCCTATACACCAATGTAAGAGTGTGTATGTCCCTATACTCCAATGTAAGAGTGTGTATGTCCCTATACACCACTGTAAGAGTGTGTATGTCCCTATACACCGTTGTAAGAGTGTGTATGTCTGCCCTATACTCCAATGTAAGAGTGTGTATGTCCCTATACACCACTGTAAGAGTGTGTATGTCCCTATACACCAATGTAAGAGTGTGTATGTCCCTATACACCAATGTAAGAGTGTGTATGTCCTATACTCCAATGTAAGAGTGTGTATATCTCTATACACCAATATAAGAGTGTGTATGTCGCTATACACCAATGTAAGAGTGTGTATGTCTCTATACTCCAATGTAAGAGTGTGTATGTCCCTATACTACAATGTAAGAGTGTGTATGTCCCTATACACCAATGTAAGAGTGTGTATGCCCCTATACTACAATGTAAGAGTGTGTATGTCCCTATACACCAATGTAAGAGTGTGTATGTCCCTATACACCAATGTAAGAGTGTGTATGTCGCTATACACCAATGTAAGAGTGTGTATGTCTGCCCTATACACCAATGTAAGAGTGTGTATGTCTGCCCTATACACCAATGTAAGAGTGTGTATGTCCCAATACTCCAATGTACGAGTGTGTATGTCCCTATACACCAATGTAAGAGTGTGTATTTCCCTATATTCCAATGTTAGAGTGTGTATGTCCCTATACACCGTTGTAAGAGTGTGTATGTCTGCCCTATACTCCAATGTAAGAGTGTGTATGTCCCTATACACCACTGTAAGAGTGTGTATGTCCCTATACACCAATGTAAGAGTGTGTATGTCCCTATACACCAATGTAAGAGTGTGTATGTCCCTATACACCAATGTAAGAGTGTGTATGTCCCTATACACCAATGTAAGAGTGTGTATGTCTGCCCTATACACCAATGTAAGAGTGTGTATGTCCCTATACTCCAATGTAAGAGTGTCCATGTCCCTATACACCAATGTAAGAGTGTGTATGTCCCTATACTCCAATGTAAGAGTGTGTATGTCCCTATACACCACTGTAAGAGTGTGTATGTCCCTATACACCGTTGTAAGAGTGTGTATGTCTGCCCTATACTCCAATGTAAGAGTGTGTATGTCCCTATACACCACTGTAAGAGTGTGTATGTCCCTATACACCAATGTAAGAGTGTGTATGTCCCTATACACCAATGTAAGAGTGTGTATGTCCTATACTCCAATGTAAGAGTGTGTATATCTCTATACACCAATATAAGAGTGTGTATGTCGCTATACACCAATGTAAGAGTGTGTATGTCTCTATACTCCAATGTAAGAGTGTGTATGTCCCTATACTACAATGTAAGAGTGTGTATGTCCCTATACACCAATGTAAGAGTGTGTATGCCCCTATACTACAATGTAAGAGTGTGTATGTCCCTATACACCAATGTAAGAGTGTGTATGTCCCTATACACCAATGTAAGAGTGTGTATGTCGCTATACACCAATGTAAGAGTGTGTATGTCTGCCCTATACACCAATGTAAGAGTGTGTATGTCTGCCCTATACACCAATGTAAGAGTGTGTATGTCCCAATACTCCAATGTACGAGTGTGTATGTCCCTATACACCAATGTAAGAGTGTGTATTTCCCTATATTCCAATGTAAGAGTGTGTATGTCCCTATACACCAATGTAAGAGTGTGTATGTCCCTATACACCAATGTAATAGTGTGTATGTCCCTATACACCAATGTAAGAGTGTGTATGTCCCTATACACCAATATAAGAATGTGTATATCTGCCCTATACACCAATGTAGGAGTGTGTATGTCCCTATACACCAATGTAAGAGTGTGTATGTCCCTATACACCAATGTAAGAGTTTCTTTGTCCCTATATACCAATGTAAGAGTGTGTATGTCCCTATACACCAATGTAAGAGTGTGTTTGTCCCTATATACCAATGTAAGAGTGTGTATGTCCCTATACACCAATGTAAGAGTGTGTATGTTCCTATACACCAATGTAAGAATGTGTATGTCCCTATACACCAATGTAAGAGTGTGTATGTCCCTATACACCAATGTAAGAGTGTGTATGTCCCTATACACCAATGTAAGAGTGTGTATGTCACTATACTCCAATGTAAGAGTGTGTATGTCCCTATACACCAATGTAAGAGTGTGTATGTCCCTATACTCCAATGTAAGAGTGTGTATGTATGTCCCTATACTCCAATGTAAGAGTGTGTATGTCCCTATACACCACTGTAAGAGTGTGTATGTCCCTATACACCAATATAAGAGTGTGTATGTCGGCCCTACACTCCAATGTAAGAGTGTGTATGTCCCTATACACCAATGTAAGAGTGTGTATGTCACTATACTCCAATGTAAGAGTGTGTATGTCCCTATACACCAATGTAAGAGTGTGTATGTCCCTATACTCCAATGTAAGAGTGTGTATGTATGTCCCTATACTCCAATGTAAGAGTGTGTATGTCCCTATACACCACTGTAAGAGTGTGTATGTCCCTATACACCAATGTAAGAGTGTGTATGTCCCTATACACCACTGTAAGAGTGTGTATGTCCCTATACACCAATGTAAGAGTGTGTATGTCCCTATACACCAATGTAAGAGTGTGTATGTCCCTATACTCCAATGTAAGAGTGTGTATGTATGTCCCTATACTCCAATGTAAGAGTGTGTATGTCCCTATACACCACTGTAAGAGTGTGTATGTCCCTATACTCCAATGTAAGAGTGTGTATGTCCCTATACACCAATGTAAGAGTGTGTATGTGCCTATACTCCAATGTAAGAGTGTGTATGTCCCTATACTCCAATGTAAGAGTGTGTATGTCCCTATACACCACTGTAAGAGTGTGTATTTCCCTATACACCAATGTAAGAGTGTGTATGTCCCTATACACCACTGTAAGAGTGTGTATGTCCCTATACACCAATGTAAGAGTGTGTATGTCCCTATACACCAATGTAAGAGTGTGTATGTCCCTATACTCCAATGTAAGAGTGTGTATGTCCCTATACTCCAATGTAAGAGTGTGTATGTCCCTATACTCACATATAAGAGTGTGTATGTCCCTATACTCCAATGTAAGAGTGCGTATATCCCTATATTCCAATGTAAGAGTGTGTATGTCCCTATACTCCAATGTAAGAGTGTGTATATCCCTATACACCAATGTAAGAGTGTGTATGTCCCTATACTCCAATGTAAGAGTGTGTATGTCCCTATACACCAATGTAAGAGTGTGTATGTCCCTATACACCAATGTAAGAGTGTGTATGTCCCTATACACCAATGTAAGAGTGTGTATGTCCCTATACACCGATGTAAGAGTATATATGTCCCTATACACCGATGTAAGAGTGTGTATGTCCCTATTCACCAATGTAAGAGTGTGTATGTCTGCCCTATACACCAATGTAAGAGTGTGTATGTCCCTATACTCCAATGTAAGAGTGTCCATGTCCCTATACACCAATGTAAGAGTGTGTATGTCCCTATACTCCAATGTAAGAGTGTGTATGTCCCTATACACCACTGTAAGAGTGTGTATGTCCCTATACACCGTTGTAAGAGTGTGTATGTCTGCCCTATACTCCAATGTAAGAGTGTGTATGTCCCTATACACCACTGTAAGAGTGTGTATGTCCCTATACACCAATGTAAGAGTGTGTATGTCCCTATACACCAATGTAAGAGTGTGTATGTCCTATACTCCAATGTAAGAGTGTGTATATCTCTATACACCAATATAAGAGTGTGTATGTCGCTATACACCAATGTAAGAGTGTGTATGTCTCTATACTCCAATGTAAGAGTGTGTATGTCCCTATACTACAATGTAAGAGTGTGTATGTCCCTATACACCAATGTAAGAGTGTGTATGCCCCTATACTACAATGTAAGAGTGTGTATGTCCCTATACACCAATGTAAGAGTGTGTATGTCCCTATACACCAATGTAAGAGTGTGTATGTCGCTATACACCAATGTAAGAGTGTGTATGTCTGCCCTATACACCAATGTAAGAGTGTGTATGTCTGCCCTATACACCAATGTAAGAGTGTGTATGTCCCAATACTCCAATGTACGAGTGTGTATGTCCCTATACACCAATGTAAGAGTGTGTATTTCCCTATATTCCAATGTTAGAGTGTGTATGTCCCTATACACCGTTGTAAGAGTGTGTATGTCTGCCCTATACTCCAATGTAAGAGTGTGTATGTCCCTATACACCACTGTAAGAGTGTGTATGTCCCTATACACCAATGTAAGAGTGTGTATGTCCCTATACACCAATGTAAGAGTGTGTATGTCCCTATACACCAATGTAAGAGTGTGTATGTCCCTATACACCAATGTAAGAGTGTGTATGTCTGCCCTATACACCAATGTAAGAGTGTGTATGTCCCTATACTCCAATGTAAGAGTGTCCATGTCCCTATACACCAATGTAAGAGTGTGTATGTCCCTATACTCCAATGTAAGAGTGTGTATGTCCCTATACACCACTGTAAGAGTGTGTATGTCCCTATACACCGTTGTAAGAGTGTGTATGTCTGCCCTATACTCCAATGTAAGAGTGTGTATGTCCCTATACACCACTGTAAGAGTGTGTATGTCCCTATACACCAATGTAAGAGTGTGTATGTCCCTATACACCAATGTAAGAGTGTGTATGTCCTATACTCCAATGTAAGAGTGTGTATATCTCTATACACCAATATAAGAGTGTGTATGTCGCTATACACCAATGTAAGAGTGTGTATGTCTCTATACTCCAATGTAAGAGTGTGTATGTCCCTATACTACAATGTAAGAGTGTGTATGTCCCTATACACCAATGTAAGAGTGTGTATGCCCCTATACTACAATGTAAGAGTGTGTATGTCCCTATACACCAATGTAAGAGTGTGTATGTCCCTATACACCAATGTAAGAGTGTGTATGTCGCTATACACCAATGTAAGAGTGTGTATGTCTGCCCTATACACCAATGTAAGAGTGTGTATGTCTGCCCTATACACCAATGTAAGAGTGTGTATGTCCCAATACTCCAATGTACGAGTGTGTATGTCCCTATACACCAATGTAAGAGTGTGTATTTCCCTATATTCCAATGTAAGAGTGTGTATGTCCCTATACACCAATGTAAGAGTGTGTATGTCCCTATACACCAATGTAATAGTGTGTATGTCCCTATACACCAATGTAAGAGTGTGTATGTCCCTATACACCAATATAAGAATGTGTATATCTGCCCTATACACCAATGTAAGAGTGTGTATGTCCCTATACACCAATGTAAGAGTGTGTATGTCGCTATACACCAATGTAAGAGTGTGTATGTCTGCCCTATACACCAATGTAAGAGTGTGTATGTCCCTATACACCAATGTAGGAGTGTGTATGTCCCTATACACCAATGTAAGAGTGTGTATGTCCCTATACACCAATGTAAGAGTTTCTTTGTCCCTATATACCAATGTAAGAGTGTGTATGTCCCTATACACCAATGTAAGAGTGTGTTTGTCCCTATATACCAATGTAAGAGTGTGTATGTCCCTATACACCAATGTAAGAGTGTGTATGTTCCTATACACCAATGTAAGAATGTGTATGTCCCTATACACCAATGTAAGAGTGTGTATGTCCCTATACACCAATGTAAGAGTGTGTATGTCCCTATACACCAATGTAAGAGTGTGTATGTCACTATACTCCAATGTAAGAGTGTGTATGTCCCTATACACCAATGTAAGAGTGTGTATGTCCCTATACTCCAATGTAAGAGTGTGTATGTATGTCCCTATACTCCAATGTAAGAGTGTGTATGTCCCTATACACCACTGTAAGAGTGTGTATGTCCCTATACACCAATATAAGAGTGTGTATGTCGGCCCTACACTCCAATGTAAGAGTGTGTATGTCCCTATACACCAATGTAAGAGTGTGTATGTCACTATACTCCAATGTAAGAGTGTGTATGTCCCTATACACCAATGTAAGAGTGTGTATGTCCCTATACTCCAATGTAAGAGTGTGTATGTATGTCCCTATACTCCAATGTAAGAGTGTGTATGTCCCTATACACCACTGTAAGAGTGTGTATGTCCCTATACACCAATGTAAGAGTGTGTATGTCCCTATACACCACTGTAAGAGTGTGTATGTCCCTATACACCAATGTAAGAGTGTGTATGTCCCTATACACCAATGTAAGAGTGTGTATGTCCCTATACTCCAATGTAAGAGTGTGTATGTATGTCCCTATACTCCAATGTAAGAGTGTGTATGTCCCTATACACCACTGTAAGAGTGTGTATGTCCCTATACTCCAATGTAAGAGTGTGTATGTCCCTATACACCAATGTAAGAGTGTGTATGTGCCTATACTCCAATGTAAGAGTGTGTATGTCCCTATACTCCAATGTAAGAGTGTGTATGTCCCTATACACCACTGTAAGAGTGTGTATTTCCCTATACACCAATGTAAGAGTGTGTATGTCCCTATACACCACTGTAAGAGTGTGTATGTCCCTATACACCAATGTAAGAGTGTGTATGTCCCTATACACCAATGTAAGAGTGTGTATGTCCCTATACTCCAATGTAAGAGTGTGTATGTATGTCCCTATACTCCAATGTAAGAGTGTGTATGTCCCTATACACCAATGTAAGAGTGTGTATGTCCCTATACACCAATGTAAGAGTGTGTATGTCCCTATACACCAATGTAAGAGTGTGTATGTCCCTATACACCAATGTAAGAGTGTGTATGTCCCTATACTCCAATGTAAGAGTGTGTATGTCCCTATACACCAATGTAAGAGTGTGTATGTCCCTATACTCCAATGTAAGAGTGTGTATGTCCCTATACTCCAATGTAAGAGTGTGTATGTCTGCCCTATACACCAATGTAAGAGTGTGTATGTATGTCCCTATACACCAATGTAAGAGTGTGTATGTCCCTATACACCAATGTAAGAGTGTGTATGTCGCTATACACCAATATAAGAGTGTGTATGTCTGCCCTATACACCAATGTAAGAGTGTGTATGTCCCTATACACCAATGTAAGAGTGTGTATGTCTGCCCTATACACCAATGTAAGAGTGTGTATGTCCCTATACACCAATGTAAGAGTGTGTATGTCCCTATACACCAATGTAAGAGTGTGTATGTCCCTATACACCAATGTAAGAGTGTGTATGTCCCTATACACCAATGTAAGAGTGTGTATGTCCCTATACACCAATGTAAGAGTGTGTATGTCCCTATACACCAATGTAAGAGTGTGTATGTCCCTATACTCCAATGTAAGAGTGTGTATGTCCCTATACACCAATGTAAGAGTGTGTATGTCCCTATACACCAATGTAAGAGTGTGTATGTCCCTATACTCCAATGTAAGAGTGTGTATGTCCCTATACACCAATGTAAGAGTGTGTATGTCCCTATACACCAATATAAGAGTGTGTATGTCTGCCCTATACTCCAATGTAAGAGTGTGTATGTCTGCCCTATACTCCAATGTAAGAGTGTGTATGTCTGCCCTATACACCAATGTAAGAGTGTGTATGTCGCTATACACCAATGTAAGAGTGTGTATGTCCCTATACTCCAATGTAAGAGTGTGTATGTCCCTATACACCAATGTAAGAGTGTGTTTGTCCCTATATACCAATGTAAGAGTGTGTATGTCCCTATACTCCAATGTAAGAGTGTGTATGTCCCTATACACCAATGTAAGAGTGTGTATATCTGCCCTATACACCAATGTAAGAGTGTGTATGTCCCTATACTCCAATGTAAGAGTGTGTATGTCCCTATACTCCAATGTAAGAGTGTGTATGTCTGCCCTATACTCCGATGTAAGAGTGTGTGTGTATGGCCCTTTACTCCAATGTAAGACTGTGTATGTCCCTATACACCAATGTAAGAGTGTGTATGTCCCTATACTCCAATGTAAGAGTGTGTATGTCCCTATACTCCAATGTAAGAGTGTGTACGTCCCTATACTCCAATGTAAGAGTGTGTATGTGCCTATACTACAATGTAAGAGTGTGTATGTCCCTATACACCAATGTAAGAGTGTGTATGTCCCTATACACCAATGTAAGAGTGTGTATGTCCCTATACACCAATGTAAGAGTGTGTATGTCCCTATACTCCAATGTAAGAGTGTGTACGTCCCTATACTCCAATGTAAGAGTGTGTATGTGCCTATACTACAATGTAAGAGTGTGTATGTCCCTATACACCAATGTAAGAGTGTGTATGTCCCTATACTCCAATGTAAGAGTGTGTACGTCCCTATACACCAATGTAAGAGTGTGTATGTCCCTATACACCAATGTAAGAGTGTGTATGTCCCTATACACCAATGTAAGAGTGTGTATGTCCCTATACACCAATGTAAGAGTGTGTATGTCCCTATACTCCAATGTAAGAGTGTGTACGTCCCTATACTCCAATGTAAGAGTGTGTATGTGCCTATACTACAATGTAAGAGTGTGTATGTCCCTATACACCAATGTAAGAGTGTGTATGTCCCTATACTCCAATGTAAGAGTGTGTATGTCCCTATACTCCAATGTAAGAGTGTGTACGTCCCTATACACCAATGTAAGAGTGTGTATGTCCCTATACACCAATGTAAGAGTGTGTATGTCCCTATACACCAATGTAAGAGTGTGTATGTCCCTATACACCAATGTAAGAGTGTGTATGTCCCTATACTCCAATGTAAGAGTGTGTACGTCCCTATACTCCAATGTAAGAGTGTGTATGTGCCTATACTACAATGTAAGAGTGTGTATGTCCCTATACACCAATGTAAGAGTGTGTATGTCCCTATACTCCAATGTAAGAGTGTGTACGTCCCTATACACCAATGTAAGAGTGTGTATGTCCCTATACACCAATGTAAGAGTGTATATGTCCCTATACTCCAATGTAAGAGTGTGTATGTATGTCCCTATACTCCAATGTAAGAGTGTGTATGTCCCTATACACCACTGTAAGAGTGTGTATGTCCCTATACACCAATGTAAGAGTGTGTATGTCCCTATACAACACTGTAAGAGTGTGTATGTCCCTATACACCAATGTAAGAGTGTGTATGTCCCTATACACCAATGTAAGAGTGTGTATGTCCATATACTCCAATGTAAGAGTGTGTATGTATGTCCCTATACTCCAATGTAAGAGTGTGTATGTCCCTATACACCACTGTAAGAGTGTGTATGTCCCTATACACCAATATAAGAGTGTGTATGTCTGCCCTATACTCCAATGTAAGAGTGTGTATGTCCCTATACACCAATGTAAGAGTGTGTATGTCGCTATACACCAATGTAAGAGTGTGTATGTCCCTATACACCAATGTAAGAGTGTGTATGTCCCTATACACCAATGTAAGAGTGTGTATGTCCCTATACACCAATGTAAGAGTGTGTATGTCCCTATACACCAATGTAAGAGTGTGTATATCTGCCCTATACACCAATGTAAGAGTGTGTATGTCCCTATACTCCAATGTAAGAGTGTGTATGTCCCTATACTCCAATGTAAGAGTGTGTATGTCCCTATACTCCAATGTAAGAGTGTGTATGTCTGCCCTATACTCCAATGTAAGAATGTGTGTGTATGGCCCTATACTCCAATGTAAGAGTGTGTATGTCCCTATACACCAATGTAAGAGTGTGTATGTCCCTATTCACCAATGTAAGAGTGTGTATGTCCCTATACACCAATGTAAGAGTGTGTATGTCCCTATACACCAATGTAAGAGTGTGTATGTCCCTATACACCAATGTAAGAGTGTGTATGTCCCTATACACCAATGTAAGAGTGTGTATGTCCCTATACACCAATGTAAGAGTGTGTATGTCCCTATACTCCAATGTAAGAGTGTGTACGTCCCTATACTCCAATGTAAGAGTGTGTATGTGCCTATACTACAATGTAAGAGTGTGTATGTCCCTATACACCAATGTAAGAGTGTGTATGTTCCTATACTCCAATGTAAGAGTGTGTATGTCCTTATACTCCAATGTAAGAGTGTGTACGTCCCTATACACCAATGTAAGAGTGTGTATGTCCCTATACACCAATGTAAGAGTGTGTATGTCCCTATACACCAATGTAAGAGTTTCTTTGTCCCTATATACCAATGTAAGAGTGTGTATGTCCCTATACACCAATGTAAGAGTGTGTTTGTCCCTATATACCAATGTAAGAGTGTGTATGTGCCTATACTACAATGTAAGAGTGTGTATGTCCCTATAGACCAATGTAAGAGTGTGTATGTTCCTATACTCCAATGTAAGAGTGTGTATGTCCCTATACTCCAATGTAAGAGTGTGTACGTCCCTATACACCAATGTAAGAGTGTGTATGTCCCTATACACCAATGTAAGAGTGTGTATGTCCCTATACACCAATGTAAGAGTTTCTTTGTCCCTATATACCAATGTAAGAGTGTGTATGTCCCTATACACCAATGTAAGAGTGTGTTTGTCCCTATATACCAATGTAAGAGTGTGTATGTCCCTATACACCAATGTAAGAGTGTGTATGTTCCTATACACCAATGTAAGAATGTGTATGTCCCTATACTCGAATGTAAGAGTGTGTATGTCCCTATACACCAATGTAAGAGTGTGTATGTCCCTATACACCAATATAAGAGTGTGTATGTCGGCCCTATACTCCAATGTAAGAGTGTGTATGTCGCTATACACCAATGTAAGAGTGTGTATGTCCCTATACACCAATGTAAGAGTGTGTATGTCCCTATACACCAATGTAAGAGTGTGTATGTCCCTATACACCAATGTAAGAGTGTGTATGTCCCTATACACCAATGTAAGAGTGTGTATGTCCCTATACACCAATGTAAGAGTGTGTATGTCCCTATACACCAATGTAAGAGTTTCTTTGTCCCTATATACCAATGTAAGAGTGTGTATGTCCCTATACACCAATGTAAGAGTGTGTATGTCCCTATATACCAATGTAAGAGTGTGTATGTGCCCATACTACAATGTAAGAGTGTGTATGTCCCTATACACCAATGTAAGAGTGTGTATGTTCCTATACTCCAATGTAAGAGTGTGTATGTCCCTATACACCAATGTAAGAGTGTGTATGTCCCTATACACCAATGTAAGAGTGTGTATGTCCCTATACACCAATGTAAGAGTGTGTATGTCCCTATACTCCAATGTAAGAGTGTGTACGTCCCTATACTCCAATGTAAGAGTGTGTATGTGCTTTTACTACAATGTAAGAGTGTGTATGTCCCTATACACCAATGTAAGAGTGTGTATGTCCCTATACTCCAATGTAAGAGTGTGTATGTCCCTATACACCAATGTAAGAGTGTGTATGTCCCTATACTCCAATGTAAGAGTGTGTATGTATGTCCCTATACTCCAATGTAAGAGTGTGTATGTATGTCCCTATACTCCAATGTAAGAGTGTGTATGTCCCTATACACCACTGTAAGAGTGTGTATGTCCCTATACACCAATATAAGAGTGTGTATGTCGGCCCTATACTCCAATGTAAGAGTGTGTATGTCCCTATACACCAATGTAAGAGTGTGTATGTCACTATACTCCAATGTAAGAGTGTGTATGTCCCTATACACCAATGTAAGAGTGTGTATGTCCCTATACTCCAATGTAAGAGTGTGTATGTATGTCCCTATACTCCAATGTAAGAGTGTGTATGTCCCTATACACCACTGTAAGAGTGTGTATGTCCCTATACACCAATGTAAGAGTGTGTATGTCCCTATACACCACTGTAAGAGTGTGTATGTCCCTATACACCAATGTAAGAGTGTGTATGTCCCTATACACCAATGTAAGAGTGTGTATGTCCCTATACTCCAATGTAAGAGTGTGTATGTATGTCCCTATACTCCAATGTAAGAGTGTGTATGTCCCTATACACCAATGTAAGAGTGTGTATGTCCCTATACACCAATGTAAGAGTGTGTATGTCCCTATACACCAATGTAAGAGTGTGTATGTCCCTATACACCAATGTAAGAGTGTGTATGTCCCTATACACCAATGTAAGAGTGTGTATGTCCCTATACACCAATGTAAGAGTGTGTATGTCCCTACACACCAATGTAAGAGTGTGTATGTCTGCCCTATACACCAATGTAAGAGTGTGTATGTCTGCCCTATACACCAATGTAAGAGTGTGTATGTCTGCCCTATACACCAATGTAAGAGTGTGTATGTCCCTATACTCCAATGTAAGAGTGTGTATGTCCCTATACTCCAATGTAAGAGTGTGTATGTCCCTATACACCAATGTAAGAGTGTGTATGTCTGCCCTATACACCAATGTAAGAGTGTGTATGTCTGCCCTATACACCAATGTAAGAGTGTGTATGTCCCTATACTCCAATGTAAGAGTGTGTATGTCCCTATACTCCAATGTAAGAGTGTGTATGTCTGCCCTATACTCCGATGTAAGAGTGTGTGTGTATGGCCCTATACTCCAATGTAAGAGTGTGTATGTCCCTATACACCAATGTAAGAGTGTGTATGTCCCTATTCACCAATGTAAGAGTGTGTATGTCCCTATACTCCAATGGAAGAGTGTGTACGTCCCTATACACCAATGTAAGAGTGTGTATGTCCCTATACACCAATGTAAGAGTGTGTATGTCCCTATACACCAATGTAAGAGTGTGTATGTCCCTATACACCAATGTAAGAGTGTGTATGTCCCTATACTCCAATGTAAGAGTGTGTACGTCCCTATACTCCAATGTAAGAGTGTGTATGTGCCTATACTACAATGTAAGAGTGTGTATGTCCCTATACACCAATGTAAGAGTGTGTATGTCCCTATACTCCAATGTAAGAGTGTGTACGTCCCTATACACCAATGTAAGAGTGTGTATGTCCCTATACACCAATGTAAGAGTGTGTATGTCCCTATACTCCAATGTAAGAGTGTGTATGTATGTCCCTATACTCCAATGTAAGAGTGTGTATGTCCCTATACACCACTGTAAGAGTGTGTATGTCCCTATACACCAATGTAAGAGTGTGTATGTCCCTATACACCACTGTAAGAGTGTGTATGTCCCTATACACCAATGTAAGAGTGTGTATGTCCCTATACACCAATGTAAGAGTGTGTATGTCCCTATACTCCAATGTAAGAGTGTGTATGTATGTCCCTATACTCCAATGTAAGAGTGTGTATGTCCCTATACACCACTGTAAGAGTGTGTATGTCCCTATACACCAATATAAGAGTGTGTATGTCTGCCCTATACTCCAATGTAAGAGTGTGTATGTCCCTATACACCAATGTAAGAGTGTGTATGTCCCTATACTCCAATGTAAGAGTGTGTATGTATGTCCCTATACTCCAATGTAAGAGTGTGTATGTCCCTATACACCAATGTAAGAGTGTGTATGTCCCTATACTCCAATGTTAGAGTGTGTATGTCCCTATACACCAATGTAAGAGTGTGTATGTCCCTATACACCAATGTAAGAGTGTGTATGTCGCTATACACCAATGTAAGAGTGTGTATGTCCCTATACACCAATGTAAGAGTGTGTATGTCCCTACACACCAATGTAAGAGTGTGTATGTCCCTATACACCAATGTAAGAGTGTGTATGTCCCTATACACCAATGTAAGAGTGTGTATGTCCCTACACACCAATGTAAGAGTGTGTATGTCCCTATACACCAATGTAAGAGTGTGTATGTCCCTATACACCAATATAAGAGTGTGTATGTCCCTATACACCAATATAAGAGTGTGTATGTCCCTAAACACCAATGTAAGAGTGTGTATGTCCCTATACACCAATGTAAGAGTGTGTATGTCCCTATACACCAATGTAAGAGTGTGTATGTCCCTATACACCAATGTAAGAGTGTGTATGTCCCTATACTCCAATGTAAGAGTGTGTATGTCCCTACACACCAATGTTAGAGTGTGTATGTCCCTATACACCAATGTAAGAGTGTGTATATCTGCCCTATACTCCAATGTAAGAGTGTGTATGTCCCTATACTCATATGTAAGAGTGTGTATGTCCCTATACACCAATGCAAGAGTGTGTATGTCCCTATACACCAATGTAAGAGTGTGTATGTCTGCCCTATACTCCAATGTAAGAGTGTGTATGTCCCTATACTCCAATGTAAGAGTGTGTATGTCTGCCCTATACTCCAATGTAAGAATGTGTGTGTATGGCCCTATACTCCAATGTAAGAGTGTGTATGTCCCTATATACCAATGTAAGAGTGTGTATGTCCCTATACACCAATGTAAGAGTGTGTATGTCCCTATACACCAATGTAAGAGTGTGTATGTCCCTATACACCAATGTAAGAGTATGTATGTCCCTATACACCAATGTAAGAGTGTGTATGTCCCTATACACCAATGTAAGAGTGTGTATGTCCCTATTCACCAATGTAAGAGTGTGTATGTCCCTATACACCAATGTAAGAGTGTGTATGTCCCTATTCACCAATGTAAGAGTGTGTATGTCCCTATACACCAATGTAAGAGTGTGTATGTCCCTATACACCAATGTAAGAGTGTGTATGTCCCTATACACCAATGTAAGAGTGTGTATGTCCCTATACTCCAATGTAAGAGTGTGTACGTCCCTATACTCCAATGTAAGAGTGTGTATGTGCCTATACTACAATGTAAGAGTGTGTATGTCCCTATACACCAATGTAAGAGTGTGTATGTTCCTATACTCCAATGTAAGAGTGTGTACGTCCCTATACTCCAATGTAAGAGTGTGTATGTGCTTTTACTACAATGTAAGAGTGTGTATGTCCCTATACACCAATGTAAGAGTGTGTATGTCCCTATACTCCAATGTAAGAGTGTGTATGTCCCTATACACCAATGTAAGAGTGTGTATGTCCCTATACTCCAATGTAAGAGTGTGTATGTATGTCCCTATACTCCAATGTAAGAGTGTGTATGTATGTCCCTATACTCCAATGTAAGAGTGTGTATGTCCCTATACACCACTGTAAGAGTGTGTATGTCCCTATACACCAATATAAGAGTGTGTATGTCGGCCCTATACTCCAATGTAAGAGTGTGTATGTCCCTATACACCAATGTAAGAGTGTGTATGTCACTATACTCCAATGTAAGAGTGTGTATGTCCCTATACACCAATGTAAGAGTGTGTATGTCCCTATACTCCAATGTAAGAGTGTGTATGTATGTCCCTATACTCCAATGTAAGAGTGTGTATGTCCCTATACACCACTGTAAGAGTGTGTATGTCCCTATACACCAATGTAAGAGTGTGTATGTCCCTATACACCACTGTAAGAGTGTGTATGTCCCTATACACCAATGTAAGAGTGTGTATGTCCCTATACACCAATGTAAGAGTGTGTATGTCCCTATACTCCAATGTAAGAGTGTGTATGTATGTCCCTATACTCCAATGTAAGAGTGTGTATGTCCCTATACACCAATGTAAGAGTGTGTATGTCCCTATACACCAATGTAAGAGTGTGTATGTCCCTATACACCAATGTAAGAGTGTGTATGTCCCTATACACCAATGTAAGAGTGTGTATGTCCCTATACACCAATGTAAGAGTGTGTATGTCCCTATACACCAATGTAAGAGTGTGTATGTCCCTACACACCAATGTAAGAGTGTGTATGTCTGCCCTATACACCAATGTAAGAGTGTGTATGTCTGCCCTATACACCAATGTAAGAGTGTGTATGTCTGCCCTATACACCAATGTAAGAGTGTGTATGTCCCTATACTCCAATGTAAGAGTGTGTATGTCCCTATACTCCAATGTAAGAGTGTGTATGTCCCTATACACCAATGTAAGAGTGTGTATGTCTGCCCTATACACCAATGTAAGAGTGTGTATGTCTGCCCTATACACCAATGTAAGAGTGTGTATGTCCCTATACTCCAATGTAAGAGTGTGTATGTCCCTATACTCCAATGTAAGAGTGTGTATGTCTGCCCTATACTCCGATGTAAGAGTGTGTGTGTATGGCCCTATACTCCAATGTAAGAGTGTGTATGTCCCTATACACCAATGTAAGAGTGTGTATGTCCCTATTCACCAATGTAAGAGTGTGTATGTCCCTATACTCCAATGGAAGAGTGTGTACGTCCCTATACACCAATGTAAGAGTGTGTATGTCCCTATACACCAATGTAAGAGTGTGTATGTCCCTATACACCAATGTAAGAGTGTGTATGTCCCTATACACCAATGTAAGAGTGTGTATGTCCCTATACTCCAATGTAAGAGTGTGTACGTCCCTATACTCCAATGTAAGAGTGTGTATGTGCCTATACTACAATGTAAGAGTGTGTATGTCCCTATACACCAATGTAAGAGTGTGTATGTCCCTATACTCCAATGTAAGAGTGTGTACGTCCCTATACACCAATGTAAGAGTGTGTATGTCCCTATACACCAATGTAAGAGTGTGTATGTCCCTATACTCCAATGTAAGAGTGTGTATGTATGTCCCTATACTCCAATGTAAGAGTGTGTATGTCCCTATACACCACTGTAAGAGTGTGTATGTCCCTATACACCAATGTAAGAGTGTGTATGTCCCTATACACCACTGTAAGAGTGTGTATGTCCCTATACACCAATGTAAGAGTGTGTATGTCCCTATACACCAATGTAAGAGTGTGTATGTCCCTATACTCCAATGTAAGAGTGTGTATGTATGTCCCTATACTCCAATGTAAGAGTGTGTATGTCCCTATACACCACTGTAAGAGTGTGTATGTCCCTATACACCAATATAAGAGTGTGTATGTCTGCCCTATACTCCAATGTAAGAGTGTGTATGTCCCTATACACCAATGTAAGAGTGTGTATGTCCCTATACTCCAATGTAAGAGTGTGTATGTATGTCCCTATACTCCAATGTAAGAGTGTGTATGTCCCTATACACCAATGTAAGAGTGTGTATGTCCCTATACTCCAATGTTAGAGTGTGTATGTCCCTATACACCAATGTAAGAGTGTGTATGTCCCTATACACCAATGTAAGAGTGTGTATGTCGCTATACACCAATGTAAGAGTGTGTATGTCCCTATACACCAATGTAAGAGTGTGTATGTCCCTACACACCAATGTAAGAGTGTGTATGTCCCTATACACCAATGTAAGAGTGTGTATGTCCCTATACACCAATGTAAGAGTGTGTATGTCCCTACACACCAATGTAAGAGTGTGTATGTCCCTATACACCAATGTAAGAGTGTGTATGTCCCTATACACCAATATAAGAGTGTGTATGTCCCTATACACCAATATAAGAGTGTGTATGTCCCTAAACACCAATGTAAGAGTGTGTATGTCCCTATACACCAATGTAAGAGTGTGTATGTCCCTATACACCAATGTAAGAGTGTGTATGTCCCTATACACCAATGTAAGAGTGTGTATGTCCCTATACTCCAATGTAAGAGTGTGTATGTCCCTACACACCAATGTTAGAGTGTGTATGTCCCTATACACCAATGTAAGAGTGTGTATATCTGCCCTATACTCCAATGTAAGAGTGTGTATGTCCCTATACTCATATGTAAGAGTGTGTATGTCCCTATACACCAATGCAAGAGTGTGTATGTCCCTATACACCAATGTAAGAGTGTGTATGTCTGCCCTATACTCCAATGTAAGAGTGTGTATGTCCCTATACTCCAATGTAAGAGTGTGTATGTCTGCCCTATACTCCAATGTAAGAATGTGTGTGTATGGCCCTATACTCCAATGTAAGAGTGTGTATGTCCCTATATACCAATGTAAGAGTGTGTATGTCCCTATACACCAATGTAAGAGTGTGTATGTCCCTATACACCAATGTAAGAGTGTGTATGTCCCTATACACCAATGTAAGAGTATGTATGTCCCTATACACCAATGTAAGAGTGTGTATGTCCCTATACACCAATGTAAGAGTGTGTATGTCCCTATTCACCAATGTAAGAGTGTGTATGTCCCTATACACCAATGTAAGAGTGTGTATGTCCCTATTCACCAATGTAAGAGTGTGTATGTCCCTATACACCAATGTAAGAGTGTGTATGTCCCTATACACCAATGTAAGAGTGTGTATGTCCCTATACACCAATGTAAGAGTGTGTATGTCCCTATACTCCAATGTAAGAGTGTGTACGTCCCTATACTCCAATGTAAGAGTGTGTATGTGCCTATACTACAATGTAAGAGTGTGTATGTCCCTATACACCAATGTAAGAGTGTGTATGTTCCTATACTCCAATGTAAGAGTGTGTATGTCCCTATACTCCAATGTAAGAGTGTGTACGTCCCTATACACCAATGTAAGAGTGTGTATGTCCCTATACACCAATGTAAGAGTGTGTATGTCCCTATACACCAATGTAAGAGTTTCTTTGTCCCTATATACCAATGTAAGAGTGTGTATGTCCCTATACACCAATGTAAGAGTGTGTTTGTCCCTATATACCAATGTAAGAGTGTCTATGTCCCTATACACCAATGTAAGAGTGTGTATGTTCCTATACACCAATGTAAGAATGTGTATGTCCCTATACACCAATGTAAGAGTGTGTATGTCCCTATACACCAATGTAAGAGTGTGTATGTTCCTATACTCCAATGTAAGAGTGTGTATGTCCCTATACTCCAATGTAAGAGTGTGTACGTCCCTATACACCAATGTAAGAGTGTGTATGTCCCTATACACCAATGTAAGAGTGTGTATGTCCCTATACACCAATGTAAGAGTGTGTATGTCCCTATACACCAATGTAAGAGTGTGTATGTCCCTATACTCCAATGTAAGAGTGTGTACGTCCCTATACTCGAATGTAAGAGTGTGTATGTGCCTATACTACAATGTAAGAGTGTGTATGTCCCTATACACCAATGTAAGAGTGTGTATGTCCCTATACTCCAATGTAAGAGTGTGTACATCCCTATACACCAATGTAAGAGTGTGTATGTCCCTATACACCAATGTAAGAGTGTGTATGTCCCTATACTCAAATGTAAGAGTGTGTATGTATGTCCCTATACTCCAATGTAAGAGTGTGTATGTCCCTATACACCACTGTAAGAGTGTGTATGTCCCTATACACCAATGTAAGAGTGTGTATGTCCCTATACACCACTGTAAGAGTGTGTATGTCCCTATACACCAATGTAAGAGTGTGTATGTCCCTATACACCAATGTAAGAGTGTGTATGTCCCTATACTCCAATGTAAGAGTGTGTATGTATGTCCCTATACTCCAATGTAAGAGTGTGTATGTCCCTATACACCACTGTAAGAGTGTGTATGTATGTCCCTATACACCAATGTAAGAGTGTGTATGTCCCTATACACCAATGTAAGAGTGTGTATGTCCCTATACACCAATATAAGAGTGTGTATGTCTGCCCTATACTCCAATGTAAGAGTGTGTATGTCGCTATACACCAATGTAAGAGTGTGTATGTCCCTATACACCAATGTAAGAGTGTGTATGTCCCTATACACCAATGTAAGAGTGTGTATGTCCCTATACACCAATGTAAGAGTGTGTATGTCCCTATACACCAATGTAAGAGTGTGTATGTCCCTATACACCAATGTAAGAGTGTGTATGTCCCTATACTCCAATGTAAGAGTGTGTATGTCTGCCCTATACTCCAATGTAAGAGTGTGTGTGTATGGCCCTATACTCCAATGTAAGAGTGTGTATGTCCCTATACACCAATGTAAGAGTGTGTATGTCCCTATACACCAATATAAGAGTGTGTATGTCCCTATACACCAATATAAGAGTGTGTATGTCCCTATACACCAATATAAGAGTGTGTTTGTCTCTATACTCCAATGTAAGAGTGTGTATGTCCCTATACACCAATGTAAGAGTGTGTATGTCTGCCCTATACACCAATATAAGAGTGTGTATATCCCTATACACCAATGTAAGAGTGTGTATGTCCCTATACACCAATGTAAGAGTGTGTATGTCCCTATACACCAATGTAAGAGTGTGTATGTCCCAATACACCAATGTAAGAGTGTGTATGTCCCTATACACCAATGTAAGAGTGTGTATGTATTTCCCTATATTCCAATGTAAGAGTGTGTTTGTCCCTATACACCAATGTAAGAGTGTGTATGTCCCTATACACCAATGTAAGAGTGTGTATGTCCCTATACTCCAATGTAAGAGTGTGTACATCCCTATACACCAATGTAAGAGTGTGTATGTCCCTATACACCAATGTAAGAGTGTGTATGTCCCTATACTCAAATGTAAGAGTGTGTATGTATGTCCCTATACTCCAATGTAAGAGTGTGTATGTCCCTATACACCACTGTAAGAGTGTGTATGTCCCTATACACCAATGTAAGAGTGTGTATGTCCCTATACACCACTGTAAGAGTGTGTATGTCCCTATACACCAATGTAAGAGTGTGTATGTCCCTATACACCAATGTAAGAGTGTGTATGTCCCTATACTCCAATGTAAGAGTGTGTATGTATGTCCCTATACTCCAATGTAAGAGTGTGTATGTCCCTATACACCACTGTAAGAGTGTGTATGTATGTCCCTATACACCAATGTAAGAGTGTGTATGTCCCTATACACCAATGTAAGAGTGTGTATGTCCCTATACACCAATATAAGAGTGTGTATGTCTGCCCTATACTCCAATGTAAGAGTGTGTATGTCGCTATACACCAATGTAAGAGTGTGTATGTCCCTATACACCAATGTAAGAGTGTGTATGTCCCTATACACCAATGTAAGAGTGTGTATGTCCCTATACACCAATGTAAGAGTGTGTATGTCCCTATACACCAATGTAAGAGTGTGTATGTCCCTATACACCAATGTAAGAGTGTGTATGTCCCTATACTCCAATGTAAGAGTGTGTATGTCTGCCCTATACTCCAATGTAAGAGTGTGTGTGTATGGCCCTATACTCCAATGTAAGAGTGTGTATGTCCCTATACACCAATGTAAGAGTGTGTATGTCCCTATACACCAATATAAGAGTGTGTATGTCCCTATACACCAATATAAGAGTGTGTATGTCCCTATACACCAATATAAGAGTGTGTATGTCCCTATACTCCAATGTAAGAGTGTGTATGTCCCTATACTCATATGTAAGAGTGTGTATGTCCCTATACTCCAATGTAAGAGTGTGTATGTCTGCCCTATACTCCAATGTAAGAGTGTGTGTGTATGGCCCTATACTCCAATGTAAGGGTGTGTATGTCCCTATACACCAATGTAAGAGTGTGTATGTCCCTATACTCCAATGTAAGAGTGTGTATGTCCCTATACACCAATGTAAGAGTGTGTATGTCCCTATACTCCAATGTAAGAGTGTGTATGTATGTCCCTATACTCCAATGTAAGAGTGTGTATGTATGTCCCTATACTCCAATGTAAGAGTGTGTATGTCCCTATACACCAATATAAGAGTGTGTATGTCGGCCCTATACTCCAATGTAAGAGTGTGTATGTCCCTATACACCAATGTAAGAGTGTGTATGTCACTATACTCCAATGTAAGAGTGTGTATGTCCCTATACACCAATGTAAGAGTGTGTATGTCCCTATACTCCAATGTAAGAGTGTGTATGTATGTCCCTATACTCCAATGTAAGAGTGTGTATGTCCCTATACACCACTGTAAGAGTGTGTATGTCCCTATACACCAATGTAAGAGTGTGTATGTCCCTATACACCACTGTAAGAGTGTGTATGTCCCTATACACCAATGTAAGAGTGTGTATGTCCCTATACACCAATGTAAGAGTGTGTATGTCCCTATACTCCAATGTAAGAGTGTGTATGTATGTCCCTATACTCCAATGTAAGAGTGTGTATGTCCCTATACACCAATGTAAGAGTGTGTATGTCCCTATACACCAATGTAAGAGTGTGTATGTCCCTATACACCAATATAAGAGTGTGTATGTCCCTATACACCAATGTAAGAGTGTGTATGTCCCTATACTCCAATGTAAGAGTGTGTACGTCCCTATACTCCAATGTAAGAGTGAGTATGTCCCTATACACCAATGTAAGAGTGTGTATGTCTGCCCTATACACCAATGTAAGAGTGTGTATGTCTGCCCTATACACCAATGTAAGAGTGTGTATGTCCCTACACACCAATGTTAGAGT
The DNA here is from genome assembly GCA_942159475.1 of Sthenelais limicola. Classification (NCBI taxonomy): domain Eukaryota; kingdom Metazoa; phylum Annelida; class Polychaeta; order Phyllodocida; family Sigalionidae; genus Sthenelais; species Sthenelais limicola. The sequence goes on along the minus strand of OW804101.1, from coordinate 83,878,396 downwards.
GTGTATGTCCCTATACTCCAATGTAAGAGTGTGTATGTCCCTATACACCAATGTAAGAGTGTATATGTCTGCCCTATACACCAATGTAAGAGTGTGTATGTCCCTATACACCAATGTAAGAGTGTGTATGTCCCTATACACCAATGTAAGAGTGTGTATGTCCCTATACTCCAATGTAAGAGTGTGTATGTCCATATACTCCAATGTAAGAGTGTGTATGTTCCTATACTCCAATGTAAGAGTGTGTATGTCCCTATACACCAATGTAAGAGTGTGTATGTCCATATACTCCAATGTAAGAGTGTGTATGTTCCTATACTCCAATGTAAGAGTGTGTATGTCCCTATACTCCAATGTAAGAGTGTGTGTGTATGGCCCTATACACCAATGTAAGAGTGTGTATGTCCCTATACTCCAATGTAAGAGTGTGTATGTCCATATACACCAATGTAAGAGTGTGTATGTCCCTATACTCCAATGTAAGAGTGTGTATGTATGTCCCTATACTCCAATGTAAGAGTGTGTATGTCGCTATACACCAATGTAAGAGTGTGTATGTCCCTATACACCAATGTAAGAGTGTGTATGTCCCTATACTCCAATGTAAGAGTGTGTATGTCCCTATACACCACTGTAAGAGTGTGTATGTCCCTATACACCAATGTAAGAGTGTGTATGTCCCTATACACCACTGTAAGAGTGTGTATGTCCCTATACACCAATGTAAGAGTGTGTATGTCCCTATACACCAATGTAAGAGTGTGTATGTCCCTATACTCCAATGTAAGAGTGTGTATGTATGTCCCTATACTCCAATGTAAGAGTGTGTATGTCCCTATACACCAATGTAAGAGTGTGTATGTCCCTATACACCAATGTAAGAGTGTGTATGTCCCTATACACCAATGTAAGAGTGTGTATGTCCCTATACACCAATGTAAGAGTGTGTATGTCGCTATACACCAATGTAAGAGTGTGTATGTCCCTATACACCAATGTAAGAGTGTCTATGTGCCTATACTACAATGTAAGAGTGTGTATGTCCCTATACACCAATGTAAGAGTGTCTATGTGCCTATACTACAATGTAAGAGTGTGTATGTCCCTATACACCAATGTAAGAGTGTGTATGTCCCTATACACCAATGTAAGAGTGTGTGTGTATGTCCCTATACACCAATGTAAGAGTGTGTATGTCCCTATACACCAATGTAAGAGTGTGTATGTCCCTATACACCAATGTAAGAGTGTGTATGTCCCTATACACCAATGTAAGAGTGTGTATGTCCCTATACACCAATGTAAGAGTGTGTGTGTATGGCCCTATACTCCAATGTAAGAGTGTGTATGTCCCTATACACCAATGTAAGAGTGTGTGTGTATGGCCCTATACTCCAATGTAAGAGTGTGTATGTCCCTATACACCAATGTAAGAGTGTGTATGTCCCTATACACCAATGTAAGAGTGTGTATGTCCCTATACACCAATGTAAGAGTGTGTATGTCCCTATACTCCAATGTAAGAGTGTGTATGTCCCTATACACCAATGTAAGAGTGTGTATGTCCCTATACACCAATATAAGAGTGTGTATGTCCCTATACTCCAATGTAAGAGTGTGTATGTCCCTATACTCCAATGTAAGAGTGTGTATGTCCCTATACACCAATGTAAGAGTGTGTATGTCCCTATACACCAATGTAAGAGTGTGTATGTCCCTATACACCACTGTAAGAGTGTGTATGTCCCTATACACCAATGTAAGAGTGTGTATGTCCCTATACACCAATGTAAGAGTGTGTTTGTCCCTATACTCCAATGTAAGAGTGTGTATGTCCCTATACACCAATGTAAGAGTGTGTATGTCCCTATACACCAATATAAGCGTGTGTATGTCCCTATACACCAATGTAAGAGTATGTATGTCCCTATACTCCAATGTAAGAGTGTGTATGTCTGGCCTATACACCAATGTAAGAGTGTGTATGTCCCTATACACCAATGTAAGAGTGTGTATGTCCCTATACACCAATGTAAGAGTGTGTATGTCCCTATACTCCAATGTAAGAGTGTGTATGTCCCTATACACCAATGTAAGAGTGTGTATGTCTGCCCTATACACCAATGTAAGAGTGTGTATGTCCCTATACACCAATGTAAGAGTGTGTATTTCCCTATACACCAATGTAAGAGTGTGTATGTCCCTATACACCAATGTAAGAGTGTGTATGTCCCTATACTCCAATGTAAGAGTGTGTATGTCCCTATACTCCAATGTAAGAGTGTGTATGTCTGCCCTATACTCCGATGTAAGAGTGTGTGTGTATGGCCCTATACTCCAATGTAAGAGTGTGTATGTCCCTATACACCAATGTAAGAGTGTGTATGTCCCTATACACCAATGTAAGAGTGTGTATGTCCCTATACACCAATGTAAGAGTGTGTATGTCCCTATACACCAATGTAAGAGTGTGTATGTCCCTATACTCCAATGTAAGAGTGTGTACGTCCCTATACTCCAATGTAAGAGTGTGTATGTGCCTATACTACAATGTAAGAGTGTGTATGTCCCTATACACCAATGTAAGAGTGTGTATGTCCCTATACTCCAATGTAAGAGTGTGTACGTCCCTATACACCAATGTAAGAGTGTGTATGTCCCTATACACCAATGTAAGAGTGTGTATGTCCCTATACTCCAATGTAAGAGTGTGTATGTATGTCCCTATACTCCAATGTAAGAGTGTGTATGTCCCTATACACCACTGTAAGAGTGTGTATGTCCCTATACACCAATGTAAGAGTGTGTATGTCCCTATACACCACTGTAAGAGTGTGTATGTCCCTATACACCAATGTAAGAGTGTGTATGTCCCTATACACCAATGTAAGAGTGTGTATGTCCCTATACTCCAATGTAAGAGTGTGTATGTCCCTATACTCCAATGTAAGAGTGTGTATGTCCCTATACACCACTGTAAGAGTGTGTATGTCCCTATACACCAATATAAGAGTGTGTATGTCTGCCCTATACTCCAATGTAAGAGTGTGTATGTCCCTATACATCAATGTAAGAGTGTGTATGTCGCTATACACCAATGTAAGAGTGTGTATGTCCCTATACACCAATGTAAGAGTGTGTATGTCCCTACACACCAATGTAAGAGTGTGTATGTCCCTATACACCAATGTAAGAGTGTGTATGTCCCTATACACCAATATAAGAGTGTGTATGTATGTCCCTATACTCCAATGTAAGAGTGTGTATGTCCCTATACACCAATGTAAGAGTGTGTATGTCCCTATACACCAATGTAAGAGTGTGTATGTCCCTATACTCCAATGTAAGAGTGTGTATGTCCCTATACTCCAATGTAAGAGTGTGTATGTCTGCCCTATACTCCAATGTAAGAATGTGTGTGTATGGCCCTATACTCCAATGTAAGAGTGTGTATGTCCCTATACACCAATGTAAGAGTGTGTATGTCCCTATTCACCAATGTAAGAGTGTGTATGTCCCTATACACCAATGTAAGAGTGTGTATGTCCCTATACTCCAATGTAAGAGTGTGTATGTCCCTATACTCCAATGTAAGAGTGTGATTTGTTAGTATGTTTGCACTGGCAACAGGTTCTAACTCATTATTTCTTTGGGGATGTAGAAATATAATACTTTTTTATTTTTTTATTTTTTCTTTATTTTATCGGAGAACTGATTTTGAGTTTTTTCCGAATCAACAAAACTGCAGCATTAGCTGGCAGTTCTGCATTGTTTTGTGCCGTAGGAATGAAAATAGGGTATAAATCTATCAATTTCAGCTGAGTTTAGATGAAACTAACATATTACTGATATTTGGGTTTCTTCTGTATCCAAAGACTAGCTCATCTCTAAAATGTCCACGATATAAGTTTTGCAGGTTTTGGTATGTGTTTTTAACAATTTCGGTGATTTTTGTGGAGGTTGCATTATATATTGTGACAAAGGCAATAGTTCCCATTTCTGTCAATTTTATGTTCATTCCATTAGGTTCGACAGTGTTGAGTGCCTGTATCCATTTCCCTTCAATTTGTAATCTTTTTTTATGGTTTTTTTCGTCTGACCCTTGTTCTAATATTTGTTCTATTGGGTAAATTACCATATTTTCCTCTGCAGTATGGAATATATCATTGAAATGTTCAGCAACTGGTTTTTTCTGTTCAGATCGAATATCATGAAGGTGGCCTTGTAACCTCTGACGTAATGAATTTGAGGTTTCCCCTACATAGTATTCTTTGCATTTAATGCATTCAATGATGTAGATGATATTTTTGGAATTACATGTTATTTTGCCGATAATGGGGTAAGAAAGTTGGCCATGTTGGATTTCTGATGTCTGTTTAAGCCATAGACAACATTCACATCGTGGTTTGCCACACTTGAGGGATGCCCCATAGGGCCATTCCTCTCCTGTGATGTAGTTTAGTTTATAAAGGGTTTCTGCTTTGATTTTTCTAAGAAATCTGGCCGAATAATGCCTTTTCTTTCTGAGGGTCTTGAAGAGTATAGAGCAAGCTTCTTCGAAATCAGGGGTGTTGTTGCAAATTTTATGGAATCGCGTTATTTGTGATTTTAGAATACCTCTAAATGTATGACGGGGATGGAATGATTCTTTGTGTAATAGTTCATGGGTGTCAGTTGGTTTGAAATATACTTTTGTGTCAAGAATCTCTTCGTTTTCATATCTTGATCCTTTGAATATTGTAACATCAAGGAAATCTACTCTTTTGGCATTGATTGTGTGTTTTAGTTTGATTGAAGGACTGTGGTTGTTCAAGAGCTCGAGAAATTCTAGAAATTCTTGCTCTGAGTGTGTCCAAACAAGGAAGATGTCGTCCAGAAATCTATAATATACTAGGGGAAGTTTATCTGCTTTTTCCAGTACTTCTTCCTCAAATTGAGCCATATATATGTTTGCGTAATTTGGAGCAAATTTCTTTCCCATGGCTGTGCCTGAAATCTGTAAATACCATTCATCATCGAACTGAAAGTCATTATTTTTTAGAGAGAGTTCTAATAGGTCTAGGATAGCTTCATCTGGTCTGAGTACTTTAGGGTGTTTCCTGAAGATGTTTTCTATAGAAGTAAGGCCATCGTCTATTGGTATGTTGGTGTAAAGGGAGTCAACATCTAAGGTTATCAGTAAGGAGTTTGCGGGAACTTTTTGTTCTTGCAATTTTTCCAGAAAATCCCAAGTGTCTTTTATATAGGAAGGATGAATGGTGGCCAGTGGTTTCAGAAAATGGTCAATGTATTCTGATACTCTATATGATTCACTATTACAGTCTGAAATTATGGGCCTTCCAGGAGGCATTCTGTTGGGAATCGTCCATTTATCTAGATCTTTGTGGATTTTTGGTAAGAGGTAGAACAGTCGTGGTCTTGGATTATCTGGTGGTTTTAGGTAATTTATCTGCTTTTGTTTTAGATAGAGGTTCCCTCGACCTAATTGGGTAAGAATTTCATTAATTTTCTTGGCTGTTTCAGGATAAATAGGTTTGTCTATTTTTGTGTAAAATTTGGAATCATTTAGCTGTCTTTTTGCTTCTTTTATGTAGTCAGATTTTCTCATTATGACTGTTGCTGACCCTTTGTCTGCTTTTTTGATTACCAAGTGGTTTTTGCCTCTTAGGCTTCGTAATGCTCCAATTTGGTTTCTTGGCAGATTGGGTTTGTTTTTCTGAATCGGGGTATCTTTTATTGATTTTGTCATGTCTTGCAAAGTTTGTTGGATCTCGTCCGGAATGAATTTCTCAGGTGGAGACCATGAAGATTTTTCAACAAAGGGTAGTTTTTCATATTTTGAGTTCTTATAGAACTGTTTATAAAAGTATTGGATTTTGATTTTCCTTGAGAAGTTATCAACATCAGTCATTATTTTGTCCTTGTCTGTAAACTTAGGTGTTGGGACGAAATTTAGGCCCTTTGCCAAAATATCTATTTCCTCTGGTTTTAATTCTTCATCAGATAGGTTGATGATACTAGAGCCTAATGTAAGTTGTCTTTGTGTTTCAGGTTCAATAGTGCCTTTCTGACGTTTCAGTTTAAAAGACCAATGTGATGGAGCCAGTGGTTTAAGAGGTAGTTGGCAGTTTCCTCTGTCCAGTGAACCTGGTCTTTTGGTTTGAGTTTGAATTTCGAACTCTCTATGCCAGGTAAGAGGTCTATAATTTTAGATCTCTGGATTCCTTCAGTTATACAAGATAGGTTTGAATTTTGAGTTTGTGAGAGTACCTGCTGGTCCCATTGGGGCAAAACGAACCACAGTTTGGCATTAGGGAATGCTCTCTCAGCCTGATTTACCATCCGTTTGAATTCTGGTACTACTGTTTTGGTTGGATGGTTGTCCCGGTCATTGATACCTACACTAATAATAACTGAATCCGGGTTTTGTCTGAGCTTGGTAGCCTTTCGAAAGAGTTCCGTCATATGTTGGAATTTTGCACCTGGATAACTCTGGATTTCCAGGTTCTCTACCCTTGATTTAGAGATTACAGACAGGTTAGAGTCGCCTATAATCAGGGTTTTTTCCGAAAGTGGAGTCAACTGCCAATCTTTATTTTTGTGAGCTGTGTTTTTGGCTCTGTTTGGAATAACCTCCTTTAGTGGATTTGGTGATGATGGAGGTGAAGATGTTAGGTCAATTGGCCGAATCTGACCTAAGGTGGCCGAAATTGGTGATATGGGTGAGCCCTGGATAGAAGGAGGGCGTGAGCCCCTGGAGAAATTTGAGGGGCTGTTTTGTGGTGTAGTGAGTATGCTTTGACGGAGGGACATCAACAGTTTGCCAAATGTGTTGATGCCTTTATTGAATTTGCCTCCTGTGCCCCAATAGGGGTCTGGAACTGTGTGGATCAATTCCGATCCCTTTGATTTGATCAGTTCCTGCCTAAAGGTGTGATTTTGGGCGAATTTTAAATGCAGCAGGTCTGACATAAGATTACGCCGAATTGAATTCCAGCTGCCGGCCTTCAGGTGTTTAGTCTGAGCTTTTGCTTCTACGGCCGTTTTTGAATCCAGAACAGCTTGGACGATCCCCTGTTTGTCAAAATGGACCGCCTTCCTATATTGGTATGCATGTTCCAAGGATCTGAAAGTCATGCCATCCAATTCAAAATCAGCAGGGTAGAAGTTGGACAAGGGGTCTAAATGTCCTTTCACTACCCTTTCCTTTACTAAAGCAGGCCCTTTTGGTCGAACTGGGCTGGTTTTTGGTGTTGAGGGTTTTGGGGTTAAGCCCCTAGAATTTGGAGTGGTCAAAAGTGGTGGGGTTAGGACCAATGATTTGGAAGAGGTTGAAGGTGGTGGGGTGAAGCCCCGTGATTTGGAAGAATTTGAAGGTGGTGGGGTGGACCCCCTTGATTTGGAAGAGTTTGAAGGTTGTGGGGTTAAGCCCCTGGATTGGAAAGAAGTTGAGGGTGGTGGGGTTAGGCCCCTTGATTTTGGAGTGTTTGGTGCACTGGCAGTGGCCTGTGCATAGGTCTGGAGATGACCAACCCTGTTTTCCAAAGTGGGTGGTCCTGGTGGCGCCCCCTGTTGTTTTGAAGGGGCACTTTCCATTTCTGGGGTTTTAGCCAAATTCCCCATAATTCGTTGAAAATTATCCAAAATTGGCTGATCGAGCTTTGCCCTGAAGTTTTTACGGGCCCAAGAGATAGCCAGATGTTGAGCCCTTTTCATTTCCATAGGGTCAACCTGCATTAGGGAGAGTTTGGTCTGAATTTCCTCAATCTGTCTCCCATAATGTTCACAGAGGGTGGACGATGTTGTCCGAATCCACTCTGTGTTGTGATTTTGAAGAGCCTGCATTAGGTTTTGAGAGGGAATAGCAGGCTTGAAGAACTGATTTAGTTCTTTTAACTTTTTTTGGAAGCTTTTAGTCAAATTGCCTTCCATTTGATTTTGCATAATTTTCTCATGGTGTAGACACTGGATAATTCGAAACTGGTCTTTCACCATGGAAGAGAATTTAGGGTCTGTGGCAATGGGCCCAGACTGATTTTGAGTTGGCCCATGTTTTCTGGGCCTTGGTCTAAAGTTAGATGGTTTCATGCTGAGGTTGCATGAGGTTCTTAGTTCAAAAGAGTTTTGTCAAGGACAAGTGTAGTTTGCACTGCTGAATGGGCTAAATCGATTTCGGCAGACAAGTGCCTTCTTCAGTAGCCAGAAGTGATCTGATGACTCCTGACTTGGACCCCCCATTTATACTGGTCTTGGCTCAGAGGTGCCACTGTTCAACTTTCTTTAATCTTAACTTCTGAGGGACACTCAAGGGGAGGTGTAATAAGTCCCCTTTGAAGGATTGGGCAGGTGTGGGGGGTTGCCTGTGAGGTGGCCACAGACCCCCTTTGTAGTCCTTCACACCTCTTCACACCTCAGGGGGAGGTGTGGCAAAGGTGGTAGCACTTCCCTTTGAGGGGGTTGGCACCTGCTTTTTGATGTTTGAGTTCAAATGATTTGGTTTTCTTTAGTGAATGAATGTGTTTCTATTAGGTTTTTTGCTTTTGATGGAGGTGTTGGGGTGAAATATTAGGAGAAATTAGAAAAAAATCGAAAATTAGAAAAATTTTAAAAAATCAAAAATCGAAAATATTGGAAAAATCGAAAATCGAAAAAACGGAGAAATCGAAAAAATTAAAAAATCGAAAATCAGAAAAATCGAAAAAATTAAAAAATCGAAAAAATTAAAAAAATCGAAAATCGAAAAAAAAGCTGAAAAAATCGAAAATCAGAAAAATCGAAAAAAAATCGAAAATCGAAAAAATTAAAAAAATGGAAAATCGGAAAAATCGAAAGAATTTTCGAAAAAAAGAGTGTGTATGTCTGCCCTATACACCAATGTAAAAATGTGTCCCTATACACCAATGTAAGAGTGTGTATGTCTGCCCTATACACCAATGTAAAAATGTGTCCCTATACACCAATGTAAGAGTGTGTATGTCCCTATATACCAATGTAAGAGTGTGTATGTCCCTATACACCAATGTAAGAGTTTGTATATCCCTATACTCCAATGTAAGAGTGTGTATGTCCCTATACTCCAATGTAAGAGTGTGTATGTCCCTATACACCAATGTAAGAGTGTGTATGTCCCTATACACCAATGTAAGAGTGTGTATGTCTGCCCTATACACCAATGTAAGAGTGTGTATGTCTGCCCTATACACCAATGTAAGAGTGTGTATGTCTGCCCTATACACCAATGTAAGAGTGTGTATGTCTGGCCTATACACCAATGTAAGAGTGTGTATGTCTGCCCTATACACCAATGTAAGAGTGTGTATGTCTGGCCTATACACCAATGTAAGAGTGTGTATGTCTGCCCTTTACACCAATGTAAGAGTGTGTATGTGCCTATACACCAATGTAAGAGTGTGTATTTCCCTATACACCAATGTAAGAGTGTGAATGTCCCTATACACCAATGTAAGAGTGTGTATGTCCCTATACTCCAATGTAAGAGTGTGTATGTCTGCCCTATACACCAATGTAAGAGTGTGTATGTCCCTCTACACCAATGTAAGAGTGTGTTTGTCCCTATACTCCAATGTAAGAGTGTGTATGTCTGCCCTATACACCAATGTAAGAGTGTGTATGTCCCTATACTCCAATGTAAGAGTGTGTATGTTCCTATACACCAATGTAAGAGTGTGTATGTCCCTATACACCAATGTAAGAGTGTGTATGTCCCTATACTCCAATGTAAGAGTTTGTATGGTCCTATACTCCAATGTAAGAGTGTGTATGGTCCTATACTCCAATGTAAGAGTGTGTATGTCCCTATACACCAATGTAAGAGTGTGTATGTCCCTATACACCAATGTAAGAGTGTGTATGTCCCTATACTCCAATGTAAGAGTTTGTATGGTCCTATACTCCAATGTAAGAGTGTGTATGGTCCTATACTCCAATGTAAGAGTGTGTATGTCCCTATACTCCAATGTAAGAGTGTGTATGTCCCTATACACCAATGTAAGAGTGTGTATTTCCCTATACACCAATGTAAGAGTGTGAATGTCCCTATACACCAATGTAAGAGTGTGTATGTCCCTATACTCCAATGTAAGAGTGTGTATGTCTGCCCTATACTCCAATGTAAGAGTGTGTATGTCTGCCCTGTACACCAATGTAAGAGTGTGTATGTCCCTATACTCCAATGTAAGAGTGTGTATGTTCCTATACACCAATGTAAGAGTGTGTATGTCCCTATACTCCAATGTAAGAGTGTGTATGGCTGCCCTACACCAATGTAAGAGTGTGTATGTCCCTATATACCAATGTAAGAGTGTGTATGTCCCTATACTCCAATGTAAGAGTGTGTATGGTCCTATACTCCAATGTAAGAGTGTGTATGTCCCTATACTCCAATGTAAGAGTGTGTATGTCCCTATACACCAATGTAAGAGTGTGTATGTCCCTATACACCAATGTAAGAGTGTGTATGTCTGCCCTATACTCCAATGTAAGAGTGTGTGTGTATGGCCCTATACTCCAATGTAAGAGTGTGTATGTCTGGCCTATACACCAATGTAAGAGTGTGTATGTCCCTATACACCAATGTAAGAGTGTGTATGTCCCTATACTCCAATGTAAGAGTGTGTATGTCTGCCCTATACTCCAATGTAAGAGTGTGTGTGTATGGCCCTATACTCCAATGTAAGAGTGTGTATGTCCCTATACACCAATGTAAGAGTGTGTATGTCCCTATACACCAATATAAGAGTGTGTATGTCCCTATACACCAATATAAGAGTGTGTATGTCCCTATACACCAATATAAGAGTGTGTATGTCCCTATACTCCAATGTAAGAGTGTGTATGTCCCTATACTCATATGTAAGAGTGTGTATGTCCCTATACTCCAATGTAAGAGTGTGTATGTCTGCCCTATACTCCAATGTAAGAGTGTGTGTGTATGGCCCTATACTCCAATGTAAGGGTGTGTATGTCCCTATACACCAATGTAAGAGTGTGTATGTCCCTATACTCCAATGTAAGAGTGTGTATGTCCCTATACACCAATGTAGGAGTGTGTATGTCCCTATACTCCAATGTAAGAGTGTGTATGTATGTCCCTATACTCCAATGTAAGAGTGTGTATGTATGTCCCTATACTCCAATGTAAGAGTGTGTATGTCCCTATACACCACTGTAAGAGTGTGTATGTCCCTATACACCAATATAAGAGTGTGTATGTCGGCCCTATACTCCAATGTAAGAGTGTGTATGTCCCTATACACCAATGTAAGAGTGTGTATGTCACTATACTCCAATGTAAGAGTGTGTATGTCCCTATACACCAATGTAAGAGTGTGTATGTCCCTATACTCCAATGTAAGAGTGTGTATGTATGTCCCTATACTCCAATGTAAGAGTGTGTATGTCCCTATACACCACTGTAAGAGTGTGTATGTCCCTATACACCAATGTAAGAGTGTGTATGTCCCTATACACCACTGTAAGAGTGTGTATGTCCCTATACACCAATGTAAGAGTGTGTATGTCCCTATACACCAATGTAAGAGTGTGTATGTCCCTATACTCCAATGTAAGAGTGTGTATGTATGTCCCTATACTCCAATGTAAGAGTGTGTATGTCCCTATACACCAATGTAAGAGTGTGTATGTCCCTATACACCAATGTAAGAGTGTGTATGTCCCTATACACCAATATAAGAGTGTGTATGTCCCTATACACCAATGTAAGAGTGTGTATGTCCCTATACTCCAATGTAAGAGTGTGTACGTCCCTATACTCCAATGTAAGAGTGAGTATGTCCCTATACACCAATGTAAGAGTGTGTATGTCTGCCCTATACACCAATGTAAGAGTGTGTATGTCTGCCCTATACACCAATGTAAGAGTGTGTATGTCCCTACACACCAATGTTAGAGTGTGTATGTCCCTATACTCCAATGTAAGAGTGTGTATGTCCCTATACACCAATGTAAGAGTGTATATGTCTGCCCTATACACCAATGTAAGAGTGTGTATGTCCCTATACACCAATGTAAGAGTGTGTATGTCCCTATACACCAATGTAAGAGTGTGTATGTCCCTATACTCCAATGTAAGAGTGTGTATGTCCATATACTCAAATGTAAGAGTGTGTATGTTCCTATACTCCAATGTAAGAGTGTGTATGTCCCTATACACCAATGTAAGAGTGTGTATGTCCATATACTCCAATGTAAGAGTGTGTATGTTCCTATACTCCAATGTAAGAGTGTGTATGTCCCTATACTCCAATGTAAGAGTGTGTGTGTATGGCCCTATACACCAATGTAAGAGTGTGTATGTCCCTATACTCCAATGTAAGAGTGTGTATGTCCATATACACCAATGTAAGAGTGTGTATGTCCCTATACTCCAATGTAAGAGTGTGTATGTATGTCCCTATACTCCAATGTAAGAGTGTGTATGTCGCTATACACCAATGTAAGAGTGTGTATGTCCCTATACACCAATGTAAGAGTGTGTATGTCCCTATACTCCAATGTAAGAGTGTGTATGTCCCTATACACCACTGTAAGAGTGTGTATGTCCCTATACACCAATGTAAGAGTGTGTATGTCCCTATACACCACTGTAAGAGTGTGTATGTCCCTATACACCAATGTAAGAGTGTGTATGTCCCTATACACCAATGTAAGAGTGTGTATGTCCCTATACTCCAATGTAAGAGTGTGTATGTATGTCCCTATACTCCAATGTAAGAGTGTGTATGTCCCTATACACCAATGTAAGAGTGTGTATGTCCCTATACACCAATGTAAGAGTGTGTATGTCCCTATACACCAATGTAAGAGTGTGTATGTCCCTATACACCAATGTAAGAGTGTGTATGTCGCTATACACCAATGTAAGAGTGTGTATGTCCCTATACACCAATGTAAGAGTGTCTATGTGCCTATACTACAATGTAAGAGTGTGTATGTCCCTATACACCAATGTAAGAGTGTCTATGTGCCTATACTACAATGTAAGAGTGTGTATGTCCCTATACACCAATGTAAGAGTGTGTATGTCCCTATACACCAATGTAAGAGTGTGTGTGTATGTCCCTATACACCAATGTAAGAGTGTGTATGTCCCTATACACCAATGTAAGAGTGTGTATGTCCCTATACACCAATGTAAGAGTGTGTATGTCCCTATACACCAATGTAAGAGTGTGTATGTCCCTATACACCAATGTAAGAGTGTGTGTGTATGGCCCTATACTCCAATGTAAGAGTGTGTATGTCCCTATACACCAATGTAAGAGTGTGTGTGTATGGCCCTATACTCCAATGTAAGAGTGTGTATGTCCCTATACACCAATGTAAGAGTGTGTATGTCCCTATACACCAATGTAAGAGTGTGTATGTCCCTATACACCAATGTAAGAGTGTGTATGTCCCTATACTCCAATGTAAGAGTGTGTATGTCCCTATACACCAATGTAAGAGTGTGTATGTCCCTATACACCAATATAAGAGTGTGTATGTCCCTATACTCCAATGTAAGAGTGTGTATGTCCCTATACTCCAATGTAAGAGTGTGTATGTCCCTATACACCAATGTAAGAGTGTGTATGTCCCTATACACCAATGTAAGAGTGTGTATGTCCCTATACACCACTGTAAGAGTGTGTATGTCCCTATACACCAATGTAAGAGTGTGTATGTCCCTATACACCAATGTAAGAGTGTGTTTGTCCCTATACTCCAATGTAAGAGTGTGTATGTCCCTATACACCAATGTAAGAGTGTGTATGTCCCTATACACCAATATAAGCGTGTGTATGTCCCTATACACCAATGTAAGAGTATGTATGTCCCTATACTCCAATGTAAGAGTGTGTATGTCTGGCCTATACACCAATGTAAGAGTGTGTATGTCCCTATACACCAATGTAAGAGTGTGTATGTCCCTATACACCAATGTAAGAGTGTGTATGTCCCTATACTCCAATGTAAGAGTGTGTATGTCCCTATACACCAATGTAAGAGTGTGTATGTCTGCCCTATACACCAATGTAAGAGTGTGTATGTCCCTATACACCAATGTAAGAGTGTGTATTTCCCTATACACCAATGTAAGAGTGTGTATGTCCCTATACACCAATGTAAGAGTGTGTATGTCCCTATACTCCAATGTAAGAGTGTGTATGTCCCTATACTCCAATGTAAGAGTGTGTATGTCTGCCCTATACTCCGATGTAAGAGTGTGTGTGTATGGCCCTATACTCCAATGTAAGAGTGTGTATGTCCCTATACACCAATGTAAGAGTGTGTATGTCCCTATACACCAATGTAAGAGTGTGTATGTCCCTATACACCAATGTAAGAGTGTGTATGTCCCTATACACCAATGTAAGAGTGTGTATGTCCCTATACTCCAATGTAAGAGTGTGTACGTCCCTATACTCCAATGTAAGAGTGTGTATGTGCCTATACTACAATGTAAGAGTGTGTATGTCCCTATACACCAATGTAAGAGTGTGTATGTCCCTATACTCCAATGTAAGAGTGTGTACGTCCCTATACACCAATGTAAGAGTGTGTATGTCCCTATACACCAATGTAAGAGTGTGTATGTCCCTATACTCCAATGTAAGAGTGTGTATGTATGTCCCTATACTCCAATGTAAGAGTGTGTATGTCCCTATACACCACTGTAAGAGTGTGTATGTCCCTATACACCAATGTAAGAGTGTGTATGTCCCTATACACCACTGTAAGAGTGTGTATGTCCCTATACACCAATGTAAGAGTGTGTATGTCCCTATACACCAATGTAAGAGTGTGTATGTCCCTATACTCCAATGTAAGAGTGTGTATGTCCCTATACTCCAATGTAAGAGTGTGTATGTCCCTATACACCACTGTAAGAGTGTGTATGTCCCTATACACCAATATAAGAGTGTGTATGTCTGCCCTATACTCCAATGTAAGAGTGTGTATGTCCCTATACATCAATGTAAGAGTGTGTATGTCGCTATACACCAATGTAAGAGTGTGTATGTCCCTATACACCAATGTAAGAGTGTGTATGTCCCTACACACCAATGTAAGAGTGTGTATGTCCCTATACACCAATGTAAGAGTGTGTATGTCCCTATACACCAATATAAGAGTGTGTATGTATGTCCCTATACTCCAATGTAAGAGTGTGTATGTCCCTATACACCAATGTAAGAGTGTGTATGTCCCTATACACCAATGTAAGAGTGTGTATGTCCCTATACTCCAATGTAAGAGTGTGTATGTCCCTATACTCCAATGTAAGAGTGTGTATGTCTGCCCTATACTCCAATGTAAGAATGTGTGTGTATGGCCCTATACTCCAATGTAAGAGTGTGTATGTCCCTATACACCAATGTAAGAGTGTGTATGTCCCTATTCACCAATGTAAGAGTGTGTATGTCCCTATACACCAATGTAAGAGTGTGTATGTCCCTATACTCCAATGTAAGAGTGTGTATGTCCCTATACTCCAATGTAAGAGTGTGTATGTCCCTATACTCCAATGTAAGAGTGTGTATGTCTGCCCTATACTCCAATGTAAGAATGTGTGTGTATGGCCCTATACTCCAATGTAAGAGTGTGTATGTCCCTATACACCAATGTAAGAGTGTGTATGTCCCTATTCACCAATGTAAGAGTGTGTATGTCCCTATACACCAATGTAAGAGTGTGTATGTCCCTATACACCAATGTAAGAGTGTGTATGTCCCTATACACCAATGTAAGAGTGTGTATGTCCCTATACACCAATGTAAGAGTGTGTATGTCCCTATACACCAATGTAAGAGTGTGTATGTCCCTATACTCCAATGTAAGAGTGTGTACGTCCCTATACTCCAATGTAAGAGTGTGTATGTGCCTATACTACAATGTAAGAGTGTGTATGTCCCTATACACCAATGTAAGAGTGTGTATGTTCCTATACTCCAATGTAAGAGTGTGTATGTCCCTATACTCCAATGTAAGAGTGTGTACGTCCCTATACACCAATGTAAGAGTGTGTATGTCCCTATACACCAATGTAAGAGTGTGTATGTCCCTATACACCAATGTAAGAGTTTCTTTGTCCCTATATACCAATGTAAGAGTGTGTATGTCCCTATACACCAATGTAAGAGTGTGTTTGTCCCTATATACCAATGTAAGAGTGTGTATGTCCCTATACACCAATGTAAGAGTGTGTATGTTCCTATACACCAATGTAAGAATGTGTATGTCCCTATACACCAATGTAAGAGTGTGTATGTCCCTATACACCAATGTAAGAGTGTGTATGTTCCTATACTCCAATGTAAGAGTGTGTATGTCCCTATACTCCAATGTAAGAGTGTGTACGTCCCTATACACCGATGTAAGAGTGTGTATGTCCCTATACACCAATGTAAGAGTGTGTATGTCCCTATACACCGTTGTAAGAGTGTGTATGTCCCTATACACCAATGTAAGAGTGTGTATGTCCCTATACTCCAATGTAAGAGTGTGTACGTCCCTATACTCGAATGTAAGAGTTTGTATGTGCCTATACTACAATGTAAGAGTGTGTATGTCCCTATACACCAATGTAAGAGTGTGTATGTCCCTATACTCCAATGTAAGAGTGTGTACATCCCTATACACCAATGTAAGAGTGTGTATGTCCCTATACACCAATGTAAGAGTGTGTATGTCCCTATACTCAAATGTAAGAGTGTGTATGTATGTCCCTATACTCCAATGTAAGAGTGTGTATGTCCCTATACACCACTGTAAGAGTGTGTATGTCCCTATACACCAATGTAAGAGTGTGTATGTCCCTATACACCACTGTAAGAGTGTGTATGTCCCTATACACCAATGTAAGAGTGTGTATGTCCCTATACACCAATGTAAGAGTGTGTATGTCCCTATACTCCAATGTAAGAGTGTGTATGTATGTCCCTATACTCCAATGTAAGAGTGTGTATGTCCCTATACACCACTGTAAGAGTGTGTATGTCCCTATACACCAATATAAGAGTGTGTATGTCTGCCCTATACTCCAATGTAAGAGTGTGTATGTCGCTATACACCAATGTAAGAGTGTGTATGTCCCTATACACCAATGTAAGAGTGTGTATGTCCCTATACACCAATGTAAGAGTGTGTATGTTCCTATACTCCAATGTAAGAGTGTGTATATCTGCCCTATACTCCAATGTAAGAGTGTGTATGTCGCTATACACCAATGTAAGAGTGTGTATGTCCCTATACACCAATGTAAGAGTGTGTATGTCCCTATACACCACTGTAAGAGTGTGTATGTCCCTATACACCAATGTAAGAGTGTGTATGTCCCTATACACCACTGTAAGAGTGTGTATGTCCCTATACACCAATATAAGAGTGTGTATGTCTGCCCTATACTCCAATGTAAGAGTGTGTATGTCTGCCCTATACACCAATGTAAGAGTGTGTATATCTGCCCTATACTCCAATGTAAGAGTGTGTATGTCTGCCCTATACACCAATATAAGAGTGTGTATATCCCTATACACCAATGTAAGAGTGTGTATGTCCCTATACTCCAATGTAAGAGTGTGTATGTCCCTATACTCCAATGTAAGAGTGTGTATGTCCCTATACTCCAATGTAAGAGTGTGTATGTCCCTATACTCCAATGTAAGAGTGTGTATGTCTGCCCTATACTCCAATGTAAGAGTGTGTGTGTATGGCCCTATACTCCAATGTAAGGGTGTGTATGTCCCTATACACCAATGTAAGAGTGTGTATGTCCCTATACTCCAATGTAAGAGTGTGTATGTCCCTATACACCAATGTAAGAGTGTGTATGTCCCTATACTCCAATGTAAGAGTGTGTATGTATGTCCCTATACTCCAATGTAAGAGTGTGTATGTATGTCCCTATACTCCAATGTAAGAGTGTGTATGTCCCTATACACCACTGTAAGAGTGTGAATGTCCCTATACACCAATATAAGAGTGTGTATGTCGGCCCTATACTCCAATGTAAGAGTGTGTATGTCCCTATACACCAATGTAAGAGTGTGTATGTCACTATACTCCAATGTAAGAGTGTGTATGTCCCTATACACCAATGTAAGAGTGTGTATGTCCCTATACTCCAATGTAAGAGTGTGTATGTATGTCCCTATACTCCAATGTAAGAGTGTGTATGTCCCTATACACCACTGTAAGAGTGTGTATGTCCCTATACACCAATGTAAGAGTGTGTATGTCCCTATACACCACTGTAAGAGTGTGTATGTCCCTATACACCAATGTAAGAGTGTGTATGTCCCTATACACCAATGTAAGAGTGTGTATGTCCCTATACTCCAATGTAAGAGTGTGTATGTATGTCCCTATACTCCAATGTAAGAGTGTGTATGTCCCTATACACCAATGTAAGAGTGTGTATGTCCCTATACACCAATGTAAGAGTGTGTATGTCCCTATACACCAATGTAAGAGTGTGTATGTCCCTATACACCAATGTAAGAGTGTGTATGTCTGCCCTATACACCAACATAAGAGTGTGTATGTCCCTATACACCAATGTAAGAGTGTGTTTGTCCCTATACTCCAATGTAAGAGTGTGTATGTCCCTATACACCAATGTAAGAGTGTGTATGTCGCTATACACCAATGTAAGAGTGTGTATGTCCCTATACACCAATGTAAGAGTGTGTATGTCCCTATACACCAATGTAAGAGTGTGTATGTCCCTATACTCCAATGTAAGAGTGTGTATGTATGTCCCTATACTCCAATGTAAGAGTGTGTATGTCTGCCCTATACTCCAATGTAAGAATATGTGTGTATGGCCCTATACTCCAATGTAAGAGTGTGTATGTCCCTATACACCAATGTAAGAGTGTGTATGTCCCTATTCACCAATGTAAGAGTGTGTATGTCCCTATACACCAATGTAAGAGTGTGTATGTCCCTATACACCAATGTAAGAGTGTGTACGTTCCTATACACCAATGTAAGAGTGTGTATGTCCCTATACACCAATGTAAGAGTGTGTATGTCCCTATACACCAATGTAAGAGTGTGTATGTCCCTATACACCAATGTAAGAGTGTGTATGTCCCTATACACCAATGTAAGAGTGTGTATGTCCCTATACACCAATGTAAGAGTGTGTATGTCCCTATACACCAATGTAAGAGTGTGTATGTCCCTATACTCCAATGTAAGAGTGTGTACGTCCCTATACTCCAATGTAAGAGTGTGTATGTGCCTATACTACAATGTAAGAGTGTGTATGTCCCTATACACCAATGTAAGAGTGTGTATGTTCCTATACTCCAATGTAAGAGTGTGTATGTCCCTATACTCCAATGTAAGAGTGTGTACGTCCCTATACACCAATGTAAGAGTGTGTATGTCCCTATACACCAATGTAAGAGTGTGTATGTCCCTATACACCAATGTAAGAGTTTCTTTGTCCCTATATACCAATGTAGGGTGTGTATGTCCCTATACACCAATGTAAGAGTGTGTTTGTCCCTATATACCAATGTAAGAGTGTGTATGTCCCTATTCACCAATGTAAGAGTGTGTATGTCCCTATACACCAATGTAAGAGTGTGTATGTCCCTATACACCAATGTAAGAGTGTGTATGTCCCTATACACCAATGTAAGAGTGTGTATGTCCCTATACACCAAGGTAAGAGTGTGTATGTCCCTATACACCAATGTAAGAGTGTGTATGTCCCTATACTCCAATGTAAGAGTGTGTACGTCCCTATACTCCAATGTAAGAGTGTGTATGTGCCTATACTACAATGTAAGAGTGTGTATGTCCCTATACACCAATGTAAGAGTGTGTATGTCCCTATACTCCAATGTAAGAGTGTGTATGTCCCTATACTCCAATGTAAGAGTGTGTACGTCCCTATACACCAATGTAAGAGTGTGTATGTCCCTATACACCAATGTAAGAGTGTGTATGTCCCTATACACCAATGTAAGAGTGTGTATGTCCCTATACACCAATGTAAGAGTGTGTATGTCCCTATACTCCAATGTAAGAGTGTGTACGTCCCTATACTCCAATGTAAGAGTGTGTATGTGCCTATACTACAATGTAAGAGTGTGTATGTCCCTATACACCAATGTAAGAGTGTGTATGTCCCTATACACCAATGTAAGAGTGTGTATGTCTGCCCTATACTCCAATGTAAGAGTGTGTATGTCCCTATACTCCAATGTAAGAGTGTATATGTCCCTATACTCCAATGTAAGAGTGTGTATGTCCCTATACACCAATGTAAGAGTGTGTATGTACCTATACTCCAATGTAAGAGTGTGTACGTCCCTATACACCAATGTAAGAGTGTGTATGTCCCTATACACCAATGTAAGAGTGTGTATGTCCCTATACTCCAATGTAAGAGTGTGTACGTCCCTATACACCACTGTAAGAGTGTGTATGTCCCTATACACCAATGTAAGAGGGTGTATGTCCCTATAGACCACTGTAAGAGTGTGTATGTCCCTATACACCAATGTAAGAGTGTGTATGTCCCTATACACCAATGTAAGAGTGTGTATGTCCCTATACTCCAATGTAAGAGTGTGTATGTCCCTATACACCAATGTAAGAGTGTGTATGTCCCTATACACCAATGTAAGAGTGTGTATGTCCCTATACACCAATGTAAGAGTGTGTATGTCCCTATACACCAATGTAAGAGTGTGTATGTCCCTATACACCAATGTAAGAGTGTGTATGTCCCTATACTCCAATGTAAGAGTGTGTATGTATGTCCCTATACTCCAATGTAAGAGTGTGTATGTCCCTATACACCACTGTAAGAGTGTGTATGTCCCTATACACCAATATAAGAGTGTGTATGTCTGCCCTATACTCCAATGTAAGAGTGTGTATGTCCCTATACACCAATGTAAGAGTGTGTATGTCGCTATACACCAATGTAAGAGTGTGTATGTCCCTATACACCAATGTAAGAGTGTGTATGTCCCTATACTCCAATGTAAGAGTGTGTATGTCCCTATACTCCAATGTAGGAGTGTGTACGTCCCTATACACCAATGTAAGAGTGTGTATGTCCCTATACACCAATGTAAGAGTGTGTATGTCCCTATACACCAATGTAAGAGTGTGTATGTCCCTATACACCAATGTAAGAGTGTGTATGTCCCTATACTCCAATGTAAGAGTGTGTACGTCCCTATACTCCAATGTAAGAGTGTGTATGTGCCTATACTACAATGTAAGAGTGTGTATGTCCCTATACACCAATGTAAGAGTGTGTATGTCCCTATACACCAATGTAAGAGTGTGTATGTCTGCCCTATACTCCAATGTAAGAGTGTGTATGTCCCTATACTCCAATGTAAGAGTGTATATGTCCCTATACTCCAATGTAAGAGTGTGTATGTCCCTATACACCAATGTAAGAGTGTGTATGTCCCTATACTCCAATGTAAGAGTGTGTACGTCCCTATACACCAATGTAAGAGTGTGTATGTCCCTATACACCAATGTAAGAGTGTGTATGTCCCTATACTCCAATGTAAGAGTGTGTACGTCCCTATACACCACTGTAAGAGTGTGTATGTCCCTATACACCAATGTAAGAGGGTGTATGTCCCTATACACCACTGTAAGAGTGTGTATGTCCCTATACACCAATGTAAGAGTGTGTATGTCCCTATACACCAATGTAAGAGTGTGTATGTCCCTATACTCCAATGTAAGAGTGTGTATGTCCCTATACACCAATGTAAGAGTGTGTATGTCCCTATACACCAATGTAAGAGTGTGTATGTCCCTATACACCAATGTAAGAGTGTGTATGTCCCTATACACCAATGTAAGAGTGTGTATGTCCCTATACACCAATGTAAGAGTGTGTATGTCCCTATACTCCAATGTAAGAGTGTGTATGTATGTCCCTATACTCCAATGTAAGAGTGTGTATGTCCCTATACACCACTGTAAGAGTGTGTATGTCCCTATACACCAATATAAGAGTGTGTATGTCTGCCCTATACTCCAATGTAAGAGTGTGTATGTCCCTATACACCAATGTAAGAGTGTGTATGTCGCTATACACCAATGTAAGAGTGTGTATGTCCCTATACACCAATGTAAGAGTGTGTATGTCCCTATACACCAATGTAAGAGTGTGTATGTCCCTATACACCAATGTAAGAGTGTGTATGTCCCTATACACCAATATAAGAGTGTGTATGTCTGCCCTATACTCCAATGTAAGAGTGTGTATGTCCCTATACACCAATGTAAGAGTGTGTATGTCGCTATACACCAATGTAAGAGTGTGTATGTCCCTATACACCAATGTAAGAGTGTGTATGTCCCTATACACCAATGTAAGAGTGTGTATGTATGTCCCTATACACCAATGTAAGAGTGTGTATGTCCCTATACACCAATGTAAGAGTGTGTATGTCCCTATACTCCAATGTAAGAGTGTGTATGTCCCTATACACCAATGTAAGAGTGTGTATGTCCCTATACACCAATGTAAGAGTGTGTATGTCCCTATACTCCAATGTAAGAGTGTGTATGTCCCTATACTCCAATGTAAGAGTGTGTATGTCTGCCCTATACTCCAATGTAAGAATGTGTGTGTATGGCCCTATACTCCAATGTAAGAGTGTGTATGTCCCTATACACCAATGTAAGAGTGTGTATGTCCCTATTCACCAATGTAAGAGTGTGTATGTCCCTATACACCAATGTAAGAGTGTGTATGTCCCTATACACCAATGTAAGAGTGTGTATGTCCCTATACTCCAATGTAAGAGTGTGTACGTCCCTATACTCCAATGTAAGAGTGTGTATGTGCCTATACTACAATGTAAGAGTGTGTATGTCCCTATACACCAATGTAAGAGTGTGTATGTCCCTATACTCCAATGTAAGAGTGTGTATGTCCCTATACTCCAATGTAAGAGTGTGTACGTCCCTATACACCAATGTAAGAGTGTGTATGTCCCTATACACCAATGTAAGAGTGTGTATGTCCCTATACACCAATGTAAGAGTGTGTATGTCCCTATACACCAATGTAAGAGTGTGTATGTCCCTATACTCCAATGTAAGAGTGTGTACGTCCCTATACTCCAATGTAAGAGTGTGTATGTGCCTAAACTACAATGTAAGAGTGTGTATGTCCCTATACACCAATGTAAGAGTGTGTATGTCCCTATACACCAATGTAAGAGTGTGTATGTCTGCCCTATACTCCAATGTAAGAGTGTGTATGTCCCTATACTCCAATGTAAGAGTGTATATGTCCCTATACTCCAATGTCAGAGTGTGTATGTCCCTATACACCAATGTAAGAGTGTGTATGTCCCTATACTCCAATGTAAGAGTGTGTACGTCCCTATACACCAATGTAAGAGTGTGTATGTCCCTATACACCAATGTAAGAGTGTGTATGTCCCTATACTCCAATGTAAGAGTGTGTACGTCCCTATACACCACTGTAAGAGTGTGTATGTCCCTATACACCAATGTAAGAGGGTGTATGTCCCTATACACCACTGTAAGAGTGTGTATGTCCCTATACACCAATGTAAGAGTGTGTATGTCCCTATACACCAATGTAAGAGTGTGTATGTCCCTATACTCCAATGTAAGAGTGTGTATGTCCCTATACACCAATGTAAGAGTGTGTATGTCCCTATACACCAATGTAAGAGTGTGTATGTCCCTATACACCAATGTAAGAGTGTGTATGTCCCTATACACCAATGTAAGAGTGTGTATGTCCCTATACACCAATGTAAGAGTGTGTATGTCCCTATACTCCAATGTAAGAGTGTGTATGTATGTCCCTATACTCCAATGTAAGAGTGTGTATGTCCCTATACACCACTGTAAGAGTGTGTATGTCCCTATACACCAATATAAGAGTGTGTATGTCTGCCCTATACTCCAATGTAAGAGTGTGTATGTCCCTATACACCAATGTAAGAGTGTGTATGTCGCTATACACCAATGTAAGAGTGTGTATGTCCCTATACACCAATGTAAGAGTGTGTATGTCCCTATACTCCAATGTAAGAGTGTGTATGTCCCTATACTCCAATGTAAGAGTGTGTACGTCCCTATACACCAATGTAAGAGTGTGTATGTCCCTATACACCAATGTAAGAGTGTGTATGTCCCTATACACCAATGTAAGAGTGTGTATGTCCCTATACACCAATGTAAGAGTGTGTATGTCCCTATACTCCAATGTAAGAGTGTGTACGTCCCTATACTCCAATGTAAGAGTGTGTATGTGCCTATACTACAATGTAAGAGTGTGTATGTCCCTATACACCAATGTAAGAGTGTGTATGTCCCTATACACCAATGTAAGAGTGTGTATGTCTGCCCTATACTCCAATGTAAGAGTGTGTATGTCCCTATACTCCAATGTAAGAGTGTATATGTCCCTATACTCCAATGTAAGAGTGTGTATGTCCCTATACACCAATGTAAGAGTGTGTATGTCCCTATACTCCAATGTAAGAGTGTGTACGTCCCTATACACCAATGTAAGAGTGTGTATGTCCCTATACACCAATGTAAGAGTGTGTATGTCCCTATACTCCAATGTAAGAGTGTGTACGTCCCTATACACCACTGTAAGAGTGTGTATGTCCCTATACACCAATGTAAGAGGGTGTATGTCCCTATACACCACTGTAAGAGTGTGTATGTCCCTATACACCAATGTAAGAGTGTGTATGTCCCTATACACCAATGTAAGAGTGTGTATGTCCCTATACTCCAATGTAAGAGTGTGTATGTCCCTATACACCAATGTAAGAGTGTGTATGTCCCTATACACCAATGTAAGAGTGTGTATGTCCCTATACACCAATGTAAGAGTGTGTATGTCCCTATACACCAATGTAAGAGTGTGTATGTCCCTATACACCAATGTAAGAGTGTGTATGTCCCTATACTCCAATGTAAGAGTGTGTATGTATGTCCCTATACTCCAATGTAAGAGTGTGTATGTCCCTATACACCACTGTAAGAGTGTGTATGTCCCTATACACCAATATAAGAGTGTGTATGTCTGCCCTATACTCCAATGTAAGAGTGTGTATGTCCCTATACACCAATGTAAGAGTGTGTATGTCGCTATACACCAATGTAAGAGTGTGTATGTCCCTATACACCAATGTAAGAGTGTGTATGTCCCTATACACCAATGTAAGAGTGTGTATGTCCCTATACACCAATGTAAGAGTGTGTATGTCCCTATACTCCAATGTAAGAGTGTGTATGTCCCTATACACCAATGTAAGAGTGTGTATGTGCCTATACTCCAATGTAAGAGTGTGTATGTCCCTATACACCAATGTAAGAGTGTGTATGTCCCTATACTCCAATGTAAGAGTGTGTATGTCCCTATACACTAATGTATGAGTGTGTATGTCCCTATACACCAATATAAGAGTGTGTATGTCCCTATACACCAATGTAAGAGTGTGTATGTCCCTATACACCAATGTAAGAGTGTGTATGTCCCTATACACCAATGTAAGAGTGTGTATGTCCCTATACACCAATGTAAGAGTGTGTATGTCCCTATACACCAATGTAAGAGTGTGTATGTCCCTATACACCAATGTAAGAGTGTGTATGTCCCTATACACCAATGTAAGAGTGTGTATGTCTGCCCTATACTCCAATGTAAGAGTGAGTATGTCCCTATACACCAATGTAAGAGTGTGTATGTCCCTATACTCCAATGTAAGAGTGTGTATGTCCCTATACACCAATGTAAGAGTGTGTATGTCCCTATACACCAATGTAAGAGTGTGTATATCTGCCCTAAAGACCAATGTAAGAGTGTGTATGTCCTTATACTCCAAGGTAAGAGTGTGTATGTCCCTATACTCCAATGTAAGAGTGTGTATGTCCCTATACACCAATGTAAGAGTGTGTATGTCCCTATACTCCAATGTAAGAGTGTATATATCTGCCCTATACACCAATGTAAGAGTGTGTATGTCCCTATACTCCAATGTAAGAGTGTGTATGTCCCTATACACCAATGTAAGAGTGTGTATGTCCCTATACTCCAATGTAAGAGTGTGTATGTCCCTATACTCCAATGTAAGAGTGTGTATGTCTGCCCTATACTCCAATGTAAGAGTGTGTATGTCCCTATACACCAATGTAAGAGTGTGTATATCTGCCCTATACACCAATGTAAGAGTGTGTATGTCCCTATACACCAATGTAAGAGTGTGTATGTCCCTATACTCCAATGTAAGAATGTGTGTGTATGGCCCTATACTCCAATGTAAGAGTGTGTATGTCCCTATACACCAATGTAAGAGTGTGTATGTCCCTATTCACCAATGTAAGAGTGTGTATGTCCCTATACACCAATGTAAGAGTGTGTATGTCCCTATACACCAATGTAAGAGTGTGTATGTCCCTATACACCAATGTAAGAGTGTGTATGTCCCTATACACCAATGTAAGAGTGTGTATGTCCCTATACACCAATGTAAGAGTGTGTATGTCCCTATACTCCAATGTAAGAGTGTGTACGTCCCTATACTCCAATGTAAGAGTGTGTATGTGCCTATACTACAATGTAAGAGTGTGTATGTCTGCCCTATACACCAATGTAAGAGTGTGTATGTCTGCCCTATACACCAATGTAAGAGTGTGTATGTCCCTATACACCAATGTAAGAGGGTGTATGTCCGCCCTATACTCCAATGTAAGAGTGTGTATGTCCCTATACACAAATGTAAGAGTGTGTATGTCCCTATACACCAATGTAAGAGGGTGTATGCCTGCCCTATACTCCAATGTAAGAGTGTGTATGTCCCTATACACCAATGTAAGAGTGTGTATGTCCCTATACACCAATGTAAGAGGGTGTATGTCCCTATACACCAATGTAAGAGTGTGTATGTCTGCCCCATACACCAATGTAAGAGTGTGTATGTCCCTATACTCCAATGTAAGAGTGTGTATGTCCCTATACACCAATGTAAGAGTGTGTATGTCCCTATACACCAATGTAAGAGTGTGTATGTCCCTATACTACAATGTAAGAGTGTGTATGTCCCTATATTCCAATGTAAGAGTGTGTATGTCCCTATACTCCAATGTAAGAGTATGTATGTCCCTATACTACAATGTAAGAGTGTGTATGTCCCTATACACCAATGTAAGAGTGTGTATGTCCCTATACCCCAATGTATGAGTGTGTATGTCCCTATACACCAATGTAAGAGTGTGTATGTCCCTATACACCAATGTTAGAGTGTGTATGTCCCTATACACCAATGTAAGAGTGTGTATGTCTGCCCTATACTCCAATGTAAGAGTGTGTATGTCCCTATACACCAATGTAAGAGTGTGTATGTCTGCCCTATACTCCAATGTAAGAGTGTGTATGTCCCTATACACCAATGTAAGAGTGTGTATGTCCCTATACACCAATATAAGAGTGTGTATGTCCCTATACACCAATGTAAGAGTGTGTATGTCCCTATACACCAATGTAAGAGTGTGTATGTCTGCCCTATACACCAATGTAAGAGGGTGTATGTCTGCCCTATACTCCAATGTAAGAGTGTGTATGTCCCTATACACCAATGTAAGAGTGTGTATGTCTGCCCTATACACCAATGTAAGAGTGTGTATGTCTGCCCTATACACCAATGTAAGAGGGTGTATGTCTGCCCTATACTCCAATGTAAGAGTGTGTATGTCCCTATACACCAATGTAAGAGTGTGTATGTCCCTATACACCAATGTAAGAGTGTGTATGTCCCTATACACCAATGTAAGAGTGTGTATGTCTGCCCTATACACCAATGTAAGAGTGTGTATGTCCCTATACACCAATGTACGAGGGTGTATGACCCTATACACCAATATAAGAGTGTGTATGTCCCTATACACCAATGTAAGAGTGTGTATGTCCCTATACTCCAATGTAAGAGTGTGTATGTCCCTATACACCAATGTAAGAGTGTGTATGTATGTCCCTATACACCAATGTAAGAGTGTGTATGTCCCTATACACCAATGTAAGAGTGTGTATGTCTGCCCTATACTCCAATGTAAGAGTGTGTATGTCCCGATATACCAATATAAGAGTGTGTATGTCCCTATACACCAATGTAAGAGTGTGTATGTCCCTATACACCAATGTAAGAGTGTGTATGTCCCTATACACCAATGTAAGAGTGTGTATGTCCCTATACACCAATGTAAGAGTGTGTATGTCTGCCCTATACTCCAATGTAAGAGTGTGTATGTCCCGATATACCAATATAAGAGTGTGTATGTCCCTATACACCAATGTAAGAGTGTGTATGTCCCTATACTCCAATGTAAGAGTGTGTATGTCCCTATACTCCAATGTAAGAGTGTGTATGTCCCTATACACCAATGTAAGAGTGTGTATGTCCCTATACACCAATGTAAGAGTGTGTATGTCCCTATACACCAATGTTAGAGTGTGTATGTCCCTATACACCAATGTAAGAGTGTGTATGTCTGCCCTATACACCAATGTAAGAGTGTGTATGTCTGCCCTATACACCAATGTAAGAGTGTGTATGTCCCTATACACCAATGTAAGAGGGTGTATGTCCGCCCTATACTCCAATGTAAGAGTGTGTATGTCCCTATACACAAATGTAAGAGTGTGTATGTCCCTATACACCAATGTAAGAGGGTGTATGCCTGCCCTATACTCCAATGTAAGAGTGTGTATGTCCCTATACACCAATGTAAGAGTGTGTATGTCCCTATACACCAATGTAAGAGGGTGTATGTCCCTATACACCAATGTAAGAGTGTGTATGTCTGCCCCATACACCAATGTAAGAGTGTGTATGTCCCTATACTCCAATGTAAGAGTGTGTATGTCCCTATACACCAATGTAAGAGTGTGTATGTCCCTATACACCAATGTAAGAGTGTGTATGTCCCTATACTACAATGTAAGAGTGTGTATGTCCCTATATTCCAATGTAAGAGTGTGTATGTCCCTATACTCCAATGTAAGAGTATGTATGTCCCTATACTACAATGTAAGAGTGTGTATGTCCCTATACACCAATGTAAGAGTGTGTATGTCCCTATACCCCAATGTATGAGTGTGTATGTCCCTATACACCAATGTAAGAGTGTGTATGTCCCTATACACCAATGTTAGAGTGTGTATGTCCCTATACACCAATGTAAGAGTGTGTATGTCTGCCCTATACTCCAATGTAAGAGTGTGTATGTCCCTATACACCAATGTAAGAGTGTGTATGTCTGCCCTATACTCCAATGTAAGAGTGTGTATGTCCCTATACACCAATATAAGAGTGTGTATGTCCCTATACACCAATGTAAGAGTGTGTATGTCTGCCCTATACACCAATGTAAGAGTGTGTATGTCTGCCCTATACACCAATGTAAGAGTGTGTATGTCCCTATACACCAATGTACGAGGGTGTATGACCCTATACACCAATATAAGAGTGTGTATGTCCCTATACACCAATGTAAGAGTGTGTATGTCCCTATACACCAATGTAAGAGTGTGTATTTCCCTATACACCAATGTAAGAGTGTGTATATCTGCCCTATACACCAATGTAAGAGGGTGTATGTCTGCCCTATACTCCAATGTAAGAGTGTGTATGTCCCTATACACCAATGTAAGAGTGTGTATGTCTGCCCTATACACCAATGTAAGAGTGTGTATGTCTGCCCTATACACCAATGTAAGAGTGTGTATGTCCCTATACACCAATGTAAGAGTGTGTATGTCCCTATACACCAATGTAAGAGTGTGGATGTCTGCCCTATACTCCAATGTAAGAGTGTGTATGTCCCTATACTCCAATGTAAGAGTGTGTATGTCCCTATACACCAATGTAAGAGTGTGTATGTATGTCCCTATACACCAATGTAAGAGTGTGTATGTCCCTATACACCAATGTAAGAGTGTGTATGTCTGCCCTATACTCCAATGTAAGAGTGTGTATGTCCCGATATACCAATATAAGAGTGTGTATGTCCCTATACACCAATGTAAGAGTGTGTATGTCCCTATACACCAATGTAAGAGTGTGTATGTCCCTATACACCAATGTAAGAGTGTGTATGTCCCTATACACCAATGTAAGAGTGTGTATGTCTGCCCTATACTCCAATGTAAGAGTGTGTATGTCCCGATATACCAATATAAGAGTGTGTATGTCCCTATACACCAATGTAAGAGTGTGTATGTCCCTATACTCCAATGTAAGAGTGTGTATGTCCCTATACTCCAATGTAAGAGTGTGTATGTCGCTATACACCAATGTAAGAGTGTGTATGTCTGCCCTATACACCAATGTAAGAGTGTGTATGTCCCTATACTCCAATGTAAGAGTGTGTATGTCCCTATACTCCAATGTAAGAGTGTGTATGTCTGCCCTATACACCAATGTAAGAGTGTGTATGTCCCTATACACCAATGTAAGAGTGTGTATGTCGCTATACACCAATGTAAGAGTGTGTATGTCTGCCCTATACACCAATGTAAGAGTGTGTATGTCCCTATACACCAATGTAAGAGTGTGTATGTCCCTATACACCAATGTAAGAGTGTGTATGTCTGCCCTATACACCAATGTAAGAGTGTGTATGTCCCTATACTCCAATGTAACAGTGTGTATGTCCCTATACACCAATGTAAGAGTGTGTATGTCCCTATACACCAATGTAAGAGTGTGTATGTCCCTATACACCAATGTAAGAGTGTGTATGTCCCTATACACCAATGTAAGAGTGTGTATGTCCCTATACACCAATGTAAGAGTGTGTATATCCCTATACACCAATGTAAGAGTGTGTATGTCTGCCCTATACTCCAATGAAAGGGTGTGTATGTCCCTATACTCCAATGTACGAGTGTGTATGTCCCTATACACCAATGTAAGAGTGTATATATCCCTAAACTCCAATGTAAGAGTGTGTATGTCCCTATACACCAATGTAAGAGTGTGTATATCCCTATACACCAATGTAAGAGTGAGTATGTCCCTATACACCAATGTAAGAGTGAATATATCCCTATACACCAATGTAAGAGTGTGTATGTCCCTATACACCAATGTAAGAGTGTGTATTTCCCTATATTCCAATGTAAGAGTGGGTATGTCCCTATACAACAATGTAAGAGTGTGTATGTCCCTATACACCAATATAAGAGTGTGTATATCTGCCCTATACACCAATGTAAGAGTGTGTATGTCGCTATACACCAATATAAGAGTGTGTATGTATGTCCCTATACTCCAATGTAAGAGTGTGTATGTCCCTATACACCAATGTAAGAGTGTGTATGTCCCTATACACCAATGTAAGAGTGTGTATGTCCCTATACTCCAATGTAAGAGTGTGTATGTCCCTATACACCAATGTAAGAGTGTGTATTTCCCTATACTCCAATGTAAGAGTGTGTATGTCCCTATACACCAATGTAAGAGTGTGTATGTCCCTATACACCAATGTAAGAGTGTGTATGTCCCTATACTCCAATGTAAGAGTGTGTATGTATGTCCCTATACTCCAATGTAAGAGTGTGTATGTCCCTATACACCAATGTAAGAGTGTGTATGTCCCTATACTCCAATGTAAGAGTGTGTATGTCCCTATACACCAATGTAAGAGTGTGTATTTCCCTATACTCCAATGTAAGAGTGTGTATGTCCCTATACACCAATGTAAGAGTGTGTATGTCCCTATACACCAATGTAAGAGTGTGTATGTCCCTATACACCAATGTAAGAGTGTGTATGTCCCTATACACCAATGTAAGAGTGTGTATGTCCCTATACACCAATGTAACAGTGTGTTTGTCCCTATATACCAATGTAAGAGTGTGTATGTCCCTATACTCCAATGTAAGAGTGTGTATGTCCCTATACACCAATGTAAGAGTGTGTATGTCCCTATACACCAATGTAAGAGTGTGTATGTCCCTATACACCAATGCAAGAGTGTGTATGTCCCTATACACCAATGTAAGAGTGTGTATGTCCCTATACTCCAATGTAAGATTGTGTATGTCTGCCCTATACACCAATGTAAGAGTGTGTATGTCCCTATACACCAATGTAAGAGTGTGTATGTCCCTATACACCAATGCAAGAGTGTGTATGTCCCTATACACCAATGTAAGAGTGTGTATATCTGCCCTATACACCAATGTAAGAGTGTGTATGTCCCTATACACCAATGTAAGAGTGTGTATGTCCCTATACACCAATGTAAGAGTGTGTATGTCCCTATACTCCAATGTAAGAGTGTGTATATCTGCCCTATACACCAATGTAAGAGTGTGTATGTCCCTATACACCAATGCAAGAGTGTGTATGTCCCTATACACCAATGCAAGAGTGTGTATGTCCCTATACACCAATGCAAGAGTGTGTATATCCCTATACACCAATGTAAGAGTGTGTATGTCCCTATACACCAATGTAAGAGTGTGTATGTCCCTTTACACCAATGTAAGAGTGTGTATGTCCCTATACAACAATGTAAGAGTGTGTATGTCCCTATACACCAATGTAAGAGTGTGTATGTCCCTATACACCAATGTAAGAGTGTGTATGTCCCTATACACCAATGTAAGAGTGTGTATGTCTGCCCTATACACCAATGTAAGAGTGTGTATGTCCCTATACTCCAATGTAAGAGTGTGTATGTCCCTATACACCAATGTAACAGTGTGTTTGTCCCTATATACCAATGTAAGAGTGTGTATGTCCCTATACACCAATGTAAGAGTGTGTTTGTCCCTATATACCAATGTAAGAGTGTGTATGTCCCTATACACCAATGTAAGAGTGTGTATGTCTCTATACTCCAATGTAAGAGTGTGTATGTCCCTATACACCAATGTAAGAGTGTGTATGTCTGCCCTATACTCCAATGTAAGAGTGTGTATGTCCCTATACACCAATATAAGAGTGTATATCTGCCCTATACACCAATGTAAGAGTGTGTATGTCCCTATACACCAATGTAAGAGTGTGTATGTCCTATACTCCAATGTAAGAGTGTGAATGTCTCTATACACCAATATAAGAGTGTGTATGTCCCTATACACCAATGTAAGAGTGTGTATATCTGCCCTATACACCAATGTAAGAGTGTGTATGTCCCTATACACCAATGTAAGAGTGTGTATGTATGTCCCTATACACCAATGTAAGAGTGTGTATGTCTGCCCTATACACCAATGTAAGAGTGTGTATGTCTGCCCTATACACCAATGTAAGAGTGTGTATGTCTGCCCTATACACCAATGTAAGAGTGTGTATGTCCCTATACACCAATATAAGAGTGTGTATGTCCCTATACACCAATGTAAGAGTGTGTTTGTCCCTATATACCAATGTAAGAGTGTGTATGTCCCTATACACCAATGTTAGAGTGTGTATGTCCCTATACACCAATGTAAGAGTGTGTATGTCTGCCCTATACACCAATGTAAGAGTGTGTATGTCTGCCCTATACACCAATGTAAGAGTGTGTATGTCTGCCCTATACACCAATGTAAGAGTGTGTATGTCCCTATACACCAATGTAAGAGTGTGTATGTATGTCCCTATACACCAATGTAAGAGTGTGTATGTCCCTATACACCAATGTAAGAGTGTGTATGTCTGCCCTATACTCCAATGTAAGAGTGTGTATGTCCCGATATACCAATATAAGAGTGTGTATGTCCCTATACACCAATGTAAGAGTGTGTATGTCCCTATACACCAATGTAAGAGTGTGTATGTCCCTATACACCAATGTAAGAGTGTGTATGTCCCTATACACCAATGTAAGAGTGTGTTTCTCTGCCCTATACTCCAATGTAAGAGTGTGTATGTCCCTATACACCAATGTAAGAGTGTGTATATCTGCCCTATACTCCAATGTAAGAGTGTGTATGTCTGCCCTATACACCAATGTAAGAGTGTGTATGTCCCTATACACCAATGTAAGAGTGTGTATGTCCCTATACACCAATGTAAGAGGGTGTATGTCCGCCCTATACTCCAATGTAAGAGTGTGTATGTCCCTATACACAAATGTAAGAGTGTGTATGTCCCTATACACCAATGTAAGAGGGTGTATGTCTGCCCTATACTCCAATGTAAGAGTGTGTATGTCCCTATACACCAATGTAAGAGTGTGTATGTCCCTTTACACCAATGTAAGAGTGTGTATGTCCCTATACAACAATGTAAGAGTGTGTATGTCCCTATACACCAATGTAAGAGTGTGTATGTCCCTATATTCCAATGTAAGAGTGTGTATGTCCCTATACTCCAATGTAAGAGTATGTATGTCCCTATACTACAATGTAAGAGTGTGTATGTCCCTATACACCAATGTAAGAGTGTGTATGTCCCGATACCCCAATGTATGAGTGTGTATGTCCCTATACACCAATGTAAGAGTGTGTATGTCCCTATACACCAATGTTAGAGTGTGTATGTCCCTATACACCAATGTAAGAGTGTGTATGTCTGCCCTATACTCCAATGTAAGAGTGTGTATGTCCCTATACACCAATGTAAGAGTGTGTATGTCTGCCCTATACTCCAATGTAAGAGTGTGTATGTCCCTATACACCAATATAAGAGTGTGTATGTCCCTATACACCAATGTAAGAGTGTGTATGTCTGCCCTATACACCAATGTAAGAGTGTGTATGTCTGCCCTATACACCAATGTAAGAGTGTGTATGTCCCTATACACCAATGTACGAGGGTGTATGACCCTATACACCAATATAAGAGTGTGTATGTCCCTATACACCAATGTAAGAGTGTGTATGTCCCTATACACCAATGTAAGAGTGTGTATTTCCCTATACACCAATGTAAGAGTGTGTATATCTGCCCTATACACCAATGTAAGAGGGTGTATGTCTGCCCTATACTCCAATGTAAGAGTGTGTATGTCCCTATACACCAATGTAAGAGTGTGTATGTCTGCCCTATACACCAATGTAAGAGTGTGTATGTCTGCCCTATACACCAATGTAAGAGTGTGTATGTCCCTATACACCAATGTAAGAGTGTGTATGTCCCTATACACCAATGTAAGAGTGTGGATGTCTGCCCTATACTCCAATGTAAGAGTGTGTATGTCCCTATACTCCAATGTAAGAGTGTGTATGTCCCTATACACCAATGTAAGAGTGTGTATGTATGTCCCTATACACCAATGTAAGAGTGTGTATGTCCCTATACACCAATGTAAGAGTGTGTATGTCTGCCCTATACTCCAATGTAAGAGTGTGTATGTCCCGATATACCAATATAAGAGTGTGTATGTCCCTATACACCAATGTAAGAGTGTGTATGTCCCTATACACCAATGTAAGAGTGTGTATGTCCCTATACACCAATGTAAGAGTGTGTATGTCCCTATACACCAATGTAAGAGTGTGTATGTCTGCCCTATACTCCAATGTAAGAGTGTGTATGTCCCGATATACCAATATAAGAGTGTGTATGTCCCTATACACCAATGTAAGAGTGTGTATGTCCCTATACTCCAATGTAAGAGTGTGTATGTCCCTATACTCCAATGTAAGAGTGTGTATGTCGCTATACACCAATGTAAGAGTGTGTATGTCTGCCCTATACACCAATGTAAGAGTGTGTATGTCCCTATACTCCAATGTAAGAGTGTGTATGTCCCTATACTCCAATGTAAGAGTGTGTATGTCTGCCCTATACACCAATGTAAGAGTGTGTATGTCCCTATACACCAATGTAAGAGTGTGTATGTCGCTATACACCAATGTAAGAGTGTGTATGTCTGCCCTATACACCAATGTAAGAGTGTGTATGTCCCTATACACCAATGTAAGAGTGTGTATGTCCCTATACACCAATGTAAGAGTGTGTATGTCTGCCCTATACACCAATGTAAGAGTGTGTATGTCCCTATACTCCAATGTAACAGTGTGTATGTCCCTATACACCAATGTAAGAGTGTGTATGTCCCTATACACCAATGTAAGAGTGTGTATGTCCCTATACACCAATGTAAGAGTGTGTATGTCCCTATACACCAATGTAAGAGTGTGTATGTCCCTATACACCAATGTAAGAGTGTGTATATCCCTATACACCAATGTAAGAGTGTGTATGTCTGCCCTATACTCCAATGAAAGGGTGTGTATGTCCCTATACTCCAATGTACGAGTGTGTATGTCCCTATACACCAATGTAAGAGTGTATATATCCCTAAACTCCAATGTAAGAGTGTGTATGTCCCTATACACCAATGTAAGAGTGTGTATATCCCTATACACCAATGTAAGAGTGAGTATGTCCCTATACACCAATGTAAGAGTGAATATATCCCTATACACCAATGTAAGAGTGTGTATGTCCCTATACACCAATGTAAGAGTGTGTATTTCCCTATATTCCAATGTAAGAGTGGGTATGTCCCTATACAACAATGTAAGAGTGTGTATGTCCCTATACACCAATGTAAGAGTGTGTATGTCCCTATACACCAATGTAAGAGTGTGTATGTCCCTATACACCAATGTAAGAGTGTGTATGTCCCTATACACCAATGCAAGAGTGTGTATGTCCCTATACACCAATATAAGAGTGTGTATGTCCCTATACACCAATGTAAGAGTGTGTATGTCCCTATATACCAATGTAAGAGTGTGTACGTCCCTATACACCAATGCAAGAGTGTGTATGTCCCTATACACCAATATAAGAGTGTGTATGTCCCTATACACCAATGTAAGAGTGTGTATGTCCCTATACACCAATGTAAGAGTGTGTACGTCCCTATACTCCAATGTAAGAGTGTGTATATCCCTATACACCAATGTAAGAGTGTGTATGTCCCTATACTCCAATGTAAGAGTGTGTATATCTGCCCTATACACCAATGTAAGAGTGTGTATGTCCCTATACACCAATGCAAGAGTGTGTATGTCCCTATACACCAATGCAAGAGTGTGTATGTCCCTATACACCAATGCAAGAGTGTGTATATCCCTATACACCAATGTAAGAGTGTGTATGTCCCTATACACCAATGTAAGAGTGTGTATGTCCCTTTACACCAATGTAAGAGTGTGTATGTCCCTATACAACAATGTAAGAGTGTGTATGTCCCTATACACCAATGTAAGAGTGTGTATGTCCCTATACACCAATGTAAGAGTGTGTATGTCCCTATACACCAATGTAAGAGTGTGTATGTCTGCCCTATACACCAATGTAAGAGTGTGTATGTCCCTATACTCCAATGTAAGAGTGTGTATGTCCCTATACACCAATGTAACAGTGTGTTTGTCCCTATATACCAATGTAAGAGTGTGTATGTCCCTATACACCAATGTAAGAGTGTGTTTGTCCCTATATACCAATGTAAGAGTGTGTATGTCCCTATACACCAATGTAAGAGTGTGTATGTCTCTATACTCCAATGTAAGAGTGTGTATGTCCCTATACACCAATGTAAGAGTGTGTATGTCTGCCCTATACTCCAATGTAAGAGTGTGTATGTCCCTATACTCCAATGTAAGAGTGTGTATGTCCCTATACTCCAATGTAAGAGTGTGTATGTCCCTATACACCAATGTAAGAGTGTGTATGTCCCTATACACCAATGTAAGAGTGTGTATGTCCCTATACACCAATATAAGAGTGTGTATATCCCTATACACCAATGTAAGAGTGTGTATGTCCCTATACACCAATGTTAGAGTGTGTATGTCCCTATACACCAATGTAAGAGTGTGTATGTCCCTATACACCAATGTAAGAGTGTGTATGTCCCTATACACCAATGTAAGAGTGTGTATGTCTGCCCTATACACCAATGTAAGAGTGTGTATGTCTGCCCTATACACCAATGTAAGAGTGTGTATGTCTGCCCTATACACCAATGTAAGAGTGTGTATGTCCCTATACACCAATGTAAGAGTGTGTATGTATGTCCCTATACACCAATGTAAGAGTGTGTATGTCCCTATACACCAATGTAAGAGTGTGTATGTCTGCCCTATACTCCAATGTAAGAGTGTGTATGTCCCGATATACCAATATAAGAGTGTGTATGTCCCTATACACCAATGTAAGAGTGTGTATGTCCCTATACACCAATGTAAGAGTGTGTATGTCCCTATACACCAATGTAAGAGTGTGTATGTCCCTATACACCAATGTAAGAGTGTGTTTCTCTGCCCTATACTCCAATGTAAGAGTGTGTATGTCCCTATACACCAATGTAAGAGTGTGTATATCTGCCCTATACTCCAATGTAAGAGTGTGTATGTCTGCCCTATACACCAATGTAAGAGTGTGTATGTCCCTATACACCAATGTAAGAGTGTGTATGTCCCTATACACCAATGTAAGAGGGTGTATGTCCGCCCTATACTCCAATGTAAGAGTGTGTATGTCCCTATACACAAATGTAAGAGTGTGTATGTCCCTATACACCAATGTAAGAGGGTGTATGTCTGCCCTATACTCCAATGTAAGAGTGTGTATGTCCCTATACACCAATGTAAGAGTGTGTATGTCCCTATACACCAATGTAAGAGGGTGTATGTCCCTATACACCAATGTAAGATTGGTTAGTATGTTTGCACTGGCAACAGGTTCTAACTCATTATTTCTTTGGGGATGTAGAAATATAATACTTTTTTATTTTTTTATTTTTTCTTTATTTTATCGGAGAACTGATTTTGAGTTTTTTCCGAATCAACAAAACTGCAGCATTAGCTGGCAGTTCTGCATTGTTTTGTGCTGTAGGAATGAAAAAAGGGTATAAATCTATCAATTTCAGCTGAGTTTAGATGAAACTAACATATTACTGATATTTGGGTTTCTTCTGTATCCAAAGACTAGCTCATCTCTAAAATGTCCACGATATAAGTTTTGCAGGTTTTGGTATGTGTTTTTAACAATTTCGGTGATTTTTGTGGAGGTTGCATTATATATTGTGACAAAGGCAATAGTTCCCATTTCTGTCAATTTTATGTTCATTCCATTAGGTTCGACAGTGTTGAGTGCCTGTATCCATTTCCCTTCAATTTGTAATCTTTTTTTATGGTTTTTTTCGTCTGACCCTTGTTCTAATATTTGTTCTATTGGGTAAATTACCATATTTTCCTCTGCAGTATGGAATATATCATTGAAATGTTCAGCAACTGGTTTTTTCTGTTCAGACCGAATATCATGAAGGTGGCCTTGTAACCTCTGACGTAATGAATTTGAGGTTTCCCCTACATAGTATTCTTTGCATTTAATGCATTCAATGATGTAGATGATATTTTTGGAATTACATGTTATTTTGCCGATAATGGGGTAAGAAAGTTGGCCATGTTGGATTTCTGATGTCTGTTTAAGCCATAGACAACATTCACATCGTGGTTTGCCACACTTGAGGGATGCCCCATAGGGCCATTCCTCTCCTGTGATGTAGTTTAGTTTATAAAGGGTTTCTGCTTTGATTTTTCTAAGAAATCTGG
Organism: Sthenelais limicola; assembly: GCA_942159475.1. Classification (NCBI taxonomy): domain Eukaryota; kingdom Metazoa; phylum Annelida; class Polychaeta; order Phyllodocida; family Sigalionidae; genus Sthenelais; species Sthenelais limicola. The sequence continues at coordinate 83,838,801 of OW804101.1, read as the reverse complement.
CCGAATAATGCCTTTTCTTTCTGAGGGTCTTGAAGAGTATAGAGCAAGCTTCTTCGAAATCAGGGGTGTTGTTGCAAATTTTATGGAATCGCGTTATTTGTGATTTTAGAATACCTCTAAATGTATGACGGGGATGGAATGATTCTTTGTGTAATAGTTCATGGGTGTCAGTTGGTTTGAAATATACTTTTGTGTCAAGAATGTCTTCGTTTTCATATCTTGATCCTTTGAATATTGTAACATCAAGGAAATCTACTCTTTTGGCATTGATTGTGTGTTTTAGTTTGATTGAAGGACTGTGGTTGTTCAAGAGCTCGAGAAATTCTAGAAATTCTTGCTCTGAGTGTGTCCAAACAAGGAAGATGTCGTCCAGAAATCTATAATATACTAGGGGAAGTTTATCTGCTTTTTCCAGTACTTCTTCCTCAAATTGAGCCATATATATGTTTGCGTAATTTGGAGCAAATTTCTTTCCCATGGCTGTGCCTGAAATCTGTAAATACCATTCATCATCGAACTGAAAGTCATTATTTTTTAGAGAGAGTTCTAATAGGTCTAGGATAGCTTCATCTGGTCTGAGTACTTTAGGGTGTTTCCTGAAGATGTTTTCTATAGAAGTAAGGCCATCGTCTATTGGTATGTTGGTGTAAAGGGAGTCAACATCTAAGGTTATCAGTAAGGAGTTTGCAGGAACTTTTTGTTCTTGCAATTTTTCCAGAAAATCCCAAGTGTCTTTTATGTAGGAAGGATGAATGGTGGCCAGTGGTTTCAGAAAATGGTCAATGTATTCCGATACTCTATATGATTCACTATTACAGTCTGAAATTATGGGCCTTCCAGGAGGCATTCTGTTGGGAATCGTCCATTTATCTAGATCTTTGTGGATTTTTGGTAAGAGGTAGAACAGTCGTGGTCTTGGATTATCTGGTGGTTTTAGGTAATTTATCTGCTTTTGTTTTAGATAGAGGTTCCCTCGACCTAATTGGGTAAGAATTTCATTAATTTTCTTGGCTGTTTCAGGATAAATAGGTTTGTCTATTTTTGTGTAAAATTTGGAATCATTTAGCTGTCTTTTTGCTTCTTTTATGTAGTCAGATTTTCTCATTATGACTGTTGCTGACCCTTTGTCTGCTTTTTTGATTACCAAGTGGTTTTTGCCTCTTAGGCTTCGTAATGCTCCAATTTGGTTTCTTGGCAGATTGGGTTTGTTTTTCTGAATCGGGGTATCTTTTATTGATTTTGTCATGTCTTGCAAAGTTTGTTGGATCTCGTCCGGAATGAATTTCTCAGGTGGAGACCATGAAGATTTTTCAACAAAGGGTAGTTTTTCATATTTTGAGTTCTTATAGAACTGTTTATAAAAGTATTGGATTTTGATTTTCCTTGAGAAGTTATCAACATCAGTCATTATTTTGTCCTTGTCTGTAAACTTAGGTGTTGGGACGAAATTTAGGCCCTTTGCCAAAATATCTATTTCCTCTGGTTTTAATTCTTCATCAGATAGGTTGATGATACTAGAGCCTAATGTAAGTTGTCTTTGTGTTTCAGGTTCAATAGTGCCTTTCTGACGTTTCAGTTTAAAAGACCAATGTGATGGAGCCAGTGGTTTAAGAGGTAGTTGGCAGTTTCCTCTGTCCAGTGAACCTGGTCTTTTGGTTTGAGTTTGAATTTCGAACTCTCTATGCCAGGTAAGAGGTCTATAATTTTAGATCTCTGGATTCCTTCAGTTATACAAGATAGGTTTGAATTTTGAGTTTGTGAGAGTACCTGCTGGTCCCATTGGGGCAAAACGAACCACAGTTTGGCATTAGGGAATGCTCTCTCAGCCTGATTTACCATCCGTTTGAATTCTGGTACTACTGTTTTGGTTGGATGGTTGTCCCGGTCATTGATACCTACACTAATAATAACCGAATCCGGGTTTTGTCTGAGCTTGGTAGCCTTTCTATACACCAATGTAAGAGTGTGTTTGTCCCTATATACCAATGTAAGAGTGTGTGTATCCCTATACACCAATGTAAGAGTGTGTATGTCCCTATACACCAATGTAAGAGTGTGTATGTCCCTATACACCAATGTAAGAGTGTGTATGTCCCTATACACCAATGTAAGAGTGTGTATGTCCCTATACACCAATGTAAGAATGTGTATGTCGCTATACACCAATGTAAGAGTGTGTATGTCTGCCCTATACACCAATGTAAGAGTGTGTATGTCCCAATACTCCAATGTACGAGTGTGTATGTCCCTATACACCAATGTAAGAGTGTGTATTTCCCTATATTCCAATGTAAGAGTGGGTATGTCCCTATACAACAATGTAAGAGTGTGTATGTCCCTATACACCAATGTAAGAGTGTGTATGTCGCTATACACCAATGTAAGAGTGTGTATGTCCCTATACACCAATGTAAGAGTGTGTATGTCCCTATACACCAATGTAAGAGTGTGTATGTCCCTATACACCAATGTAAGAGTGTGTATGTCTCTATACTCCAATGTAAGAGTGTGTATGTCCCTATATACCAATGTAAGAGTGTGTATGTCCCTATACACCAATGTAAGAGTGTGTATGTCCCTATACTACAATGTAAGAGTGTGTATGTCCCTATACACCAATGTAAGAGTGTGTATGTCCCTATACACCAATGTAAGAGTGTGTATGTCCCTATACACCAATGTAAGAGTGCGTATGTCGCTATACACCAATGTAGGAGTGTGTATGTCTGCCCTATACACCAATGTAAGAGTGTGTATGTCCCTATACACCAATGTAAGAGTGTGTATGTCTGCCCTATACACCAATGTAAGAGTGTGTATGTCCCTATACTCCAATGTAAGAGTGTGTATGTCCCTATACACCAATGTAAGAGTGTGTATGTCTGTCCTATACACCAATGTAAGAGTGTGTATGTCCCTATACACCAATGTAAGAGTGTGTATGTCCCTATACACCAATGTAAGAGTGTGTATGTCCCTATACACCAATGTAAGAGTGTGTATGTCCCTATACTCCAATGTAAGAGTGTGTATGTCTGCCCTATAAACCAATGTAAGAGTGTGTATGTCCCTATACACCAATGTAAGAGTGTGTTTGTCCCTATACACCGATGTAAGAGTGTGTATGTCCCTATACACCAATGTAAGAGTGTGTATGTCCCTATACACCAATGTAAGACTGTGTATGTCTGCCCTATACACCAATGTAAGAGTGTGTATGTCCCTATACACCAATGTAAGAGTGTGTATGTCCCTATACTACAATGTAAGAGTGTGTATGTCCCTATACACCAATGTAAGAGTGTGTATGTCCCTATACACCAATGTAAGAGTGTGTACGTCCCTATACACCAATGTAAGAGTGCGTATGTCGCTATACACCAATGTAAGAGTGTGTATGTCTGCCCTATACACCAATGTAAGAGTGTGTATGTCCCTATACACCAATGTAAGAGTGTGTATGTCTGCCCTATACACCAATGTAAGAGTGTGTATGTCCCTATACTCCAATGTAAGAGTGTGTATGTCCCTATACACCAATGTAAGAGTGTGTATGTCTGTCCTATACACCAATGTAAGAGTGTGTATGTCCCTATACACCAATGTAAGAGTGTGTATGTCCCTATACACCAATGTAAGAGTGTGTATGTCCCTATACACCAATGTAAGAGTGTGTATGTCCCTATACTCCAATGTAAGAGTGTGTATGTCTGCCCTATAAACCAATGTAAGAGTGTGTATGTCCCTATACACCAATGTAAGAGTGTGTTTGTCCCTATACACCGATGTAAGAGTGTGTATGTCCCTATACACCAATGTAAGAGTGTGTATGTCCCTATACACCAATGTAAGACTGTGTATGTCTGCCCTATACACCAATGTAAGAGTGTGTATGTCTGCCCTATACTCCAATGTAAGAGTGTGTATGTCCCTATACACCAATGTAAGAGTGTGTATTTCCCTATACACCAATGTAAGAGTGTGTATGTCTGCCCTATACACCAATGTAAGAGTGTGTATTTCCCTATATTCCAATGTAAGAGTGGGTATGTCCCTATACAACAATGTAAGAGTGTGTATGTCCCTATACACCAATGTAAGAGTGTGTATGTCCCTATACACCAATGTAAGAGTGTGTATGTCCCTATACACCAATGTAAGAGTGTGTATGTCCCTATATTCCAATGTAAGAGTGGGTATGTCCCTATACAACAATGTAAGAGTGTGTATGTCCCTATACACCAATGTAAGAGTGTGTATGTCCCTATACACCAATGTAAGAGTGTGTATGTCCCTATACACCAATGTAAGAGTGTGTATGTCCCTATACACCAATGTAAGAGTGTGTATGTCCCTATACACCAATGTAAGAGTGTGTATGTCCCTATATTCCAATGTAAGAGTGGGTATGTCCCTATACAACAATGTAAGAGTGTGTATGTCCCTATACACCAATGTAAGAGTGTGTATGTCCCTATACACCAATGTAAGAGTGTGTATGTCCCTATACACCAATGTAAGAGTGTGTATGTCCCTATACACCAATGTAAGAGTGTATATGTCCCTATACACCAATGTAAGAGTGTGTATGTCCCTATACACCAATGTAAGAGTGTGTATGTCGCTATACACCAATGTAAGAGTGTGTATGTCTGCCCTATACACCAATGTAAGAGTGTGCATGTCCCAATACTCCAATGTACGAGTGTGTATGTCCCTATACTCCAATGTAAGAGTGTGTATGTCCCTATACTCCAATGTAAGAGTGTGCATTTCCCTATATTCAAATGTAAGAGTGGGTATGTCCCTATACAACAATGTAAGAGTGTGTATGTCCCTATACACCAATGTAAGAGTGTGTATGTCGCTATACACCAATGTAAGAGTGTGTATGTCCCTATACACCAATGTAAGAGTGTGTATGTCCCTATACACCAATGTAAGAGTGTGTATGTCCCTATACACCAATGTAAGAGTGTGTATGTCTCTATACTCCAATGTAAGAGTGTGTATGTCCCTATACACCAATGTAAGAGTGTGTATGTCTGCCCTATACTCCAATATAAGAGTGTGTATGTCCCTATACACCAATGTAAGAGTGTGTATGTCTGCCCTATACACCAATGTAAGAGTGTGTATGTCTGCCCTATACACCAATGTAAGAGTGTGTATGTCCCTATACACCAATGTAAGAGTGTGTATGTCCCTATACACCAATGTAAGAGGGTGTATGTCCGCCCTATACTCCAATGTAAGAGTGTGTATGTCCCTATACACAAATGTAAGAGTGTGTATGTCCCTATACACCAATGTAAGAGTGTGTATGCCTGCCCTATACTCCAATGTAAGAGTGTGTATGTCCCTATACACCAATGTAAGAGTGTGTATGTCCCTATACACCAATGTAAGAGGGTGTATGTCCCTATACACCAATGTAAGAGTGTGTATGTCTGCCCTATACACCAATGTAAGAGTGTGTATGTCCCTATACTCCAATGTAAGAGTCTGTATGTCCCTATACTCCAATGTAAGAGTGTGTGTGTCCCTATACACCAATATAAGAGTGTGTATGTCCCTATACTCCAATGTAAGAGTGTGTATGTCCCTATACACCAATGTAAGAGTGTGTATGTCCCTATACACCAATGTAAGAGTGTGTATGTCCCTATACTACAATGTAAGAGTGTGTATGTCCCTATACACCAATGTAAGAGTGTGTATGTCCCTATACTACAATATAAGAGTGTGTATGTCCCTATACACCAATGTAAGAGTGTGTATATCTGCCCTATACTCCAATGTAAGAGTGTGTATGTCCCTATACACCAATGTAAGAGTGTGTATGTCCCTATACTCCAATGTAAGAGTGTGTATGTCCTTATACACCAATGTAAGAGTGTGTATGTCCCTATACTCCAATGTAAGAGTGTGTATGTTTGGCCTATACACCAATGTAAGAGTGTGTTTGTCCCTAAATACCAATGTAAGAGTGTGTATGTCCCTATACACCAATGTAAGAGTGTGTATGTCCCTATACACCAATGTAAGAGTGTGTATGTCCCTATACTACAATGTAAGAGTGTGTATGTCCCTATACACCAATGTAAGAGTGTGTATGTCCCTATACACCAATGTAAGAGTGTGTATGTCCCTATACACCAATGTAAGAGTGCGTATGTCGCTATACACCAATGTAAGAGTGTGTATGTCTGCCCTATACACCAATGTAAGAGTGTGTATGTCCCTATACACCAATGTAAGAGTGTGTATGTCTGCCCTATACACCAATGTAAGAGTGTGTATGTCCCTATACTCCAATGTAAGAGTGTGTATGTCCCTATACACCAATGTAAGAGTGTGTATGTCTGTCCTATACACCAATGTAAGAGTGTGTATGTCCCTATACACCAATGTAAGAGTGTGTATGTCCCTATACACCAATGTAAGAGTGTGTATGTCCCTATACACCAATGTAAGAGTGTGTATGTCCCTATACTCCAATGTAAGAGTGTGTATGTCTGCCCTATAAACCAATGTAAGAGTGTGTATGTCCCTATACACCAATGTAAGAGTGTGTTTGTCCCTATACACCGATGTAAGAGTGTGTATGTCCCTATACACCAATGTAAGAGTGTGTATGTCCCTATACACCAATGTAAGACTGTGTATGTCTGCCCTATACACCAATGTAAGAGTGTGTATGTCTGCCCTATACTCCAATGTAAGAGTGTGTATGTCCCTATACACCAATGTAAGAGTGTGTATTTCCCTATACACCAATGTAAGAGTGTGTATGTCTGCCCTATACACCAATGTAAGAGTGTGTATTTCCCTATATTCCAATGTAAGAGTGGGTATGTCCCTATACAACAATGTAAGAGTGTGTATGTCCCTATACACCAATGTAAGAGTGTGTATGTCCCTATACACCAATGTAAGAGTGTGTATGTCCCTATACACCAATGTAAGAGTGTGTATGTCCCTATATTCCAATGTAAGAGTGGGTATGTCCCTATACAACAATGTAAGAGTGTGTATGTCCCTATACACCAATGTAAGAGTGTGTATGTCCCTATACACCAATGTAAGAGTGTGTATGTCCCTATACACCAATGTAAGAGTGTGTATGCCTGCCCTATACTCCAATGTAAGAGTGTGTATGTCCCTATACACCAATGTAAGAGTGTGTATGTCCCTATACACCAATGTAAGAGGGTGTATGTCCCTATACACCAATGTAAGAGTGTGTATGTCTGCCCTATACACCAATGTAAGAGTGTGTATGTCCCTATACTCCAATGTAAGAGTCTGTATGTCCCTATACTCCAATGTAAGAGTGTGTGTGTCCCTATACACCAATATAAGAGTGTGTATGTCCCTATACTCCAATGTAAGAGTGTGTATGTCCCTATACACCAATGTAAGAGTGTGTATGTCCCTATACACCAATGTAAGAGTGTGTATGTCCCTATACTACAATGTAAGAGTGTGTATGTCCCTATACACCAATGTAAGAGTGTGTATGTCCCTATACTACAATATAAGAGTGTGTATGTCCCTATACACCAATGTAAGAGTGTGTATATCTGCCCTATACTCCAATGTAAGAGTGTGTATGTCCCTATACACCAATGTAAGAGTGTGTATGTCCCTATACTCCAATGTAAGAGTGTGTATGTCCTTATACACCAATGTAAGAGTGTGTATGTCCCTATACTCCAATGTAAGAGTGTGTATGTTTGGCCTATACACCAATGTAAGAGTGTGTTTGTCCCTAAATACCAATGTAAGAGTGTGTATGTCCCTATACACCAATGTAAGAGTGTGTATGTCCCTATACACCAATGTAAGAGTGTGTATGTCCCTATACTACAATGTAAGAGTGTGTATGTCCCTATACACCAATGTAAGAGTGTGTATGTCCCTATACACCAATGTAAGAGTGTGTATGTCCCTATACACCAATGTAAGAGTGCGTATGTCGCTATACACCAATGTAAGAGTGTGTATGTCTGCCCTATACACCAATGTAAGAGTGTGTATGTCCCTATACACCAATGTAAGAGTGTGTATGTCTGCCCTATACACCAATGTAAGAGTGTGTATGTCCCTATACTCCAATGTAAGAGTGTGTATGTCCCTATACACCAATGTAAGAGTGTGTATGTCTGTCCTATACACCAATGTAAGAGTGTGTATGTCCCTATACACCAATGTAAGAGTGTGTATGTCCCTATACACCAATGTAAGAGTGTGTATGTCCCTATACACCAATGTAAGAGTGTGTATGTCCCTATACTCCAATGTAAGAGTGTGTATGTCTGCCCTATAAACCAATGTAAGAGTGTGTATGTCCCTATACACCAATGTAAGAGTGTGTTTGTCCCTATACACCGATGTAAGAGTGTGTATGTCCCTATACACCAATGTAAGAGTGTGTATGTCCCTATACACCAATGTAAGACTGTGTATGTCTGCCCTATACACCAATGTAAGAGTGTGTATGTCTGCCCTATACTCCAATGTAAGAGTGTGTATGTCCCTATACACCAATGTAAGAGTGTGTATTTCCCTATACACCAATGTAAGAGTGTGTATGTCTGCCCTATACACCAATGTAAGAGTGTGTATTTCCCTATATTCCAATGTAAGAGTGGGTATGTCCCTATACAACAATGTAAGAGTGTGTATGTCCCTATACACCAATGTAAGAGTGTGTATGTCCCTATACACCAATGTAAGAGTGTGTATGTCCCTATACACCAATGTAAGAGTGTGTATGTCCCTATATTCCAATGTAAGAGTGGGTATGTCCCTATACAACAATGTAAGAGTGTGTATGTCCCTATACACCAATGTAAGAGTGTGTATGTCCCTATACACCAATGTAAGAGTGTGTATGTCCCTATACACCAATGTAAGAGTGTGTATGTCCCTATACACCAATGTAAGAGTGTGTATGTCCCTATACACCAATGTAAGAGTGTGTATGTCCCTATATTCCAATGTAAGAGTGGGTATGTCCCTATACAACAATGTAAGAGTGTGTATGTCCCTATACACCAATGTAAGAGTGTGTATGTCCCTATACACCAATGTAAGAGTGTGTATGTCCCTATACACCAATGTAAGAGTGTGTATGTCCCTATACACCAATGTAAGAGTGTATATGTCCCTATACACCAATGTAAGAGTGTGTATGTCCCTATACACCAATGTAAGAGTGTGTATGTCCCTATACACCAATGTAAGAGTGTGTATGTCCCTATACACCAATGTAAGAGTGTGTATGTCGCTATACACCAATGTAAGAGTGTGTATGTCTGCCCTATACACCAATGTAAGAGTGTGTATGTCCCAATACTCCAATGTACGAGTGTGTATGTCCCTATACTCCAATGTAAGAGTGTGTATGTCCCTATACTCCAATGTAAGAGTGTGCATTTCCCTATATTCAAATGTAAGAGTGTGTATGTCCCTATACACCAATGTAAGAGTGTGTATGTCTGCCCTATACTCCAATGTAAGAGTGTGTATGTCCCTATACTCCAATGTAAGAGTGTGTATGTCCCTATACACCAATGTAAGAGTGTGTATGTCCCTATACACCAATGTAAGAGTGTGTATGTCCCTATACACCAATGTAAGAGTGTGTATGTCTCTATACTCCAATGTAAGAGTGTGTATGTCCCTATACACCAATGTAAGAGTGTGTATGTCTGCCCTATACTCCAATGTAAGAGTGTGTATGTCCCTATACACCAATATAAGAGTGTGTATGTCCCTATACTCCAATGTAAGAGTGTGTATGTCCCTATACTCCAATGTAAGAGTGTGTATGTCTGCCCTATACACCAATGTAAGAGTGTGTATGTTTGCCCTATACACCAATGTAAGAGTGTGTATGTCCCTATACACCAATGTAAGAGTGTGTATGTCCCTATACACCAATGTAAGAGGGTGTATGTCCGCCCTATACTCCAATGTAAGAGTGTGTATGTCCCTATACACAAATGTAAGAGTGTGTATGTCCCTATACACCAATGTAAGAGTGTGTATGCCTGCCCTATACTCCAATGTAAGAGTGTGTATGTCCCTATACACCAATGTAAGAGTGTGTATGTCCCTATACACCAATGTAAGAGGGTGTATGTCCCTATACACCAATGTAAGAGTGTGTATGTCTGCCCTATACACCAATGTAAGAGTGTGTATGTCCCTATACTCCAATGTAAGAGTCTGTATGTCCCTATACTCCAATGTAAGAGTGTGTGTGTCCCTATACACCAATATAAGAGTGTGTATGTCCCTATACTCCAATGTAAGAGTGTGTATGTCCCTATACACCAATGTAAGAGTGTGTATGTCCCTATACACCAATGTAAGAGTGTGTATGTCCCTATACTACAATGTAAGAGTGTGTATGTCCCTATACACCAATGTAAGAGTGTGTATGTCCCTATACTACAATATAAGAGTGTGTATGTCCCTATACACCAATGTAAGAGTGTGTATATCTGCCCTATACTCCAATGTAAGAGTGTGTATGTCCCTATACACCAATGTAAGAGTGTGTATGTCCCTATACTCCAATGTAAGAGTGTGTATGTCCTTATACACCAATGTAAGAGTGTGTATGTCCCTATACTCCAATGTAAGAGTGTGTATGTTTGCCCTATACACCAATGTAAGAGTGTGTTTGTCCCTAAATACCAATGTAAGAGTGTGTATGTCCCTATACACCAATGTAAGAGTGTGTATGTCCCTATACACCAATGTAAGAGTGTGTTTGTCCCTATATACCAATGTAAGAGTGTGGATGTCCCTATACACCAATGTAAGAGTGTGTATGTCCCTATACACCAATGTAAGAATGTGTATGTCCCTATACACCAATGTAAGAGTGTGTATGTCCCTATACACCAATGTAAGAGTGTGTATGTCCCTATACACCAATCTAAGAGTGTGTATGTCCCCATACTCCAATGTAAGAGTGTGTATGTATGTCCCTATACTCCAATGTAAGAGTGTGTATGTCCCTATACACCACTGTAAGAGTGTGTATGTCCCAATACACCAATGTAAGAGTGTGTATGTCTGCCCTATACACCAATGTAAGAGGGTGTATGTCCCTATACTCCAATGTAAGAGTGTGTATATCTGCCCTATACACCAATGTAAGAGTGTGTATGTCCCTATACACCAATGTAAGAGTGTGTATGTCCCTATACTCCAATGTAAGAGTGTGTATATCCCTATACTCCAATGTAAGAGTGTGTATGTCCCTATACACCAATGTAAGAGTGTGTATGTCCCTATACACCAATGTAAGAGTGTGTATGTCTCTATACTCCAATGTAAGAGTGTGTATGTCCCTATACACCAATGTAAGAGTGTGTATGTCCCTATACACCAATGTAAGAGTGTGTATGTCCCTATATTCCAATGTAAGAGTGGGTATGTCCCTATACAACAATGTAAGAGTGTGTATGTCCCTATACACCAATGTAAGAGTGTGTATGTCCCTATACACCAATGTAAGAGTGTGTATGTCCCTATACACCAATGTAAGAGTGTGTATGTCCCTATACACCAATGTAAGAGTGTATATGTCCCTATACACCAATGTAAGAGTGTGTATGTCCCTATACACCAATGTAAGAGTGTGTATGTCCCTATACACCAATGTAAGAGTGTGTATGTCCCTATACACCAATGTAAGAGTGTGTATGTCGCTATACACCAATGTAAGAGTGTGTATGTCCCTATACACCAATGTAAGAGTGTGTATGTCCCTATACACCAATGTAAGAGTGTGTATGTCCCTATATTCCAATGTAAGAGTGTGTATGTCTGCCCTATACTCCAATGTTAGAGTGTGTATGTCCCTATACACCAATGTAACAGTGTGTATGTCCCTATACTCCAATGTAAGAGTGTGTATGTCCCTATACACCAATGTAAGAGTGTGTATGTCCCTATACACCAATGTAAGAGTGTGTATGTCCCTATACACCAATGTAAGAGTGTGTATGTCCCTATACTCCAATGTAAGAGTGTGTATGTCTGCCCTATACACCAATGTAAGAGTGGGTATGTCCCTATACACCAATGTAAGAGTGTGTATGTCGCTATACACCAATGTAAGAGTGTGTATGTCCCTATACACCAATGTAAGAGTGTGTATGTCCCTATACACCAATGTAAGAGTGTGTATGTCCCTATACACCAATGAAAGAGTGTGTATGTCTCTATACTCCAATGTAAGAGTGTGTATGTCCCTATACACCAATGTAAGAGTGTGTATATCTGCCCTATACACCAATGTAAGAGTGTGTATGTCCCTATACACCAATGTAAGAGTGTGTATATCTGCCCTATACACCAATGTAAGAGTGTGTATGTCTGCCCTATACACCAATGTAAGAGTGTGTATGTCCCTATACACCAATATAAGAGTGTGTATGTCTGCCCTATACACCAATGTAAGAGTGTGTGTGTATGACCCTATACTCCAATGTAAGAGTGTGTATGTCCCTATACACCAATGTAAGGGTGTGTATGTCTGCCCTATACACCAATGTAAGAGTGAGTATATCTGCCCTATACACCAATGTAAGAGTGTGTATGTCTGCCCTATACACCAATGTAAGAGTGTGTATGTCTGCCCTATACACCAATGTAAGAGTGTGTATGTCCCTATACACCAATGTAAGAGTGTGTATGTCCCTATACACCAATGTAAGAGTGTGTATGTCCCTATACTCCAATGTAAGAGTGTGTATGTTTGCCCTATACTCCAATGTAAGAGTGTGTATGTCCCTATACACCAATGTAAGAGTGTGTATGTCCCTATATACCAATGTAAGAGTGTGTATGTCCCTATACACCAATGTAAGAGTGTGTATGTCCCTATACACCAATGTAAGAGTGTGTATGTTCCTATACACCAATATAAGAGTGTGTATGTCCCTATACACCAATGTAAGAGTGTGTATGTCCCTATACACCAATGTAAGAGTGTGTATGTCCCTATACACCAATGTAAGAGTGTGTATGTCCCTATACACCAATGTAAGAGTGTGTATGTCCCTATATACCAATGTAAGAGTGTGTATGTCCCTATACACCAATGTAACAGTGTGTATGTCCCTATACACCAATGTAAGAGTGTGTATGTCTCCATACTCCAATGTAAGAGTGTGTATGTTTGTCCCTATACTCCAATGTAAGAGTGTGTATGTCCCTATACACCACTGTAAGAGTGTGTATGTCGCTATACACCAATGTAAGAGTGTGTATTTCCCTATACTTCAATGTAAGAGTGTGTATGTCCCTATACACCAATGTAAGAGTGTGTATGTCACTATACTCCAATGTAAGAGTGTGTATGTCTCTATACTCCAATGTAAGAGTGTGTATGTCCCTATACTCCAATGTAAGAGTGTGTATGTCCCTATACACCAATGTAAGAGTGTGTATGTCTCCATACTCCAATGTAAGAGTGTGTATGTTTGTCCCTATACTTCAATGTAAGAGTGTGTATGTCGCTATACACCAATGTAAGAGTGTGTATTTCCCTATACTCCAATGTAAGAGTGTGTATGTCCCTATACACCAATGTAAGAGTGTGTATGTCACTATACTCCAATGTAAGAGTGTGTATGTCTCTATACACCAATGTAAGAGTGTGTATGTCCCTATACACCAATGTAAGAGTGTGTATGTCCCTATACACCAATGTAAGAGTGTGTATGTCCCTATACTCCAATGTAAGAGTGTGTTTGTCCCTATACTCCAATGTAAGAGTGTGTATGTCCCTATACACCAATGTAAGAGTGTGTATGTCCCTATACACCAATGTAAGAGTGTGTATGTCTGCCCTATACTCCAATGTAAGAGTGTGTATGTCTGCCCTATACTCCAATGTAAGAGTGTGTATGTCCCTATACACCAATGTAAGAGTGTGTATGTCCCTATACACCAATGTAAGAGTGTGTATGTCCCTATACTACAATGTAAGAGTGTGTATGTCTGCCCTATACTCCAATGTAAGAGTGTGTATGTCTGCCCTATGCACCAATGTAAGAGTGTGTATGTCTCCATACTCCAATGTAAGAGTGTGTATGTCCCTATACTCCAATGTAAGAGTGTGTATGTCCCTATACACCAATGTAAGAGTGTGTATGTTCCTATACACCAATGTAAGAGTGTGTATGTCCCTATACACCAATGTAAGTGTGTGTATGTCCCTATACTCCAATGTAAGAGTGTGTATGTCCCTATATACCAATGTAAGAGTGTATGTTTGTCCCTATACTCCAATGTAAGAGTGTGTATGTCGCTATACACCAATGTAAGAGTGTGTATTTCCCTATACTTCAATGTAAGAGTGTGTATGTCCCTATACACCAATGTAAGAGTGTGTATGTCACTATACTCCAATGTAAGAGTGTGTATGTCTCTATACTCCAATGTAAGAGTGTGTATGTCCCTATACTCCAATGTAAGAGTGTGTATGTCCCTATACTCCAATGTAAGAGTGTGTATGTCGCTATACACCAATGTAAGAGTGTGTATGTCCCTATACTCCAATGTAAGAGTGTGTATGTCCCTATACTACAATGTAAGACTGTGTATGTCTGCCCTATACACCAATGTAAGAGTGTGTATGTCTGCCCTATACTCCAATGTAAGAGTGTGTATGTCCCTATATACCAATGTAAGAGTGTGTATGTCTGCCCTATACACCAATGTAAGAGTGTGTATGTCCCTATACACCAATGTAAGAGTGTGTATGTCCCTATACACCAATGTAAGAGTGTGTATGTCGGGTAGTTTCCACCTTTCCGGCCCCCTCTGATTCTAGCCCCGCAGGGCTACTTTCATCTATTCCCTGGTCATTCTAGCCCCGCAGGGCTATGAAGGAAACTCTAATCTCTCAGTGACTTGAATTTAGGAATTTTTGGACTTCTGAAAAGGCTCTTATAATTGAGATTTTAAAAAGCTCTCCTATCCACATATCCGCCGACTTAGCTTAAGTTATGCTCTGCCACTCTATGTCCTAGATACCACTCTATGACCTAAATACCACTTAGGTCAGTATGACCTTGTCACATGACCACATTTGACCCTCCCTGAACCTAGCTTTATGGGATTGTACTAGGGTTAGTGCAAAGACAAAAGGTAGCTTCATTCTGGTGTTATTAATAGGGTTAATCTTAAAGAGATGACTATGATTGTAGCTTAATACTTGATATTTCATTAATTGGAGTATAATAATTAAGAATATTCGTAGAAGACACTGTCCATTTCTGAATCCTTATTATTACGGAATAAAAGTGTTATATATATATATATGGTCATATATATATATAATAATATTATTTAGGGTCTATTGCTAAGAAGAGGGGTAACAAGAAGGGGGGTGTGGGGTTTCCCCCCACATGAAACAATAAGAGGGAAAAAAGGGGGGTGTGGGGGGTTTCCCCCCACATGAAACGATTAGAGGGAAAAAAGGGGGGTGTGGGGGGTTTCCCCACATGAAACAATAAGAGGGAAAAAGGGTGGTGTGGGGGGTGTCCCCCCACATGAAACAATAAGAGGGAAAAAGGGGGGTGTGGGGGGTGTCCCCCCACATGAAACGATTAGAGGGAAAAAGGGTGGTGTGGGGGGTGTCCCCCCACATGAAACAATTAGAGGGAAAAAGGGGGGTGTGGGGGGTATCCCCCCACATGAAACAATTAGAGGGAAAAAGGGTGGTGTGGGGGGTGTCCCCCCACATGAAACAATAAGAGGGAAAAAGGGGGGTGTGGGGGGTGTCCCCCCACATGAAACAATTAGAGGGAAAAAGGGGGGTGTGGGGGGTGTCCCCCCACATGAAACAATTAGAGGGAAAAGGGGGGTGTGGGAGTTTACCCTCCACCTATGACAAGAGGTGGGAAACAAATAAGAGGAGACAGTATGGGTATCCAAGGCTTACTCTCTTTCCTCTTAGCCATCTCATGGAAAACTCCCTCCAAATTGTTACTTTTATGACCCTACCACCCCATCCAGTCAAGATTCCTTCAGTTGAGGGGATTCCCCATCATCAGATCTCCCCTATATTTTCCCACCTCCAAACCAGTCCTATTAACTCACACATCTAGTGGTCATAAAAGTACAGTCAAGGAAGAGCTGGGTCTGTGGCTCAGTTGGTAGAGCGTCGGCTCTATAGTTACTACTCTACCAACTGAGTCATAGGCACAGCTTCCAAGGAACTCATGGGTTCGACTCCCAGGCTGGGAAGCAAAAGCCAGGGAGAGAAGGGGGCCGGAATAGTGGAAGTGTCCCGTGTATGTCTGCCCTATACACCAATGTAAGAGTGTGTATGTCTGCCCTATACACCAATGTAAGAGTGTGTATGTCTGCCCTATACACCAATGTAAGAGTGTGTATGTCTGCCCTATACACCAATGTAAGAGTGTGTATGTCTGCCCTATACTCCAATGTAAGAGTGTGTATGCCCTATACACCAATGTAAGAGTGTGTATGTCTGCCCTATACACCAATGTAAGAGTGTGTATGTCTGCCCTATACACCAATGTAAGAGTGTGTTTGTCCCTATACACCAATGTAAGAGTGTGTATGTCTGCCCTATACTCCAATGTAAGAGTGTGTATGTCCCTATATACCATAGTAAGAGTGTGTATGTCCCTATACTCCAATGTAAGAGTGTGTATGTCTGCCCTATACACCAATGTAAGAGTGTGTATGTCTGCCCTATACACCAATGTAAGAGTATGTATGTCCCTATACACCAATGTAAGAGTGTGTATATCTGCCCTATACTCCAATGTAAGAGTGTGTATGTCTGCCCTATACTCCAATGTAAGAGTGTGTATGTCTGCCCTATACTCCAATGTAAGAGTGTGTATGTCTGCCCTATACTCCAATGTAAGAGTGTGTATGTCTGCCCTATACTCCAATGTAAGAGTGTGTGTGTCCCTATACACCAATGTAAGAGTGTGCATGTCCCTATACACCAATGTAAGAGTGTGTGTGTCCCTATACACCAATGTAAGAGTGTGCATGTCCCTATACACCAATGTAAGAGTGAGTATGTCCCTATACACCAATGTAAGAGTGTGTATGTCCCTATACACCAATGTAAGAGTGTGTATGTCCCTATACACCAATGTAAGAGTGTGTATGTCCCTATACACCAATGTAAGAGTGTACATGTCCCTATACACCAATGTAAGAGTGTGTATGTCCCTATACTCCAATGTAAGAGTGTGTATGTCCCTATACTCCAATGTAAGAGTGTGTATGTCCCTATACACCAATATAAGAGTGTGTATGTCCCTATACTCCAATGTAAGAGTGTGTATGTCCCTATACACCAATGTAAGAGTGTGTATGTCCCTATACACCAATGTAAGAGTGTGTATGTCCCTATACTCCAATGTAAGAGTGTGTATGTTTGCCCTATACTCCAATGTAAGAGTGTGTATGTCCCTATACACCAATGTAAGAGTGTGTATGTCCCTATATACCAATGTAAGAGTGTGTATGTCCCTATACACCAATGTAAGAGTGTGTATGTCCCTATACACCAATGTAAGAGTGTGTATGTTCCTATACACCAATATAAGAGTGTGTATGTCCCTATACACCAATGTAAGAGTGTGTATGTCCCTATATACCAATGTAAGAGTGTGTATGTCCCTATACACCAATGTAAGAGTGTGTATGTCCCTATACACCAATGTAAGAGTGTGTATGTCCCTATACACCAATGTAAGAGTGTGTATGTCCCTATACACCAATGTAAGAGTGTGTATGTCCCTATACACCAATGTAAGAGTGTGTATGTCCCTATACACCAATGTAAGAGTGTGTATGTCCCTATACACCAATGTAAGAGTGTGTATGTCCCTATACACCAATGTAAGAGTGTGTATGTCCCTATATACCAATGTAAGAGTGTGTATGTCCCTATACACCAATGTAAGAGTGTGTATGTCCCTATACACCAATGTAAGAGTGTGTATGTCCCTATACACCAATGTAAGAGTGTGTATGTCCCTATACACCAATGTAAGAGTGTGTATGTCCCTATATACCAATGTAAGAGTGTGTATGTCCCTATACTCCAATGTAAGAGTGTGTATGTCCCTATACTCCAATGTAAGAGTGTGTATGTCTGCCCTATACTCCAATGTAAGAGTGTGTATGTCCCTATACACCAATGTAAGAGTGTGTATGTCCCTATACACCAATGTAAGAGTGTGTATGTCCCTATACACCAATGTAAGAGTGTGTATGTCCCTATACTCCAATGTAAGAGTGTGTATGTCTGCCCTATACTCCAATGTAAGAGTGTGTATGTCCCTATACACCAATGTAAGAGTGTGTATGTCCCTATACTCCAATGTAAGAATGTGTATGTCTGCCCTATACTCCAATGTAAGAGTGTGTATGTCCCTATAAACCAATGTAAGAGTGTGTATGTCCCTTTACACCAATGTAAGAGTGTGTATGTCCCTATACTCCAATGTAAGAGTGTGTATGTCTGCCCTATACTCCAATGTAAGAGTGTGTATGTCCCTATAAACCAATGTAAGAGTGTGAATGTCCCTATACTCCAATGTAAGAGTGTGTATGTATGTCCCTATACTACAATGTAAGAGTCTGTATGTCCCTATACACCAATGTAAGAGTGTCTATGTCCCTATACACCAATGTACGAGTGTGTATGTCCCTATACACCAATGTAAGACTGTGTATGCCTGCCCTATACACCAATGTAAGAGTGTGTATGTCTGCCCTATACTCCAATGTAAGAGTGTGTATGTCCCTATACACCAATGTAAGAGTGTGTATGTCCCTATATACCAATGTAAGAGTGTGTATGTCTGCCCTATACTCAAATGTAAGAGTGTGTATGTCCCTATACACCAATGTAAGAGTGTGTATGTCCCTATACACCAATGTAAGAGTGTGTATGTCCCTATACTCCAATGTAAGAGTGTGTATGTCCCTATACACCAATATAAGAGTGTGTATGTCCCTATACACCAATGTAAGAGTGTGTATGTCCCTATACTCCAATGTAAGAGTGTGTATGTCCCTATACTCCAATGTAAGAGTGTGTATGTCCCTATACACCAATGTAACAGTGTGTATGTCTGCCCTATACTCCAATGTAAGAGTGTGTATGTCCCTATACACCAATGTAAGAGTGTGTATGTCCCTATATACCAATGTAAGAGTGTGTATGTCTGCCCTGTACTCAAATGTAAGAGTGTGTATGTCCCTATACACCAATGTAAGAGTGTGTATGTCCCTATACACCAATGTAAGAGTGTGTATGTCCCTATACTCCAATGTGAGAGTGTGTATGTCCCTATACAACAATGTAAGAGTGTGTATGTCCCTATACACCAATGTAAGGGTGTGTATGTCCCTATACTCCAATGTAAGAGTGTGTATGTCCCTATACTCCAATGTAAGAGTGTGTATGTCCCTATACACCAATGTAAGAGTGTGTATGTCTGCCCTATACTCCAATGTAAGAGTGTGTATGTCCCTATACACCAATGTAAGAGTGTGTATGTCCCTATATACCAATGTAAGAGTGTGTATGTCTGCCCTGTACTCAAATGTAAGAGTGTGTATGTCCCTATACACCAATGTAAGAGTGTGTATGTCCCTATACACCAATGTAAGAGTGTGTATGTCCCCATACTCCAATGTAAGAGTGTGTATGTCGCTATACACCAATGTAAGAGTGTGTATGTCTCTATACTCCAATGTAAGAGTGTGTATGTCCCTATACTCCAATGTAAGAGTGTGTATGTCCCTATACACCTATGTAAGAGTGTGTATGTCCCTATACTCCAATGTAAGAGTGTGTATGTCTGCCCTATACACCAATGTAAGAGTGTGTGTGTCCCTATACTCCAATGTAAGAGTGTGTGTGTCCCTATACTCCAATGTAAGAGTGTGTATGTCCCTATACTCCAATGTAAGAGTGTGTTTGTCCCTATACTCCAATGTAAGAGTGTGTATGTCCCTATACACCAATGTAAGAGTGTGTATGTCTCCATACTCCAATGTAAGAGTGTGTATGTTTGTCCCTATACTTCAATGTAAGAGTGTGTATGTCGCTATACACCAATGTAAGAGTGTGTATTTCCCTATACTCCAATGTAAGAGTGTGTATGTCCCTATACACCAATGTAAGAGTGTGTATGTCACTATACTCCAATGTAAGAGTGTGTATGTCTCTATACTCCAATGTAAGAGTGTGTATGTCCCTATACACCAATGTAAGAGTGTGTATGTCCCTATACACCAATGTAAGAGTGTGTATGTCCCTATATACCAATGTAAGAGTGTGTATGTCCCTATACTCCAATGTAAGAGTGTGTATGTCCCTATACTCCAATGTAAGAGTGTGTATGTCTGCCCTATACTCCAATGTAAGAGTGTGTATGTCCCTATACACCAATGTAAGAGTGTGTATGTCCCTATAAACCAATGTAAGAGTGTGTATGTCCCTATACACCAATGTAAGAGTGTGTATGTCCCTATACTCCAATGTAAGAGTGTGTATGTCTGCCCTATACTCCAATGTAAGAGTGTGTATGTCCCTATACACCAATGTAAGAGTGTGTATGTCCCTATACTCCAATGTAAGAATGTGTATGTCTGCCCTATACTCCAATGTAAGAGTGTGTATGTCCCTATAAACCAATGTAAGAGTGTGTATGTCCCTATACACCAATGTAAGAGTGTGTATGTCCCTATACTCCAATATAAGAGTGTGTATGTCTGCCCTATACTCCAATGTAAGAGTGTGTATGTCCCTATAAACCAATGTAAGAGTGTGAATGTCCCTATACTCCAATGTAAGAGTGTGTATGTATGTCCCTATACTACAATGTAAGAGTCTGTATGTCCCTATACACCAATGTAGGAGTGTCTATGTCCCTATACACCAATGTAAGAGTGTGTATGTCCCTATACACCAATGTAAGACTGTGTATGTCTGCCCTATACACCAATGTAAGAGTGTGTATGTCTGCCCTATACTCCAATGTAAGAGTGTGTATGTCCCTATACACCAATGTAAGAGTGTGTATGTCCCTATATACCAATGTAAGAGTGTGTATGTCTGCCCTATACTCAAATGTAAGAGTGTGTATGTCCCTATACACCAATGTAAGAGTGTGTATGTCCCTATACACCAATGTAAGAGTGTGTATGTCCCTATACTCCAATGTAAGAGTGTGTATGTCCCTATACACCAATATAAGAGTGTGTATGTCCCTATACACCAATGTAAGAGTGTGTATGTCCCTATACTCCAATGTAAGAGTGTGTATGTCCCTATACACCAATGTAAGAGTGTGTATGTCCCTATACACCAATATAAGAGTGTGTATGTCCCTATACACCAATGTAAGAGTGTGTATGTCCCTATACTCCAATGTAAGAGTGTGTATGTCCCTATACTCCAATGTAAGAGTGTGTATGTCCCTATACACCAATGTAAGAGTGTGTATGTCCCTATACTCCAATGTAAGAGTGTGTTTGTCCCTATATACCAATGTAAGAGTGTGTATGTATATACCTATACTCCAATGTAAGAGTGTGTACGTCCCTATACACCAATGTAAGAGTGTGTATGTCTGCCCTATACTCCAATGTAAGAGTGTGTATGTCCCTATACACCAATGTAAGAGTGTGTATGTCCCTATATACCAATGTAAGAGTGTGTATGTCTGCCCTATACTCAAATGTAAGAGTGTGTATGTCCCTATACACCAATGTAAGAGTGTGTATGTCCCTATACACCAATGTAAGAGTGTGTATGTCCCTATACTCCAATGTGAGAGTGTGTATGTCCCTATACACCAATATAAGAGTGTGTATGTCCCTATACACCAATGTAAGAGTGTGTATGTCCCTATACTCCAATGTAAGAGTGTGTATGTCCCTATACTCCAATGTAAGAGTGTGTATGTCCCTATACACCAATGTAAGAGTGTGTATGTCTGCCCTATACTCCAATGTAAGAGTGTGTATGTCCCTATACACCAATGTAAGAGTGTGTATGTCCCTATACACCAATGTAAGAGTGTGTATGTCCCTATACACCAATGTAAGAGTGTGTATGTCTGCCCTATACACCAATGTCAGAGTGTGTATGTCTGCCCTATACTCCAATGTAAGAGTGTGTATGTCCCTATACTCCAATGTAAGAGTGTGTATATCCCTATACTCCAATGTAAGAGTGTGTATGTCCCTATACTCCAATGTAAGAGTGTGTATGTCCCTATATACCATAGTAAGAGTGTGTATGTCTGCCCTATACGCCAATGTAAGAGTGTGTATGCCCTATACTCCAATGTAAGAGTGTGTATGTCCCTATACACCAATGTAAGAGTGTGTATGTCTGCCCTATACACCAATGTAAGAGTGTGTATGTCTGCCCTATACACCAATGTAAGAGTGTGTATGTCCCTAAAAACCAATACAAGAGTGTGTATGTCCCTATACTCCAATGTAAGAGTGTGTATGTCCCTATACACCAATGTAAGAGTGTGTATGTCCCTATACACCAATGTAAGAGTGTGTATGTCCCTATACTCCAATGTAAGAGTGTGTATGTTTGCCCTATACTCCAATGTAAGAGTGTGTATGTCCCTATACACCAATGTAAGAGTGTGTATGTCCCTATATACCAATGTAAGAGTGTGTATGTCCCTATACACCAATGTAAGAGTGTGTATGTCCCTATACACCAATGTAAGAGTGTGTATGTTCCTATACACCAATATAAGAGTGTGTATGTCCCTATACACCAATGTAAGAGTGTGTATGTCCCTATACACCAATGTAAGAGTGTGTATGTCCCTATACACCAATGTAAGAGGGTGTATGTCCCTATACACCAATGTAAGAGTGTGTATGTCCCTATACACCATTAGGGGTCTCTGGTCCAGTTTTGTCCCTAAATTGCCCTTGTAACGGACAATCCTACCAGCGGATAGAGTCTGTGGTCGACCCCTAAAGGACTTGGAAGGTTGTGGTTTGGAGGGAATAGCCTTATGGACATGGGATAGAGAGCTCGCTATCGCTCGCCCTCTATCCCATGCCATAAGACTCTTCCCCTCCAAACCACAACCTTCTAAGTCCATAATGTAAGAGTATGTATGTCCCTATACACCAATGTAAGAGTGTGCATGTCCCTATATACCAATGTAAGAGTGTGTATGTCCCTATACACAAATGTAAGAGTGTGTATGTCCCTATACACCAATGTAAGAGTGTGCATGTCCCTATACACCAATGTAAGAGTGTGTATGTCCCTATATACCAATGTAAGAGTGTGTATGTCCCTATACTCCAATGTAAGGGTGTGTATGTCCCTATACTCCAATGTAAGAGTGTGTATGTCTGCCCTATACTCCAATGTAAGAGTGTGTATGTCCCTATACACCAATGTAAGAGTGGGTATGTCCCTATACACCAATGTAAGAGTGTGTATGTCCCTATACACCAATGTAAGAGTGTGTATGTCCCTATACTCCAATGTAAGAGTGTGTATGTCTGCCCAATACTCCAATGTAAGAGTGTGTATGTCCCTATACACCAATGTAAGAGTGTGTATGTCCCTATACTCCAATGTAAGAATGTGTATGTCTGCCCTATACTCCAATGTAAGAGTGTGTATGTCCCTATAAACCAATGTAAGAGTGTGTATGTCCCTATACACCAATCTAAGAGTGTGTATGTCCCTATACTCCAATGTAAGAGTGTGTATGTCTGCCCTATACTCCAATGTAAGAGTGTGTATGTCCCTATAAACCAATGTAAGAGTGTGTATGTATGTCCCTATACTCCAATGTAAGAGTGTGTATGTATGTCCCTATACTACAATGTAAGAGTCTGTATGTCCCTATACACCAATGTAAGAGTGTCTATGTCCCTATACACCAATGTACGAGTGTGTATGTCCCTATACACCAATGTAAGACTGTGTATGTCTGCCCTATACACCAATGTAAGAGTGTGTATGTCTGCCCTATACTCCAATGTAAGAGTGTGTATGTCCCTATATACCAATGTAAGAGTGTGTATGTCTGCCCTATACACCAATGTAAGAGTGTGTATGTCCCTAGACACCAATGTAAGAGTGTGTATGTCCCTATACACCAATGTAAGAGTGTGATTTGTTAGTATGTTTGCACTGGCAACAGGTTCTAACTCATTATTTCTTTGGGGATGTAGAAATATAATACTTTTTTATTTTTTTATTTTTTCTTTATTTCATCGGAGAACTGATTTTGAGTTTTTTCCGAATCAACAAAACTGCAGCATTAGCTGGCAGTTCTGCATTGTTTTGTGCCGTAGGAATGAAAATAGGGTATAAATCTATCAATTTCAGCTGAGTTTAGATGAAACTAACATATTACTGATATTTGGGTTTCTTCTGTATCCAAAGACTAGCTCATCTCTAAAATGTCCACGATATAAGTTTTGCAGGTTTTGGTATGTGTTTTTAACAATTTCGGTGATTTTTGTGGAGGTTGCATTATATATTGTGACAAAGGCAATAGTTCCCATTTCTGTCAATTTTATGTTCATTCCATTAGGTTCGACAGTGTTGAGTGCCTGTATCCATTTCCCTTCAATTTGTAATCTTTTTTTATGGTTTTTTTCGTCTGACCCTTGTTCTAATATTTGTTCTATTGGGTAAATTACCATATTTTCCTCTGCAGTATGGAATATATCATTGAAATGTTCAGCAACTGGTTTTTTCTGTTCAGATCGAATATCATGAAGGTGGCCTTGTAACCTCTGACGTAATGAATTTGAGGTTTCCCCTACATAGTATTCTTTGCATTTAATGCATTCAATGATGTAGATGATATTTTTGGAATTACATGTTATTTTGCCGATAATGGGGTAAGAAAGTTGGCCATGTTGGATTTCTGATGTCTGTTTAAGCCATAGACAACATTCACATCGTGGTTTGCCACACTTGAGGGATGCCCCATAGGGCCATTCCTCTCCTGTGATGTAGTTTAGTTTATAAAGGGTTTCTGCTTTGATTTTTCTAAGAAATCTGGCCGAATAATGCCTTTTCTTTCTGAGGGTCTTGAAGAGTATAGAGCAAGCTTCTTCGAAATCAGGGGTGTTGTTGCAAATTTTATGGAATCGCGTTATTTGTGATTTTAGAATACCTCTAAATGTATGACGGGGATGGAATGATTCTTTGTGTAATAGTTCATGGGTGTCAGTTGGTTTGAAATATACTTTTGTGTCAAGAATCTCTTCGTTTTCATATCTTGATCCTTTGAATATTGTAACATCAAGGAAATCTACTCTTTTGGCATTGATTGTGTGTTTTAGTTTGATTGAAGGACTGTGGTTGTTCAAGAGCTCGAGAAATTCTAGAAATTCTTGCTCTGAGTGTGTCCAAACAAGGAAGATGTCGTCCAGAAATCTATAATATACTAGGGGAAGTTTATCTGCTTTTTCCAGTACTTCTTCCTCAAATTGAGCCATATATATGTTTGCGTAATTTGGAGCAAATTTCTTTCCCATGGCTGTGCCTGAAATCTGTAAATACCATTCATCATCGAACTGAAAGTCATTATTTTTTAGAGAGAGTTCTAATAGGTCTAGGATAGCTTCATCTGGTCTGAGTACTTTAGGGTGTTTCCTGAAGATGTTTTCTATAGAAGTAAGGCCATCGTCTATTGGTATGTTGGTGTAAAGGGAGTCAACATCTAAGGTTATCAGTAAGGAGTTTGCGGGAACTTTTTGTTCTTGCAATTTTTCCAGAAAATCCCAAGTGTCTTTTATGTAGGAAGGATGAATGGTGGCCAGTGGTTTCAGAAAATGGTCAATGTATTCTGATACTCTATATGATTCACTATTACAGTCTGAAATTATGGGCCTTCCAGGAGGCATTCTGTTGGGAATCGTCCATTTATCTAGATCTTTGTGGATTTTTGGTAAGAGGTAGAACAGTCGTGGTCTTGGATTATCTGGTGGTTTTAGGTAATTTATCTGCTTTTGTTTTAGATAGAGGTTCCCTCGACCTAATTGGGTAAGAATTTCATTAATTTTCTTGGCTGTTTCAGGATAAATAGGTTTGTCTATTTTTGTGTAAAATTTGGAATCATTTAGCTGTCTTTTTGCTTCTTTTATGTAGTCAGATTTTCTCATTATGACTGTTGCTGACCCTTTGTCTGCTTTTTTGATTACCAAGTGGTTTTTGCCTCTTAGGCTTCGTAATGCTCCAATTTGGTTTCTTGGCAGATTGGGTTTGTTTTTCTGAATCGGGGTATCTTTTATTGATTTTGTCATGTCTTGCAAGGTTTGTTGGATCTCGTCCGGAATGAATTTCTCAGGTGGAGACCATGAAGATTTTTCAACAAAGGGTAGTTTTTCATATTTTGAGTTCTTATAGAACTGTTTATAAAAGTATTGGATTTTGATTTTCCTTGAGAAGTTATCAACATCAGTCATTATTTTGTCCTTGTCTGTAAACTTAGGTGTTGGGACGAAATTTAGGCCCTTTGCCAAAATATCTATTTCCTCTGGTTTTAATTCTTCATCAGATAGGTTGATGATACTAGAGCCTAATGTAAGTTGTCTTTGTGTTTCAGGTTCAATAGTGCCTTTCTGACGTTTCAGTTTAAAAGACCAATGTGATGGAGCCAGTGGTTTAAGAGGTAGTTGGCAGTTTCCTCTGTCCAGTGAACCTGGTCTTTTGGTTTGAGTTTGAATTTCGAACTCTCTATGCCAGGTAAGAGGTCTATAATTTTAGATCTCTGGATTCCTTCAGTTATACAAGATAGGTTTGAATTTTGAGTTTGTGAGAGTACCTGCTGGTCCCATTGGGGCAAAACGAACCACAGTTTGGCATTAGGGAATGCTCTCTCAGCCTGATTTACCATCCGTTTGAATTCTGGTACTACTGTTTTGGTTGGATGGTTGTCCCGGTCATTGATACCTACACTAATAATAACTGAATCCGGGTTTTGTCTGAGCTTGGTAGCCTTTCGAAAGAGTTCCGTCATATGTTGGAATTTTGCACCTGGATAACTCTGGATTTCCAGGTTCTCTACCCTTGATTTAGAGATTACAGACAGGTTAGAGTCGCCTATAATCAGGGTTTTTTCCGAAAGTGGAGTCAACTGCCAATCTTTATTTTTGTGAGCTGTGTTTTTGGCTCTGTTTGGAATAACCTCCTTTAGTGGATTTGGTGATGATGGAGGTGAAGATGTTAGGTCAATTGGCCGAATCTGACCTAAGGTGGCCGAAATTGGTGATATGGGTGAGCCCTGGATAGAAGGAGGGCGTGAGCCCCTGGAGAAATTTGAGGGGCTGTTTTGTGGTGTAGTGAGTATGCTTTGACGGAGGGACATCAACAGTTTGCCAAATGTGTTGATGCCTTTATTGAATTTGCCTCCTGTGCCCCAATAGGGGTCTGGAACTGTGTGGATCAATTCCGATCCCTTTGATTTGATCAGTTCCTGCCTAAAGGTGTGATTTTGGGCGAATTTTAAATGCAGCAGGTCTGACATAAGATTACGCCGAATTGAATTCCAGCTGCCGGCCTTCAGGTGTTTAGTCTGAGCTTTTGCTTCTACGGCCGTTTTTGAATCCAGAACAGCTTGGACGATCCCCTGTTTGTCAAAATGGACCGCCTTCCTATATTGGTATGCATGTTCCAAGGATCTGAAAGTCATGCCATCCAATTCAAAATCAGCAGGGTAGAAGTTGGACAAGGGGTCTAAATGTCCTTTCACTACCCTTTCCTTTACTAAAGCAGGCCCTTTTGGTCGAACTGGGCTGGTTTTTGGTGTTGAGGGTTTTGGGGTTAAGCCCCTAGAATTTGGAGTGGTCAAAAGTGGTGGGGTTAGGACCAATGATTTGGAAGAGGTTGAAGGTGGTGGGGTGAAGCCCCGTGATTTGGAAGAATTTGAAGGTGGTGGGGTGGACCCCCTTGATTTGGAAGAGTTTGAAGGTTGTGGGGTTAAGCCCCTGGATTGGAAAGAAGTTGAGGGTGGTGGGGTTAGGCCCCTTGATTTTGGAGTGTTTGGTGCACTGGCAGTGGCCTGTGCATAGGTCTGGAGATGACCAACCCTGTTTTCCAAAGTGGGTGGTCCTGGTGGCGCCCCCTGTTGTTTTGAAGGGGCACTTTCCATTTCTGGGGTTTTAGCCAAATTCCCCATAATTCGTTGAAAATTCTCCAAAATTGGCTGATCGAGCTTTGCCCTGAAGTTTTTACGGGCCCAAGAGATAGCCAGATGTTGAGCCCTTTTCATTTCCATAGGGTCAACCTGCATTAGGGAGAGTTTGGTCTGAATTTCCTCAATCTGTCTCCCATAATGTTCACAGAGGGTGGACGATGTTGTCCGAATCCACTCTGTGTTGTGATTTTGAAGAGCCTGCATTAGGTTTTGAGAGGGAATAGCAGGCTTGAAGAACTGATTTAGTTCTTTTAACTTTTTCTGGAAGCTTTTAGTCAAATTGCCTTCCATTTGATTTTGCATAATTTTCTCATGGTGTAGACACTGGATAATTCGAAACTGGTCTTTCACCATGGAAGAGAATTTAGGGTCTGTGGCAATGGGCCCAGACTGATTTTGAGTTGGCCCATGTTTTCTGGGCCTTGGTCTAAAGTTAGATGGTTTCATGCTGAGGTTGCATGAGGTTCTTAGTTCAAAAGAGTTTTGTCAAGGACAAGTGTAGTTTGCACTGCTGAATGGGCTAAATCGATTTCGGCAGACAAGTGCCTTCTTCAGTAGCCAGAAGTGATCTGATGACTCCTGACTTGGACCCCCCATTTATACTGGTCTTGGCTCAGAGGTGCCACTGTTCAACTTTCTTTAATCTTAACTTCTGAGGGACACTCAAGGGGAGGTGTAATAAGTCCCCTTTGAAGGATTGGGCAGGTGTGGGGGGTTGCCTGTGAGGTGGCCACAGACCCCCTTTGTAGTCCTTCACACCTCTTCACACCTCAGGGGGAGGTGTGGCAAAGGTGGTAGCACTTCCCTTTGAGGGGGTTGGCACCTGCTTTTTGATGTTTGAGTTCAAATGATTTGGTTTTCTTTAGTGAATGAATGTGTTTCTATTAGGTTTTTTGCTTTTGATGGAGGTGTTGGGGTGAAATATTAGGAGAAATTAGAAAAAAATCGAAAATTAGAAAAATTTTAAAAAATCAAAAATCGAAAATATTGGAAAAATCGAAAATCGAAAAAACGGAGAAATCGAAAAAATTAAAAAATCGAAAATCAGAAAAATCGAAAAAATTAAAAAATCGAAAAAATTAAAAAAATCGAAAATCGAAAAAAAAGCTGAAAAAATCGAAAATCAGAAAAATCGAAAAAAAATCGAAAATCGAAAAAATTAAAAAAATGGAAAATCGGAAAAATCGAAAGAATTTTCGAAAAAAAGAGTGTGTATGTCTGCCCTATACACCAATGTAAAAATGTGTCCCTATACACCAATGTAAGAGTGTGTATGTCTGCCCTATACACCAATGTAAAAATGTGTCCCTATACACCAATGTAAGAGTGTGTATGTCCCTATATACCAATGTAAGAGTGTGTATGTCCCTATACACCAATGTAAGAGTTTGTATATCCCTATACTCCAATGTAAGAGTGTGTATGTCCCTATACTCCAATGTAAGAGTGTGTATGTCCCTATACACCAATGTAAGAGTGTGTATGTCCCTATACACCAATGTAAGAGTGTGTATGTCTGCCCTATACACCAATGTAAGAGTGTGTATGTCTGCCCTATACACCAATGTAAGAGTGTGTATGTCTGCCCTATACACCAATGTAAGAGTGTGTATGTCTGGCCTATACACCAATGTAAGAGTGTGTATGTCTGCCCTATACACCAATGTAAGAGTGTGTATGTCTGGCCTATACACCAATGTAAGAGTGTGTATGTCTGCCCTTTACACCAATGTAAGAGTGTGTATGTGCCTATACACCAATGTAAGAGTGTGTATTTCCCTATACACCAATGTAAGAGTGTGAATGTCCCTATACACCAATGTAAGAGTGTGTATGTCCCTATACTCCAATGTAAGAGTGTGTATGTCTGCCCTATACACCAATGTAAGAGTGTGTATGTCCCTCTACACCAATGTAAGAGTGTGTTTGTCCCTATACTCCAATGTAAGAGTGTGTATGTCTGCCCTATACACCAATGTAAGAGTGTGTATGTCCCTATACTCCAATGTAAGAGTGTGTATGTTCCTATACACCAATGTAAGAGTGTGTATGTCCCTATACACCAATGTAAGAGTGTGTATGTCCCTATACTCCAATGTAAGAGTTTGTATGGTCCTATACTCCAATGTAAGAGTGTGTATGGTCCTATACTCCAATGTAAGAGTGTGTATGTCCCTATACACCAATGTAAGAGTGTGTATGTCCCTATACACCAATGTAAGAGTGTGTATGTCCCTATACTCCAATGTAAGAGTTTGTATGGTCCTATACTCCAATGTAAGAGTGTGTATGGTCCTATACTCCAATGTAAGAGTGTGTATGTCCCTATACTCCAATGTAAGAGTGTGTATGTCCCTATACACCAATGTAAGAGTGTGTATTTCCCTATACACCAATGTAAGAGTGTGAATGTCCCTATACACCAATGTAAGAGTGTGTATGTCCCTATACTCCAATGTAAGAGTGTGTATGTCTGCCCTATACTCCAATGTAAGAGTGTGTATGTCTGCCCTGTACACCAATGTAAGAGTGTGTATGTCCCTATACTCCAATGTAAGAGTGTGTATGTTCCTATACACCAATGTAAGAGTGTGTATGTCCCTATACTCCAATGTAAGAGTGTGTATGGCTGCCCTACACCAATGTAAGAGTGTGTATGTCCCTATATACCAATGTAAGAGTGTGTATGTCCCTATACTCCAATGTAAGAGTGTGTATGGTCCTATACTCCAATGTAAGAGTGTGTATGTCCCTATACTCCAATGTAAGAGTGTGTATGTCCCTATACACCAATGTAAGAGTGTGTATGTCCCTATACACCAATGTAAGAGTGTGTATGTCCCTATACTCCAATGTAAGAGTCTGTATATCCCTATACTCCAATGTAAGAGTGTGTATGTCCCTATACATCAATGTAAGAGTGTGTATGTCCCTATACTCCAATGTAAGAGTGTGTATGTCCCTCTACACCAATGTAAGAGTGTGTTTGTCCCTATACTCCAATGTAAGAGTGTATGTCTGCCCTATACACCAATGTAAGAGTGTGTATGTCCCTATACTCCAATGTAAGAGAGTGTATGTTCCTATACACCAATGTAAGAGTGTGTATGTCCCTATACTCCAATGTAAGAGTGTGTATGTCCCTATACACCAATGTAAGAGTGTGTATGTCCCTATACACCAATGTAAGAGTGTGTATGTCCCTATACACCAATGTAAGAGTCTGTATATCCCTATACTCCAATGTAAGAGTGTGTATGTCCCTATACTCCAATGTAAGAGTGTGTATGTCCCTATACACCAATGTAAGAGTGTGTATGTCCCTATACACCAATGTAAGAGTGTGTATGTCCCTATACACCAATGTAAGAGTCTGTATATCCCTATACTCCAATGTAAGAGTGTGTATGTCCATATACTCCAATGTAAGAGTGTGTATGTCCCTATACACCAATGTAAGAGTGTGTATGTCCCTATACACCAATGTAAGAGTGTGTATGTCTGCCCTAAACACCAATGTAAGAGTGTGTATGTCTGCCCTATACACCAATGTAAGAGTGTGTATGTCTGGCCTATACACCAATGTAAGAGTGTGTATGTCTGGCCTATACACCAATGTAAGAGTGTGTATGTCTGCCCTATACACCAATGTAAGAGTGAGTATGTGCCTATACACCAATGTAAGAGTGTGTATTTCCCTATACACCAATGTAAGAGTGTGAATGTCCCTATACACCAATGTAAGAGTGTGTATGTCCCTATACTCCAATGTAAGAGTGTGTATGTCTGCCCTATACACCAATGTAAGAGTGTGTATGTCCCTCTACACCAATGTAAGAGTGTGTTTGTCCCTATACTCCAATGTAAGAGTGTGTATGTCTGCCCTATACACCAATGTAAGACTGTGTATGTCCCTATACTCCAATGTAAGAGTGTGTATGTTCCTATACACCAATGTAAGAGTGTGTATGTCCCTATACTCCAATGTAAGAGTGTGTATGGCTGCCCTACACCAATGTAAGAGTGTGTATGTCCCTATACACCAATGTAAGAGTGTGTATGTCCCTATACTCCAATGTAAGAGTTTGTATGGTCCTATACCCCAATGTAAGAGTGTGTATGTCCCTATACTCCAATGTAAGAGTTTGTATGGTCCTATACACCAATGTAAGACTGTGTATGTCCCTATACACCAATGTAAGAGTGTGTATGGTCCTATACACCAATGTAAGAGTGTGTATGTCCCTATACTCCAATGTAAGAATGTGTATGTCTGCCCTATACTCCAATGTAAGAGTGTGTATGTCTGCCCTATACACCAATGTAAGAGTGTGTATGTCCCTATACACCAATGTAAGAGTGTGTATGTCCCTATACACCAATGTAAGAGTGTGTATGTCCCTATACACCAATGTAAGAGTGTGTATGTCCCTATACTCCAATGTAAGAGTGTGGATGGTCCTATACTCCAATGTAAGAGTGTGTATGTCCCTATACACCAATGTAAGAGTGTGTATGTCCCTATACTCCAATGTAAGAGTGTGTATGTCCCTCTACACCAATGTAAGAGTGTGTTTGTCCCTATACTCCAATGTAAGAAAGTGTATGTCTGCGCTATACACCAATGTAAGAGTGTGTATGTCCCTACACTCCAATGTAAGAGAGTGTATGTTCCTATACACCAATGTAAGAGTGTGTATGTCCCTATACTCCAATGTAAGAGTGTGTATGGCTGCCCTACACCAATGTAAGAGTGTGTATGTCCCTATACACCAATGTAAGAGTGTGTATGTCCCTATACACCAATGTAAGAGTCTGTATATCCCTATACTCCAATGTAAGAGTGTGTATGTCCATATACTCCAATGTAAGAGTGTGTATGTCCCTATACACCAATGTAAGAGTGTGTATGTCCCTATACACCAATGTAAGAGTGTGTATGTCTGCCCTATACACCAATGTAAGTGTGTGTATGTCTGCCCTATACACCAATGTAAGAGTGTGTATGTCTGGCCTATACACCAATGTAAGAGTGTGTATGTCTGCCCTATACACCAATGTAAGAGTGAGTATGTGCCTATAAACCAATGTAAGAGTGTGTATTTCCCTATACACCAATGTAAGAGTGTGAATGTCCCTATACACCAATGTAAGAGTGTGTATGTCCCTATACTCCAATGTAAGAGTGTGTATGTCTGCCCTATACACCAATGTAAGAGTGTGTATGTCCCTCTA
This sequence comes from Sthenelais limicola, assembly GCA_942159475.1. Taxonomy (NCBI): domain Eukaryota; kingdom Metazoa; phylum Annelida; class Polychaeta; order Phyllodocida; family Sigalionidae; genus Sthenelais; species Sthenelais limicola. The sequence continues at coordinate 83,805,301 of OW804101.1, read as the reverse complement.
CACCAATGTAAGAGTGTGTTTGTCCCTATACTCCAATGTAAGAGTGTGTATGTCTGCCCTATACACCAATGTAAGAGTGTGTATGTCCCTATACTCCAATGTAAGAGTGTGTAAGTTCCTATACTCCAATGTAAGAGTGTGTATGTCCCTATACTCCAATGTAAGAGTGTGTATGGCTGCCCTTCACCAATGTAAGAGTGTGTATGTCCCTATACACCAATGTAAGAGTGTGTATGTCCCTATACTCCAATGTAAGAGTGTGTATGTCCCTATACACCAATGTAAGAGTGTGTATGTCCCTATACTCCAATGTAAGAGTTTGTATGGTCCTATACTCCAATGTAAGAGTGTGTATGGTCCTATACTCCAATGTAAGAGTGTGTATGTCCCTATACACCAATGTAAGAGTGTGTATGTCCCTATACTCCAATGTAAGAGTGTGTATTTCCCTATACACCAATGTAAGAGTGTGAATGTCCCTATACACCAATGTAAGAGTGTGTATGTCCCTATACTCCAATGTAAGAGTGTGTATGTCTGCCCTATACACCAATGTAAGAGTGTGTAGGTCCCTCTACACCAATGTAAGAGTGTGTTTGTCCCTATACTCCAATGTAAGAGTGTGTATGTCTGCCCTATACACCAATGTAAGAGTGTGTATGTCCCTATACTCCAATGTAAGAGTGTGTAAGTTCCTATACTCCAATGTAAGAGTGTGTATGTCCCTATACTCCAATGTAAGAGTGTGTATGGCTGCCCTTCACCAATGTAAGAGTGTGTATGTCCCTATACACCAATGTAAGAGTGTGTATGTCCCTATACTCCAATGTAAGAGTGTGTATGTCCCTATACACCAATGTAAGAGTGTGTATGTCCCTATACTCCAATGTAAGAGTTTGTATGGTCCTATACTCCAATGTAAGAGTGTGTATGGTCCTATACTCCAATGTAAGAGTGTGTATGTCCCTATACACCAATGTAAGAGTGTGTATGTCCCTATACTCCAATGTAAGAGTGTGTATGTCCCTCTACACCAATGTAAGAGTGTGTAAGTCTCTATACTCCAATGTAAGAGTGTGTAAGTCCCTATACTCCAATGTAAGAGTGTGTATGTCCCTATACTCCAATGTAAGAGTGTGTATGTCCCTATACACCAATGTAAGAGTTTGTATGGTCCTATACTCCAATGTAAGAGTGTGTATGTGCCTATACACCAATGTAAGAGAGTATATGGTCCTATACACCAATGTAAGAGTGTGTATGTCCCTATACTCCAATGTAAGAGTGTGTATGTCCCTATACACCAATGTAAGAGTTTGTATGGTCCTATACTCCAATGTAAGAGTGTGTATGTGCCTATACACCAATGTAAGAGTGTATATGGTCCTATACACCAATGTAAGAGTGTGTATGTCCCTATACACCAATGTAAGAGTGTGTATGTCCCTATACACCAATGTAAGAGTGTGTATGTCCCTATACTCCAATGTAAGAGTGTGTATGGTCCTATACTCCAATGTAAGAGTGTGTATGTCCCTATACACCAATGTAAGTGTGTGTATGTCCCTATACTCCAATGTAAGAGTGTGTATGGTCCTATACTCCAATGTAAGAGTGTGTATGTCCCTATACACCAATGTAAGAGTGTGTATGTCCCTATACACCAATGTAAGAGTGTGTATGTCCCTATACACCAATGTAAGAGTTTGTATGGTCCTATACTCCAATGTAAGAGTGTGTATGGTCCTATACTCCAATGTAAGAGTGTGTATGTCCCTATACTCCAATGTAAGAGTGTGTATGTCTGCCCTATACACCAATGTAAGAGTGTGTATGACTGCCCTATACACCAATGTAAGAGTGTGTATGTCTGCCCTATACACCAATGTAAGAGTGTGTATGTCTGGCCTATACACCAATGTAAGAGTGTGTATGTCTGGCCTATACACCAATGTAAGAGTGTGTATGTCTGCCCTATACACCAATGTAAGAGTGTGTATGTCCCTATACTCCAATGTAAGAGAGTGTATGTTCCTATACACCAATGTAAGAGTGTGTATATCCCTATATTCCAATGTAAGAGTGTGTATGGCTGCCCTACACCAATTTAAGAGTGTGTATGTCCCTATACACCAATGTAAGAGTGTGTATGTCCCTATACACCAATGTAAGAGTGTGTATGTCCCTATACACCAATGTAAGAGTCTGTATATCCCTATACTCCAATGTAAGAGTGTGTATGTCCCTATACTCCAATGTAAGAGTGTGTATGTCCCTATACACCAATGTAAGAGTGTGTATGTGCCTATACACCAATGTAAGAGTGTGTATGTCCCTATACTCCAATGTAAGAGTGTGTATGTCCCTATAGACCAATGTAAGACTGTGTATGTCCCTATACTCCAATGTAAGAGTGTGTATGTCCCTATACTCCAATGTAAGAGTGTGTATGTCCCTATACTCCAATGTAAGAGTGTGTATGGTCCTATACTCCAATGTAAGAGTGTTGATGTCCCTATACACCAAGGTAAGAGTGTGTATGTCCCTATACACCAATGTAAGAGTGTGTATGTCCCTATACTCCAATGTAAGAGTATGTATGTCCCTATACACCAATGTAAGAGTGTGTATGTCCCTATACACCAATGTAAGAGTGTGTATGTCTGCCCTATACACCAATGTAAGAGTGTGTATGTCCCTATACACCAATGAAAGAGTCTGTATATCCCAATACTCCAATGTAAGAGTGTGTATGTCCCTATACTCCAATGTAAGAGTGTGTATGTCCCTATACACCAATGTAAGAGTGTGTATGTCCCTATACTCCAATGTAAGAGTGTGTATGTCTGCCCTATACTCCAATGTAAGAGTGTGTATGTCCCTATACACCAATGTAAGAGTGTGTATGTCCCTATACACCAATGTAAGAGTGTGTATGTCCCTATACACCAATGTAAGAGTGTGTATGTCCCTATACTCCAATGTAAGAGTGTGTATGTCCCTATACACCAATGTAAGAGTGTGTATGTCCCTATACACCAATGTAAGAGTGTGTATGTCCCTATACACCAATGTAAGAGTGTGTATGTCCCTATACACCAATGTAAGAGTGTGTATGTCCCTATACACCAATGTAAGAGTTTGTATGGTCCTATACTCCAATGTAAGAGTGTGTATGGTCCTATACTCCAATGTAAGAGTGTGTATGTCCCTATACTCCAATGTAAGAGTGTGTATGTCTGCCCTATACACCAATGTAAGAGTGTGTATGACTGCCCTATACACCAATGTAAGAGTGTGTATGTCTGCCCTATACACCAATGTAAGAGTGTGTATGTCTGGCCTACACACCAATGTAAGAGTGTGTATGTCTGGCCTATACACCAATGTAAGAGTGTGTATGTCTGCCCTATACACCAATGTAAGAGTGTGTATGTCCCTATACTCCAATGTAAGAGAGTGTATGTTCCTATACACCAATGTAAGAGTGTGTATATCCCTATATTCCAATGTAAGAGTGTGTATGGCTGCCCTACACCAATTTAAGAGTGTGTATGTCCCTATACACCAATGTAAGAGTGCGTATGTCCCTATACACCAATGTAAGAGTGTGTATGTCCCTATACACCAATGTAAGAGTCTGTATATCCCTATACTCCAATGTAAGAGTGTGTATGTCCCTATACTCCAATGTAAGAGTGTGTATGTCCCTATACACCAATGTAAGAGTGTGTATGTGCCTATACACCAATGTAAGAGTGTGTATGTCCCTATACTCCAATGTAAGAGTGTGTATGTCCCTATAGACCAATGTAAGACTGTGTATGTCCCTATACTCCAATGTAAGAGTGTGTATGTCCCTATACTCCAATGTAAGAGTGTGTATGTCCCTATACTCCAATGTAAGAGTGTGTATGGTCCTATACTCCAATGTAAGAGTGTTGATGTCCCTATACACCAATGTAAGAGTGTGTATGTCCCTATACACCAATGTAAGAGTGTGTATGTCCCTATACTCCAATGTAAGAGTATGTATGTCCCTATACACCAATGTAAGAGTGTGTATGTCCCTATACACCAATGTAAGAGTGTGTATGTCTGCCCTATACACCAATGTAAGAGTGTGTATGTCCCTATACACCAATGAAAGAGTCTGTATATCCCTATACTCCAATGTAAGAGTGTGTATGTCCCTATACTCCAATGTAAGAGTGTGTATGTCCCTATACACCAATGTAAGAGTGTGTATGTCCCTATACTCCAATGTAAGAGTGTGTATGTCTGCCCTATACTCCAATGTAAGAGTGTGTATGTCCCTATACACCAATGTAAGAGTGTGTATGTCCCTATACACCAATGTAAGAGTGTGTATGTCCCTATACACCAATGTAAGAGTGTGTATGTCCCTATACTCCAATGTAAGAGTGTGTATGTCCCTATACACCAATGTAAGAGTGTGTATGTCCCTATACACCAATGTAAGAGTGTGTATGTCCCTATACACCAATGTAAGAGTGTGTATGTCTGCCCTATACACCAATGTAAGAGTGTGTATGTCCCTATACACCAATGTAAGAGTGTGTATGTCCCTATACACCAATGTAAGAGTGTGTATGTCCCTATACACCAATGTAAGAGTGTGTATGTCTGCCCTATACTCCAATGTAAGAGTGTGTATGTCCCTATACACCAATGTAAGAGTGTGTATGTCCCTATACACCAATGTAAGAGTGTGTATGTCCCTATATACCAATGTAAGAGTGTGTATGTCCCTATACTCCAATGTAAGAGTGTGTATGTCCCTATACACCAATGTAAGAGTGTGTATGTCCCTATACACCAATGTAAGAGTGTGTATGTCCCTATACACCAATGTAAGAGTGTGTATGTCCCTATACACCAATGTAAGAGTGTGTATGTCCCTATACTCCAATGTAAGAGTGTGTATGTCCCTATACACCAATGTAAGAGTGTGTATGTCCCTATACACCAATGTAAGAGTGTGTATGTCCCTATACACCAATGTAAGAGTGTGTATGTCCCTATACACCAATGTAAGAGTGTGTACGTCCCTATACACCAATGTAAGAGTGTGTATGTCCCTATACACCAATGTAAGAGTGTGTATGACCCTATACTCCAATGTAAGAGTGTGTATGTCCCTATACTCTAATGTAAGAGTGTGTATGTCCCTATACTCCAATGTAAGAGTGTGTATGTCCCTATACACCAATGTAAGAGTGTGTATGTCCCTATACACCAATGTAAGAGTGTGTACGTCCCTATACACCAATGTAAGAGTGTGTATGTCCCTATACACCAATGTAAGAGTGTGTATGACCCTATACTCCAATGTAAGAGTGTGTATGTCCCTATACTCTAATGTAAGAGTGTGTATGTCCCTATACTCCAATGTAAGAGTGTGTATGTCCCTATACACCAATGTAAGAGTGTGTATGACCCTATACTCCAATGTAAGAGTGTGTATGTCCCTATACTCTAATGTAAGAGTGTGTATGTCCCTATACTCCAATGTAAGAGTGTGTATGTCCCTATACACCAATATAAGAGTGTGTATGTCCCTATACTACAATGTAAGAGTGTGTATGTCCCTATACACCAATGTAAGAGTGTGTATGTCCCTATACTCCAATGTAAGAGTGTGTATGTCCCTATACTCCAATGTAAGAGTGTGTATGTCCCTATACTCCAATGTAAGAGTGTGTATGTCCCTATATACCAATGTAAGAGTGTGTATGTCCCTATACACCAATGTAAGGGTGTGTATGTCCCTATACTCCAATGTAAGAGTGTGTATGTCCCTATACTCCAATGTAAGAGTGTGTATGTCCCTATACTCTAATGTAAGAGTGTATATTATGGGGCGCCGATTGTAACATCCACTATTTTGTTTGAAAAAGTTACATTCTGTCACAAAAGACAAACATTTTAAAGCTAAATTAATCAAATATCTATTTTGTTCATTAACATCAATTTTGTTTCAACTAAAACTGAATGGTGTGGTAGAACAATCGATTCTGTTCACAAAATATATTTTTTAGACAAAATACATCAATTCTTGGTACAGAAGTTATTCTGTACATAAAACAAATCAATTCTGTGTACATAAGTCATTCTGTAATTTAAACATATCACTTCTGTGTGCAGAAGTCATTCTGTACAAAAACCTCATCAATTATGTGGACAGAAATCATTCTGTACATGTAACACGTTGGTTCTGTGTACAGAAGTCATTCTGTACATAAAACTTGTTCATTCTGTATACAGAAATCGTTCTGTACATAATACACATTGATTCTGTGTACAGAAATCGTTCTGTACATAAAACACATTGATTCTGTGTACAGAAATCGTTCTGTACATAAAACACATTGATTCTGTGTACAAAAGGCATTCTGTACATAGAATACATTGATTCTATGTACAAAAGTCATTCTGTACATAAAAGACATCAATTTTGTGTACAAAAGTCATTCAGTACATAAAATACATAAACTCTGTGTACAAAAGTCATTCTGTACATTAAATCAATTACAACCAATTCTTTTGTCTACATAAATTGTGAATTCTGTGTACAGAACCATTCATACAAGTAAGAACTATTCACACAGTACTTTTCTGTAAACTGGTCCCCTGTTCTTCAGTGATACAGAGTTTTGATATTTAACATGCCTGTTAAGGGTCTACTGACCCCATCGATTCGACCATACCAGCTGCAGTGATATCAGTTTATCAGTTTAGTAATAAGAACTAATACCAAGTGCAGTCCTATTAGTTTGCGGTGCATGATGCATGCAAAATCGTCCCCTGGAGTAATCAGATACTTTCAGTCTTCAAGACCTTTAAAAATTCCAAATTATTTTGAGTACCAAATATGAGTATTCATGAGATATGGAGAGATAGAACAAAAATTGGTTTGGCGATTTATGGGCCAATGCTTGAAAATTGTTTTTCCACCAACTTCCTCTGTTGATGATTTCATTGAGTAATTTGTGGTCAGAAAAAAAGGTTGGGTCGAAAATGAGTTGGTTGTTAAAAAAATGGTCGAAAAATAGTTGGTCGAGAAAAAGAAATTGGTCAAGAAAAAAAAATTGGTTGAAAAAAAGTTGGTCATTTAAAAAGTAGGTAAAAAAGCTGGTCGTAAAAATAAATTGGTCGTATAAAAAGTTGGTCGTAAAAAAGTTAGTTTAGAAATTGGTTTAGAAAAAAAATTGGTTGAGAAAAAAAATTAGTTGAAAAAAAGTTGGTCGTTAAAAAAGTAGGTCATAAAAAGTTAGTCGTAAAAAAAACTGGTTGAAAAAAAAATTGGTTGAAAAAAGTTGGTCGTTAAAAAAGTAGGTCATAAAAAGTTGGTCTTAAAAAATATTGGTCGAATAAAGTTATTTGAAAACAAAATTTGGTCGTAAAAAAAAAAAATTGGTCGTAAAAAAAAATTGGTCGAAAAAAAAAAGTAAGTCGAAAAAAATAATAATTTGAAATAGTTCGTACTTTTTTTTAAAAAAAACTTATTACATGTGTTGCAAATCCAAAAGTGGCGCACAATCATAGACCACCAATCCAGGAGCTCCTGCCTTGGCCAATCAAGATAGTTACCCGGTTACCCGGTTACCCGGTACCAAGTACCCATAGACCAATACATTGAGAGTGACAGGGAACCCACCTACAGAATGTATTAGCATAGGGAGAAACATTCATTCTGTATACAGGTACCCTGTCAGAATAGCTATTGGAGTTCCAGTGTGCATCTACTTCTGTACACAGAATGACTTATGTACACAGAATCAATGAGTTTTATATACAGAATGACTTTTGTACACAGAATCGATGAGTTTTATGTACAGAATGACTTCTGTACACAGAATCAATGAGTTTTATGTACAGAATGAATTCTGTACACAGAATCAATGAGTTTTATATACAGAATCAATTCTGTACAGAGTTTTATGTACAGAATGACTTTTGTACACAGAATCAATGAGTTTTATGTACAGAATGACTTCTGTACACAGAATTGATGAGTTTTATGTACAGAATAAATTCTGTTAAGAGTTTTATGTACAGAATGACTTCTGTACACAGAATTAATATGTCTTATGTACAGAATATGTACAGAATGACTTCTGTGCACAGAATTGCAGAGTTTTATGGACAGAATAACTTCTGTACCAAGAATTGATGTATTTTGTCAAAAGAATATAATTTTGTGTACAGAATGTATCTTTTTAAAACAAATGAGTGGATGTTACAATTGGCGCCCCATAGTATATGTCCCTATATGCCAATGTAAGAGTGTGTATGTCCCTATACACCAATGTAAGAGTGTGTATGTCCCTATGCACCAATGTAAGAGTGTGTATGTCTGCCCTATACTCCAATGTAAGAGTGTGTATGTCCCTATATGCCAATGTAAGAGTGTGTATGTCGCTATACTTCAATGTAAGAGTGTGTATGTCGCTATACACCAATGTAAGAGTGTGTATGTCCCTATATGCCAATGTAAGAGTGTGTATGTCCCTATACTTCAATGTAAGAGTGTGTATGTCCCTATATGCCAATGTAAGAGTGTGTATGTCCCTATACACCAATGTAAGAGTGTGTATGTCCCTATACTTCAATGTAAGAGTGTGTATGTCCCTATACTTCAATGTAAGAGTGTGTATGTCGCTATACACCAATGTAAGAGTGTGTATGTCGCTATACACCAATGTAAGAGTGTGTATGTCCCTATACACCAATATAAGAGTGTGTATGTCCCTATACTCCAATGTAAGAGTGTGTATGTCCCTATACTCCAATGTAAGAGTGTGTATGTCCCTATACTTCAATGTAAGAGTGTGTATGTCGCTATACACCAATGTAAGAGTGTGTATGTCTGCCCTATACTCCAATGTAAGAGTGTGTATGTCCCTATACACCAATGTAAGAGTGTGTATGTCCCTATACTCCAATGTAAGGGTGTGTATGTCCCTATACTCCAATGTAAGAGTGTTAATGGCTGCCCTACACCAATGTAAGAATATGTCCCTATACACCAATGTCAGAGTGTGTATGTCCCTATACTCCAATGTAAGGGTGTGTATGTCCCTATACACCAATGTAAGAGTGTGTATGTCCCTATACACCAATGTAAGAGTGTGTATGTCCCTATACACCAATGTAAGAGTCTGTATATCCCTATACTCCAATGTATGAGTGTGTATGTCCCTATACTCCAATGTAAGAGTGTGTATGCCCTATACTCCAATGTAAGAGTATGTATGTCCCTATACACCAATGTAAGAGTGTGTATGTGTGTCCCTATACACCAATGTCAGAGTGTGTATGTCCCTATACTCCAATGTAAGGGTGTGTATGTCCCTATACACCAATGTAAGAGTGTGTATGCCCTATACTCCAATGTAAGCGTATGTATGTCCCTATACACCAATGTAAGAGTGGGTATGTCCCTATACACCAATGTAAGAGTGTATATGTCCCTATATACCAATGTAAGAATGTGTATGTCCCTATACTCCAATGTAAGAGTGTATATGTCTGCCCTATACACCAATGTAAGAGTGTGTATGTCCCTATACTCCAATGTAAGAGTGTGTATGTCTGGCCTATACACCAATGTAAGAGTGTGTATGTCTGCCCTATACACCAATGTAAGAGTGTGTATGTCTGCCCTATACTCCAATGTAAGAGTGTGTATGTCTGCCCTATACACCAATGTAAGAGTGTGTATGTCCCTATACACCACTGTAAGAGTGTGTATGTCCCTATACACCAATGTAAGAGTGTGTATGTCTGCCCTATACACCAATGTAAGAGTGTGTATGTCCCTATACTCCAATGTAAGGGTGTGTATGTCCCTATACACCAATGTAAGAGTGTGTATGTCCCTATACACCAATGTAAGAGTGTGTATGTCCCTATACACCAATGTAAGAGTGTGTATGTCCCTATACACTAATGTAAGAGTGTGTATGTCCCTATACTCCAATGTAAGAGTGTGTATGTCTGCCCTATACACCAATGTAAGAGTGTGTATGTCCCTATACTCCAATGTAAGAGTGTGTATGTCCCTATACACCAATGTAAGAGTGTGTATGTCTGCCCTATACTCCAATGTAAGAGTGTGTATGTCCCTATACACCAATGTAAGAGTGTGTATGTCCCTATACACCAATGTAAGAGTGTGTATGTCCCTATACTCCAATGTAAGAGTGTGTATGTCCCTATACACCAATGTAAGAGTGTGTATGTCCCTATACACCAATGTAAGAGTGTGTATGTCCCTATACTCCAATGTAAGAGTGTGTATGGCTGCCCTACACCAATGTAAGAGTGTGTATGTCCCTATACACCAATGTAAGAGTGTGTATGTCCCTATACTCCAATGTAAGAGTGTTAATGGCTGCCCTACACCAATCTAAGAGTGTGTATGTCCCTATACACCAATGTAAGAGTGTGTATGTCCCTATACACCAATGTAAGAGTCTGTATATCCCTATACTCCAATGTATGAGTGTGTATGTCCCTATACTCCAATGTAAGAGTGTGTATGCCCTATACTCCAATTTAAGAGTATGTATGTCCCTATACACCAATGTAAGAGTGTGTATGTGTGTCCCTATACACCAATGTCAGAGTGTGTATGTCCCTATACTCCAATGTAAGGGTGTGTATGTCCCTATACACCAATGTAAGAGTGTGTATGCCCTATACTCCAATGTAACTGATGTATGTCCCTATACACCAATGTAAGAGTGGGTATGTCCCTATACACCAATGTAAGAGTGTATATGTCCCTATATACCAATGTAAGAGTGTGTATGTCCCTATACTCCAATGTAAGAGTGTGTATGTCTGGCCTATACACCAATGTAAGAGTGTGTATGTCTGCCCTATACACCAATGTAAGAGTGTGTATGTCTGCCCTATACTCCAATGTAAGAGTGTGTATGTCTGCCCTATACACCAATGTAAGAGTGTGTATGTCCCTATACACCACTGTAAGAGTGTGTATGTCCCTATACACCAATGTAAGAGTGTGTATGTCTGCCCTATACACCAATGTAAGAGTGTGTATGTCCCTATACTCCAATGTAAGGGTGTGTATGTCCCTATACACCAATGTAAGAGTGTGTATGTCCCTATACACCAATGTAAGAGTGTGTATGTCCCTATACACCAATGTAAGAGTGTGTATGTCCCTATACACTAATGTAAGAGTGTGTATGTCCCTATACTCCAATGTAAGAGTGTGTATGTCTGCCCTATACACCAATGTAAGAGTGTGTATGTCCCTATACTCCAATGTAAGAGTGTGTATGTCCCTATACACCAATGTAAGAGTGTGTATGTCTGCCCTATACTCCAATGTAAGAGTGTGTATGTCCCTATACTCCAATGTAAGAGTGTGTATGTCTGCCCTATACACCAATGTAAGAGTGTGTATGTCCCTATACTCCAATGTAAGAGTGTGTATGTCCCTATACACCAATGTAAGAGTGTGTATGTCTGCCCTATACACCAATGTAAGAGTGTGTATGTCCCTATACTCCAATGTAAGAGTGTGTATGTCCCTATACAACAATGTAAGAGTGTGTATGTCTGCCCTATACACCAATGTAAGAGTGTGTATGTCTGCCCTATACACCAATGTAAGAGTGTGTATGTCCCTATACACCAATGTAAGAGTGTGTATGTCCCTATACACCAATGTAAGAGTGTGTATGGTCCTATACACCAATGTAAGAGTGTGTATGTCCCTATACACCAATGTAAGAGTGTGTATGTCCCTATACACCAATGTAAGAGTGTGTATGTCCCTATACTCCAATGTAAGAGTGTGTATGTCCCTATACACCAATGTAAGAGTGTGTATGTCCCTATACACCAATGTAAGAGTGTGTATGTCCCTATACTCCAATGTAAGAGTGTGTATGGCTGCCCTACACCAATGTAAGAGTGTGTATGTCCCTATACTCCAATGTAAGAGTGTGTATGGTCCTATACTCCAATGTAAGAGTGTGTATGTCCCTATACACCAATGTAAGAGTGTGTATGTCTGCCCTATACACCAATGTAAGAGTCTGTATATCCCTATACTCCAATGTATGAGTGTGTATGTCCCTATACTCCAATGTAAGAGTGTGTATGGTCCTATACTCCAATGTAAGAGTATGTATGTCCCTATACACCAATGTAAGAGTGTGTTTGTCCCTATACACCAATGTAAGAGTGTGTATGTCCCTATACACCAATGTAAGAGTGTGTATGGTCCTATACTCCAATGTAAGAGTGTGTATGTCCCTATACACCAATGTAAGAGTGTGTATGTCCCTATACACCAATGTAAGAGTGTGTATGTCTGCCCTATACTCCAATGTAAGCGTGTGTATGTCCCTATACACCAATGTAAGAGTGTGTATGGTCCTATACATCAATGTAAGAGTGTGTATGTCCCTATACACCAATGTAAGAGTATGTATGTCCCTATACACCAATGTAAGAGTGTGTATGTCCCTATACTCCAATGTAAGAGTGTGTATGTGCCAATACACCAATGTAAGAGTGTGTATGTCCCTATACACCAATGTAAGAGTGTGTATGTGCCTATACACCAATGTAAGAGTGTGTATGTCCCTATACACCAATGTAAGAGTGTGTATGTGCCTATACACCAATGTAAGAGTGTGTATGTCCCTATATACCAATGTAAGAGTGTGTATGTCCCTATACTCCAATGTAAGAGTGTGTATGTGCCTATACACCAATGTATGAGTGTGTATGTGCCTATACACCAATGTAAGAGTGTGTATGTCCCTATACACCAATGTAAGAGTGTGTATGTCTGCCCTATACACCAATGTAAGAGTGTGTATGTCCCTATACACCAATGTAAGAGTCTGTATATCCCTATACTCCAATGTAAGAGTGTGTATGTCCCTATACTCCAATGTAAGAGTGTGTATGTCCCTATACACCAATGTAAGAGTGTGTATGTCCCTATACTCCAATGTAAGAGTGTGTATGTCTGCCCTATACACCAATGTAAGAATATGTCCCTATACACCAATGTCAGAGTGTGTATGTCCCTATACTCCAATGTAAGGGTGTGTATGTCCCTATACTCCAATGTAAGAGTGTTAATGGCTGCCCTACACCAATGTAAGAATATGTCCCTATACACCAATGTCAGAGTGTGTATGTCCCTATACTCCAATGTAAGAGTGTGTATGTCTGCCCCATACACCAATGTAAGAATATGTCCCTATACACCAATGTCAGAGTGTGTATGTCCCTATACTCCAATGTAAGGGTGTGTATGTCCCTATACACCAATGTAAGAGTGTGTATGTCCCTATACACCAATGTAAGAGTGTGTATGTCCCTATACACCAATGTAAGAGTCTGTATATCCCTATACTCCAATGTATGAGTGTGTATGTCCCTATACTCCAATGTAAGAGTGTGTATGCCCTATACTCCAATGTAAGAGTATGTATGTCCCTATACACCAATGTAAGAGTGTGTATGTGTGTCCCTATACACCAATGTAAGAGTCTGTATATCCCTATACTCCAATGTATGAGTGTGTATGTCCCTATACTCCAATGTAAGAGTGTGTATGTCCCTATACTCCAATGTAAGGGTGTGTATGTCCCTATACACCAATGTAAGAGTGTGTATGCCCTATACTCCAATGTAAGCGTATGTATGTCCCTATACACCAATGTAAGAGTGGGTATGTCCCTATACACCAATGTAAGAGTGTATATGTCCCTATATACCAATGTAAGAATGTGTATGTCCCTATACTCCAATGTAAGAGTGTATATGTCTGCCCTATACACCAATGTAAGAGTGTGTATGTCCCTATACTCCAATGTAAGAGTGTGTATGTCTGGCCTATACACCAATGTAAGAGTGTGTATGTCTGCCCTATACACCAATGTAAGAGTGTGTATGTCTGCCCTATACTCCAATGTAAGAGTGTGTATGTCTGCCCTATACACCAATGTAAGAGTGTGTATGTCCCAATACACCACTGTAAGAGTGTGTATGTCCCTATACACCAATGTAAGAGTGTGTATGTCTGCCCTATACACCAATGTAAGAGTGTGTATGTCCCTATACTCCAATGTAAGGGTGTGTATGTCCCTATACACCAATGTAGGAGTGTGTATGTCCCTATACACCAATGTAAGAGTGTGTATGTCCCTATACACCAATGTAAGAGTCTGTATATCCCTATACTCCAATGTAAGAGTGTGTATGTCCCTATACTCCAATGTAAGAGTGTGTATGTCCCTATACACCAATGTAAGAGTGTGTATGTCCCTATACACCAATGTAAGAGTGTGTATGTCCCTATACTCCAATGTAAGAGTGTGTATGTCCCTATACACCAATGTAAGAGTGTATATGTCCCTATACTCCAATGTAAGAGTGTGTATGTCCCTATACTACAATATAAGAATGTGTATGTCCCTATACACCAATGTAAGAATGTGTATGTCCCTATACACCAATGTAAGAGTGTGTATGTCCCTATACTACAATGTAAGAGTGTGTATGTCCCTATACACCAATGTAAGAGTGTGTATGTCCCTATACACCAATGTAAGAGTGTGTATGTCCCTATACACCAATGTAAGAGTGTGTATGTCCCTATACTCCAATGTAAGAGTGTGTATGTCCCTATACTACAATGTAAGAGTTTGCACAATGTGAGTTGAAGCTGATGCTTATAATTTACTATTTATTATACTTCATTGTACGTCTGGTTGCACATGGAGACAATAAAGGCCAACCATCAGTGCCTTGTATTGTAAGGAGCAAAGTGTTTGATTCATCAGTTCAACATATTCTGTGTATTTTACTACATGTGTTATATTGCAGGTGACTACATCACCCAGTGTGAGATACCTGCAGGATGGCTTATACATGATGTGTGCTGGATGGATGGCACCACCCTGGTGGCTGTACAGGGGGATGGTAAACAGGTGCTGAGGTACAGTGTAGGGCAGCATGGCTGCACACACACTGTGATGGACATGGGTTATGGGGCTCTACGTGTGGCATGTGATAGAAGCACCAGGATGGTGTATGTAACAGATGTAACTAATGATAGGGTGGTGATGTATGACCTTACTAACACTGGTGGTAGTGGTGAGGTATGGCAGCCACAGGGTGTGCAGCGGCCATGGTATATAAGTGTGAATGATATGTATATAGTTGTGTGTGAGTGGTATGATATAACCCATGTGTCTGTGTTTAACAATCAGCGGGTGCTGATACACAAGGTGCAGGTGGCTACTACTGATGTTTATGTAAGTTGGAGCTACCTGACAGCTGGTGGGCTATGGGTGGCAACTACAACAGCTCATCATGTAGTTATATATAACACCAACACTAACATGTCTAATATAGTGGGAGGGAAGGGAGCTGGAGATGGACAGTTTAATGGAGCACATGGACTGAGTGGTGGCCCTAATGATGGGTCACTGCTGGTATGTGACATCAATAATAACAGGATCAGTGTGTGGAGTGTGGAGGGTGTCTTTATGTCACACCTCACACTGGTAGGCAAACAGGTGAGAGTGCCTAACTCTATATCAGTGGTTGACAGGGCGGGAGACTCCAGCCTCATGGCTGTGAGTACATATACTAGTCCACCTGAGCTGCTCATTTACAGCCTGAGTTAATAACCAGGTATTCAGTGCTCTATAAATATCATCATATTGATGTAAATAGAAAACTTGGGTTAGACACATAGAGTAGGATTTAATATGTTTATTGTTTATATATAAACACTTTTATTCACATGCTGACAAATTAATAGATCAATGTTTTACAATACATCTGGTTCTCAGTTTGTATTGAGGAGTAATATATCGTATATGGGTCAGATTTTCAGAAAATGTACAATTCACCTTCACCACACCTCCCAAATAACCTTATGATAAATTCCAGGTATATCTGAGTATATTTGGTATCGCATTGATTTAAAGTATCAGTTCTGTTATGTTAAACTACATTTTGAAGCTCATTTTTGCCCTAAATCTGGGCTATTTGAAAGGATTAGTGAAGGCGAATTGTACATTTTCTGAAAATCTGACACAGATATGTTATCATATGAACTTTGTTGGATTATATGAACAGGGTGGGACTTATGGATAACAAAGCTTGCGGACTGTCATGATTAGAAAAAGCGTTGGTGATGGTTTCAATATATGTACTGCTCTTAGCTTAATTGTTTATGTATAATCACTATAGGTATGACTGTATGGTTTACCAGAATTTGATATATAATAATATTTGATTTATTAGAGTCAGCAATGACCGAGATATTGTGCTGAATAAAAATATTTAAATACAAATGTGATGTGTTTCAGGAAAATAAGTCATAAGTCGCAAAATTTATATTTTTAAAAGTGTTTTTTTCACAAGATGACATTATTGGAATGTTCTGATTTCAGGACGATCTATATAATATATCCTTTAATTCTAAAGGTCCTCATATGGACTACATGTAGTTACTTTACTGATTATTGACCCCCAGACATATTGGAAACTTTTTTTCAAAAACGAAAATTTCAACTCAAAATCTAGAAATACTTATAAGATTATTAGACTGTTTACTATCATTGGAATCGGTTTGATCTCATCTGTTCAAATATAATAGTATCTCAAAATCTATTTTTTGTGACTTATGACTCATTTTCCTGAAACACATCACATTTGATTCATTAGAGTCAGCGACGACTGAGATATAGTGTATTTGTTACATAATGTTAAAATATTTAAATACAAATGTGATGTGTTTCCGGAAAATGAGTCAAGATGCGCAAAAATTATATTTTTAAAGGTCGTTTATTCACAAGATCGCCTTTTTGGAATGTTTTCATTTTTGGAGTATCTAGTAAGATAGGTCTCATAAATACATGGACCAAATTCCAGGATAGTTTATTTAATATACTCATGCATCTCTAAGATTATCTAATGGAGTACATTTACCTACTTTACCAGTAATTGTTTACCCAAAAATATTTCAGAAATATAAATATCAAACTTGAAATACAGAAATACTTATTTCATTTCCTTAATGTTTACCACCATTGGAATCGGCTTGATCTCATCTTTCCAAATATAATGATATCTCAGATTCATTTTTTGCGACTTATGACTCATTGTCCTGTAACACATCACAAATACAAACCCATGATGTGCAACATGTTGGCTAATGTCAAGATGACTGACATTATGTAACCTCTAATGTGGTTATTGGTTGAGACTATTTAAGGCATGGTCCAGGCCAGTCTGGTCACTCTCCGCCTGACCCCCAAACCCTCTCTGAGGCCAGGTCAGAACCACTTCTGCCTGGGCGCTCACCGGATCCACACCTCTCAACACCCTTTTCAACTGCAAAATTTCTTTTGTTGATTTTTCTAATAAAAGTTAGGTGGTCTCAAGACGGCTGTAACCAGCCGTTCTTGTTCCAATTATGAATCATAGACTATCAGGTGAATAATAGACTATCAGGTGAATAATAGACTATCAGGTGAAAAGCAATAAACTGATTGTCATGTGCCACAGTAAAATTATCAAAAGTCAGAAAAACATGAATCTTTAAAAAAAGTTTGTCCACAAGTATTCGTGCTCACAATGTTTGTATAGATAGAGCTAATTGTCAGGTTAACAGTCCCACAGTGAAAGAATAAATCATTGCCCCAACTGCTGCCAATGAAAATTGTATTATATTGTAAAATAGTTAAATTAGACTGTAACCAACCCAGACAATCTGTAAACATTCATATCTCTGCTTCTAGGACTAGGGCTAGAAATACATTCCAGTCTATATGTATGTATTGTTAGACTTAACATATAATACATTTATTAAATGAATCGTTCGTCCAACAATTTCCAATGAAAATGACATTTTGGTTCAAATCAAATTCAAATCTGTAAACAAACATGTTATGATCTTGAGAGATGCATACGGGTCAGATTCTCAGAAAATGCACAATCTACAGTTCTACACATCTTAGATTCTGCTAAATTAGAGTGAAAAATTATGAATACTGAGTATATCTGAGTGTATTCCTTATTGTATTGATACAATAAATCTGTCTGGTTATGTTGAACTGTATTCTGAACCTGATTTGCATCTTAAAATTGGCTTATTTGAGGGGATTGGTGAAGGTCAATTGTACATTTTCTTAAAACTTGACCCATATATTGTAATGTTTCTACGGAGCTCCGGGTCGCCTCCAGCTCTGGAGTAGTACCTCCAGATGCCGCTAGGAGTCTATATTGCAAGCCATGACCATATTTGCAGTTTATATAACTTGAGTAATTTATCATTATTTAACCATACATGTTATACCATCCAGACTTTAACCATATTACTTGTGACATATTCCACTACTTATGTTCAAGTTTGCATTCATGTAAATATTATATTTATTTCATTATTCCTGTTTGGTATTACAAACATAATGTTATCTTATGTCAGAAATTATTGATATACCTTCTGTACCTGTTCATATTCGGGGTGAGGAGCAAGGTCTTCACTCCAGCACACAAGGAGGAATAAAGGGCATATAGAAGAATTATTTCACTCTTGATGTTATTTATCGGAGCTGCGTTTGGAACATATAACAGAATATTTCAACCCCTGATCCTTTAATTTTGATAAATATCTAGTCACTTTAGTTCATTTCCTCCCATCTCCTGCTATCGATATTCATAATATATTTATTCTCATATGAGTAAACTATACGATCATGAAATATTATTTAATATCGAATATTATTAAGCCAGAGCTGAAACACAGATGTGCAACGATGGCCACAAAGACATTGGAAAGGACATAGGCAAGAATTGCGATACATATATACAGAGTTGTCATGAGTAACTCTATTCGACACCAGGTGGCCTACATGTCCTGTCCTTGTAGTGTATACCATCTCACTCTACTAGACGTGATGCGACTCAGGTTCCAATAAATTCCCTGAATGTGTAGCCCCAGTCTCTCTTAATTCAGAGAAAGTATACATGCTCAAAAAGGCACTCAAACACCTTTTTACAGGGATCTGATACACCTAGTCATTTCCATTGCCACAGAATGCCCCCTCAACATCTCTAGATCAATGTTTTAAAGTAACACAGTCATCATAGTATTAATAAAGTAATGGACATATTCCTTCCTCTGCCATGTGTTGGCCCCTCTCATACCACTAGCCTGCACTAGCAACATTCACCCTCACTGCTCCACCCTAGGTTCATAGCTCAGTGGTAAGTCACTGAGAGTGGAAGATTGTGAGTTTGAGGCCGAGTCAGGCAGCAGTCTTTCTCTTTTCTCTGGGTCGCGTAGATGCTCTCTATGTGACAGGGCGGTTGGGTTGGCATGGTGATGGGAAAGGCAGGAGAAACAACATATGTGAGGTGTCATGTCAGCTATTCATACCGTTTAAAGGAATGGCCCATAAGAGGGAAAACCCACAGATATTTAATGACAGAAACATAGAAAATTTCTGATTTTTGCCACCGTTGTTTATGAGTGCTGCAAGAATACCTTGTTAAAATATGAAAAGGACCAATGACGTTGACAATGACAGCTGTTCCCGTCAGTGCATGGGGTCCTGATGGGGAATACAAGTTCTAAAGCATAAACATATAACTTTAAGGAAACACTTTGAGGATATGTTAAAAACTATTAGTTTGGAATACATTGAATTATTGCCAGATATATCGAATAACTTGGAAATATTGAGGGTAAGTACAATGTGACCTAATAATAATAACAAAAACAAAAAAAAAAAAAAAAAAAAAAAAAAAAAAATGTGACCTAATAACTTTGAACGTCCTGTTCACTTGCTCCCATCAGGGACCTCTCAGTGAAACCCAGGAGTAGGTTGGGAGGATGGGGTCACCATTCACCAGAGCGATAAAAACGTCACATCACTGATATCAGTTTCTCTTGTTGGGTACTAAAGAATTTTGCCCCTTTAAGAGAGTGACGCATCTTATCAACTTGTTATGTTTTAAACATCACTTCTTATTCATCTTAATGTGATCAGCTGTAACACCACATGTATGCTGTGTCTGTGGATGTGAACAAGTTTCCAACTTGCTTCTTAATAAATTACTGGAGTGAATCTACTAATTGTTTGTTTCTCACGAGTGTCAATAAAGTCAGTCAACAAAGGAGTGTCTCAACCAATACTACTTTATTACCTGTTAGCACAAGTGTCCGTAGTGGCCCAGAAGCATTGGCTCACTTCAAGGGTCACCAAAGCTTGGTACATACAATGAGGGTGGCAATATGAAAGAGCCGGACAACACATGTCTGTAATACCATTGACGGATGCTGTTTGAAGGGTAAAAGGCAACACAAGTGTTCACAAGTAGTACATAAATGGCATAAGGCCTGAAATGGTTATATATTGTAGTAAAACGGTGGCATACACCAGCTGCTAATATAATAGACTAGAAGAATAGAGCAGCACACCTAGCGGTAAGTAAACAGGTTAAATAGACGGGACTTAGAGATATACTAAAGTCACATCAGGGCGTAGCACTTCCACTACATTACTATAATTCACACCTGTTTGTTTCTCCTCCTCAAATATACCAGGTACATATGGGTCAGATTCTCAAAAAATGTACAATTCAACTTCACCAATCTTTTCAAATAACCCAAATTTCAGCTGAAAATAAAGTTCAAAACACAGTTCAACCTAACCAATCAGATGCCTAGTATCAATGCAATGCCGAATATACTCAAATTTACCTAGTATTGACCAAATTGCAGCTTAATTTTTCAGAATTTACTGAATGTGTACAGCTGCCAATTGTACATTTTCTGAAAATCTGACCCATATATATTATAAATGTGATGTGTTTTACAAAAAATGAATAACCAGTCACAGAAAGATTATCATCACCATAATTATAACTCAAAGCGCTAAACCCTTAAAAAATGATGATATTCCAACAAAAGGGCCTAGTTTTAGCCTCACCATGTTATTGTTTAATTTGATTTTATTCTTATCTCATTAAAAACTCGAATTTTAACTTTACCCTTTTGGCCAAGGTAACGGCAGGGAGAACTGGAGGCAATCTAGAAGTCTGTATACCAGTTCATCATATGTATTGTCCTATTCAATAGATAAAGTAGTTCTTACCTTATCTTGAAGAGATCTTCGGAACAAAACACATTGAAAAATGTCCATTTTGCGACTTGTGACTCATTTTCCTGGAACTCATCACGTATGTTCACTCTAAGAAATCTCCCTAGAGACAAGACGAATTTGCATAGCGATTTACACACATTTCGTAATATTGATTCTACGACCAACAAGTGGTGGAATTACGCAAGGCATGGATTACCCAATCAGTCAAGCGTGCCCAAATTGGAAGGCTTTCCAAGCCATTGTCTTAATCCGTTCAGGACAGCGCTGCCAACGTTGCGTTTTGCTTGACGACCAAGCGCCGGAAAAGAACATTCATTTGATGACGTCTGTGTTCAATTCAATTCAGAGATTTGTTTATTTGTGGATCTTTGTACAAATCAGGTAATACAATGTCTGGTTACAGTTATAAACCGAACCAGGTCTTCCAAAGGTTGCCTGCGAATCTTGACATTTTTTAATTTTCGTTTCGTTACAACAAGAACATTAATGAGAAGTAAAGTACAGAGTCTAAGTATAAATAACAATGGTGATTCTAATTATATGTGATGGAGGATGTAAAACTAATAACAGAGAATGATTGTTGAAATTATGATGAGTGATGTAAGGACATTCTTGAGATAATTTACTAGGAAGGTACTGGTTTTACCTGTTTCGATATAAGATATTAATGATTCAGGTCTACAGGTGAGGCAAGAAAGATTAGCTACTGCAGTTAATGTGAACATCCATGTATAAAGTTGTAAGCACACAAGTGATCGCAGTTTTCTTCTATATGTTACAGTATAAGCGAACTAAGCTATGATATTTGGACATAGTGAACAGTAGATCTTATAATAAGAGATGAAACTTCATGGAGAGATTGATCATACATTGGACGAATAGTTGGTGAACAATGCTATCCTTTTTTGGATAGTTCAACGATATTGTGATACAATATGAGATATAAAATAGTAAGATGAATTAACAGAGCATAGTCGACCAGGAATGGAATGTATAACAGGACATAATAACAAGAAGAGAGACATGACCGATATTCCGCTGCGAGGTGATAACAGTTTGCAAATTTACTAAAACGGATATAATGATTTGTCAGTATAATGTTTGAAGGTAGGTCCATCAGGAATTTTGTGCGCTACAGTTTTCAGATCATTCCATCTGAGTTGACATTTGTAGATGAGTGAATTAATAAGTTTAGTGGAATAGGAAGGTAAAACTAAAAGGTTTTTCGAATAGGAAGGTAAAACTAAAAGGTTTTTCCTGCCCTCAGCATGGCTACGAGTGGGGAGCCTTCTGTTATCAACATTGCATGGGTTTTGTGATAAATAGAAGGCAATGTCCAATATACATGTCCTATATACTATAGGTAATGGCACAAGGCCTATGACATGGACACTTATAGAAATATAAAATTCAACCCTTTAATCTGGAATGTGTAACTTGGTTTGGTTTGGTATACTTATAGTTTTAGAGCCCTACTTGAGATTTGAATTGTTTTTTTAATTGAAATCATGATGTAACCATGGCAACCAACTAAGCATAACTACGCTCCGTTATTTGATAATGTCATCTCTCTGACCATATTTTGGGTTATATTTAACATTTAACTAGTATTCCAATTGAATTTACATTAGTTTGATTACATTTCATTTCTTCCTAGAGCCAATTATTAGAGAACTAAATATCTACAATACATCATATCATCAATGGAATTTGGACATCAGTCTCATGAAATAATTTGGGACGTCTATCATTCTGATTAAAGACAAGATGTTTCCTTATATTTGATGTCTCTCCAAATGATGCCGAATTTGGTCATTTTTTACCATTTCAACCCTTGACTTCTACTGTTGTTATTCCTTGGGACAATATTGGAATCACACATGTGATATATCATCATATGCGAAAATTTGTTCATCACAACTTGCAGAGATAAAATTAGATTTGATTGCTACAAGGTCTTTCCGTTTTTACAATTTCAAAATTTTTCAGAAACAGTTGCCATGGCAACTTGACCATTAAACACAATTTCCAGAAAGTGACAGTTGTACCAAACTGTTCGCCACATTGTAAGCTCTGATAATATAATATATACTTGTTCAGAACTCGCATAAAAAAATAAAAAGCTATTAGGGTTCAATTGGAGGGATGTCTGGAAACATGATGTTTATGGGCCTTATTTAGCGGTTTGGGCTATAGGTGATAAGGGCACAGAAGAAGTCTACATATTTTTACATGAATTAGAAATAAACAAAAAGTAATATGCACATAATGTTTTGAATTATTGTGTACTCCATAGGTCTCGACAGAAGGGTCATAACGCTTTTTAGTTTGTGAAAATATTCCAACTAGAAGAAAAGTTACATCCAAATAACGAAATAATAATGGTAATGGTAATGGCAGCGGCAACAATTGACCCTCTGCCCATATACACATATAATCAAATATATTTATAATTAACTGAAATATATAATAATCTTCCACTTGTTTTCCTGTTAATGATCATCATCATAGTATTGGTATTGTATTGGTTGTTTATGAAGGTAAATATAAATTCGATTAAAGTATTTAGAGGCAAAATTATTTGGAAAAGTTTTCTATTCGTCCACACAATACATGTATGTCACATAATTATTATGTAACATAATTTATGTGACCGTAACGTTCCGGCACTAAATTAATCTAGGATTAATATCCCTGTCTGCCTCTCTCCCTCATTCTGTTCCTGTCTCTGTTTCGCTCTCTCTCCCTCCCTCTCTCTCTCTCTCTCTCTCTCACACACAATCACTATTATCATCCATACTGGTTTGTTGAGGTCTAGTTCATAGCTGGTTCTGTGGCGTAATGGTTAAGACCCTCACTTTTGAACCCCAAGGTTCCTATATCGAACCCAGCATGGTCAAGTATTTTTTCTCTGCTTTCTCATGCCATCACAGGTGAGCGCACACACCTTCACGCACTGCCGCACACGACTGGTCGCGCCACTGCTTCACGCACTGTCGCACAGCAAGGGGATTAGGGAATTTAGTCCTAAGCTTTGGCTTTGTCGGGGAGATCAATTACGCGATTGAGTTCTACGGTAAAAGATACAGTGAAGGGATATTTCCATCATTTCCTCTTAAAAAAATGACAAAGTACAAAGTATTTGTAATGAATTGACTGTCACACAGACAGGCACTTGATGGTCCGGGTGGCGCAGTATTAAACACACAATCAAGTCCTCGATCCTTGACAGAATCCTGTAGATAACACTTGGCACTTCATAGCATAGAGTTGGAGGGACAATGGTGTCTTATCAGCCAGTCTGGGGGAGGGGAGGCAGGGTGGGGGGGGGGGGGGTGGAGGGAGGGGACAGGGTTGGGGGGAGGCAGGGTGGGGTGGGGAGGGGGCAGGGTGGGGGAGGCAGGGTGGGGGAGGGGAGGCAGGGTGGGGGGGGGGGGGGTGGAGGGAGGGGACAGGGTGGGCAGGGAGAGGGGGTGCAGGGTTGGGGGGAGGCAGGGTGGGGTGGGGAGGGGGCAGGGTGGGGGAGGCAGGGTGGGGGAGGGGAGGCAGGGTGGGCAGGGTGGGGGGACAGGAGGTGATAAGGAGATACGGTCTGGTACAGAGACCAAGGTGTACTTGTGTTACACCGACACAGTGGCTGAGTGTTAGAGCAAGGGAGTGGGTGCTCCAGCACAGATAGGCAGACCCTCCATCATGCTCCATCATAATAATACCTTTAAACAAGATTGAGATATCAGTGGGGTACTTATAGGGGAATGGAAAGGAGGTAGGGTACTCTCCTTCAAGAGTATTATCATTCCAATGTGTTGCTGTTTAACCTATCTATTCTGAGTACTACACTCCACAAGTATATCTAAACCTGAAAGCATTGTAAAGTAAATGCAATAAATTTATCACAAATGTAGGGTTGACACGTCAAAAAGGTACTCGTAATATGAATGTCGATGTTCTCTTGACCCCTATATCTGATACAATTTTCGGTGAAATACAAGAACTAGATATTTATTCCCAGAGGGTATTTCTCTTTCACTTTAGGCATACGCATGGTATGCATATTCAGGCATGTATTTTGGTAGGAAGCATGTGTGAAGCCTATAAATGACATATTTGAACTTGGCTCTATCAAGAAACATTCTAGATAGACTCATTGCATTAAAAGTGGTATTATTAATTACAAATTCTGAATATTTATTGCATTAAGGATGATGTGCCGTGATTATGCCACCCTAAACAAGTTGTATATGATGTCCTATGAAAGATACAGTAACAAGTCAGTGCATATTATGCGCTTATGGGTGGCCTGAATGTCATAAGATATAACTTGGTACTTAGGACTATTGATAGAATTTTGTTCAATCGCATTGTTATTGTGCTGTGATATCTTAATGGTGTCTATTAAATTAAGGTATATACTTTTTAGATGGGTGATATTAAATAGAAAGAAATATCAGTTATAGAAGTTCTGACTGTCTTAATTTAAAGTGCCAAGGAATTCTTAACATTTATTTACATTTTATATGAATATATGACGTCCATTGGTCTGATATTTCCCCAGTTCTGTTATAATGGCATACGCACGGTATAGGCATACTCATGGCACGTTTCTCATGGTCTTGATGATTATTTCAAATGCTTTTTGGCAACATAAACAGGAGATACACTGTTTATTACCTTGAATAAGGGTCCAACTTATGTATACATGTTTAAAGTTAAATATGTTAATTTGCTGAGATATGAATATACATAATGCATACGCATGGTATGCAGAAAAGTTGACTATACTGTATGTCTCTTTACTATTTCATTAATAAGCAGAAAATGGTGGTATATTGACAATTTGTTCTGGTTTCCTTCGAAACTAGAGTACTTCTACCATCATATGGATACATAAACGCCTAAATTGCCCTTATGATAGTTATAAGATTGAGAAGACAATGTCTAGGCATACGCACGGTATACCTTGGGTTGACTATTACATACCTATTATTATAAAGTCGAGATCGTGTATACTTCTATAATCTAATGTTGAATCGGAGATAAGGAGAAAGGATGACCAGACACGTACAGATTCCGTTACCAACTGATTGTATAGTTTATTAGCAAGCAACCCTCACAGGAGCAGCTCACGTGCTACTCCTGGAGGTGGGAGGGGCTCTATCCATGATAGGCCCAAGGCAATATGACAGGCAGGTGTGAGTCATGGAGGGAGGGGCTAGGATGATCTTGGCTGTATAGCACTATGAAGAAAATATATAAAATATGCAAATAGAATCTAAAAAATTATCATATAATATGTAAAAGTATTTTTGCTACAGATCTATTACAAATTTCATCTACATATGGTCGATTCCAGTGAAATCGGGGCCAAAACCAACTTTTTTGCATTTCTGGCTATAAATGAAAAAATATTGATGTTACGGCTTTCATATTTTCAGGAGATAACCATGCTATATAGACCCGTCCATCCCTACTATAATTACTTTTTTTTCATGTTCAGTATTTCTACAGTGGCCAAAATTTACCAGCGATAGATTACGAATGCACACCCTAAAAATTGCATATATACACATATACTTATTATCTAAGAACATTTTAAAACAATGAAATGTGCTCAACATATACTGGAAGGGCTTGTCAATGCATAGGAATAAATATATTTGTATTATGATCAAATATGAAGACACCAGGCTCAGTTGTTCATGACAAAGTCGGCCAAATTTTACTCTAAGCGATAGATTACGAATGACACGTTTTTCCTACATATTTCTTTTTGCTTTGAAGATTAGTAAAAGATATTTCTCATATATATTCCATAGGGTGTTTTGCAAATTATCCCAAATTTTTGTGATTCTGCAACCATTTTGAGGCTCCCAGTGAGCCTTTCAGATGCAAAAATCATGTTTGTATTGAATTCCTGTGCAGCATGACAATTAGCAGCACTTGTACAGTAAATAATGGAGAATAAACAACAATTTCTGGTATATTTGATCATTATTCATGTCTTGATAGGTAACAGGCACCAAAAGTCATATCTACATTCTTATTTCTTGTATACATGTGATTAAAATGTCATACGTAATCTATCGCGATAGATTACGTATGCAATGATAGATTACGTATGCATGGTAAAAATGAATTTTCTGAAACCAAGAATCATCTAGGATTAATTTTTATTACTGAAAATATGTGGGAAGGGACAAAGTCGGAGAACTGATGCTTTCATTCATTAAATAGCAAAATTTCTCATGGAATAGCACAAATAAAAGTTAATGATAGATTACAAATGAGATAATTGATAACAAAAGACCCTGGAAAAGGGATATTTCTTGAAGCAGAAGTAATCAAAGACTGCTTATTATACTTATTTA
This sequence comes from Sthenelais limicola, assembly GCA_942159475.1. Lineage (NCBI taxonomy): Eukaryota > Metazoa > Annelida > Polychaeta > Phyllodocida > Sigalionidae > Sthenelais > Sthenelais limicola. The sequence goes on along the minus strand of OW804101.1, from coordinate 83,777,721 downwards.
TACTGCTTCGAATATATGGAAAGAAATAAGGTAAGAAAAATAGCATGAAAATTGTAATTGAATGGCAGGGTTTTGAAAACATGATAGATTATGTATGATGCGATAGATTACGTATGCAACGATAGATTACGAATGACACTGGAAAAACGGTATCTTTTAAAGCAGAAATCTTCTTCAAATGATTTTTTTGTTTAGAATGTATGGGAAGGAATAAAGTCAAGTAAATTATATGATTTTTTTTTATAAAAATGCAATTTTTTTCAGAGATCATGGCAAATGATTCAGAAATCACATCAATTGAAAATCGTAAAAATCTGTGGAAAAATTAAAATTCTCCTTCCTTGTTGAAAATATGATGGTTATTCAACGGAAGTTAGCTTGTGATTATGGATTAGGAATAAATGAATGATAACAATGGCATTTTTATGACCTTAACTATCATAGGTTGTTGGTAAATATGCAAAATATCGCCAGAAATGGCTGCAGCGATAGATTACGTATGCTTTTTCAATTATGCCTAAATACATTAATATATGTACTAGGTGCAAATGGTTTTCACCTATACACAGCCCTAACCGTTCTCTTTAATGACATATTCAGACATTTATTCATGATGAGATATGGGATATAGTGTAAAGATTAGCAGAAACTTACTTAGGATATACTCAAGGAACGATAGGTAGCCAAAATCTTTAAATGCACACACACAAAAAATAAAAATAAAAAAGCACATTTTTTTCAACATTCTAAACTAAGTTAAGCGGTTCTTCATGATTAAAATAATCAAAATTGGGACATCTCCAAATAAATATGCACAAATATGATATATTCAATATTTAAGGATTGCATTCGTAATCTATCACTAATTTTCAATGCAAAAACTTCTACCACTACTGGTTACCAGAATTTCAAGAGTTAAGAGCTAAGATTTTGGGCTTTTCATCCTTTGACCATCTATAATCAATGACAAAAAAATGATAACGATTGGATAAAATGATAAAAAACACATAATGGCCCCCATTTCGCTGGAATCGACCATATATATATACATTCATTATGTTCATTTCACATGAGAAACACTTATTTTTTTGCCATTCATTGTAAAAATGGCCCATTTCAGGAGGTTTTTTAAAGCTGGAATTGTAAATATTTGTTTTAGACCCCCAAAAGTAGGGTTCGGTTTGTAGCATTTTCAATGGCGGATTTTATGAACTGCAGAAATCATGTCTTAAATCAATATCCCTGAAGATATTGTATAAAAACCTTATGGACGCCAAAAAAATAGAATTGACCATATACTTTCTTCAAAAGATGGTCTAAAGCATTGTTGATTGATTTCCCCCCCCCCCCCCCCCCTAAATCCAAACTGACATTCACATAATAGATTGTTATCTTCTAGATGCTGGGACAGCTGCTTCTGAACACATATTTCCAATATCTTTGCAGGTAGCTTTATACAAGAAATTGGTCTATAGTTACCCGGTAGACCTTTGTCTCCTTCCTTGAATAACGGTGTCACATTTGCCTGCTTAAAATCTATTGGGATATCAGAGTTTTCTATTGAGAGATTGAATAAATACATCATCTGATTTTTAAGGGCTAATAAACATTGTTTGAGGATTCTGGTGGGCATGAGCCTGATTCCCGAAGCTTTATAATTACTAATCTTATTTATGGCCATAGTAATATCTAATTCAGTTATTTCCTTAAACTGAAATTTTACCCCGAACGCATTACTATTATCTAGAATTTTGTTTCTTTCACCAATCAAAACCTCGTCTTCCTTTATTTTCCCAGCTAACTTTGGGCCTATCTCTATGAAGAAATCGTTAATGGCCTCAGCTGCTGTACCCCCTCTAAGTTTCTCCCCATTTTCTGAGGTTATCTGAATATCCTCCTTAGAATTTTTACCATTCGTTGCTAGCAAAGGTTTCAGTATCTCCCAGAATTTGTGGGGTTCATTCTGTTTATCTCTAATTTGACTTTTAATATAACTATCTTTGGCCATTTTTACCTCAGCATTCACCCTGCCTCGAAGGAATCTGGCTCTTTTCCAGTCTTCCTCACTATTTGTTTTCTTGGCAACCCTAAACGCCTTATCTCTAGCTCTACATGCAGAAACAATCTCTTCGTTGTACCATCCGGGGGTGACTCTTACCTTTTTAAATTGTCTGATTGGGCACATCCTATCGACATATCTTGTGATATTCGAAAGAATAATGTCCCAAGCCAGGTTAACATCAACAGTTCTGTATAGTTCCTCCCAATTTAGATCTACCAAAATTTCCTTAAGTAACTTTGTGTCCAAAGCTTTAGTGTCTCTCGCTACAAATGAACCTATCTCATATGAATTTCTCTCCTTCTTAATTTGAATGAAGACTGGTAAATGGTCACTAATATTTATGTTAATTGTGCCATTTAAGTTTATCCATTTCACATTCGTGAACACATGGTCAATCGTGGATGCGGATGATCCGCTGATTCTTGGGTGGGTTTTAATGATTTGTTGTAGGTTAAATTTGTTCAATAAACTCCTAAACTTGTCTGCTCCTGTTGTTTTACCATCTGTTATATTACTATCCTCATAATTAAAATCACCCATAATAATTAACTCTTTGGTAGTATCTAATTTACTAAGTATATCATCGAGTTGGTCCAGGGCTTGAGTCAAACCCCCTTGTGGCGGACGGTACACATTAAGACATATCTTCTCTTTCACTCCTACAAAGGTAGCAAATGTAAAGAAAAATTATATAATAAATTATTATCTCAGATAGGTATAATCAGGGTTATTTGGGGATGTGTATGTCTCACTGCACATGTCTGTTCAAGTGCACGCTGGGTTGGATTCTGTTGAAATTTGACTTACAAGTATTTAGCAAGATTTGTTTGTATGGAAACTTGTTGCAATAATGTTTTCAGCCATATCACAGCTTGTGTCTTTATCGATGAAATCCAAATGCATGATGGGAAAGATCTCATGGCTCATGGAAACGTGTACATAATAATGACATATTGACATTAGAGTATGTATAAACATGCTGAACATGGCATGATTCCTATATATTTTACACTGTACCATTAGTTTCATCATGCCATGTGAATCAATATTCAAAATGGTGGCTATGCAAGTCCCGTATTCCATGTCATTTTAGTCCATTCTGGGTCAGATTTTGGGTCTATTTCGAATGCAATATGAGGCCATATACCATGGTGTCATCATACTTTTGGGCTGGTGATTGGTTATCGAATCTGGGTCCCGCGGGCGTAGCACCCAACAAAATTGGGTAGCCCAAGGGAGATAACCAGCCCTCACACTGCCAGAAGTCTATTTTGTATTTATTATACCTCCCTCTATGTTTTTGTGTGAAAAAATAGCGAAAGTTCAATGGAAATTGGAGTCAGACAACAAGCTCTCTCCACCACTCGTTTTGTTTACGCTCTCACTTAACTTCACTTCCGGTCCACCTCACTCATTTTCGGCTCTATTTTTCTATTTAAATACGCAATAAATTTGGAATTTTAAAGTTGCTTATCATTATAATTATTATTATATCATTACATATGATGTATTACAAGTCTTTTTTCCATGAAAATAATTATTTAAATAAAGAAAATGAGGATGCGAACATGGGCCTATTTTTTCAACAAAAATTCTGCCAGAGGGCAATATGATATGTAAATACCGCCCAGAGGGTAATACGGTTTTCCAATGCTGTAGCCTACGGCTTACCATACCATCCCTCCCAGAGGTATAATAATTATCAATGTTCCAATGTCAACATACATGTGTTATACATGTTTCCACACAACAAGTCCCCATATTTTGCGTCATGCATTTGGTTTTCATAGCTCATTTATACAAACTCTGGTATTGGTGAAAACATTCTTGCAATTTTTGATAAAAATCTTGCCAAATATTTGTCTGTCAGATTTCAATAAGATCCGTCCCATGATGCACTTTGTAATGCACATGCGCAGTGGCACATGCAACTCCCCTATTGGATGCATTTCAGTAGATAATTACTTTAAGATGTAGATTCATAGTCTCCATTTGTTACCATGGTAAATGAACATGTATAATGGGTCAAGCTGGACACACACTTCCACGTGTAGGTCAAACAATTACAGTTGCCATGGAAACAAGGGGTAAGCTTACAGGAGGAGACAGTGTCTGAAGTGTAGAGTCAATATCAATGTGATGGGGAACACTTACAGAGCTGCTCATCTAACATGGCTACATCAACTATTGAGCAACATGTTTAACAACTGAATAAGGCAGAATATTTTCACTTAAAGTGTAGCTTCCTATATTATTGCTTTATGCAGTCCTGAAGTACTATATGGAACAGAAACTGCCCATGGATATGCTTCAGGAACATCATTATGTAGTGGAAGTGCTACACCCTGGTGTTTGACTCTAGATCAACTCTAGTCACAGCTAATTTAACCCTGTTCTTACCACTAGGTGTGCTGCTTTACTCCTATAATGTATTATATCAGCAGCTGGTGTATGCCACCGTTTTACCACAATCTATAACTATCTTAGGCCTTATGCTATTTATGTACTCTCTTGTGAGCACTTGTGTTCTCATTACCCTTACTTACACTCTCATATGGTATTTACAGACATGTGTTGTCCGCCTCTTGTATATCACTACCTTTACTCCATGTGTATAGGGGACCCAAGGAGGGAACCACAGCTTCTGGGCTGCTTTACTCCATGTGTATAGGGGACCCAAGGAGGGAACCACAGCTTCTGGCCCGCTTTACTCCATGTGTGTAGGGGACCCAAGGAGGGAACCACAGCTTCTGGGCTGCTTTACTCCATGTGTATAGGGGACCCAAGGAGGGAGCCACAGCTGCTGGGCTGCTTTACTCCATGTGTATAGGGGACCCAAGGAGGGAACCACAGCTTCTGGGCTGCTTTACTCCATGTGTGTAGGGGACCCAAGGAGGGAGCCACAGCTGCTTTACTCCATGTGTATAGGGGACCCAAGGAGGGAGCCAAAGCTTCTGGGCTGCTTTACTCCATGTGTATAGGAGACCCAAGGAGGGAGCCAAAGCTGCTGGGCTGCTTTACTCCATGTGTGTAGGGACCCAAGGAGGGAGCCACAGCTGCTTTACTCCATGTGTATAGGGGACCCAAGGAGGGAGCCACAGCTTCTGGGCTGCTTTACTCCATGTGTATAGGGGACCCAAGGAGGGAACCACAGCTTCTGGGCTGCTTTACTCCATGTGTATAGGGGACCCAAGGAGGGAGCTACAGCTTTACTCCATGTGTATAGGGGACCCAAGGAGGGAGCCACAGCTTCTGGGCTGCTTTACTCCATGTGTATAGGGGACCCAAGGAGGGAGCTACAGCTTTACTCCATGTGTATAGGGGACCCAAGGAGGGAGCCAAAGCTTCTGGGCTGCTTTACTCCATGTGTGTAGGGGACCCAAGGAGGGAGCCACAGCTTCTGGACTGCTTTACTCCATGTGTATAGGGGACCCAAGGAGGGAGCCAAAGCTTCTGGGCTGCTTTACTCCATGTGTATAGGGGACCCAAGGAGGGAGCCACAGCTTCTGGGCTGCTTTACTCCATGTGTATAGGGGACCCAAGGAGGGAGCCAAAGCTGCTTTACTCCATGTGTATAGGGGACCCAAGGAGGGAGCCACAGCTTCTGGGCTGCTTTACTCCATGTGTATAGGGGACCCAAGGAGGGAGCCACAGCTGCTTTACTCCATGTGTATAGGGGACCCAAGGAGGGAACCACAGCTTCTGGGCCGCTTTACTCCATGTGTATAGGGGACCCAAGGAGGGAGCCACAGCTGCTGGGCCGCTTTACTCCATGTGTATAGGGGACCCAAGGAGGGAGCCACAGCTGCTTTACTCCATGTGTGTATAGGGGACCCAAGGAGGGAGCCACAGCTTCTGGGCTGCTTTACTCCATGTGTATAGGGGACCCAAGGAGGGAGCCACAGCTTCTGGGCTGCTTTACTCCATGTGTGTAGGGGACCCAAGGAGGGAGCCACAGCTTCTGGGCTACTTTACTCCATGTGTATAGGGGACCCAAGGAGGGAGCCAAAGCTGCTTTACTCCATGTGTATAGGGGACCCAAGGAGGGAGCCACAGCTTCTGGGCTGCTTTACTCCATGTGTATAGGGGACCCAAGGAGGGAGCCAAAGCTGCTTTACTCCATGTGTATAGGGGACCCAAGGAGGGAGCCACAGCTTCTGGGCTGCTTTACTCCATGTGTATAGGGGACCCAAGGAGGGAGCCACAGCTGCTTTACTCCATGTGTATAGGGGACCCAAGGAGGGAACCACAGCTTCTGGGCCGCTTTACTCCATGTGTATAGGGGACCCAAGGAGGGAGCCACAGCTGCTGGGCCGCTTTACTCCATGTGTATAGGGGACCCAAGGAGGGAGCCACAGCTTCTGGGCTGCTTTACTCCATGTGTGTATAGGGGACCCAAGGAGGGAGCCACAGCTTCTGGGCTGCTTTACTCCATGTGTATAGGGGACCCAAGGAGGGAGCCACAGCTTCTGGGCTGCTTTACTCCATGTGTGTATAGGGGACCCAAGGAGGGAGCCACAGCTTCTGGGCTGCTTTACTCCATGTGTGTAGGGGACCCAAGGAGGGAGCCACAGCTTCTGGGCTACTTTACTCCATGTGTGTAGGGGACCCAAGGAGGGAACCAAAGCTTACGGGCCGCTTTACTCCATGTGTATAGGGGACCCAAGGAGGGAACCAAAGCTTATGGGCTGCTTTACTCCATGTGTATAGGGGACCCAAGGAGGGAACCAAAGCTTCTGGGCTGCTTTACTCCATGTGTATAGGGGACCCAAGGAGGGAACCACAGCTTCTGGGCCGCTTTACTCCATGTGTATAGGGGACCCAAGGAGGGAGCCAAAGCTTACGGACACTTTACTCCATGTGTATAGGGGACCCAAGGAGGGAACCACAGCTTCTGGGCTGCTTTACTCCATGTGTATAGGGGACCCAAGGAGGGAGCCACAGCTTACGGACACTTTACTCCATGTGTATAGGGGACCCAAGGAGGGAACCACAGCTGCTGGGCTGCTTTACTCCATGTGTGTAGGGGACCCAAGGAGGGAACCACAGCTGCTGGGCTGCTTTACTCCATGTGTGTAGGGGACCCAAGGAGGGAGCCATGGGCTGCTGGGCTGCTTTACTCCATGTGTGTAGGGGACCCAAGGAGGGAACCACAGCTTCTGGGCTGCTTTACTCCATGTGTGTAGGGGACCCAAGGAGGGAACCACAGCTTCTGGGCTGCTTTACTCCATGTGTGTAGGGGACCCAAGGAGGGAACCACAGCTGCTGGGCTGCTTTACTCCATGTGTGTAGGGGACCCAAGGAGGGAACCACAGCTGCTGGGCTGCTTTACTCCATGTGTATAGGGGACCCAAGGAGGGAGCCACAGCTTACGGACACTTTACTCCATGTGTATAGGGGACCCAAGGAGGGAGCCACAGCTTGTTGTTTGACAATCCCTTGTTGACTTTATTTGTCTCATGAGAATGAACAATTAGTAGATTCACTACAGTTACATGAAAACTGCTTTAACACTAATCCACTGTAAGTGCATTTAGAACTTTCAAGACTCTGCTAAAAGATATAAAAGGTTATTTACTGGGTAACTTTTAAGATGGCTACATAGATCATAAGTGAGGTTAGGATTTCTGATCCCAACAATCTACTTCATACCAGTTATACAGTCTCATCAAGGAATGTTAACAAAAATCATGTCAAACCTAACTAATACAATATAATACTAACAATAGAATGAAATACATCTTCAAAACTCTCTTTATTCGTACCTTTTAGCCCATTCTCTTTTTACATTTCTGATAAAATTAACATTGTCTTCTTCGGCTCTCAATTCAGCCGGCAAACTATTCCAGAGTTGTTTCCCCGTGTTGAAAACACTGTTTTTCATTCTCTCCTTACGACTCCTAGTGGGTTTGATCATATTATCTTGTCTATAATATAAAGCAATTCCTACATTTGTAAATGGTTTGTATTTGCCTCAACGCACACAGAGCAATTTGAGGGCCACTATTTCTGCTCTCTCTAGCAACGGTAGTAAACCTGATTTTTTCGTCAACGCTATGTTGGTCAATTCCCTGCCAAAAGCCATACACAGGCACTTATTCCAAATCCGCTGAAATTTCTTTTTCAGATTTTGCCCCACATTGAGCAATAGAAAATTCGCAAACTCAAGTATAGGCAATATATAAGTCTTGACCAACACACAGCAGATCCTTTCACCCATATATTTTCTGCGTTGTCTTATTTCACTCAACTTCCATGTTGTTGCAGTTCTTATCTGCTTCTCTATACATGTACTTTCATTTCATCAGGTCTTCACTTATGCTAACCCCAAGATATATCATCAACATAGAAGATCTCAAATGTCAAAAGAAAGCACATTGCGTGCTATAATAATAATAATAATTGTGAACTCAAAAAATCAATAGATTAAACCAGTCTAAGCATGTCATAAATTAAACCAATGTAAACATGTTAATTATAGATCACTGTTTATGTACTATGTAAAAATTCAAACTGAAGTGTTATCAACCGGCCAGCCAGGAAAACCTGCAATTGAGCAGAGGGCTAATACCTATTCAGACAATGCTTCAGTACTATGTAAATTGTAAATTGCATTAACTTGATATTGAATAAAGGTTTTATATATATATATTTGAAAGTCTTCACTCGGACTATTTCATGGCCCTGCAACAACAGTGGTTGGAAATTTGATGTTATAAGCTCGTTTGCTGAAGAGTTGTAAAGTATGGAGGTCATTAATAGATTACTAATTAATTGTTAATTAGGTAATTAGGATAGACCTATAATGATTAGATATGATTAGAGAATGAAAACATATTAAATGAGCCACTATTGTTTAGTCCATACAATGATAGCCTATCCTCAATAAGAGTTATACAGCCCACATCCAACTCAATCATCAGTAATTAATTAGGACAATTAATTAAGGAACCAGACCAGGGAGCTCACAAGTTGGCACTTTGTTTTCTTTGCATTTGCATCTAGAAAATTCTCAGCGCTCCATTCTGAATACAGGTCGATTGTCCTCTGTATTTTCTGATGGAGGGCAGCTGCATCTCTGTCCTCCATCAGAATCACAGAGTCGTCAGTATATAAGATCAGGCTACCCGGAAAATCTTTTTCCCACATATCGTTTAGAAAACCACTGAAATATAAAGGCCCTAAAAGTGAACCCTGGGGACCCCACTGTTCATATGTGTTGTGTTTCAGGAAAATGAGTCATAAGTCGCAAAATAGATATTTTTCAAAGTGTTTTTTTTTCACAAGATCACATTATTGGAATGTTCTAAGTTTTGGCGGGTTCATCACTTATAGCTATATCAATCAATGTATCAAATTACAGGACAATCTTTGTGATAGAGCCTTTAGTTTTAAAGGTCCTCATATGGACTACATTTAGTTACTTTACTGTTTAGTGACCCCTACAAATATTGGAAATTTTATTTTTTCCAACACGAAAAATATCAAATTTAAAATCTAGAAATACTTATTATTTTATCAGAGTGTTTACTATCATTGGAATCAGCTTGATCTCATCTTTTCAAATATAATAGTATCTCAAAATCTATTTTTTGCGACTTATGACTCATTTTCCTAAAACACATCACATATTTGAAAAGATGACATCAACTATACTAATTGTCCAGGTTATGTACCTATATACACTGTATATTTGTATTATCGTTATTATTATTTTCTAATAAAGATATTTAATAAAGTTTGAATACACCACTTTTAAAGTTATTTGAGATGATTGGTGAAGGTGGTTACATTGTCTGGTGATTTCACATGACATCATACAACATAAAGCACTAACCTCTCCAAACATTAGAACAAAGACATCTTGTGAATAAATCACTTTGCGAAATGGGTCAGATTTTCAGAAAATGTACAATTGGCAGCTTTACACATTTAGACAATCTGCTAAATTAAACCACATTTCCCCTATTGTGCATCAGGGGAGTTACCGAGACGGCAACATAGGTGCCGCCACTGAGGTCGCTTATCGTCCAGCCTACTATCTTACTACTTTACCTATAGAGGCGCCCTGCGCTTGGGTGTTATGTATTTCTATACATTATCTCTATATATCTCTATTTCCCTTCACTATGTTGTCACAATCCATAATGTCATTATATAACGTTACGTAATATCACCTAATGATATGTCATATACTACCAAATATTATTATATAAGGTTACATTTAATTATGAATATTGTATTATTTATGTAAGGTGACTAGGGCAAGTTTAGTCTACTACAGTTAGTTCATGGAACACTCCATAGGGGGTCACCCTGACCCTCCTACGGGTTCAACCCAACTTAAGAGTACCTGATTGGCCAGGCTAATTATATTTCCATTGGTTAATTAACTTAAGAAGGCTGACCCATATAATAATCACCCTTCTCCTATTGGTTTATACACACGAATACTTGATAAGGTATACAATTGGTTATGTATATGTAATGCATATGATTGGATAATAATCACGCATGCGCACTGAACATGTAATATGATATATAAACCCATGTTTTCCCAATAAAATGTTATGTCTAAACAGGACAAACCTCTGCTCTTCTTATTACATAATATTAGGCTATACTTAGCCTAACCTCTCATCAACTATACATAACCTTCTCAGGGACTCTAGCTAGCTCTACCATCGACACATATCCCTCGGAGAATAGTAGTTGTATCAAATGGTGGAGAACCTAAACTTTTAAACCTGGCCTGTTTATATTACTCTCTTAGAGATCTCTGCTGTTTATTCTAGTAGATACTTTGCTAATCTGTGTATAATGCTTGATACACTGAGTCCCTTGTTTGATTATGGTTTATACTACCCTTTGGTAGTTCGGATCTATGTCCCTTACACCTACAGGGAGATCCGGATAAGGTTGCCGTTGAACGAACTGAAAGCTGAATAAACAGAACTACAGAGACTTGGGCTTTGGTTCACTTGTTTATTCCGATATTGAGAGCGAATCACTACATTAATTTATTTTGTATGATTGAAACGTATTACAGAATGTAAAATATCTATGAAATACAATTAGTAAGAAAAAAAATGAGAGTGGCCATCACAGCCTCCCCTAAGTATAAACAGGGGTCGTCCTGCAGACTTGGTAAACTTGGGGACGTTCAAAGTTCTCTAGTCTGTCCAGAAATATTTAATTCATAATATACTGAACTACCCAGGATTGGAGGCGGGAAGGGGCGGTGAACCAACTGATCATATGGTAGATGTTGTTGTAATAGTTATATTTCTAGATTCACTCATTTACATCATTTCCAGAAAATGGACAATAGTTTTATATTTCATATAAATTAGATTTCCTTCTAAGAATTCACATTCTTTTGGTCTTCCAGGGTGTCCCTGTTTTCAATAAAAAGTTTGAGGTTGTAATACACTGATGAAGTTTTCACTCTGTATTGATGTATAACAATGACAGCAACAATGATAATAATAGCATAATGCTAACTCAGTCTATACACATTGTGTTACCATGTCATGATATCACTGTATATATATATACTGAAGTCCATGTCAATAATAGCATAATGCTAACTCAGTCTATACACATTGTGTTACCATGTCATGATATCACTGTATATATATATACTGAAGTTTCTTCTTTTATCTGTCACTTTATATTATATTTTTAAATACATTGCCACCAGACCTTGAGTTGATGGTATAATTTAATTGATTAGCATTATTCTAAATTACAATTACTCTCTATTGAGTAAAAGGTAGCGGCTGGGAGAGCTGGATCCTATCTAGATGTCGACATACCTGTTCTATCTGTTTTTCTATTTTTAATTCACATTGCCAACTCCATTGATGTACACTGTGAATCTCGATGAATAAAGTAGTATCTTATCTTATCTTATTTAAAGTTATTTACCTTTTACTTTACAATCTTTATATATGGTTCAATTAACATCTCAATATAATTAACATCAACATTTATATAATAGATTTAAACCACTGTAAGTGCATCAATATTCATTTAATTCTCCAATATACAAGTCCCCCCTCAGCCCCTTCAGCCCCTTCAGCCTCTGAGTACGTGCACCAAACATTCCCCTAATCATCCCCTATACCCCAGCCCCCCAGTTCCGTACACCCCAGCCCCCCCCGTCCCAACCACAGGGTAATGTATGTATAGCCCTCAGCCACATTAATCCCACAATGAGCCATGGTGAGTGGAGACATGTTGCTACATGATGTTACACAGTGACATGTTGCAGGATGTTATATTGCCATGCTACAAGTCATGTCTATAGATCACATGTAATTAACCGCTGATCACTGCTGGGACTAATTACTCCATGTAATTAACCACTGATCACTGCTGGGACTAATTACTCCATCCATAAACCACTGATCACTGCTGGGACTAATTACTCCATCCATAAACCACTGATCACTGCTGGGACTAATTACTCCATCCATAAACCACTGATCACTGCTGGGACTAATTACTCCATGGATAAACCACTGCTCACTGCTGGGACTAATTACTCCATCCATAAACCACTGATCACTGCTGGGACTAATTACTCCATCCATAAACCACTGATCACTGCTGGGAGTAATTACTCCATCCATAAACCACTGATCACTGCTGGGACTAATTACTCCATCCATGAACCACTGATCACTGCTGGGACTAATTACTCCATCCATAAACCACTGATTACTGCTGGGACTAATTACTCCATCCATAAACCACTGATCACTGCTGGCACTAATTACTCCATCCATAAACCACTGATCACTGCTGGGACTAATTACTCCATCCATAAACCACTGATCACTGCTGGGACTAATTACTCCATGGATAAACCACTGATCACTGCTGGGACTAATTACTCCATGGATAAACCACTGATCACTGCTGGGACTAATTACTCCATCCATAAACCACTGATCACTGCTGGGACTAATTACTCCATCCATAAACCACTGATCACTGCTGGGACTAATTACTCCATCCATAAACCACTGATCACTGCTGGGACTAATTACTCCATCCATAAACCACTGATCACTGCTGGGACCAATTACTCCATCAATAAACCACTGATCACTGCTGGGACTAATTACTCCATCCATAAACCACTGATCACTGCTGGGAGTAATTACTCCATCCATAAACCACTGATCACTGCTGGGACTAATTACTCCATCCATGAACCACTGATCACTGCTGGGACTAATTACTCCATCCATAAACCACTGATTACTGCTGGGACTAATTACTCCATCCATAAACCACTGATCACTGCTGGCACTAATTACTCCATCCATAAACCACTGATCACTGCTGGGACTAATTACTCCATCCATAAACCACTGATCACTGCTGGGACTAATTACTCCATGGATAAACCACTGATCACTGCTGGGACTAATTACTCCATCCATAAACCACTGATCACTGCTGGGACTAATTACTCCATCCATAAACCACTGATCACTGCTGGGGGTAATTACTCCATCCATAAACCACTGATCACTGCTGGGACTAATTACTCCATCCATTAACCACTGATCACTGCTGGGACTAATTACTCCATCAATAAACCACTGATCACTGCTGGGAGTAATTACTCCATCCATAAACCACTGATCACTGCTGGGACTAATTACTCCATCCATAAACCACTGATCACTGCTGGGACTAATTACTCCATCCATAAACCACTGATCACTGCTGGGACTAATTACTCCATCCATAAACCACTGATCACTGCTGGGACTAATTACTCCATCCATAAACCACTGATCACTGCTGGGACTAATTACTCCATCCATAAACCACTGATCACTGCTGGGACTAATTACTCCATCCATAAACCACTGATCACTGCTGGGACTAATTACTCCATCCATAAACCACTGATCACTGCTGGGACTAATTACTCCATCCATAAACCACTGATCACAGCTGGGACTAATTACTCCATGGATAAACCACTGATCACTGCTGGGACTAATTACTCCATCCATAAACCACTGATCACTGCTGGGACTAATTACTCCATCCATTAACCACTGATCACTGCTGGGACTAATTACTCCATCCATAAACCACTGATCACTGCTGGGACTAATTACTCCATCCATTAACCACTGATCACTGCTGGGACTAATTACTCCATCCATAAACCACTGCTTCCCTGGAATATCTCCAATACTACAATCTATAAAACATTCTCTAAGATTTTGCTTTAACAGTTTGGCCTCAAACCTAATTAGTGAATATACAGTGTCTTTATTGCATGTCTGCAACTTCAAGAAGTTATCAATACAGTTTCTCAGCCCCCCTCTGCCCCCTCCATGCCCCTCAGCCCCCTCTCCGCCTCCCTCAGTCCCCCTCAGGACCCCCTTCTGCCCCCTCCGTGCCCCTCAGCCCCCCTCAGCCCCCTCAACCCCCCTCAGCCCTCCTCAGCCCCTCTCAGCCCCCCTCAGCCCCCCTCAGCCCCCCTCCACCCTCCTCAGCCCCCTCAGTCCCCCTCAGCCCCTCTCAGCCCCTCTCAGCCCCCCTCAGCCCCCCTCAGCCCCCCTCAGCCCCCCTCAGCCCCCCTCAGCCCCTCTCAGCCCCTCTCAGCCTCCCTCAGCATCCCTCAGCCCCCCTCAGCCCCCCTCCACCCTCCTCAGCCCCCTCAGTCCCCCTCAGCCCCTCTCAGCCCCCCTCAGCCCCCCTCAGTCCCCCTCAGCCCCTCTCAGCCCCCCTCAGCCCCTCTCAGCCCCTCTCAGCACCCCTCAGCACCCCTCAGCCCCTCTCAGCCCCTCTCAGCCCCCCTCAGCCCCCCTCAGCCCCCCCCCCCCAGCCCCCCTCAGCCCCCCTCAGCCCCCCTCAGCCCCCCTCAGCCCCCCTCAGCCCCCCTCAGCCCCCCTCAGCCCCCCTCAGCCCCCCTCAGCCCCCCTCAGCCCCCTCAGCCCCCCTCAGCCCCCCTCAGCCCCCCTCAGCCCCCCCCAGGATCTAGTTAGACCTCCCGTGGAGGTGACCTTGCTTAGACGTGGTTATTTACCTATAACCATGTTTTACCCCAGCAGGGGGCGTGTGGCTTGTGTCACGTGACACGGGGAAGGACACCTGGTGGGCGTCATGTGTACTACTGAGCTTCCCTGTCCTGCCACCAGGGGACGGGTACTACTGTGCATGCCTGCACTGAAGCATTATGGGATAGGGGATATACTACAGGAGACATGGGAGTTGGTGACATTCATATTACACTAGTGAAATATTGTGGCTGAAGGCTTGTTTCACTCTACATCATTATTTACCAGCTCAAACAATCGCAGGTTCCCGTCATGTTTTTTGTTCTCTCGTAAATCCTGTTTTAAATGTAATTGACCTGAAATGTGATAAAAAAAAAGAATTGCGCTGAACCCAGTTAGCTAGATAGGGTCGCATATACCACCCGTGGCGCTGATGTTTGCTGTATCCCCCCCCCTCCCCCCTCCCCCCCCCCCCCCTCCCCGGCAACAAAATGAAAGAAATTGAAATTGGATTTTAATCAATGAAAGACCGTTCTAGGGCAAACATTTGGGTCAGATTTGCAGAAAATGTACAATTCAACTTCACTAATTTTCTCAAATCACCCACATTCAAGACAGAAATGAGCTTCAAAATGCAGTCTAACATAGCAAAACTGATACTATAAATCAATGCGACATCAAATATACTCACATATACCCGGTATTCATAATTTTTCAGCCTAATTTAGCAAAATTCCCTAAATTCGTAGAGCTGCCAATTGTACATTGATGCGCTCCATCAAAAAGGTTCCCATGTCGGCGAGATCGATTTTGGAGTTAGCTATTGGATGGGTAAGCACCAGAAAAGAGCTTTCCAATGATGTATAGAGCTTAATTTTAGGCCTATTAGGTATATTTCTACGGTTGCGGTGAGTATTTAAGGGACGCGGTTACTGGAGGAGCCGGAAACTGAGATACACTTCTAGGAGACTTTTGTGGGATTTATGTCGGACGCGTCGTCATGCTAAATGACCAGTTCATATGATTCGATTTTTCTCAGATTTGGGGCAGGTATTATAGACTAGTAGGGCCACAATATATAAAAAAATCAGTGCATTTCATTTAATATTTTTTATTTTATTACCCTGTTAACATGAGTATAATAATTCTGTACAAAATTCTTCGGTGCAGTGCTTGCAATATATACATGATAACACACCTATTCATTCTAACAAAACAAAATGTACAACAGTATTCACCAGTAATAAAATCAGTAATAAAATCAGTAATAAAATCAGTAATAAAATCAATAAAATAGCAGTCAGCCCCTACCCCTCCCCCTTCCTGGCCGGCATTGCTCAACATTTCCCCTCCCCCTCCCCCTACCTCTCTTTGCTGGAGGAGGTGCAACCTCCCCATCAGAAGAAGATTCTGAAGATTCCCTTACCCTGCCCCTTCCCCTCACTGTTCCTCTACTCCTACCCCTACCCCTACCCCTAGCTTGAGGTTCCTCTTGACGTTCCTCTTGAGGTTCCTCCTCCTCCTCAGAAGATTCATCAGCACCTAATTGTAATGATTCGTCAGAAGAAGATTCCCTGTCCCTTCCCCTTCCCCTTCCCCTTCCTCTACCCCTCCCTCTTCCTCTAGCCCTTCCACTTCCCCTCCCTCTACCTCTTACTGGGGCGACTGCAGGAGCCTGTACAATGTAGCCATTCCCCCCCCTCCCTAGCCCTTCTTCAGGTACAGTTGGTTTGGGGCACATAATGTCTTTGGTTTCTTCGGTACAAAAATTACGAATAGAATTAAAAAGATACCACTGTCTGTATGCAGACAGTCCAGGAGAAGGTACAATGGGTGGGTTATCCTGAGGGACATCACCCACATCAACAGTAAGCATTTTAAAAGTACCACTATTTTCAGGGCCTACAAATGGCCTGAAAGAAATAACACCAGGTTTGTCACTAGAAAATTCAAAATGATGATACCCTTTGATACCTGGAAAAGATTTGGAGAAAGGTGACAGGAATGCCTGCCAGTCGTACAATGGAACAAAAACAGTACCCCTTTCATCACCTACAAGTTGGGCCTGGTTGACCCCCCCCTGGCGTACTGCGCTGCACACTGTCTTTTAATTGCTGAAGAGAAGAAACGTTGTCCCGACGAAATTGTTTTTTCAAGAGACCAAAGCACCAGTCGGGGGCAAACTTAGTGTGCCCAGTAATCAAAAAGTTAAGTGTAATAGACCTGTGCCTTCCAGTAAGGACACACCACATCAAATAGGCCAAAACATACTTGTTCTTGTTCTGGCCACTACAATTGTCACAGTTAAGATCTAAATCTTTCTCCCCAAGACCATAGTTTTCAAAGTAATGATTCAGATAAGAAATTACTGCATTTGACCCCTCACTGGTGCAATGGCTCTCATCTATAAGGTAATTAACTTGTCTAGGCATTCCTTCCATGCAAATACCGAACAGGCCTACCTTCCTCGGGGTCAGAAAATAAAGGGGACCTGGTTGCATCTGATAGGAAGGTAAATGCACTTGTTGTGCAAAGTCAAAACTGAGATGTACTCGAATGTCACATGAGCAAGGGGCATGTTTGCCAAGGGGGGGTTCACCATTGTCTCTGTATGCTTCTTTGGCATCAGCACAAAATTTCTGATAAAGAGTTCTCTCGTCTGCTACAGTGTCTAAATGTTTTTGCTGTTTCTTTAACTTGGCAGCTTTCACAACTTCAGGTAAATTACTACTACAGGAAATGTCTCTGTTATTATGCTGGCACTCCCAGCAGAGGTCTGTCATGGGACGACTTGTGACTATTTTAGGAAGATATCTGCGCCACAGTTGAACAAAAGTGGAGTAGGCAACAGCCCTATTGTCAGTCTCGTGAATGGCTTGTGTGTAAAGACGATGAACTTCGGCATTTGTAGAATGGCAGGGGAGAATGAGGATGTCGTCTCTGTGGTGTGAAGCTACTCTGCCTGGCAAGGCAAGAGCATGTATTTCGGCATAAGATGTGATGAAGTTGATTGTGTTCTTCAGGTCATTTATTGGCAATGACCTGACAGCATGGTGACCACCACCACGTCGTAGACGAGGGATCAGACCATCCTCGCTGAAGGATTTTAGTACAGCAGTCAGCTTGTTTTGGCTAATCCTAGAAGAGAAGAGAGAGAAGAGAAAATAGAAAAATAATAATTTAATCATTTGCAAAGGAAGAAATTAAACATAATGCAGGATTGTAAATGAGAATACAAAATAATGATTCTTAGCAAATAATCCATGTTATCATGAATAGCTATGTAATGTTCAGTATTAATGGGCACAACAAGATTCATTACTCACTTGTAAAGGAATTTAAAGGTAGCTTTGCAAACAGGCTTGTTAGACACCCTGTAGTGGCTCTTTGGGTGTTTTCGTTCTCCCTTCCATTGGGGCCCCTTCTTTGTTGGACTGCATTGTTCACTGTTGTCAGTAACAGTATTGAAAACGCCTAAGAGTGCCATGTCGAGCTCATCTGAAACAACAGTATAACAAAATATAAAATGATGTGACCCACCAAAATATCACCGACACAAATCTTAAATCCTACTGGAGTAGCAAGACATTCCCTACAGTTTTCCTACATAATTAGTTATCATATCTGATTAGTTATCCGTGTCCTCATAATTGAACTACAGCTTAAAATACTGATTGAGTATTATACATGCATGTATGGGCAAAGAAAAGGCAATAGAGAAAAACATTATTTAAAATTACCTCGATTGATTTGATCATGTTCCGACCGATGAGAGATGCGCTGTTCCACAGTGAACTGGTCTATGCACGGCCCGTTGTTAAACAAATGGCAGTTACAACTGAAATGGACAAAATCCTAGATTTCAATTTGCCCAAAACTGACATGTTGTTACAAGTAATACATTTTTAACCCTACATTCCACACAAGACGATTATGGAATATCCGACATCCTAGGTAAATAGTTTACTCCCCCGATCTCGACTCGATGCTTCCGAGTCCCCATGCACGAACAGCATGAGGCGAGGTAAAACCTCTACCGATCAAATTTAGAACATTTAAATATACACACAATATATCTCTCACACATAACAGCATTGGATTATAGATTTGATTGATTTCCAGGGATGACATAGCATAGTTTTCCGATCGCCTCCCCCAACGCGTCAACACACGATAGAAAACATGGCCGTAGAGCACCGACACTTACCTAAATGTGGAGCACTTTTCCCGTTCCTTGTCCAGGACTGCCTGCATGTGGTCAATAATAATAATAGGTTCTCGTTGAACACAAAATATTCCTCGATGAGGTTACGCCATTCGGAGTTGTCGACAACACCTCCCAAATTGGCTCGAGCGATGCCATTAAGAGCTTCTGCGACGGTGGCCTCAGCTTCCATGTTTAAATAATAAACCTTGGTCCATTTAAAACTTTGTTGGAGAGTAAAACACGTCTTGAATCGTCTGGAATCGAGGAATAACTGGTCGCTTCGATTCAAATCCAAGACCACGCTAGAAGATGGCGTCAGCCGGAAGTTGATCTTTCGGAGCGGCTGAACCAATCACAGCGCTGTATCCACTACACGTGGGCTCCCTAGCAACAAGTGTTTACGCCGAATGCACTTTAATAGAGCTCTGTGATTGGTTAACTTACGCGGGCATTCAAAAGGGAAGACTGGGATTGGATAGAGGAGATTCGCGGCTTTCCGAGGATACCAAATGTGCTGGGGTACCCTACGCTCAAATGTCCACGGCGTACGAGTGAATTTAGTGAAAAATAGCCTCCGACTCCTTTGTTTTAACACATCCAACCATGTTATGAAAATGTTTACCGGCGATTATGAAGCATAAATTATTGTTTATTTTACAAAATACTTTCCAGTCTCACAAAAAACATATTAAAGATTAATATTACAGGAAAAAACGATTTCGGCCAAAAAAGTCATATACCATCTTTGGAGCCCTATATCTCAAAACGAAAGTTGCCGACATGGGACTCATTTTGATGGAGCGAGTCAGATTTTTCGAAAATCTGACCCATTTATCCGTTCAATGTCACATTGACATAATGTTAAATTGCATGATAAATGTTGATTATGATAATGTAATGTTTAGGCCTAACCATTAACTATATTATCGATCGCAATGCATTGTTAAAGTCCGGTAGGAAGAGCTACAGGTTGTAGAATCTGATGAACTTTGTTTTCAATGTACTTGTACAAAAAGGAAATACAATCTATTCATATATATATATATAATCTGTTTCTTGATTGTGGTACCATAAGCGGAAGCCCCCGCCTTATCTCCGCCATGAGTGGCTGGATCTCCGCAGCACATGGCTTATTGTCGCGCTATCAGGGAGAATTGTCATGTTTTCCAGGAAAATGAGTGACAAGTCGCAAAATTGATGTTTTTCAAAGTTGTTTAACTACATGATCTATTTGTTGGAATAATTTCTGTTTTGGAGTGTCTAGTACTTGTGGTTGTATGAATACATTTACCAAATTTCAAGACTGTTTATTAATTATATCAGTGCGTTTCTTAGATGATCCCATTGAGTATATTTAGCTACTCTACTGGTAATTATCCACTAAGCAATATTGCAAACGGTTTTTTTTTCAAAAATAAAAATATCTAACTCCCTCCCCTCCAACCCTCCCCCTCCCTCCCACCTCCTGTACTGGTCCCCATGCAGACACCACGGACAGGGTACCCGTCCATGTACTACAGCCTGGTCCCCAGCCTATCCTCTCTCCTCCCTCATTATCACCCATGTGACGTCACACACCACGTGTAACTAGACGCCAGCATAGGCAATCTACATCCGGTCACATGACCAGTTTGTTACCTTCATGTGACCTCCACAGGGTTGACACTTTCCACACCCACCGGCACAATTCAAGATGGCGGTAACAAATAAACACCGTCTCCCTGGAGACTGTCCCTGCATTACATTGTGAGAACCCCGTGGCCTACATATGCGCCCTCTAGTTTTTGCTGTTTTTATATTTCACCATATATCATTTGTAACCATATTTGGTCACATTTGTCTCTTAACTTTATAGATTTTTTTTTATATAAATATCGAGGATGATGATGTTACCCATAAACCAGGAGGACAGGGACTTTTTGGGGTTAGATTTTCAGTAAATGTACAATTGGCAATTGCACACATTTAGTAAATTCTGCTGAAGTGAAAAGTTTTCAGTAGACTATACTTCTCATTGGTTACCGCTCGTAGTTACGGTGTTGCAGTTCCCACATTGCACTCAGTCCTTTCAACACTGAATATCAGATAATTGAATTAAATTAAATTGAATTAAAAAACATTCTATTCGGTTCTTGACTGCTATGTTGGGGGTCTCCAGCAAATGGGAGGTATGCTTTTCCCTCAGTCGATTTACAGTGGTTTGAGCAGGGGACCATCTCACTTGCAATCATTGACTGAAGTTGGGTCTCTGCTTAGGATTAGATTCATTAATAATTCAGTGGTAGATAACATGGGTTCAAAATTACAGTTGTCAGTTTTGAACTCAGTGAATAGAATCAGTATTTATTATGCTAACAATAATTGTAATATCAGATAATTGAATCAATCAAATTTTAATTTTAAAATGAGTTTGATGGTTCAGTCCATAGGTTTTATTCCGTTTTTCAAACTCTAAAGCCACCATACCCGCTAATCTGACATACAATGGGTTACCATAGAAAAGGACTGGAGCTAACAACCAGACTGGGATAATCCAATGAAAATCCTTAAAAGTGTACATTCATCGTCAGAGAATCTTTAATGATAACAAAATAAACTTCACTGCTTTTGTTAATGAGATGAAGGTAAACATAAGAGTGATGGAGTACAACAATGTAGTAACAGGAAAAAAGAAATCCAGGGAAAAGTTGAGGGGAAGAATCCTTAGTGAACTAGAAGGGGATGGGGAGTAAAAGTCTCATCGGTACATAACCTAGTGTATACAAGGAAGCCTACATCTATGTTTAATGGTAGTCAAAAGACTCCTTTTTACTCATGTTGATTGGAGAAGTGTTTTATTATTATTATTATACAACTTTTATTCCATATCAGCATATACAATGACAATAAAGAAAAGGGCCATTGATCCCTCTCCAATGGAGATCTTCCTGGTAACCCTTAAATAAACAATTAAAATTACAATGTAGTATCACAGCTATTTTATAGCATTGAAGAAAAATTATGTTCTATCACCTTTTGTTCGTAACTTGTGCTTGTGCTCTTGGATGGTCTTGACACAGCAGACTTGTATCTTATTAACCAGGTCGATGTTGATTTGATGTTCCTACATACACCATGCAAAGACATGACTATCCCTTTGAATGAAAAATAACTATTTTTTGTTTAACCAATATAATTACCTTGGTACCTTAAAGCACCTTCAATATTAGCCCTGTACTGGGTTCATCGATATTCTAAGTAAACAAGATTTAAATCCAATATTGTTAAGGGTGTGAACGAAAATTAAGAAAATACCAAAAAAAACTACAAAACACAAAGGTACAACAAGGAAGTCATTTTAGAATTGTAAGAGCCACGATGGCAGACTGTTGAATAAAAACCTTTTAAAAACAAAACAAAAATCATTAATCTGGGGAGTTTGTTACGTCACATAATATTACATAATATGTCACATTGAAAGAGCGTTTTACTCACTTTGTGGCAGCACATCGCACATAAATTCAAATATTAGTTCATTTCCCCATAGTATGAATATAATCAACATGTGACAGGTGCACCATGGGAAACTCGGGCAAGGTGCACCATGGGAAACTCGGGCAAGGTGCACCATGGGAGACTCGTGCAAATGGAAACATGTTTCTACCAACGCTCTCTGCCCTACTACCTCATAGGTGATGTGTTCAAGTAAAATGTCTCACAAAAATCGCAAAATTGATATTTTTCAATGTGTTTTTTCCACAAGATCTCTGTATTGAAATGTTCTGACTTTTAGGGGGTTTAGCCCTTATAGTCATATGAATCCATGTAACACATTTAGGGACAATGTATTAAGTATATCAATGCGTTTTGAAGGGTTTCCTATGGAGTACATTTAGTTACTTTACTGGTAATTACCCATCCAGAAATATTGCAATTTTTTAAAAAAAATAAACACCTATCAAACTTTAAATATACAAATACATATTAGGTGTCCTAGTGTTTACTATCGTTGTACTACCCTTGATCTCCTCTTTTCAAATATGGTGATATCTCAAAATCATTTTGTGACTTTATTTTGTGACTTTTGATTCATTTTACTAAAACGGATCACATGTGTTATACTACGATAGTGTGTGCCCATTACCACAAGCTTTGATGTTGGTTTTTCTGACTGTGTGATTGCCATACACCAAGTCGGCCGTTATTATAATAATAATAATAATTTACTAAGATCTTAATACTAATAATAATAACTTTAATAAAGTGATAACTAAAGAAGTTATTCGGAAAACTAAATCCGTTTTATACCCAAACTAGAAAGCCTGTTAATTATAAACTGATCAAATTTGATTCTGATGACAAAATATCAAATTAAAATACAGAACTCTTTCCCTATAAGGGTCGAAATTCCAATATGGCCGCTCGTCAGAAAAAAAGGGCTTGAAATTTGAGAGGCTTCTTGTCTACACAGAATAGGACGTTACAAGCTATGTTATCAAGTCAAAACCTATTTATTATGAAAATTATTCACTAGGAAAGTCTTTGAACCCTCACATAGACATAGTAGCCATTTATTTCATTCAGTAGGCCTATACCCAGTCTTCCCTCGCTTGCCAGCGTATTGATATGGGAACTGTCAGCAAGATTGTTTGTAGGCCCATGGCTTACCTCGCTGTAGTTTTTTGGCCGTTTCCGAAAGGCTGAATCAAAATGTAGGCCTACCGTGAAATTGTTCAAGCTTTCATTTGATATAAAATATGTGCCCAAATTCGTATTATTAGCCGTTCTGGCCTAAGTTTGTTCCAGATGACATTTTTGTCAACAACCGATCAGGACGCAATATAGGCCGCTCACATAGGACCTAATGTCCTCTAATTTATGCATCGTTAGTTACGCGCATTGCTTTTCTGCGTCCTTGACAACCAGTGTAGGGGCTAGATCTTAGAACGGTTTAACTTGTAATAATTTACTAACTGTATATATAATCGTCATAAAAATATTAATAACGCCGTTTTTCATGATAAAGTGGATTAATATGATATTAATCTGGAGGGAGTGGCTGGTTTTTAGGTGGGATTCAATGCATATTTACATTTATCATGAATAAAACAGGTTATCATTGTTTAATTAAGCTTCGAACACAGAACTACATTCTGTCTGAACAACACTTGTGTAAGGATATGTGCACTACTTTCGGATTCTCGTTTTTCCCGGGCCTACTTTTGTAGGCCTATTCCAAGATTTCGCAGCACTAGTAATCGGCCTCGATGTACAAGCCTGACAGTACACACAATTGGACAGGAAATGGTGCAAGCTTTAATTTGATATAAGATATGTTCCTGAATTCGCATTATTAGTCTTTCTGGCCTACCTTTCATCCAGACATTTTTGTCAACAACTATGCCGATCAGGACGCAATATTTTAGGATGTAACGTCCTGTAATTTACGTTACGTTAGCAACGCATCCTTAACAACGCATTTCCCGCGTAGCTCGGTGTGTGTAGAAGGGGGGGGGGGGGCTGAAGGAGAGGGGGTGCTTGAGATGTGTAGGTGTGGGGAGGGGGGTGGGAGCATCTAAGGAACACCCAATAATTCCTGATTAGTGTACTGATAATCTTATCATGTACTCATTGACTTTCCTGTAAATCATTTTATATATACGTAATTTGGCTTATAGAGTAATTAGAATACACTGTAGGATATAACAGACTGAAATGAAGGTAAAAAGAAAATTGTATAGTGGGTTGATTACCTCGATGTACTAGAAAGAGTAGCAAGGCGCTACGAAAATCACCCCTAGGGTGAGCGTGTTTAAAATTGTAATTAAAAGCCTGAATAAAATTATGTTCAAAAAAAATATACAGTTAGGGCGGTTCAACTTGTAATTTACTAACTGTGTATATAATCATCATAAAAATATTAATAACGCCGTTTTTCATGATGAAGTGGATTAATATCATATTAATTTGGAGGGAGTGAATCATTGTTAGGTTGGGTTCAATCCACAGGTACATTTAGCAATAATAAAGTAGGCTTTTATTGTTTAATTACGCTTCGAACACAGAACTACTTTCTTGCCGAACAACACTTGCGTATGGATATGTGGACTACTTTCGGATTCTCGTTTTTCCCGCTGTATTTCGAAGGGCCTACTTTTGTATTCTCAGGCTCGTAACCGGCCGTTTCGCTCGATTTTCAAGCCTTTGCTACTCAATGAAGGGTTGAAATCAAATTAAGATTTAATACAATACAGATTTGATCCACACAATTTCCGAACTACATGTACGGCCGTCACCCATACTAGAGTTAGACTGGCGCTAACTACCATACTAGAGTTAGACTCGCGCTAACTAATAGGCTATAGCCCCTACACACCTTCACTTCAGTTTCCAGTCCATTATCTAGCCCTCCGTCGTTTGAAATGGGCCATCACTCAACTTTCCATTTGCTGATAAAGTTGTAACACAACCAGACAAACAGAATATTGAATGCAGACCCAGCTTTTCGATAAATAGGTAGTAGTAAGTAAAGACAAGACCCTGGATTTATGCAAATTTTAAAACTTATAGCACTTACCTCAAGTCCTAACACACAGGTAACATAATCCATTGTCTTATCCTTGATAAATTGAAGCATAACATCCTTTTGGTAAATCCAAGCACAGAATAAACCTTGACGATTGAAAATAAATTCCAATGATAGAGCCAAATACTGTAGTATAAACCTCCATACATAGGCCTATACAGCAGTTGTCGAAGTGAACCATGCTGCCACTGTTTGTTGAAAACTGCATCATGTCTTATCATTAAAATCGTCAATCCAAGATATTTTCGAATCATTCTCAGTCAAGTCTTAGTCTGATACAGTCTCCAGGTTCTTTTCTTGGTCGTTGATGAAGAATAATCCAATGACAAACGATTTAAATAGGGTGAAAGCCATTTTTTCACTTTTAGTATCACCTCCCCCCAAAAAGATCGGCCTGCCTACACTACAGTGAGCATCGCCGTCCTGCCAGTGGATACGTCATTTCCGGATTTGTACCATATGCAAATGAGCCTTGAATTTCCGCATTGTCCCGCCAAAAAGCAAAGAGAATATCAAGCTGGGGTCAGTTGGGGGGGGGGGAAATATATTCTACAACATAAGGCAGTACAGTCTTTCCGCGAATATCTTGGATTGGATTGTATATTATATTTTTATGTATCTGATGACTAATGTAAAGGAAGGGTAATAGTAGATGGTTCGCGAGGAAGAGATGCACGAAAAATACATAAACCGAATGACCATTTTCCTGTAAAACATTTGCAAAGTCATGGAAATAAAATTCAAATCAATCAATCAATCAAGAGTAATACTGGATATTTAAATGTCACATTTCATGCAAACATTAATAGTTCATCTTGAGTACAGCGATTGTTCCATGCTCATGACGGTAAAGCATTCAATCATTGAATCAGAAGTAAACAGCAAGATGCAATCTAGTGATAGTTACAGTCGTGTGGATTTGTTTTTTGTCTTGAATAATTAATTAAAGTTTATATTATTGTATTCAGCATTGGACACTATGTAACAATTACACTTGATCTCAGTACAAGCTGATTTAATGATACAAAAAGATTAAGTAAAATTACATTTGAAGAAAGAATAGATGGAAATCATAGTCATACAGATACAAATAACATTGCACATGTTGATAAAACCACAAACAGGGCTGTGTCACTAAGTAAATATACCAATTATCATTCTTAACCTACATTTACATCCAGTCTTTAAAGTAAGGTTCATAGTAATTCTAATTACCTAATAATAGGGGGATATCATTATATAGATCTTGAATGTGAATGGGCCTTAAGTTATACACCCTTTAATGTTAGCTATATTGACATCTAATACCAACCCTGACATTGGCCTATTTAGGAGCGTAGGAAGTTATTGGGGCGTGGAAGACTTTATGATCTATATGTAAGATCTGTGGATGACCCCATCAGAGCCAGCCATCTGTGGATGCCACATTGAAAAATAAAAGAAACTTCCATTCTTTAACTCTATACACTCTGATGTTACTAACATCTATGACACCTTATACCACCCCTGACCTATAAGAGCATACAAAGTTATTGGGGCGTGGGGGATTTTATGTTTTACAAGTAAGATCTGGGGATCACACCATCTGACGTCAGAGCCAGTCCTCAGGAAATGCCACGTTGTACTGCGCAGTTTCTAATCAGTCCTTTCCTCCTTCACGTCTGTACGTAACACAACGGTCGCTGTGTGCAAACCCACCAATCTACACCAGAACTAGATCATCCTCCATCAAAGGTAAGTATTCAGGCTTCCACAGGTAACATGTACTAATGTACATCTGCTTCATATTAACCCACAAATAGTGGTAAGAGGTAGAGCCATCTAAACCCATGCACCAACTACCTTTGGCTATAGATCAACATGGAGTTTCTACCACCTTGTATTGTGGTATCTTTGTCTATCCCTATATCAACACAATGGAATGTTAATCTTTGTGAACTAACAGTTATGAAGGCTAACCAAAGCATATGAATGAATGTAGTTTACACAATATGTATGTGAGTGAGTAAATAAAGTCAGTTAGAGGCACAGGTATCTATAGGTCTCCAACCTAAGGGAACACAATATGTATGTGAGTGAGTAAATAAAGTCAGTTAGAGGCACAGGTATCTATAGGTCTCCAACCTAAGGGAATACAATATGTATGTAAGTGAGTAAATAAAGTCAGTTAGAGGCACAGGTATCTATAGGTCTCCAACCTATTCTTCTTTTAGCGAGTCTCTTTCTATTTGTGTTGTTACATGCATAAACAAGTCACAGTTTATAGAACCCAAAGGTAATAGCCACTCAACCAGATTTAACCATTCAAATGGTTAAAACTGAGGCTCCTTTCCTACCAATTATACACATGTCATTGTACTCTGCAAGAATAGATTGTATATTGTCATATTATTTTGTGTATCGATTAATAAACGTTTCTAAAAAAACAAAAACCTAAGGGAACACAATATGTATGTGAGTGAGTAAATGAAGATGGTTAGAGGCACAGGTATCTATAGGTCTCCAACCTAAGGGGATACAATATGTATGTGAGTGAGTAAATAACGTCAGTTAGAGGCACAGGTATCTATAGGTCTCCAACCTAAGGGACATTAGTCTTTATGTACAAAATAGTATTAAAAATGAATCATTAAATGAAAATGCATTGCAAGGGCTAAGGGGTTCCTTAGACTCTTTTATTACATGTATATGTAATACAACAGTGCTTATTATATACATATGTGATTCAGGAGTGCTTTCTGAAAAGTCAAATCACATACCATTGTGATTTGGGTTACCATGGAAGCATGGGACCCAACTAATGTAATCTTGTTGGTTCATGATGGTGCACTCTAAGTGTCAGGAGTGTGGCACTGCATGTTTCAACATTGTTCAGACATTGTTCATATACTTAGTGAAGAACTTATAAGTTAGATATAGAGATAAATCATCCAATCATTATGTATGTAAATCCACAATGACACTCCATACAGGTTTTAGTCTTGATGGAGGTCTAATCACAATCCACACCTTCAGGGCGTCATGTAATTTGTCCCTCTCTAAGTAACAACAGTCTGGGTTATTTTATTGGGACATATCAGCACATAGGCCCTTTATCAAGGAATTATAACAATGAGTCATACTGTGAGTGTTCCATCTATACATGTGTCTGGGTAAGAGGCTATTTATCAACTGTCAGTGTGTTGTGATGTCTGGGTCACGGTGGATGCACATGTGCATGGTGAACAATAGTAGACACCACAAGATTTATAGACTTGTATACTTTATATGTAATGTGATATACCTTAGCTAAACATTGAGTACCGTATTACCCCATATAATCACACATGTGTGATTAATTCAAAAGTTGTAGAGTGACTACTGAGCTAAATATTCCATTACCGTATTAATTATCACATATAGTGGCATATGAGATTCACTGTATATAGATGTGTAGTGAATATAATATAAATATTCCAGTACCGTATTATCACATATAGTGGCACATGTCAGATTCACTGTATATAGATGTGTAGTGAATATAATATAAATATTCCAGTACCGTATTATCACATATAGTGGCACATGTCAGATTCACTGTATATAGATGTGTAGTGAATATAATATAAATATTCCATTACCGTATTACCACATATAGTAGCACATGTCAGATTCACTGTATATAGATGTGTAGTGAATATAATATAAATATTCCAGTACCGTATTACCAAATATAGTGGCACATATGAGATTCACTGTATATAGATGTGTAGTGAATATAATATAAATATTCCAGTACCGTATTACCACATATAGTGGCATATGAGATTCACTGTATATAGATGTGTAGTGAATATAATATAAATATTCCATTACCGTATTACCACATATAGTGGCACATGTCAGATTCACTGTATATAGATGTGTAGTGAATATAATATAAATATGCCAGTACCGTATTGTCACATATAGTGGCATATGAGATTCACTGTATATAGATGTGTAGTGAATATAATATAAATATTCCAGTACCGTATTACCACATATAGTGGTACATATAAGATTTACTGTATATAGATGTGTAGTGAATATAATATAAATATTCCAGTACCTTTATATTTATATTTAACAGCTGACCATGTCTACGCAAATATACCAAAACAGAGCATACAGCGAGGCATCAGCCTCCTACCTCCAGCCTACAGCACATGAATATGAGGAGATAGAAGAACAACCCAGGTCCCCTCCAGAGGTTCCCCATCGGTATGAGCACCTACAGATGAGGAGAGCTGAGTCAGGCCGCCGCCCAACAGACAGTGGACGCTGCCCAGCAGATAGCGCCCCCGCAGCAGCTGGCTGCAAGACTCCCCCCTGGTGGGGATGGCTCATCATTGTGATCGGGGTTCTCCTCCTTATTGGAGTCACTGTGGCAATAGTTGCCATATTTGTGTTCAATACCAAAGGTGAGATATTTATCCATTGTATACATTATTTGTTTCACTTTGTACATGAGCAAGGGGTCATGCAATAAATGTTTCAAAAGCCAAGGTATAAGGCAGGTACAATTTCATGTTTACAGACCAACACAGATTAATTTCCACATCTCAAGATTTTTGTTTCAAGTTTTGTTTCCTACCAACTACAACCAGCATGCTACAATTTCAGGCCCAAGTGAAGGAAGCACGTCAGCAGGTCCTACAGGTCCGACACCTATGACGTCACCTACATCACCTGGTGAGCAATGTTTTCATTTCTTACCAATCAGACCTTGTATATCTGTAGTGTTTGTATCTAACTGGTCTGTGATCCCTGCAGATGTAATATGTTTAGACATATTCCCCACACAATGTGCATTAGTCTTGCATCTTTTCTTATAACTTCATAGTCTGAACAGATTCAAAGTATTCTGGAACACCAGGATCTGAAACAAATAAACACCTTTTTCATTTCAGTAAATTTCATTTTGTAGCAAAGATATGTTAGTATTATTGATGCTGTGGTCCTTGTTAATATACAACATGTATATTTATCTGCAGCCCCCACACCTGCCACACCTGCCACGACTACAGCCCCCACGCCTTCCACACCATCACCTACCACAGCTCCTCCCCTCATCCCCACCAGAGGTGAGTCTCATATATACAGTACTAACCCTACACTAGCCAAACCTGCCTTATACCACAGCTTCCCCCCTCATCCCCACCAGAGGTGAGTCTCATATATACAGCAATACTTAGTCAGAGTGTAGGATTCAGGTTGTTACTATGCCTATATCACTACTCCAATGTAAGAGTGTGTATGTCCCTATACACCAATGTAAGAGTGTGTATGTCCCTATACACCAATGTAAGAGTGTGTATGTCCCTATACACCAATGTAAGAGTGTGTATGTCCCTATACACCAATGTAAGAGTGTGTATGTCCCTATACTCCAATGTAAGAGTGTGTATGTCCCTATACTCCAATGTAAGAGTGTGTATGTCCCTTTACTCCAATGTAAGAGTGTGTATGTCCCTATACACCAATGTAAGAGTGTGTAGGTCCCTATACACCAATGTAAGGGTGTGTATGTCCCTATACACCAATGTAAGAGTGTGTATGTGCCTATACTCCAATGTAAGAGTGTGTATGTCCCTATACTCCAATGTAAGAGTGTGTATGTCCCTATACTCCAGTGTAAGAGTGTGTATGTCCCTATACTCCAATGTAAGAGTGTGTATGTCCCTATACTCCAATGTAAGAGTGTGTAGGTCCCTATACACCAATGTAAGAGTGTGTAGGTCCCTATACACCAATGTAAGAGTTTGTATGTCCCTATACACCAATGTAAGAGTGTGTATGTCCCTATACACCAATGTAAGAGTGTGTATGTCCCTATACACCAATGTAAGAGTGTGTATGTATGCCCTATACTCCGATGAAAGAGTGTGTATGTCCCTATACTCCAATGTAAGAGTGGGTATGTCCCTATACACCAATGTAAGAGTGGGTATGTCCCTATACACCAATGTAAGAGTGTGTATGTCTGCCCTATACACCAATGTAAGAGTGTGTATGTCCCTATACTCCAATGTAAGAGTGTGTATGTCCCTATACTCCAATGTAAGAGTGTGTATGTCCCTATACTCCAATGTAAGAGTGTGTATGTCTGCCCTATACACCAATGTAAGAGTGTGTTTGTCCCTATACTCCAATGTCAGAGTGTCTATGTCCCTATACTCCAATGTAAGAGTGTGTATGTCCCTATACACCAATGTAAGAGTGTGTATGTCCCTATACGCCAATGTAAGAGTGTGTATGTCTGCCCTATGCACCAATGTAAGAGTGTGTATGTCCCTATACACCAATGTAAGAGTGTGTATGTCTGCCCTATACTCCAATGTAGGAGTGTGTTTGTCCCTATACTCCAATGTAAGAGTGTGTTTGTCCCTATACTCCAATGTAAGAGTGTGTTTGTCCCTATACGCCAATGTAAGAGTGTGTATGTCCCTATACCCCAATGTAAGAGTGTGTATGACTGCCATATACACCAATGTAAGAGTGTGTATGTCCCTATACTCCAATGTAAGAGTGTGTATGTCTGCCATATACTTTCATGTAAGAGTGTGTATGTCCCTATACCCCAATGTAAGAGTGTGTATGTCTGCCATATACTCCAATGTAAGAGTGTGTATGTCCCTATACTCCAATGTAAGAGTGTGTATGTCCCTATACACCAATGTAAGAGTGTGTATGTCCCTATACTCCAATGTAAGAGTGTGTATGTCCCTATACTCCAATGTAAGAGTGTGTATGTCCCTATACTCCAATGTAAGAATGTGTATGTCCCTATACCCCAATGTAAGAGTGTGTATGTCTGCCCTATAATCCAATGTAAGAGTGTGTATGTCCCTATACTCCAATGTAAGAGTGTGTTTGTCCCTATACCCCAATGTAAGAGTGTGTATGTCCCTATACTCCAATGTAAGAGTGTGTATGTCTGCCCTA
Organism: Sthenelais limicola; assembly: GCA_942159475.1. Taxonomy (NCBI): domain Eukaryota; kingdom Metazoa; phylum Annelida; class Polychaeta; order Phyllodocida; family Sigalionidae; genus Sthenelais; species Sthenelais limicola. Next base: position 83,744,884 of record OW804101.1, on the reverse strand, counting down.
TACTCCAATGTAAGAGTGTGTATGTATGTGCCTATACACCAATGTAAGAGTGTGTATGTGCCTATACACCAATGTAAGAGTGTGTATGTCCCTATCCACCAATGTAAGAGTGTGTATGTCCCTATACACCAATGTAAGAGAGTGTATGTCCCTATACACCAATGTAAGAGAGTGTATGTCCCTATACTCCAATGTAAGAGTGTGTATGTCCCTATACACCAATGTAAGAGAGTGTATGTCCCTATACACCAATGTAAGAGTGTGTATGTCCCTATACACCAATGTAAGAGTGTGTATGTCCCTATACACCAATGTAAGAGTGTGTATGTCTGCCCTATACACCAATGTAAGAGTGTGTATGTCTGCCCTATACCCCAATGTAAGAGTGTGTATGTCCCTATACACCAATGTAAGAGTATGTATGTCCCTATACACCAATGTAAGAGTGTGTATGTCTGCCCTATACACCAATGTAAGAGTGGGTATGTCCCTATACTCCAATGTAAGAGTGTGTGTGTCCCTATACTCCAATGTAAGAGTATGTATGTCTGCCCTATACACCAATGTAAGAGTGTGTATGTCCCTATACTCCAATGTAAGAGTGTGTATGTCCCTATACTCCAATGTAAGATTGTGTATGTCCCTATACACCAATGTAAGAGTGTGTATGTCCCTATACACCAATGTAAGAGTGTGTATGTTCCTATACTCCAATGTAAGAGTGTGTATGTCCCTATACTCCAATGTAAGAGTGTGTATGTCCCTATACTCCAATGTAAGAGTGTGTGTGTCCCTATACTCCAATGTAAGAGTGTGTATGTCCCTATACTCCAATGTAAGAGTGTGTATGTCCCTATACACCAATGTAAGAGTGTGTATCTCTGCCCTATACACCAATGTAAGAGTGTGTATGTCCCTATACACCAATGTAAGAGTGTGTATGTCTGCCCTATACACCAATGTAAGAGTGTGTATGCCCCTATACACCAATGTAAGAGTGTGTATGTCCCTATACACCAATGTAAGAGTGTGTATGTCCCTATACTCCAATGTAAGAGTGTGTATGGCCCTATACACCAATGTTAGAGTTTGCACAATGTGAGTTGAAGCTGATGCTTATAATTTACTATTTATTATACTTCATTGTACGTCTGGTTGCACATGGAGACAATAAAGGCCAACCATCAGTGCCTTGTATTGTAAGGAACAAAGTGTTTGATTCATCAGTTTAACATATTCTGTGTATTTTACTACATGTGTTATATTACAGGTGACTACATCACCCAGTGTGAGATACCTGCAGGATACAGTGGATCTACCCTTATATATGATGTGTGCTGGATGGATGGCACCACCCTGGTGGCTGTACAGTGGGGAGGTAAACAGGTGCTGAGGTACAGTGTAGGGCAGCATGGCTGCACACACACTGTGATGGACATGGGTTATTGGGCTCAACGGGTGGCATGTGATAGAAGCACCAGGATGGTGTATGTAACAGATGCAACTAATGATAGGGTGGTGATGTATGACCTTACTAACGCTGGTGGTAGTGGTGAGGTATGGCAGCCACAGGGTGTGCGGACGCCAGCCCATATAAGTGTGAATGATATGTACATAGTTGTGTGTGAGTATGGTGATATAACCCATGTGTATATGTACAACAAGCAGCGGGTGCTGATACACAAGGTGCAGGTGGTTACTACTGGTGTTGTGGTATACTGGAGCTACCTGACAGCTGGAGGGCTATGGGTGGCAACTACATCAGCTAATCAGGTAGTTATATATAACACCAACACTAACATGTCTAATATAGTGGGAGGGTTGGGAGCTGGAGATCAACAGTTGAATGGAGCATATGGAGTGAGTGGTGGCCCTAATGATGGGTCACTGCTGGTATGTGACTACAATAATGACAGGATCAGTGTATGGAGTGTGGGGGGTGACTTTATGTCACACCTCACCCTGGCAGGCAAACAGGTGAGATACCCTACAGCTATATCAGTGGTTGACAGGGCGGGAGACTCCAGCCTCATGGCTCTCAGTACAGATACTAGTCCACGTGAGCTGCTCATTTACAGCCTGAGTTAATAACCAGGTATTCAGTGCTCTATAAATATCTTCATATTGATGTAAATAGAAAACTTGGGTTAGACACATAGAGTAGGATTTAATATGTTTATTGTTTATATATAAATACTTTTATTCACACGCTGACAAATTAATGATTCTATGTTTTACAATACATCTGGTTCTCAGTTTGCATTGAGGAGTAATATAACGTATATGGGTCAGATTTTCAGAAAATGTACAATTCACCTTCACCACACCTCCCAAATAACCTTATGATAAATTCCAGGTATATCTGAGTATATTTGGGATCGCATTGATTTAAAGTATCAGTTCTGTTATGTTAAACTACATTTTGAAGCTCATTTTTGCCCTAAATCTGGGCTATTTGAAAGGATTAGTGAAGGCGAATTGTACATTTTCTGAAAATCTGACACAGATATGTTATCATAATTATGAACTTTGTTGGATTATATGTATAGGGTGGGACTTATGGATAACAAAGCTTGCGGACTGTCATGATTAGAAACTGTGTTGGTGATGGTTTCAATATATGTACTGCTCTTAGCTTAATTGTTTATGTATAATCACTATAGGTATGACTGTATGGTTTACCAGAATTTGATATATAATAATATTTGATTTATTAGAGTCAGCAATGACCGAGATATTGTGCTGAATAAAAATATTTAAATACAAATGTGATGTGTTTCAGGAAAATAAGTCATAAGTCGCAAAATTTATATTTTTAAAAGTGTTTTTTTCACAAGATGACATTATTGGAATGTTCTGATTTCAGGACGATCTATATAATATATCCTTTAATTCTAAAGGTCCTCATATGGACTACATGTAGTTACTTTACTGTTTATTGACCCCCAGACATATTGGAAACTTTTTTTCAAAAAACGAAAATTTCAACTTAAAATCTAGAAATACTTATAAGATTATTAGACTGTTTACTATCATTGGAATCGGTTTGATCTCATCTGTTCAAATATAATAGTATCTCAAAATCTATTTCTTGTGATTTATGACTCATTTTCCTGAAACACATCACATTTGATTCATTTGAGTCAGCGACGCCTGAGATATAGTGTATTTGTTACATAATGTGAAAATATTTAAATACAAATGTGATGTGTTTCCGGAAAATGAGTCAAAAGTCGCAAAAAATATATTTTTAAAGGTCGTTTATTCACAAGATCGCCTTTTTGGAATGTTTTCATTTTTGATGTATCTAGTAAGATAGGTCTCATGATTACATGGACCAAGTTCCAGGATAGTTTATTTAATATACTCATGCATCTCCAAGATTATCTAATGGAGTACATTTACCTACTTTACCAGTAATTGAAATACAGAAATACTTATTTCATTTCCTTAATGTTTACCACCATTGGAATCGGCTTGATCTCATCTTTCCAAATATAATGATATCTCAGATTCATTTTTTGCGACTTATACAAATACAAACCCATGATGTGCAACATGTTGGCTAATGTCAAGATGACTGACATTATGTAACCTCTAATGTGGTTATTGGTTGAGACTATTTAAGGCATGGTCCGGGCCAGTCTGGTCACTCTCCGCCTGACCCCCAAACCCTCTCTGAGCCCAGGTCAGAACCACTTCTGCCTGGGCGCTCACCGGATCCACACCTCTCAACGACCTTTTCAACTGCAAAATTTCTTTTGTTGATTTTTCTAATAAAAGTTAGGTGGTCTCAAGATGGCTGTAACCAGCCGTTCTTGTTCCAGTTATGAATAATAGACTATCAGGTGAAAAGCAATAAACTGATTGTCATGTGCCACAGTGAAATTATCAAAAGTCAGAAAAACATGAATCTTTAAAAAATGTTTGTCCACAAGTATTCGTGCTCACAATGTTTGTATAGATAGGGCTAATTGTCAGGTTAATAGTCCCACAGTGAAAGAATAAATCATTGCCCCAACTGCTGCCAATGAAAATTGTATTATATTGTAAAATAGTTAAATTAGACTGTAACCAACCCAGCAAATCTGTAAAGATTTATATCTCTGCTTCTAGGATTAGGGCTAGAAATACATTCCAGTCTAAATGTATGTATTGTTAGACTTAAAATATAATACATTCATTAAATGAATCATTCGTCCAACAATTTCCAATGAAAATGACATTTTGGTTTAAAATAATTCAAATCTGTAAACAAACATGTTATGATCTTGAGAGATGCATACGGGTCAGATTCTCACAAAATGCACAATCTACAGTTCTACACATCTTAGATTCTGCTAAATTAGAGTGAAAAATTATGAATACTGAGTATATCTGAGTGTATTCCTTATTGTATTGATACAATAAATCTGTCTGGTTATGTTGAACTGTATTCTGAACCTGATTTGCATCTTAAAATTGGCTTATTTGAGGGGATTGGTGAAGGTCAATTGTACATTTTCTTAAAACTTGACCCATATATTGTAATGTTTCTATGGAGCTCCGGGTCGCCTCCAGCTCTGGAGTAGTACCTCCAGATGCCGCTAGGAGTCTATATTGCAAGCCATGACCATATTTGCAGTTTATACTTGAGTAATTTATCATCATTTAACCATACATGTTATACCATCCAGACTTTAACCATATTACTTGTGACATATTCCACTACTTATGTTCAAGTTTCCATTCATGTAAATATTATATTTATTTCATTATTCCTGTTTAGTATTACAAACTTAATGTTATCTTATGTCAGAAATTATTGATATACCTTCTGTATCTGTTGATATTCGGGGTGAGGAGCAAGGTCTTCACCCAAGCACATAAGGAGGAATAAAGGGCATATGGAAGAAGTATTTCACTCTTGATGTTATATATCGGAGCTGCGTTTGGAACATAGAATATTTCAACCCCTGATCCTTTAACTTTAATAATTATCCAGTCACTTTAGTTCATTTCCTCCCATCTCCTGCTATTGATATTCATAACATATTTATTCTCACAGAAGTAAACTATACGATAACAAAATATCATTATTTAATATCGACTATTATTAAGCCAGAGCCGAAACACAGATGTGCAACGATGGCCACAAAGACATTGGAAAGGACATAGGCAAGAGTCGCAATACATATATATGTAGTAGATTTATAGTGGACACAGAGTTGTCATTAGTGACTCTATTCTACACCAGGACGCCTACATGTCCTGTGCTTGTAGTGTATACCAACTCACTCTACTAGATGTTACGTGACTCAGTTCTGGCTACCAAAGGTACCACAGGTTCCAATCAATTCCCTGCAGGTGTCGCCCTAGTCTCTCTTATTTCAGAGAAAGGATACCTGCTCAAAAAGGCACACAAACACCTTTTTACAGGGATCTGATACACCTAGTTATTTCCATTGCCACATAATGCCCCCTCAACATCTCTAGATCAATGTTTTAAAGTAACACAGTCATCATAGTATTAATAAACAAGTAATGGACGTTTTCCTTCCTCTGCCATGTGTTGGCCCCACTCATACCACTAGCCTACACTAGCAACATTCACCCTCACTGCTCCACCCTAGGTTCATAGCTCAGTGGTAAGTCACTAGCACAGAGAGTGGAAGATTGTGAGTTTGAGCCCCAGTCAGGCAGAAGTCTTTCTCTTTTCTCTGCGTCGCGTAGATGCTCTCATTCTACGTGACAGGGTGGGTCAGTTAGCATGGTGATGGGAATGGCAGGAGAAACAACATATGTGAGGTGTCATGTCAGATATTCATACCGTTTAAAGGAATGGCCCATAAGAGGGAAAACCCACAGATATTTAATGACAGAAACATAGACAATTTCTGATTTTTGCCACCGTTGTTTATGAGTGCTGCAAGAATACCTTGTTAAAATATGAAAAGGACCAATGACGTATTTACTGTCTTACCAGAATTTATTTTTCTGAGTTGACCAGTTAAAGTTTGAATGTTGTGACTGTTCTCACTTACTCCCTCCAGCTGTTCCCGTCAGTGCATGGGGTCCTGATGGGGAATACAAGTTCTAAAGCATAAACATTTAACTTTAAGGAAACACTTTGAGGACATGTTAAAAACTATTAGTTTGGAATATATTGAATTATTGCCAGATGTATCGAATAACTTGGAAATATTGAGGGTAAGTACAATGTGACCTAATAACTTTGAACGTCCTGTTCACTTGCTCCCATCAGGGACCTCTCAGTGAAACCCAGGAGTAAGTTGGGAGGATGGGTCGTCATTCACCAGAGCGATAAAAACGTCACATCACTGATATCAGTTTCTCTTGTTGGGTACTAACGAATTTTGCCCCTTTAAGAGAGTGACGCATCTTATCAACTTGTTATGTTTTAAACATCACTTCTTATTCAGCTGTAACACCACATGTATGCTGTGTCTGTGGATGTGAACTGGTTTCCAACTTACTTCTTAATAAATTACTCTAGTGAATCTACCAATCGTTCGTTTCTCACAAGTGTCAATAAAGTCAGTCAACAAAGGGTTGCCTCAACCAATACTACTTTATTACCCATTAGCACAAGTGTCCGTAGCAGTCCAGAAGCATTGGCTCACTTCAAGGGTCACCAAAGCTTGGTACATACAATAAGGGTGGCAATATGAAAGAGCCGGACAACACATGTCCGTAATACCATTGATGGATGCTGTTTGAAGGGTAAAAGGCAACACAAGTGTTCACAAGTAGTACATAAATTGCATAAGGCCTGAAATGGTTATATATTGTAGTAAAACGGTGGCATATACCAGCTGCTAATATAATAGACTACAAGAATAGAGCAGCACACCTAGCGGTAAGTAAACAGGTTAAATAGACAGGACTTAGAGATATACCAAAGTCACATCAGGGCGTAGCACTTCCACTACATTACTATAATTCACACCTGTTTGTTTCTCCTCCTCAATCATACCAGGGACATATGGGTCGGATTTTCAGAAACTGTACAATTCAACTTCACCAATCTTCTCAAATAAGCCAAATTTCAGATGAAAATAAAGTTCAAAATACAGTTCAACCTAACCAAACTGATGCCTAGTAACAATGCAATGCCGAATATACTCGAATTTACCTAGTGTTGACCAAATTGCAGCTTAATTTTGCAGAATTTACTGAATGTGTACAGCTGCCAATTGTACATTTTCTGAAAATCTGACCCATATATATTATATAGTATATATTATTGCATAATGTTCCTATATATTGTGTGTAGTCTCCCCTGAATTCGGTGGCGGTGGTTGCTAGGCAACCTCACCTAGCTTGTGTGTTCACTCTGATCGCGACCATGACTGCTAATGTACGTGATCGCTTTGTCATCCCAATCACTACCTGTAAGAACCGTGATTTTGACTTGGTATCTCAGTTGTGTTCTCACTTCGCCAAGTTCCCCGCTGAACCGGATGACCCTCTATTCTACAAGTTTGTGCCCGGTAGCCCTCCTACATTTCTTCTATACTCGGACCTGTTGGCTTTTCTGAAACGAATGACTTCCAAACTAGGGTACAATCCCTCGGATATTGGGTTGCATTCTTTGCGCCGCAGTGGGGCTGCTTTCCTTCACAGCATCCGAGTTCCGCTGATTTATATCCGCTCCTTCGGGGACTGGAAGAGCCTTTCAGTCCTCGACTACTTAAAGACCCCACTTACCCGTAAACTTCAGATTGAGTCTGACATTTCTGGAGTGTTGAATGACCTGTCCACTAGACCTATATAGTTACCTCGTATTTAGTCTCAATGATTTTTTCATTTGATTGATTTGTTTGATCCTTGTCTTACTTGATCCTTCTTGTGTTGTTGGGAAAGTTTGGCGGCCACATGGTCGCAACTTCCAGCCGCACCCATGTGTTATTATTATTATTCTATTATTCATTGAACGCAGCTAAAATGTATAGTATATATTATTGCATAATGTTCCTATATATTGTGTGTAGTCTCCCCTGAATTCGGTGGCGGTGGTTGCTAGGCAACCTCACCTAGCTTGTGTGTTCACTCTGATCGCGACCATGACTGCTAATGGGAGCGTTTCGTTGGTACAAAAAAGCTTTAATAAAAGGCGGCCACATGGTCGCAACTTCCAGCCGCACCCATGTGTTATTATTATTATTCTATTATTCATTGAACGCAGCTAAAATGTATATGTGATGTGTTTTACAAAATGAATAACCAGTCACAGAAAGATTAGCCTAGTTCATCTATTCTTACATAGAGGTGCCCTGCGCTTGGGTGTAATAGATAGATAGATAGATAGATAGTCTTTTATTTGCCAATGGTTAATTACAATGAAAGTGACAAATGGGTCGACATGCCTATGTGTCGAAATTTATCAACACATTTCTTCCCACTGTTACGCTATTTAGAATATGTTACGATTTGAGTACAGGTATAATTAATATCTAACGACTAGGGTGAGGTTTACGTAGTAAAGTACATTACCATACACTAACATGGGCGATTATACAGTTATTCGCTTCCATGAATGACAAGTATTTTATAGCAGTATCAGGATAAATAATATCCATAGACTAGGGTGTGGTTCATATAGTTAAATACATGACTATACATTACAATGAGCGATTTTTCAATCCGCTTCTATTTCTGTTTAAAATGACTAAATCTCAATATACTTTGAGATTTAATTAGTGAAGATCATGACCAGTGTTAAGATACAGGATGAACATAAACAAGTAAAAAATACATTTTACTGGAGACATTGACTTTCAAGTAAGTACAAATGGAGTGTAATATAGGTAATATTTAGCGGTACAAGTGGTAAAACACAGTATAATAACAAGGTTAACATAAGAGTGAGATTTCCGCTAAGAGGAAGGTCCACAACGAATAGGGTGCTCTGTACTGAGTTTTGGTTGAAATGGTAATAGATTAAGGGAGTTTACTTCAGGGTTTCTTCAGCATATGTCCTGAGAGATTTTCTTGTGTCAAGATTCTGGATCTCTGCTGGGAGAGCATTCCATGCGTGGACAGCTTTATAAATAAAGCTATTTTTATAAATGGATAATTTTGGTGGAACTAATTTTAGGTTTTTTCGGTTACCAGCATGGCTCCTGGTTGGGAGAGCTCTTTTATCTAGATTTTCGTCCTTTTGGGCCAGATAGTAAGCACATTCGAGTAGGTGGACCTTCCTTCTGGACTCATTTGGTAGTATTTTCATTGAACTCAGTTCCCTTTCAACATTTGTTCTTTTTTGAAGGTTGTATGTAGCTCTTACCGCACTGTTTAACAGTGATTGTAATCGGTTTAGTAGGCTCTTGTTCGAGCTGGCATAGTAAACATCGCCATAATCAATGTTGGGTATTATTAACATCTTAGTAATGTCGGTTTTTACCTTCATAGGGAGTATGTACCTAGCATCAGACAGTAGCTTGACCTTCCATCTTACATTGTTTACGGTCTTCGCTAGTTGTGGTTTGAATGATAATTTCTGGTCAATCAATAGACCCAGGTAAGAGTATTCCTCAGCTTGAAGAATTTGTTCTCTGCCCAGGGTAAGGTTAACAATATCATTGGTAGGGGTGTTCTTGCTAATTCTTTTTGGTTTAAAGGTTATATATTTAGTCTTAGAGACATTCATTGATATTTTGTTGGACTTGCACCAGGTGTCTATGGTATTTAGGTCTTGTTGAAGGTAATTATTGATTTGATCTTCTTTTTTGTTACTATAGACAAGGACTGTGTCGTCCGCATAGTGTTGAATTTTGGAATTTTGGACTACCTGGTGCATGTCATTGATGTATATTGTGAATAGGATAGGTCCTAAAATAGTTCCTTGGGGGACGCCGAAGGTTATTTTACCCGGGGCAGAGAGCGTACCATTTACCTTTACATTTTGTGCTCTATCACTAAGATAGTGCCTGAACCATTTATTTTCTTTCCCGGATATTCCAATCTTTTCTAATTCATCTAATAATTTATTGTGGTGAACCGTATCAAATGCTTTCTTGAAATCAAGAAATATTGCAGTTGTGGTGTTACCAGAATTTAAATTTTCGTATATGGGCCCCAGCAAGTCAATGTGTGCTTGATTAACAGACATTCCTTGGCGAAACCCATATTGTTTAGTGTAGTATATTTTATTGTTCTCCATATATAGTGATAATTGGGTCTGGACAACTTTCTCTAAGATCTTTGCAGCCATACTTATCCCAGAAATGGGCCTATAATTGTTGGGAGTGTCTCGTGGGCCAGTTTTATGTAAGGGGGTGACCACTGACCTCTTAAAGGCAGCAGGGACGATGGAGGTTGATAAGGAGAGGTTCAGCAGGTAAGTCAGCTGTAGCACTAAGGCCAGAAAACAGTCTCTCAGAATCTTTCCTGGGATCGTGGGGATGCCAGAATTCTTATTCGAATCAAGTTTCAGGATTATTTTTTTTACTTCTAAGGGGGTGACGGGCTTAAAACTAAAGTCTGCATAGTCACGATTACCTTCTTTTTCCCTTTGTAAGTCATGCATGCGATTTTCAGACTCTGTGTCAGGTTCTGCAATTTTTCCAGCCAGGGTTGGGCCGACCTCTAAAAAGAATTTATTAAATGTATCAGATACATTGTCGGGGCTCTGTCCATCAGTAGATGAATTAGCTAGGAGTATCTCTCTATTTATTTTTAGTTTCTCAGGGCTGACTACTGTCCTGATCGTCTTCCAGACGGCTCTTGGATTATTCTTATTTTGTGTGAGCTTATCCCTTATTAGATTTCCCTTTTTCTTTTTACAGAGGGAGGTGATCTTGTTTTTTAATACCTTTGACTCATTTAGCAGATCTTTGTCTTTAGTTCTGATAGACTTTGTGAATTTTTTGTCTCTTTCATTCATGAGGGTTGTTATGTCAGGGGTCATCCACTCCTGTTTTCTTCTTACATTATGAAATTTTTCGAGAGGGCACATTCTGTCAATAAAGCGAGTTATATATTCAATCATGACTTCCCATCAAAAATTCGGGTCAAGACTCCTATAAAAGTGAGTCCAGTCCTGGTCAAGTAAAATCTCATTCAGTATTCTCTGGTCCAAGAATGTTGTTTTTCTAGCAGTAAATGAACTAGTCTGGTATTTATTTCTTTTCTTCTTTAGTGTAATATAGATTGGGTAGTGATCCGAGGTATAGTTTTTAATTATACCTGTAAACTGGACAATTTTGGAATTTGTGAAAATATGATCAAGCAAGGAGGCAGAGGTTAGTGTGCTCCTAGTTGGTTGAGATATTTGTTGAATGAGACCATACCTTTCAAAGACGGAGAGTAAGTCATTGACCTTATTTCCATTATTTTTGGTATCAAGGAGGTCGATATTTAAATCTCCAGTTACAATTACATCATTTGAGTGGTTGATTTTTTACAATAGCGTTTCGAGCAATGTTAAACCCATTTGAACCTGGGCTCCAGGCGGTCTGTACACATTAACAATTATACATGGTTTACACTGACCTCTTTTTACTTTTACAACTTGTATCTCAATATTTTCATTCATGGTACATAAATTAGCAAAGACATCAGGGTCAGTTTGGTGGTCGTCTCTTACATATATTCCGAGTCCACCACCTCTTTTCTTACCTTGTCTGTCTTGTCTATAGAAGTTATAGCCATCAATGTGACATGCGTTGTCATTGGTATGGGGCTGAAGCCATGTTTCTGTCAGACAAATGATATTCAAGTTGTTATTTGCATCGCTGACACAGTGGTGGAGATTATTGAAATTTTTAAGCAGACTTCTAATGTTCCACCCCACTAGATTAAAGCGTTTGATATTTTTTAAAGCTGCGAATGTGTCTAGGGGTTTCTCTGACATGACAACTAGGAAATTAGGGTAGGTAATATACTGTCCGGTAGCAACAGTTAGTACATAAGTGAAGAGTATTACAAATCGTCAGATACAACAAACAGTTTGAGTAATATAACAATCGGTACAGTTTAAGTCTAGGTATAAGACTGGTTTACAACTAGTTAACTAGTTAATGTAGTGCGTTACTGGTTATAAAATGTGCCAGTCACTCGAATACTGTATGGCTCTGTGCACAGAGATATACTTTGCTTGGTCATGAAAAATAAAAGTTAATTTTAGGTATAGGACTAGTTATGACTAGTTCACTACATGATTCAAGTGGAATTGTTTCAAGAGTGGTTGGCCACACGAGTACAGCATGGCTTTGCGTACATAGAAGTTACATCAGTAGCTTTCCGAAGATAAACAAGGGCGAGCGATAATATAGTAGTCATTGTTGTTTTGTACGTGATAGACATATGAATGTAACTAAATATAAAATGACTCAGTCCTCTAGTTCAGAATGTTCTCAGGCTTTTTCTATGAGGGTAAGACGAGTTTTCCTGATCATCTCTCCTTGTATATTTTTCCCATTGAAACGCCTTGACGAGACGATGTTCGTTTGCGTGTGAAAGTCGGGGAACAGGAAGCCGGTGCCCCATCTCTTGCTTGCAGTTACCTCTTTAATTCACGTATTTCTCTTTTTTTAGTTTATCAGCGAGATTGTCATTTTGGTCGAATTTCTTTGTGGTTAATTCCATGAGTAATTTGTCCTCGTTGTTTTGGAAGTCTTGGGTCGATTTGATGTTCCTGGTGATGATCTTGGCCCCGTAGGCAGATGCACACGCTTCGACTTCACAAGCCACTTCGGTTTTTCCCGCCGATAGCGCCTTTAGAGCCTGGAAGGCGTGTTCGACCGATTTATATTCGACATCGTTGTGGTTGATTTTTGCGGGGTAGAAATTAGACATGTAGCTGTAGGTTCCGTAATAGCCAATGCCTTTACCATCATCAACTAGTATTTGTGAGGCTATATCAGTTGTACAGCCTTCAGGAAGAAATTCCAGGTCCCTCACGGCGAAAGTATCATTATCAAGTTTAATGTGATTATAAAAGATGGATGCTTCTAGTTTTTTCTTCTTCATTAAAGCCAGGCAGTTATCCATGACTTTTTTCTCGTGGGGATAGATTTGCAGTCCAGTGAGATTTACCCACAAAGATTTATAGCATTCATCAGCGTTATTGATTTTTATTAACTGTTCGACTAGTGTGTTTCTCATGTTAGTGTCAACTAGCTTTATGAGGACAGGCCTGATTATGTCTTCGTCGTATAAACCTACTCTGTAGGCTTCTTCAAGGCCCTCTTTGGTGAAGGCCGGATCTATTATTGTTATTAATTCAGTGATTCGATCAGGCACATTTTCCTGTTTATCCTCTGATAGATCCTCTAGAATTACTATTTTATTATTATAATCCTGTTTCTTTTTGGACTTCCTTTCTGTATTCTGATCTTTGTTTTTTGACTTTGATTTTGTTGTCTCAATGTCGGTTCCTTTTTTCTTGTCTTTTTTCGATTGCACCAGCTGGAATTCGTTGGCTTGCTTCTGAGGATTTAAATCTAAATTCATGGAATCCAATTTCTTTTGAATCTCATACTGTTGTTGCCTTAGTTTTTCCATGGTCGAGGCAATCTCTTGTTGCTTGTCCTCTACATCTCTTTTTGCATGCTTGAGGTAGTTATGGACATTGTCTTCAACTGCAGGTTTTAATTCTTTTAGACATTTGTCTTGATCTTTATCTAAAGAATCAACTTTTTGCTCTAGATTGTTCAATTTCAGTTTCTGATCGGTTAATTCTGCGCTGAAGGTATTGTTGCCATTTATGATATTTGTGAGTTTGCTCTCAATGGATTTCGTATACAATTCTAGGTTTGTGGCCATTTGTATGATCAAATCATTTTGGGTGGATAATTGGTACTGATTATGGTGCTGGAATACCATGTCCATATAGCTGGGACCATAATGTTGGCCACTATGTTGATTATATGGAACCATATTGGACTGTTGTTGGGGTTGCTTGGGTTGTTGGGGTTGTTGAGGCATTATATGTTGCATACCTTGAACTTGACTTTGCATGGTTTGGTTCGATGTATAATAACTTGCAGGTATCATGTTATTATTTTGTAAGGCCTGCTGCACCTGTGCTGGGTTCATGAAGGGCATCGGTGCAGGAGTTTGGTTCATCTGTTGTTGTGTATGGGGCATCTGCTGAGATGTCGACTGACTAGATGAATGAGCTCCAAAATATTGATTTGACATAGGGTCAGAGTTTGTAGGCTGCTGCATGTTAGGAGTCGATTGACCAGATGAACGAGCTCCTAAATATTGATTTGACATATTGTCAGAGTTAATAGGCTGCATGTTAGAGGCAATAGGTATTTCCTCTTGGTTATCAATGTAATTCTCAATTATTTCGATACTGTCATCCAGTGCCGAAAGGTATAATGTTGGGTTTGATAGTTCATACGATAGGTTGTATGGCGACTGGATCGGTGAAGGTAGGGTTGTGTTGACGGTGTATGCAGGGCTGTGTCCCGGCATAGGCGTCGATGCCTTCTGTTCCATATGCTATCAACCATGCGATTGGATTATCTGTTTTAGATCGTATTTAAGTGTCCCGATTTTGATCATGACTTTGATTTTGGTAATCCCAAGGTCTGATTGTATGTTATGGTATGTTTTGAAGCATTTTTCATCTTAATCCACCGTAAATCCCTGCGCACGATGCTGTAGGCGATAATAGGCGATAATCTATGATTATCCCGCCCGGAAGTGAGGATTATAGTGGCATCTCTGATCGATTCAAAATCCGAGATTTCTTTTCCAAATATCTTGTTTTAGAAGTACTGGACAATAGTGTCCGTTTGTCAGTACATTCCAGGAGTGTTCATAATCGTTCAGAACTGGATGATCCAAGCGATTCTGCTTTGTGTATAGTTATAACATAGTTGCTACCGGCAGCGGTTTTGGTGCGTTACCTACTCATTCTTGTTGAGTCCCTCAATATGACCTGGTATGATTGAGGAGGAGAAACAAACAGGTGTGAATTATAGTAATGTACGCCCTGATGTGACTTTGGTATATCTCTAAGTCCTGTCTATTTAACCTGTTTACTTACCGCTAGGTGTGCTGCTCTATTCTTGTAGTCTATTTGTACCCTTATTGCATTACTTAACCCTATCTATAATACTCCTGTAAGAGTTCTCTATCACTATGTTCTCCATATATTATTCTGTACTCTGTGTATTGCCATTTACACTATACTTGATATGTACTCTTGTTGGTGCTACCTGTTGTATGTACGGAAGAATATTGACTACCTTGTCCGGAACTCCGGACTCTGGGCCGTTTCCACGGACTGGACGAATAAAGAGAACTACAGGGAATTGTGCCTTGTTAAGTTGTTTATTCGGATCATAGAGCGAATCACTACATATCTATATTTGAAACAGATTTTGCAGTGTTTATGGGTGGACCATTACTCGTAAAGTAGCTAAATATATACTATGCTATAAGATGGCCTTCTAAATGCAACGATACATTTAATACACTGTCATGAGATTTGGGACATGCATTATATATCTCAAAGCGCTAAACCCTTAAAAAATGATAACATTCCAACAAGGAGATCTTCTGAACAAAACACATTGACAAATATCCATATTTGAACATGTGACTCATTTTCCTGGAGCGCATCACATATGTAGTATTTGTAATGAATTGACTGTCACACAGACAGGCACTTGATGGTCCGGGTGGCGCAGTATTAAACACACAATCAAGTCCTCGATCCTTGACAGAATCCTGTAGATAACACTTGGCACTTCATAGCATAGAGTTGGAGGGACAATGGTGTCTTATCAGCCAGTCTGGGGGAGGGGAGGCAGGGTGGGGGAGGGGGGAGGGGGCAGGGTGGGGGGGAGGCAGGGTGGGGGGGGGAGGCAGGGTGGGGGGGGTAGCAGGGTGGGCCGGGTGGGGGAGGGGGCCGGGTGGGCAGGGAGAGGGGGTGCAGGGTTGGGGGAGGCAGGGAGAGGGGGTGCAGTGTTGGGGGGGAGGCAGGGAGAGGGGGTGCAGGGGAGGCAGGGTGGGCAGGGAGAGGGGGTGCAGGGTTAGGGGGCAGGGAGAAGGGGTGCAGGGTGGGCAGGGTGGGGGGGTGCAGGGTTGAGGGGAGGCAGGGAGAGGGGGTGCAGGGTTAGGGGGGGGCAGGGAGAGGGGAGGCAGGGTTAGGGGGGCAGGGAGAAGGGTGCAGGGGAGGCAGGGTGGGGGGGTGCAGGGTTGAGGGGAGGCAGGGAGAAGGGGTGCAGTGTTGGGGAGGGGCAGGGAGAAGGGGTGCAGGGTGGGCAGGGTGGGGGGGACAGGAGGTGATAAGGAGATACGGTCTGGTACAGAGACCAAGGTGTACTTGTGTTAGACCGACACGGTGGCTGAGTGTTAGGGCACGGGAGTGGGTGCTCCAGCACAGATAGGCAGACCCTCCATCATGCTCCATCATAATAATACCTTTAAACAAGATTGAGATATCAGTGGGATACTTATAGGGGAATGGAAAGGAGGTAGGGTACTCTCCTTCAAGAGTATTATCATTCCAATGTGTTGTTATTTAACCTATCTATTCTGAGTACTACACTCCACAAGTATATCTAAACCTGAAAGCATTGTAAAGTAAATGCAATAAATTTATCACAAATGTAGGGTTGACACGTCAAAAAGGTACTCGTAATATGAATGTCGATGTTCTCTTGACCCCTATATCTGATACAATTTTCGGTGAAATACAAGAACTAGATATTTATTCCCAGAGGGTATTTCTCTTTCACTTTAGGCATACGCATGGTATGCATATTCAGGCATGTATTTTGGTAGGAAGCATGTGTGAAGCCTATAAATGACATATTTGAACTTGGCTCTATCAAGAAACATTCTAGATCGACTCATTGCATTAAAAGTGGTATTATTAATTACAAATTCTGAATATTTATTGCATTAAGGATGATGTGCCGTGATTATGCCACCCTAAACAAGTTGTATATGATGTCCTATGAAAGATACAGTAACAAGTCAGTGCATATTATGCGCTTATGGGTGGCCTGAATGTCATAAGATATAACTTGGTACTTAGGACTATTGATAGAATTTTGTTCAATCTCATTGTTATTGTGCTGTGATATCTTAATGGTGTCTACTAAATTAAGGTATATACTTTTTAGATGGGTGATATTAAATAGAAAGAAATACCAGTTATAGAAGTTCTGACTGTCTTAATTTAAAGTGCCAAGGAATTCTTAACATTTATTTACATTTTATATGAATATATGACGTCCATTGGTCTGATATTTCCCCAGTTCTGTTATAATGGCATACGCACGGTATAGGCATACTCATGGCACGTTTCTCATGGTCTTGATGATTATTTCAAATGCGTTTTGGCATCATAAACAGGAGATACACTGTTTATTACCTTGAATAAGGGTCCAACTTATGTATACATGTTTAAAGTTAAATATGTTAATTTGCTGAGATATGAATATACATATTGCATACGCATGGTATGCAGAAAAGTTGACTATACTGTATGTCTCTTTACTATTTCATTGATAAGCAGAAAATGGTGGTATATTGACAATTTGTTCTGGTTTCCTTCGAAACTAGAGTACTTCTACCATCATATGGATACATATACGCCTAAATTGCCCTTATGATAGTTATAAGATTGAGAAGACAATGTCTAGGCATACGCACGGTATACCTTGGGTTGACTATTACATTGTAAAATTGACAAGCCCAAATTGTCTAATTTTAAGTTAAAGTTGTCTCATTCAGCCAGACATTCGTCGCGCCCCTACCGGCCAGAAGGCTACCCACACTTTCTTACCGCCACAACGCTCGCGGATTTCTTATCATCCCAAAGTCCAAAGGTACAGGTGAGGTCCAGGTCTGACCGTTATCTCAAAGTCAATCACGTGGGAAAGGAGGGGAGGGGCTGACCGCCAGGTCAGGGGAGGGGAGGGAATACTGATTAAAGAGTGGGAGGGAGAAGGGAGGGGAGATAACCCCGTGACCTGGTCACCACCCAAAGAGATTGGTCAGAGTGGCAGTGGTCACTCTGAGCCTCGTTTTAATAAGTGTCTGTCATTGTTATCCTGTGGCTGATTGGATCTCTAATCTAACCTGTCAATTAATTGGACCAACGGGACCAAAGCCAATCAGCGCAGGACCAGTGTATTTCGTCCTAATCTGTCTAGTATAAAAATAAAGGAAAGATGAACGTCGGTCTCTTCCGAGGCTGGTACTGATTTGAAGCATACATCTCTGTGTGTTGCGTTGATTAATTTCTCGCCCAACTACTGACCCTGAATTATTACGAAGAATGACCCGCATTTCTTCATTGGCGACCATGATTAGGGGCTAGTTAGTTGGTCAGATCGGTATCCGACCTTAGAAGCAAGCAAAAGGAGTCAGGTGAGTGTGCCTTTTTCAAAAACTGCCATTGTATTTATGGGTGTTGTATGTTTGGGACTCTGAGCTGGGCTTTTATTGGAAGGTGCATTAGCTGATCACACAAGTATTATCTTACTTTATCCTGTAGAGATTGTATTTTAGACATGCCACCGGCGGAAAGAATTGAGTATCTGGAAGAGTTCCCACAATACCTCGAAGCTGAGGATATTTTCCTAGAGGAGATATTCAATGATGGTTATCCACCGATCGCAGAACCTGAGGATTGGAACGACTGCGTAGGCACCTCTGAAAGTGTGATTCAGTTCAGCAGTGAACAGCTAGAAACTATGTCTTACCATGTAATGAGTAAGAATAGGGACTAAAGAGATCAAAGTTTTTGTTTTTGGAAATACCTGCACAAAAATTGTTACGTTGGATCTAGGCAAAAATTAATATTCCAAATTCTCTATATAGAAATAGAATATTCCAAATCAAGCAGGTAATAGTAATTCATCTTTACACATAATCAGCTAATTCAAGTACCTCCAAAATGGCGTTGACAACACCCATTAACTGGGATATCACCGCAGAAGAGGTAAATGCACTCAATGATGCTGATCGTAAAGCACACTATGCGTCAATAGATGTAGTTAGAAGGCGTATGGAGAGACATGCAACCTTGCTGGGTCCTAACGATGGGACCAACAAAGAATCACTCAGAGAGTGGTTAGAGGGGTTGGACAGAGTTAGAATCACAGTAGGGGCACATGATAACATAGCCATAGAAGCAGTTATATTGTTAGCGCAGGGATCATTAGCACGTTCCATCGAATCTTATGTAGAAGCACGGGGAGATGAACGCACATGGGAGGGTGTAAAACAGGAAATAATTCGCTTGTTTATGGGAGAAGAGGAGACCACTCAACTTAGAGAGAAGTTGAAGGGGATCCATCAACTCCCATACGAAGACATACGAATTTATGGCCGTAAATACCTGGAAACAGCTATGAGGGCTTATGAACCAGGCATTTTGGCCTTGCCTGTAATTCAGTCACAATTAGCTCGAGATTTTATACGTGGGCTCACCGATAGACAGGTATGGTGCGAGGTATTCTCAACAAGACCAGAGACTTTGGGGGAAGCAATTGACCTGGCGACAACGGCAGCGTATACCCATACGTTAGCCGATGCTCCAGCTAGAGGTGAAAGGAGAGAGGAACCTATGGAAATAGGCGCCTTACTCCCAAAACTTCGGACGCCAACCCAAACTCTGACTCCACCGACCCCTACTGGGGAGACCAATATTGAAACAAAAGCTGTGATGGACGAATTAAAAACATTAAGAAATATGGTAGAACTCTTAGGGAGGGAAAGATCTCAACCTTCATCGGTAACAGTTCATGCACCACCAGTTCAGAACCAGACTCAGTTTCCCTTTGTGCAACCATCCTATTTGCCTGCATTTCCGCCTTATAGCGCTCCAAACCCTGCCCCGGTTGCCAATTCTAATCAGGTAGAGTCACAACAGGGTCAGAAAAGGAAGGGAGGGGCACAGAAGGGGGGAAAAAGGTTTAGAGGTAAGAATACTTGCTATGAATGTGGATTAGAGGGACATTTTGCTAGAGAATGCCCTACTCGATTCGCACAAATGAGAGCGGCTGTACGGCCAGACATGGAAGAAGTAATGGATAACAAAATGCAACCCGTTATAGCGGCTATACAAGCATTGACTCCCAGAGTTCCCACAAACCCCTTTGTTCTCCCTTCGGGGGAATAAATTCGCCGGATAAGCGGTTTCGTGTGGCCCTTCCTGTGGCGGGAAGGAAAGCACAAGCACTTATCGACACCGGCGCCACTAGAAGTTTAGTTAAGTATGATTTGTGGAAACATTTCAATAAGGTAAACCACCGACCGTTAATTTTGGAACAAGGTGAACAATTACGGTCACTGAGTGGTCACGCTTTGCAGTCAGAAGGCAGGGCGATAATTAAGGCTGGGGGTAGTCATCTTCCTGTATACGTTGTTAAAAACCTCCAACACGATCTCCTACTAGGGGACGATGCTCTGGACATTTTGGATTCAGTAATCTGGCACAGAAAAAGAATCATACGTCTAGGAGGTAGAGAATATAAAAGTCAAACGGTAGAAGAAGAAATAGATTCTGAATTTGCTTCCCTCAAAACAGAGGAAGAAATCTGGGAAGAAAGATACCCAGAAGTTTTTGGCAAAAATGGTAAATTAGGCATAGTAAAAGATGTATACATGGAGATTGACACGGGGAATGCCCGCCCTATTAATCAGAGACCTTATCGCCTTCCCTTAAACAAAAAGCTGATAGTAGATAAGGAGATTGACGAAATGCTTGAGTTAGGTGTGATTGAACCAAGCTCGTCACCATGGGCTAGTCCCATAACTTTAGTACCTAAGAAAGATGGGGAAACCAGATTCTGTTCAGATTTTAGAAAATTAAATTCTGTCACCAAGAAAGATGCCCACCCCCTACCAAATATACAAGATATCTTTGATAGTCTAACAGGAGCAGCGATCTTTTCCACTCTAGATCTCAAATCTGGGTATTGGCAAGTCCAAATGCACCCTGAAAGCATAGAGAAAACGGCCTTTGTCTGCCATAGAGGTTTATTTCAATGGCGTAGAATGCCTTTCGGATTAACTAATGCCCCGGCTGTGTTTCAAAGGGCAATGAACCGGATATTCGCCAAATATATTGGGAAATTTCTTGGTATATTCATCGATGACCTGGTGATTTATTCTAAAACACGGGAGGAGCACGAAAAACATCTCAAAATCATTTTTGACACTTTATCCGAACATGGTATTACCATCAAAAAGAGTAAATGTAAATTCTTTCAAGACAAGGTTGATCTTCTGGGCTTTCAGGTGTCTAAACAAGGGATAAATTCACATCCGGACAAAGTCAAAGCCATTCGAGAAATGCTCCCGCCTGACAGTGTGTCCGCCATTAGATCTTTTCTAGGTTGTTGTGGATATTATCGTCAGTGTATTCCTGACTATGCAAGAATTGTAACACCTTTGGTGGCGTTAACAAAGAAACATGCTAGATTTAAATGGGGTCCTGAACAACAAGAAGCGTTCGAAACATTAAAAGACGTTCTTACTTCAGACCAAATCATGGCTCATCCACAACCTGGAAAAGCTTATAAGCTCTATACAGATGCCTGTCAATATGCAGTGGGATCCATACTCGTCCAGTCTGATGAGAATGGAGTGGAAAGACCAGTTCAGTATATTTCAAAACAACTCTCAGGTCCCCAACTCAAATGGGCGACTATAGAAAAGGAGGCTTTTGCCATTATTTATGCTCTAACTAAACTTAGACCATATCTATATGGCAGTGATTTTACCATCTATACTGACCATAAACCCCTCAAATCGCTCTTTCTTGGTGAGGTTAAAAATACAAAAATTCAGCGTTGGGCTGTTTTAATAGCAGAATACGGTGCCCCCATCGAATATAGACAAGGTAAGAACAATGTACGGGCTGATATGTTATCTCGCATAAAGACTCATGAAACTTATGACCAGGGGGAGGGGAACGCTCTCAGTAATTTTGAAGTAGGTGCCCTCGAGGAAACAGAGGAAATCCCCTGGGAGTTTGATCAGCTTGAGCGAGAACAAGTCAGAACAGAGCAGCAACAGATGGCTGAGTATCAGTTGGGCCTAGAGGAGGTGGACGATTACACACTAATCAACGGATTATTGTTTACAATCATGTCCCCACCCAATAAACCAGCTTATCCTAGATTGGTGTTGCCGCAATCAGCTCGTTACAGAGTGATAAGAAGAGCACACACTGAAGTGGGCCATCAGGGAATGAGAAAAACCCTTGATAGGATATTAGAGGCCTACAAGTGGCCTACTATGAGGAAAGATACCCTCCGTGTGTTGAGTAATTGTGATAAGTGTGCAGTAAATCGTGCAGGTCAAGATAAGGTTGCTCCCACAGCTATGCCTATAGCAAGGTACCCAGGTCAGATAGTGGGAATGGATTTATGTGGTCCTTTTCCTGTTTCAGACAATGGGAATCGTTATATTATAGTTGTAATTGATCATTGTAGTGGATGGGCGGAAGTTAAACCTATTGATAGAAAAACTGGGAAAAATATAGCTGACTATCTGGCAAATGAATATGTACCCCGGTACGGGCCCCCAGAGGTAATCATTACTGACAGGGGTCTAGAATTCATGAATCAACAAGTCGAAGGTTATTTAAGATCCATTGGGACGCAAGTCAGACATACTTCTGGCTGGCACCCCCAAACTAACGGTAAGACGGAGAGGTTTAACAAAAGCTTTAAGAATATCCTAAAAAAATTCATCAATGCGCGACCAGCAGAGTGGGAGAATCAACTCGGACCCACACTTTGGGCCCATAGAGTCTCCACCTCTTCAGTCACGAATTTCACTCCCTATTTTCTCACCTTTGGTCGTCAACCCCCGGTCCCCTTTGTTAAGATCTTCCCTGGGCCGGATGGTACAGAACCCCAAGTGTTAAGTGAACGATTACAAGCCCTCACAGATGCTTTCCGGGTGGCTGCAGAAAATACTGAAGCTAGCCGTAAGTATAATTATGAGAGGCTTAGAGCTCGAGCAAATGCTGGTGACTTACGTGTAGGTGACTCAGTAGTTGTATTAGCAGGCGCCAGAGCGCCCCTAGATCCTAGATGGGATCATGGGTATACAGTCCTAGGTGTAAAGGGGGCTGTAGTGATCGTAAGAGACCCACAAGGTCAGAGAAAACTAATAAATCGGGAGAGAATAAAATTGGTATCTGGGGATATTGCTTGGGATACAGTTAGGAATAGGCAAAACAGGGCAGGCCAAGGCAGGCGCAATCGGGCGAGAATACGGGCTCGGGCAGCGAGGCCACTCCCCCCTGAACCTCCTGGGCAAAATCTAAATGTTGACCCCAATGCTTTAATACATGAACCTTTGCTTCCACCTGTGAATCAAGTCTATCTCCAGGCGGAAGATCCAGCTGTAGGTGGCGCTGCGGACGTGGAAATGGTACCGGAAGTCGAGGAAGAATTCTATTCAGCCGACGAAGATATGGGTAGTGACGTGGACCAACCAGAGGTTCCGGATCCGCCCCGTCGTCCTCCTTATAATGCTGACCAGAACCAAGCCTTGGTCATTCCACCACCGGCTCCAGCACCGTTCACACCACCTCAGATGAGGTACAGGACTCCTGC
The DNA here is from genome assembly GCA_942159475.1 of Sthenelais limicola. Lineage (NCBI taxonomy): Eukaryota > Metazoa > Annelida > Polychaeta > Phyllodocida > Sigalionidae > Sthenelais > Sthenelais limicola. The sequence goes on along the minus strand of OW804101.1, from coordinate 83,721,326 downwards.
AAACATAGAAGAGACTCCAGTTAACCCAACTGGAAGAGCAACACCTAGGACTCCAAGTACTCCTCTACCACCTCCTCATATACGCACCAGGTCTCAGACAAGGGCCTTGATAGCAGCTCCGCGGATTGTGCTCCCACCAGACAATCCTCAGCGTCATTTACATAGGCGTTTCCATGCCAAGCGGAGAGTGCCTGCTATCCCTAGAGAGCCTAGTCCACTGAAGGAGAGCGAGCCTAAACCTGGAAAGAGAGCAAAAAGAACATCAGCTTCTACTGACCAAGTACCGGACACGCAGGCAACCTCAGCACCAGATGCACAAGATGGCGGTGGGGACAGTGACTAAGGGGTTACTGTTGCTCACCTGTTACCTCATTTGCAGCCAAGCAGACATCTTCGAGGAAGAAGGTGTGCTGGTATACTCGGCTGGGGAGGTAAGGGCCCTCACAGCAACATGGACTGCATTAATGTTCCTCCAGCCCCCTGCTCCTCCGCCTATGGAGTCGTGGCTCCACATCCTTGAATCTAAGATGGAAGGACTACACGAGCAGCAAGTGGTAGGAATCACCGACCTCAGAACATGGCGGCTTCATGTTCAATTCATCAAGGATCATCTACCCACTCCACCAGTTCGCACGAAGCGAGCTCTGCTAGGAGTGGTAGGAATGATCAGCCGATCTCTCTTCGGTACAGCTACCACAGACCAGATCGACGAGCTCCGAGCGGCAGTGGAGGCATCGCAGGCAGGCCTCAGTGTGATGTCTCACTTCCAGTCAGAGATGGTTTCTGTGGTAAACCAGACCCGTCTGTTCCTACGAGAGAATCGAGTCGACATCCAAAACCTGCAAGAGATAAGCCAAAATCTGACTGACCAGGTATCTGAAATTGTTCATCATTTAAATGGTTTTTCTAGAGATATTCATCGTATGCATATGAGAAGAGAGGTTGATCAGGCCCTAAGCCAAGTTGACCGCATTATGCTGGTATATTATAAGCAAATTGATTTATTCCATCGCCAGAGAACACACCTAGAGCACGGGTACTTGACTGATGAAATATTACCTGAAGTACATTTAAATGAAATTCTTCACCAATTGAGTGAGAGGGGACACCAACCAATAGACGATGTTCGTTGGTACTACAGAAGTGTACAAGTTCAAATCATATCTGAGTCCGACGAGCAATTAGTTTATCAGGTGGTCATCCCTGCAGTTTCGGCTACTAAGTATTTACACTATTAACTAAGGTATTTCCCTACCCCTTATGGGCCATCCTACCTCAAAATCATCAAGGGCATCGCTGAATTAGCGATGGACAGTGTCTCTAGTGGTGCCTCTTTTGTTCCTAACCACTGCATGGGATACAGCCCAGCTGTATGTTCCTCTGCGTTGGAGAACCTAAAACCAACATGTGAAACAGAAATAATTTTAGGCAAAGGTCCAGTAAAGTGTCAGATAGAGATTAAGAAGCGTGGCAATGTCAGTAAAGAAATATTCAGAGATTTTGAACAACTGTCATCGGTTATCCTTGCAGTATACTTTCCAGTCGAGACTGTATTAAGGTGTATCAGTAAGAAACCTATAAGAAATGTTTTTACCAAACACACACGGGTCACAGTAAACAGTGGCTGCGTCTTATATAGTGAAGATTGGAGGGTGCGCAGCATCGAGCAACATAATTCCACGATCAGAATTCCCCCCCCAAAGCCCTGTCCCTACCCTCTCTCAACTTAACCTATAGAAAGTTCGAAGACTATCCTGAGCTGAAGCAACAACTCCAGTTCAACAGCAGAATCGACGTCCCCCTAATTTCTCTGACCGATATTCCCCTTCCTCCTACGGTACAACCTTTTTCCTTCTCCGCATCCACCACATGGGGATTCGCGACCCTCATGCTCACCCTAGCAATCGTGATTGGATTGATAGGAGTGGTGGTGTATGTGAAGAGGAAGAGAGACGGCTCTTGCCTCCCTCTCTTAGGTAAACGTCCTAACCAGAGTCTAGATAGACTACCAAGTAAACCTTCTGCCCCTCTTCCCTCCTTCCCCAATGTCTTTTCTAATTTATACCCATCCCAACAGCAACCCGCTGAAGAGATTCCACTGCAAGATTCTGAACCCCAGTCCCTTGGCGGTACTGACGATCTCGAAAACCCGGAGACCCAACCCCTCCAAACTGACCCCTTATCCTCCTTTAGACAGAATACACCCCCAAAACCCCCTCGATCGATGGATATGAAGCAAAGATCTGCAGTACCCCGTGGAGTAGTGTGTTAAAACAACGACTCAGATGAATATGTGGTGTGAGATAAAATTAAGCCGATATAATGTTAGTCTTAAGTGCAAATGTGAGCAGATTCTGATTTTAAAATGTTTTGTAGTGCTAATTTAATTGGAATCTAATGGTAATGATTACAAAGGAGGTGTTGTCACGAAAGCTGTTTAGTTTACTCTAAAGCAGGCCTAGTGCTGGACTGTGGACAAGGTCCTCACCCCTTTCGTAGAATTTAATTAATTGGTCTAGTCACCAATTCCTACCTAGTAAGTACGCCCGGTGTTAGCTTGCAGTGGGACGCACTCTTCTGCTCAAGTTAGGGTGAGAAAGCTAGCTGTTATGTGAAGGAATAAGCCACCACTAGAGAGAGGACGATGAAGGACCCGTCCTCTGAAAGTCGGGTGAAGCAAAGATGGGAGGTTGTCACGTTGTTGATGGAGTAGTGATACCACGGAGACCAGCCTAGGAACGGTCGGTAGTCACTAGACCGACGTGCACACCTCAGTGGGCCATTTTTGGGTCGAGAGAAGGGCTGAAAATATAAAAGAATCTTGTCAGTCTTCTAGACCAGAGGAGCCAGGCTCCCAAAGGAAATGTATAAGTATGTACCAGTGTCGCCACCTTGAGGATGTTCACGGCGACAGGTACCTAGAAAGTGTATAAGATACATGCTGCCACCTTACGGACGTTAAGTAGTGATAGGCAGCCCAAGAACGAGTAAAAGTATAAGGCAATATTCAAAGACTGCGTGAAAATGCCTGAGACGTTTCTACGGGGAGAACCCATAGACAAGCAAAGCCGAGATATTGATGAACAATACATTAAACTCAAAAGACAGTGCGGTAATACGCCACCTAGTGAAAACTCTTAAGAGACTGTGTTTACAAATTATCCGAGGCGGGTTCGCCGTACCTCAGTAATAATTTTACGCTAAGGCATTGTAAAATCTTTAGCTATTATTTTGATTTAGGGGAGTGATTTCTTTCTCTGTACTTCTCTAGATTGTCCTATTTTTGCATTTTTCAATTGTATAAACATGTATGTACTTACGGGAGAAAGGGAGCCTCGATCCACATAGGGATGGCCGCTGTGAATTCGTCCGGCGGGCCAAAGGTTAAAAATCCCGTAGATAAAAATACCGGATCGAGCTGCCCCAACGTAAATAAAGGTCTCTCATGTGGAATTAGATATCGGGCATCAAAACTCCCAAATCTAATGAAGCAAGAGGGTAGAATTTGACTGGGGATGGCAGTGGATTCGTGAGTGGAAGAAAAGTGATGCCCACTTATGGTTCTAGGTCGGGGGTTCCGGTTCGGCAGAACTCGGTCAGCCAAGGGGGTCGCCGCTCGGTGATACTCGGGGTTGCTCGGGGGTTGTCGGCCGGAAACTAAAATGAGGGTTGCGTCGATGTGTTGTCTGCTCCTAGAGTGGTTCGGAGAACTATGTTGTACACAGTTCTCCGAACCAAATGAGATTGGGACGTATGTAAAATTGACAAGCCCAAATTGTCTAATTTTAAGTTAAAGTTGTCTCATTCAGCCAGACATTCGTCGCGCCCCTACCGGCCAGAAGGCTACCCACACTTTCTTACCGCCACAACGCTCGCGGATTTCTTATCATCCCAAAGTCCAAAGGTACAGGTGAGGTCCAGGTCTGACCGTTATCTCAAAGTCAATCACGTGGGAAAGGAGGGGAGGGGCTGACCGCCAGGTCAGGGGAGGGGAGGGAATACTGATTAAAGAGTGGGAGGGAGAAGGGAGGGGAGATAACCCCGTGACCTGGTCACCACCCAAAGAGATTGGTCAGAGTGGCAGTGGTCACTCTGAGCCTCGTTTTAATAAGTGTCTGTCATTGTTATCCTGTGGCTGATTGGATCTCTAATCTAACCTGTCAATTAATTGGACCAACGGGACCAAAGCCAATCAGCGCAGGACCAGTGTATTTCGTCCTAATCTGTCTAGTATAAAAATAAAGGAAAGATGAACGTCGGTCTCTTCCGAGGCTGGTACTGATTTGAAGCATACATCTCTGTGTGTTGCGTTGATTAATTTCTCGCCCAACTACTGACCCTGAATTATTACGAAGAATGACCCGCATTTCTTCAACATACCTATTATTATAAAGTCGAGATCGTGTATACTTCTATAATCTAATGTTGAATAGGAGATAAGGAGAAAGGATGACCAGACACGTACAGATTCCGTTACCAACTGATTGTATAGTTTATTAGCAAGCAACCCTCACAGGAGCAGCTCACGTGCTACTCCTGGAGGTGGGAGGGGCTCTATCCATGATAGGCCCAAGGCAATATGACAGGCAGGTGTGAGTCATGGAGGGAGGGGCTAGGATGATCTTGGCTGTATAGCACTATGAAGAAAATATATAAAATATGCAAATAGAATCTAAAAAATTATCATATAATATGTAAAAGTATTTTTGCTACAGATCTATTACAAATTTCATCTACATATATATATACATTCATTATGTTCATTTCACATTTTTTGCCCCTCATTGTAAAAATGGCCCATTTTAGGAGGTTTTTTAAAGCTGGAATTGTAAATATTTGTTTTAGACCCCCAAAAGTAGGGTTCGGATTGTAGCATTTTCAATGGCGGATTTTATGAACTGCAGAAATCATGTCTTAAATCAATATCCCTGAAGATATTGTATAAAAACCTTATGGACGCCAAAAAAAATAGAATTGACCATATACTTTCTTCAAAAGATGGTCTAAAGCATTGTTGATTGATTTCCCCCCCCCCTAAATCCAAACTGACATTCACATAATAGATTGTTATCTTCTAGATGCTGGGACAGCTGCTTCTGAACACATATTTCCAATATCTTTGCAGGTAGCTTTATACAAGAAATTGGTCTATAGTTACCCGGTAGACCTTTGTCTCCTTCCTTGAATAACGGTGTCACATTTGCCTGCTTAAAATCTATTGGGATATCAGAGTTTTCTATTGAGAGATTGAATAAATACATCATCTGATTTTTAAGGGCTAATAAATATTGTTTGAGGATTCTGGTGGGCATGAGCCTGATTCCCGAAGCTTTATAATTACTAATCTTATTTATGGCCATAGTAATATCTAATTCAGTTATTTCCTTAAACTGAAATTTTACCCCGAACGCATTACTATTATCTAGAATTTTGTTTCTTTCACCAATCAAAACCTCGTCTTGCTTTATTTTCCCAGCTAACTTTGGGCCTATCTCTATGAAGAAATCGTTAATGGCCTCAGCTGCTTTACCCCCTCTTAGTTTCTCCCCATTTTCTGAGGTTATCTGAATATCCTCCTTAGAATTTTTACCATTCGTTGCTAGCAAAGGTTTCAGTATCTCCCAGAATTTGTGGGGTTCATTCTGTTTATCTCTAATTTGACTTTTAATATAACTATCTTTGGCCATTTTTACCTCAGCCTGCCTCGAAGGAATCTGGCTCTTTTCCAGTCTTCCTCACTATTTGTTTTCTTGGCAACCCTAAACGCCTTATCTCTAGCTCTACATGCAGAAACAATCTCTTCGTTGTACCATCCGGGGGTGACTCTTACCTTTTTAAATTGTCTGATTGGGCACATCCTATCGACATATCTTGTGATATTCGAAAGAATAATGTCCCAAGCCAGGTTAACATCAACAGTTCTGTATAGTTCCTCCCAATTTAGATCTACCAAAATTTCCTTAAGTAACTTTGTGTCCAAAGCTTTAGTGTCTCTCGCTACAAATGAACCTATCTCATATGAATTTCTCTCCTTCTTAATTTGAATGAAGACTGGCAAATGGTCACTAATATTTATGTTAATTGTGCCATTTAAGTTTATCCATTTGACATTCGTGAACACATGGTCAATCGTGGATGCGGATGATCCGCTGATTCTTGGGTGGGTTTTAATGATTTGTTGTAGGTTAAATTTGTTCAATAAACTCCTAAACTTGTCTGCTCCTGTTGTTTTACCATCTGTTATATTACTATCCTCATAATTAAAATCACCCATAATAATTAACTCTTTGGTAGTATCTAATTTACTAAGTATATCATCGAGTTGGTCCAGGGCTTGAGTCAAACCCCCTTGTGGCGGACGCTACACATTAAGACATATCTTCTCTTTCACAAACTCCTACAAAGGTAGCAAATGTAAAGAAAAATTATATAATAAATTATTATCTCAGATAGGTATAATCAGGGTTATTTGGGGATGTGTATGTCTCACTGCACATGTCTGTTCAAGTGCACGCTGGGTTGGATTCTGTTGAAATTTGACGTACAAGTATTTAGCAAGATTTGTTTGTATGGAAACTTGTTGCAATAATGTTTTCAGCCATATCACAGCTTGTGTCTTTATCGATGAAATCCAAATGCATGATGGGAAAGATCTCATGGCTCATGGAAACGTGTACATAATAATGACATATTGACATTAGAGTATGTATAAACATGCTGAACATGGCATGATTCCTATATATTTTACACTGTACTATTAGTTTCATCATGCCATGTGAATCAATATTCAAAATGGTGGCTATGCAAGTCCCGTATTCCATGTCATTTTAGTCCATTCTGGGTCAGGTTTTGGGTCTATTTCGAATGCAATATGAGGCCATATACCATGGTGTCATCATACTTTTGGGCTGGTGATTGGTTATCGAATCTGGGTCCCGTGGGCGTACCAATTTTGTAAGGATGCATAGCACCCAACAAAATTGGGTAGCCCAAGGGAGATAACCAGCCCTCACACTGCCAGAAGTCTATTTTGTATTTATTATACCTCCCTCTATGTTTTTGTGTGAAAAAATAGCGAAAGTTCAATGGAAATTGGAGTCAGACAACAAGCTCTCTCCACCACTCGTTTTGTTTACGCTCTCACTTAACTTCACTTCCGGTCCACCTCACTCATTTTCGGCTCTATTTTTCTATTTAAATACGCAATAAATTTGGAATTTTAAAGTTGCTTATCATTATAATTATTATTATATCATTACATATGATGTATGACAAGTCTTTTTTCCATGAAAATAATTATTTAAATAAAGAAAATGAGGATGCGAACATGGGCCTATTTTTTCAACAAAAATTCCGCCAGAGGGCAATATGATATGTAAATACCGCCCAGAGGGTAATACGGTTTTCCAATGCTGTAGCCTACGGCTTACCATACCATCCCTCCCAGAGGTATAATAATTATCAATGTTCCAATGTCAACATGCATGTGTTATACATGTTTCCACACAACAAGTCCCCATATTTTGCGTCATGCATTTGGTTTTCATAGCTCATTTATACAAACTCTGGTATTGGTGAAAACATTCTTGCAATTTTCGATAAAAATCTTGCCAAATATTTGTCTGTCAGATTTCAATAAGATCTGTCCCATGATGCACTTTGTAATGCACATGCGTAGTGGCACATGCAACTCCCCTATTGGATGCATTTCAGTAGATAATTACTTTAAGATGTAGATTCATTGTCTCTATTTGTTACCATGGTAAATGAACATGGGTCAAGCTGGACACACACTTCCACGTGTAGGTCAAACAATTACAGTTGCCATGGAAACAAGGGGTAAGCTTACAGGAGGAGACAGTGTCTGAAGTGTAGAGTCAATATCAATGTGATGGGGACCACTTACAGGGCTGCTCATCTAACATGGCTACATCAACTATTGAGCAACATGTTTAACAACTGAATAAGGCAGAATATTTTCACTCAAAGTGTAGCTTCCTATATTATTGCTTTATGCAGTCCTGAAGTACTATATGGAACAGAAACTGCCCATGGATATGCTTCAGGAACATCATTATGTAGTGGAAGTGCTACACCCTGGTGTTTGACTCTAGATCAACTCTAGTCACAGCTAATTTAACCCTGTTCTTACCACTAGGTGTGCTGTTTACTTCCATAATGTATTATATTAGCAGCTGGTGTATGCCACCGTTTTACTACAATCTATAACTATCTTAGGCCTTATGCTATTTATGTACTCTCTTGTGAGCACTTGTGTTCTTATTACCCTTATTTACACTCTCATATGGTATTTACAGACATGTGTTGTCCGCCTCTTGTATATCACTACCTTTACTCCATGTGTATAGGGGACCCAAGGAGGGAGCCACAGCTTCTGGGCTGCTTTACTCCATGTGTATAGGGGACCCAAGGAGGGAACCACAGCTTCTGGCCCGCTTTACTCCATGTGTATAGGGGACCCAAGGAGGGAGCCACAGCTGCTGGGCTGCTTTACTCCATGTGTATAGGGGACCCAAGGAGGGAGCCATGGGCCGCTTTACTCCATGTGTATAGGGGACCCAAGGAGGGAGCCACAGCTTCTGGGCTGCTTTACTCCATGTGTATAGGGGACCCAAGGAGGGAGCCACAGCTTCTGGGCTGCTTTACTCCATGTGTATAGGGGACCCAAGGAGGGAGCCACAGCTTCTGGGTCGCTTTACTCCATGTGTATAGGGGACCCAAGGAGGGAGCCACAGCTTCTGGGCTGCTTTACTCCATGTGTGTAGGGGACCCAAGGAGGGAGCCACAGCTTCTGGGCCGCTTTACTCCATGTGTGTAGGGGACCCAAGGAGGGAGCCACAGCTGCTGGGCTGCTTTACTCCATGTGTATAGGGGACCCAAGGAGGGAGCCAAAGCTTCTGGGCTGCTTTACTCCATGTGTATAGGGGACCCAAGGAGGGAACCAAAGCTTCTGGGCTGCTTTACTCCATGTGTATAGGGGACCCAAGGAGGGAACCACAGCTTCTGGCCCGCTTTACTCCATGTGTATAGGGGACCCAAGGAGGGAACCACAGCTTCTGGGCTTTACTCCATGTGTATAGGGGACCCAAGGAGGGAGCCACAGCTTCTGGGCTTTACTCCATGTGTATAGGGGACCCAAGGAGGGAGCCAAAGCTTCTGGGCTGCTTTACTCCATGTGTATAGGGGACCCAAGGAGGGAACCACAGCTTCTGGCCCGCTTTACTCCATGTGTATAGGGGACCCAAGGAGGGAGCCACAGCTTCTGGGCTGCTTTACTCCATGTGTGTAGGGGACCCAAGGAGGGAACCACAGCTTCTGGGCTTTACTCCATGTGTATAGGGGACCCAAGGAGGGAACCAAAGCTTCTGGCCCGCTTTACTCCATGTGTATAGGGGACCCAAGGAGGGAGCCACAGCTTCTGGGCTGCTTTACTCCATGTGTGTAGGGGACCCAAGGAGGGAACCACAGCTTCTGGGCTTTACTCCATGTGTATAGGGGACCCAAGGAGGGAGCCAAAGCTTCTGGGCTGCTTTACTCCATGTGTATAGGGGACCCAAGGAGGGAACCACAGCTTCTGGGCTGCTTTACTCCATGTGTATAGGGGACCCAAGGAGGGAACCACAGCTTCTGGACCGCTTTACTCCATGTGTGTAGGGGACCCAAGGAGGGAGCCACAGCTTCTGGGCTGCTTTACTCCATGTGTATAGGGGACCCAAGGAGGGAACCACAGCTTCTGGGCTGCTTTACTCCATGTGTGTAGGGGACCCAAGGAGGGAGCCACAGCTTCTGGGCTGCTTTACTCCATGTGTGTAGGGGACCCAAGGAGGGAACCACAGCTTCTGGGCCGCTTTACTCCATGTGTATAGGTGATCCAAGGAGGGAACCACAGCTTCTGGGCTTTACTCCATGTGTGTAGGGGACCCAAGGAGGGAACCACAGCTGCTGGGCTTTACTCCATGTGTATAGGGGACCCAAGGAGGGAACCACAGCTTCTGGGTCGCTTTACTCCATGTGTATAGGGGACCCAAGGAGGGCTCCAAAGCTTACGGACACTTGTTCAGTGAGAAATGAAGTAGTTTGGTTGTTTAACAATCCCTTGTTGACTTTATTTGTCTCATGAGAATGAACAATTAGTAGATTCACTACAGTTACATGAGAACTGCTTTAACACTAATCCACTGTAAGTGCATTTAGAACATTCAAGACTCTGCTAAAAGATATAAAAGGTTATTTACTGGGTAACTTTTAAGATGGCTACATAGATCATAAGTGAGGTTAGGATTTCTGATCCCAACAATCTACTTCATACCAGTTATACAGTCTCATCAAGGAATGTTAACAAAAATCATGTCAAACCTAACTAATACAATACAATACTAACAATAGAATGAAATACATCTTCAAAACTCTCTTTATCCGTACCTTTTAGCCCATTCTCTTTTTACATTTCTGATAAAATTAACATTGTCTTCTTCGGCTCTCAATTCAGCCGGCAAACTATTCCAGAGTTGTTTCCCCGTGTTGAAAACACTGATTTTCATTCTCTCCTTACGACTCCTAGTGAGCTTGATCATATTATCTTGTCTATTACATAAAGCAATTCCTACATTTGTAAATGGTTTGTATTTGCCTCGACGCACACAGAGCAATTTGAGGGCCACTATTTCTGCTCTCTCTAGCAACAGTAGTAAACCTGATTTTTTCGTCAACGCTATGTTGGTCAATTCCCTGCCAAAAGCCATACATAGGCACTTATTCCATATCCGCTGAAATTTCTTTTTCAGATTTTTCCCCACATTGAGCAATAGAAAATTCCCAAACTCAAGTATAGGCAATATGTAAGTCTTGACCAACACACAGCAGATCCTTTCAGTCATATATTTTCTGCGTTGTCTTATTTCACTCAACTTCCATGTTGTTGCAGTTCTTATCTGCTTCTCTACATGTACTTTCATTGATAGGTCTTCACTTATGCTAACCCCAAGATATATCTTCAACATAGAAGATCTCAAATGTCAAAAGAAAGCACATTGCGTGCTATAATAATAATAATTGTGAACTCAAAAAATCAATAGATTAAACCAGTGTAAGCATGTTATAGATTAAACCAATGTAAGCATGTTAATTATAGATCACTGTTTATGTACTATGTAAAAATTCAAACTGAAGTGTTATCAACCAGCCAGCCAGGAAAACCTGCAATTGAGCAGAGGGCTAATACCTATTCAGACAATGCTTCAGTACTATGTAAATTGTATTAACTTGATATTGAATAAAGGTTTTATATATATATATATATTGGAAAGTCTTCACTCGGACTATTTCATGGCCCTGCAATGACAGTGGTTGGACATTTGATGTTATAGCTCGTTTGCTGAAGAGTTGTAAAGTATGGAGGTCATTAATAGATTACTAATTGATTGTTAATTAGGTAATTGGGATAGACCTATAATGATTAGATATGATTAAATAATGGAAACATATTAAATGAGCCACTATTGTTTAGTCCATACAATGATAGCCTATCCTCAATAAGAGTTATACAGCCCACATCCAACTCAATCATCAGTAATTAATTAGGACAATTAATTAAGGAACCAGACCAGGGACCTCACAAGTTGGCACTTTGTTTTCTTTGCATTTGCATCTAGAAAATTCTCAGCGCTCCATTCTGAATACAGGTCGATTGTCCTCTGTATTTTCTGATGGAGGGCAGCTGCATCTCTGTCCTCCATCAGAATCACAGAGTCGTCAGCGTATAAGATCAGGCTACCCGGAAAATCTTTTTCCCACATATCGTTTAGAAAACCACTGAAATATAAAGGCCCTAAAAGTGAACCCTGGGGACCCCACTGTTCATATGTGTTGTGTTTCAGGAAAATGAGTCATAAGTCGCAAAATAGATATTTTTCAAAGTGTTTTTTTTTCACAAGATCACATTATTGGAATGTTCTAAGTTTTGGCGGGTTCATCACTTATAGCTATATCAATCAATGTATCAAATTACAGGACAATCTTTGTGATAGAGCCTTTAGTTTTAAAGGTCCTCATATGGACTACATTTAGTTACTTTACTGTTTAGTGACCCCTACAAATATTGGAAATTTTATTTTTTCCAACACGAAAAATATCAAATTTAAAATCTAGAAATACTTATTATTTTATCAGAGTGTTTACTATCATTGGAATCAGCTTGATCTCATCTTTTCAAATATAATAGTATCTCAAAATCTATTTTTTGCGACTTATGACTCATTTTCCTAAAACACATCACATATTTGAAAAGATAACATCAACTATACTAATTGTCCAGGTTATGTACCTATATACACTGTATATTTGTATTATCGTTATTATTATTTTCTAATAAAGATATTTAATAAAGTTTGAATACACCACTTTTAAAGTTATTTGAGATGATTGGTGAAGGTGGTTACATTGTCTGGTGATTTCACATGACATCATACAACATAAAGCACTAACCTCTCCAAACATTAGAACAAAGACATCTTGTGAATAAATCACTTTGCGAAATGGGTCAGATTTTCAGAAAATGTACAATTGGCAGCTTTACACATTTAGACAATCTGCTAAATTAAACCACATTTCCCCTATTGTGCATCAGGGGAGTTACCGAGACGGCAACATAGGTGCCACCACTGAGGTCGCTTATCGTCCAGCCTACTATCTTACTACTTTACCTATAGAGGCGCCCTGCGCTTGGGTGTTATGTATTTCCATACATTGTCTCTATATATCTCTATTTCCCTCCACTATGTTGTCACGATCCATAATGTCATTATATAACATTACGTAATATCACCTAATGATATGTCATATACTACCAAATATTATTATATAAGGTTACATTTAATTATGAATATTGTATTATTTATGTAAGGTGACTAGGGCAAGTTTAGTCTACTACAGTTAGTTCATGGAACACTCCATAGGGGGTCACCCTGACCCTCCTACGGGTTCAACCCAACTTAAGAGTACCTGATTGGCCAGGCTAATTATATTTCCATTGGTTAATTAACTTAAGAAGGCTGACCCATATAATAATCACCCTTCTCCTATTGGTTTATACACACGAATACTTGATAAGGTATACAATTGGTTATGTATATGTAATGCATATGATTGGATAATAATCACGCATGCGCACTGAACATGTAATATGATATATAAACCCATGTTTTCCCAATAAAATGTTATGTCTAAACAGGACAAACCTCTGCTCTTCTTATTACATAATATTAGGCTATACTTAGCCTAACCTCTCATCAACTATACATAACCTTCTCAGGGACTCTAGCTAGCTCTACCATCGACACATATCCCTCGGAGAATAGTAGTTGTATCAAATGGTGGAGAACCTAAACTTTTAAACCTGGCCTGTTTATATTACTCTCTTAGAGATCTCTGCTGTTTATTCTAGTAGATACTTTGCTAATCTGTGTATAATGCTTGATACACTGAGTCCCTTGTTTGATTATGGTTTATACTACCCTTTGGTAGTTCGGATCTATGTCCCTTACACCTACAGGGAGATCCGGATAAGGTTGCCGTTGAACGAACTGAAAGCTGAATAAACAGAACTACAGAGACTTGGGCTTTGGTTCACTTGTTTATTCCGATATTGAGAGCGAATCACTACATTAATTTATTTTGTATGATTGAAACGTATTACAGAATGTAAAATATCTATGAAATACAATTAGTAAGAAAAAAAATGAGAGTGGCCATCACAGCCTCCCCTAAGTATAAACAGGGGTCGTCCTGCAGACTTGGTAAACTTGGGGACGTTCAAAGTTCTCTAGTCTGTCCAGAAATATTTAATTCATATACTGAACTACCCAGGATTGGAGGCGGGAAGGGGCGGTGAACCAACTGATCATATGGTAGATATTGTTGTAATAGTTATATTTCTAGATTCACTCATTTACATCATTTCCAGAAAATGGAGAATCATTTTATATTTCATATAAATTAGATTTCCTTCTAAGAATTCACATTCTTAGGTCTTCCAGGGTGTCCCTGTTACCAATGAAAAGTTTGAGGTTGTAATACAATTTCACTGATGAAGTTTTCAGTCTGTATTGATTTAAAGTTATTTACTTATTACTTTACAATAATATATGTGATGTGTATGTGTATAATATATATTAACATGCTAACTCAGTCTATACACATTGTGTTACCATGTCATGATATCACTGTACATATATATACTGAAGTTTCTTCTTTTATCTCTCAGTTTATATTATATTTTTAAATACATTGCCACCAGACCTTGGGTTGATGGTATAATTTAATTGATTAGCATTATTCTAAATTACAATTACTCTCTATTGAGTAAAAAGTAGCAGCTGGGAGAGCTGGATCCTATCTAGATGTCCACATACCTGTTCTATCTGTTTTTCTATTTTTAATTCGCATTGCCAACTCCATTGATGTACACTGTGAATCTCGATGAATAAAGTAGTATCTTATCTTATCTCATTTAAAGTTATTTACCTTTTACTTTACAATCTTTATATATGGTTCAATTAACATCTCAATATAATTAACATCAACATTTATATAATAGATTTAAACCACTGTAAGTGCATCAATATTCATTTAATTCTCCAATATACAAGTCCCCCCTCAGCCCCTTCAGCCCCTTCAGCCTCTGATTACGTGCACCAAACATTCCCCTAACCGTCCCCTATACCCCAGCCCCCCAGTTCCCTACACCCCAGACATCCCGTCCCAGCCACAGGGTAATGTATGTATAGCCCTCAGCCACATTACTCCCACAATGAGCCATGGTGAGTGGAGACATGTTGCTACATGATGTTACACAGTGACATGTTGCAGCATGTTATATTGCCATGCTACAAGTCATGTCTATAGATCACATGTAATTAACCACTGATCACTGCTGGGACTAATTACTCCATCCATAAACCACTGATCACTGCTGGGACTAATTACTCCATCCATAAACCACTGATCACTGCTGGGACTAATTACTCCATCAATAAACCACTGATCACTGCTGGGACTAATTACTCCATGGATAAACCACTGATCACTGCTGGGACTAATTACTCCATCCATAAACCACTGATCACTGCTGGGAGTAATTACTTCATCCATAAACCACTGATCACTGCTGGGACTAATTACTCCATCCATAAACCACTGATCACTGCTGGGACTAATTACTCCATCCATTAACCACTGATCACTGCTGGGACTAATTACTCCATCCATAAACCACTGATCACTGCTGGGACTAATTACTCCATCCATAAACCACTGATCACTGCTGGGACTAATTACTCCATCCATAAACCACTGATCACTGCTGGGACTAATTACTCCATCCATAAACCGCTGATCACTGCTGGGACTAATTACTCCATCCATAAACCACTGATCACTGCTGGGACTAATTACTCCATGGATAAACCACTGATCACTGCTGGGACTAATTACTCCATCCATAAACCACTGATCACTGCTGGGACTAATTACTCCATCCATAAACCACTGATCACTGCTGGGACTAATTACTCCATCCATAAACCACTGATCACTGCTGGGACTAATTACTCCATGGATAAACCACTGATCACTGCTGGGACTAATTACTCCATGGATAAACCACTGATCACTGCTGGGACTAATTACTCCATGGATAAACCACTGATCACTGCTGGGACTAATTACTCCATGGATAAACCACTGATCACTGCTGGGACCAATTACTCCATCCATAAACCACTGATCACTGCTGGGACTAATTACTCCATCCATAAACCACTGATCACTGCTGGGACTAATTACTCCATGGATAAACCACTGATCACTGCTGGGACTAATTACTCCATCCATAAACCACTGATCACTGCTGGGACTAATTACTCCATCCATAAACCACTGATCACTGCTGGGACTAATTACTCCATCCATTAACCACTGATCACTGCTGGGACTAATTACTCCATCCATAAACCACTGATCACTGCTGGGACTAAATACTCCATCCATAAACCACTGATCACTGCTGGGACTAATTACTCCATCCATAAACCACTGATCACTGCTGGGACTAATTACTCCATCCATAAACCACTGATCACTGCTGGGACTAATTACTCCATCCATAAACCACTGATCACTGCTGGGACTAATTACTCCATCCATAAACCACTGATCACTGCTGGGACTAATTACTCCATCCATAAACCACTGATCACTGCTGGGACTAATTACTCCATCCATAAACCACTGATCACTGCTGGCACTAATTACTCCATCCATAAACCACTGATCACTGCTGGGACTAATTACTCCATCCATAAACCACTGATCACTGCTGGGACTAATTACTCCATGGATAAACCACTGATCACTGCTGGGACTAATTACTCCATGGATAAACCACTGATCACTGCTGGGACTAATTACTCCATCCATTAACCACTGATCACTGCTGGGACTAATTACTCCATCCATAAACCACTGATCACTGCTGGGACTAATTACTCCATCCATAAACCACTGATCACTGCTGGGACTAATTACTCCATCCATAAACCACTGATCACTGCTGGGACTAATTACTCCATCCATTAACCACTGATCACTGCTGGGACTAATTACTCCATCCATAAACCACTGATCACTGCTGGGACTAATTACTCCATCCATAAACCACTGATCACTGCTGGGACTAATTACTCCATGGATAAACCACTGATCACTGCTGGGACTAATTACTCCATCCATAAACCACTGATCACTGCTGGGACTAATTACTCCATCCATAAACCACTGATCACTGCTGGGACTAATTACTCCATGGATAAACCACTGATCACTGCTGGGACTAATTACTCCATGGATAAACCACTGATCACTGCTGGGACCAATTACTCCATCCATAAACCACTGATCACTGCTGGGACCAATTACTCCATCCATAAACCACTGATCACTGCTGGGACTAATTACTCCATGGATAAACCACTGATCACTGCTGGGACTAATTACTCCATCCATAAACCACTGATCACTGCTGGGACTAATTACTCCATCCATAAACCACTGATCACTGCTGGGACCAATTACTCCATCCATAAACCACTGATCACTGCTGGGACCAATTACTCCATCCATAAACCACTGATCACTGCTGGGACTAATTACTCCATCCATTAACAACTGATCACTGCTGGGACTAATTACTCCATCCATAAACCATAAAGATTTTGCTTTAACAGTTTGGCCTCAAACCTAATTAGTGAATATATAGTGTATTTATTGCATGTCTGCAACTTCAAGAAGTTATCAATACAGTTTCTCAGCCACACTCTGCCCCCTCAGCCCCTTAGCCCCCTCTCCGCCTCCCTCAGTCCCCCTCAGCCCCCTCACGACCCCCTTCTGCCCCCTCCGTGCCCCTCAGCCCCCTCTCCGCCTCCCTCAGTCCCCCTCAGCCCCCTCACGACCCCCTTCTGCCCCCTCCGTGCCCCTCAGCACCCCTCAGTCCCCCTCAGCCCCCTCAGGACCCCCTTCTGCTCCCTCCGTGCCCCTCAGCCTCCCTCAGCCCCCCTCAGCCCCCCTCAGCCCCCTCAGCCCCCGTCAGCCCCCCTCAGCCCCCCTCAGCCCCCTAAGCCCCCTCCGCCCCCCTCAGCCCCCCTCCACCCTCCTCAGCCCCCCTAAGCCCCTCTCAGCCCCCCTCAGCCCCCTCAGCCCCCCTCAGCCCCCCTCAGCCCCCCTCAGCTCCCTCAGCCCCCCTCAGCCCCCCTCAGCCCCCCTCAGCTCCCCTCAGCCTCCCTCAGCCCCCCTCAGCTCCCCTCAGCCCCCTCTCAGCCCCCCTCAGCCCCCTCTCAGCCCCCCTCAGCCCCCTTCAGCCCCCCCCCCCCCTTCAGCCCCCCCCCCCCCAGCACCCCCCCCCCCCAGCCCCCCCCCCCCAGGATCTATTTAGACCTCCCGTGGAGGTGACCTTGCTTGGATGTGGTTATTTACCTATAACCATGTTTTACCCCGTGTGGCTTGTGTCACGTGACACGGGGAAGGACACCTGGTGGGCGTCATGTGTACTACTAAGCTTCCCTGTCCTGCCACCAGGGGACGGGTACTACTGTGCATGCCTGCACTGAAGCATTATGGGATAGGGGATATACTACAGGAGACATGGGAGTTGGTGACATTCATATTACACTAGTGAAATATTGTGGCTGAAGGCTTAATTCACACTAAATCATTATTTACCAGCTCAAACAATCGCAGGTTCCCGTCATGTTTTTTGTTCTCTTGTAAATCCTGTTTTAAATGTAATTGACCTGAAATGTGATAAAAAAAAAGAATTGCGCTGAACCCAGTCAGCTAGATAGTGTGCGCATTTACCACCCGTGGCGCTGATGACTGCTGTATCCCCCCCCCTCCCCCCCCCCCCCTCCCTGGCCCCCAAAAAAGAAAGAAATTGAAATTGGATTTTAATCAATGAAAGGACTGTTCTAGGGCTAACATTTGGGTCAGATTTTCAGAAAATGTACAATTCAACTTCACTAATTTTCTCAAATCACCCACATTCAAGACAGAAATGAGCTTCAAAATGCAGTCTAACATAGCAAAACTGATACTATAAATCAATGGGACATCAAATATACTCAGATATACTTGGTATTCATAATTTTTCAGCCTAATTTAGCAAAATTCCCTAAATTCGTAGAGCTGCCAATTGTACATTTTCCGAAAATCTGACCCATTTATCCGTTCAATGTCACATTGACATAATGTTAAATTGCATGATAAATGTTGATTATGATAATGTTTAGGCCTAACCATTAACTATATTATCGATCGCAATGCATTGTTAAAGTCCGGTAGGAAGAGCTACAGGTTGTAGAATCTGATGAACTTTGTTTTCAATGTACTTGTACAAAAAGGAAATACAATCTATTTATATATATATATAATCTGTTTCTGGTTGTGGTACCATAAGCGGAAGCCCCCGCCTTATCTCCGCCATGGCTGGATCTCCGCAGCACATGGATTATTGTTGCGCTATCAGGGATAGGGAGAATTGTCATGTTTTCCAGGAAAATGAGTCACAAGTCGCAAAATTGATGTTTTTCAAAGTTGTTTAACTACATGATCTATTTGTTGGAATAATTTCTGTTTTGGAGTGTCTAGTCCTTGTGGTTGTATGAATACATTTACCAAATTTCAAGACTGTTTATTAATTATATCAGTGCGTTTCTTAGATAATCCCATTGAGTATATTTAGCTACTCTACTGGTAATTATCCACTAAGAAATATTGCAAACGTTTTTTTTCAAAAATAAAAATATCTAACTCCCTCCCCTCCAACCCTCCCCCTCCCGCCCCACCTCCTGTACTGGTCCCCATACAGACACCACGGACAGGGTACCCGTCCATGTACTACAGCCTGGTCCCCAGCCTATCCTCTCTCCTCCCTCATTATCACCCATGTGACGTCACACACCACGTGTAACTAGACGCCAGCATAGGCAATCTACATCCGGTCACATGACCAGTTTGTGACCTTCATGTGACCTCCACAGGGTTGACACTTTCCACACCCACGGGCACAATTCAAGATGGCGGTAACAAATAAACACCGTCTCCCTGGAGACTGTCCCTGCATTACATTGTGAGAACCCCGTGGCCTACATCTGCGCCCTCTAGTTTTTGCTGTTTTTATATTTCACCATATATCATTTGTAACCATATTTGGTCACATTTGTCTCATAACTTTATAGAATTTTTTATAAATATCGAGGATGATGATGTTACCCATAAACCAGGAGGACAGGGACTTTTTGGGGTCAGATTTTCAGAAAATGTACAATTGGCAGTTGCACACATTTAGTAAATTCTGCTGAAGTGAAAAGTTTTCAGTAGACTATACTTCTCATTGGTTACAGCTTGAGTTACGGTGTTGCAGTTCCCACATTGCACTCAGCCCTTTCAACACTGAATATCAGATAATTGAATTAAATTAAATTAAAAAACATTCTATTCGGTTCTTGACTGCTATGTAGGGGGGTCTCCAGCAAATGGGAGGTATTCTTTTCCCTCAGTCGATTTACAGTGGTTTGAGCAGGGGACCATCTCACTTGCAATCATTGACTGAAGTTGGGTCTCTGCTTAGGATTAGATTCATTAATAATTCAGTGGTAGATAACATGGGTTCAAAATTACAGTTGTCAGTTTTGAACTCAGTGAATAGAAGTATTTATTATGCTAACAATATTTGTAATATCAGATAATTGAATCAATCAAATTTTAATTTTAAAATGAGTTTGATGGTTCAGTCCATAGGTTTTATTCAGTTTTTCAAACTCTAAAGCCACCATACCCGCTAATCTGACATACAATGGGTTACCATAGAAAAGGACTGGAGCTAACAACCAGACTGGGATAATCCAATGAAAATCCTTAAAAGTGTACATTCATCGTCAGAGAATCTTTAATGATAACAAAATAAACTTCACTGCTTTTGTTAATGAGATGAAGGTAAACATAAGAGTGATGGAGTACAACAATGTAGTAACAGGAAAAAAGAAATCCAGGAAAAAGTTGTGGGGAAGAATCCTTAGTGAACTAGAAGGGGATGGGGAGTAAAAGTCTCATCAGTACATAACCTAGTGTATACAAGGAAGCCTACATCTATGTTTAATGGTAGTCGAAAGACTCTTTTTTACTCATGTTGATTGGAGAAGTGTTTTAAATCCAATATTGTTAAGGGTGTGAACGAAAATTAAGAAAATACCAAAAAAAACTACAAAACACCAAGGTACAACAAGGAAGTCATTTTAGAATTGTAAGAGCCACGATGGCAGACTGTTGAATAAAAACCTTTTAAAAAAAAAAAAAAAATCATTAATCTGGGGAGTTTGTTACGTCACATAATATTACATAATATGATGTCACATTGAAAGAGCGTTTGACTCACTTTGTGGCAGCACATGTTAAGGTATGAATGGAAGAATAGCAAACGAACGTGTGGTCTTCGTGAGAAGAACTAAGCAACTGATTTAATGATCTAGCATCTGTACATATGTCCATACAGGATGTGTGAAAGAGTAGGGGGCGGAGCCCTTACGTAATACCTATGGCTTAGCATGAATAAGTAGACTTGCACAGTACTGGATAGCTAAGTATAATTAGCGAATTTAATAATGAGATATTATAATTAATGGGTGATAATTAGATAGATAATGAGGTTACACAATGTTACGTAATGTTACATAACACTGCCCCCCCCCGCCCTCAATCAGATACGAAGTATCGAATGAGGGTGTACCCTAAAAAAAAATTTTTAGGAATTTTTGCAAGAAAATAGAAAAATAATCATTTTCGAATAGCTGTGCTGTTATCTAGTTATCCAAGCCAAGTCATATGCGCGGTTACAATATGCACATATAGGTATTCTTAAAAACAAAAAATAATAGAAAAAACATAAAAAGAATACACAAATTAATATTTTGAAAACATGTCAACAATTCCTTAAAATCAACGTCGTTATGAACATGTAACATACATTAATTAAGGTACAAATAGTCTCTTAATAAAGAATTATCTTGTCTGTACCGACACTTTTTTTTCAAAGAAAATACACACACAAGTGTTTCATACTTCTGTTGGGTAATATAAAGTAGAATACAATACTCAAGCAGAAGTCCAATTCACAAAAACATATAAGAAGAACATATAGGTAAAAATCAATGGTAAATGCCAGTAGTTCAGTCCAAACAAGAAGGCATCATGTTAAATATGACAACAATCTCGTAATGACACACTGCATGCTAGAGAAAAAAAAAAATTCTCAAGGTTAAAACGTCAATGGTACGGTGCAAACAAAGGACATTTTCCTTTAGTAAAATATTTCTATGTTAAACTCCCAATAGGGCGGTCCAAACAGTGAATGCAGATGGCGCCACCGTCATGTCCGTTTTGGACCGTACACATCGCCAAGTATAAGAGGCGGATAAATTGCGCATTAACCATTCGGATCGTCGTCGGACTGCTGGACACATCGCGTACAGCGGCTATCTACGACTTTGAGAAGAGCTCTGTTATATTCCTTACCATTCTTCTCCAAACAGGCAATTCATATTGCCTTGAGCAAGAGTATTTGTATATTCAATACCCTCACCCAAAAAAAATTTTTTCTTCCCAAGCTTAACACTCCTTACTGTTGTTTTAATCAAACTTAAAAAATAGAAAAAAAAAAAAAAAAACCATCTTCTAAAGAGTACATGAGAACTAATATCAACAGTAATCAGTTGATAATCCCTTACCGTCTATACTACACAAGTAAGGTCCCTAGTAAGGTCCTAGCCAGATCAGATTATCAACGTCGGCTGGGCTATACCCTGTACTGGGTTACATAATAATAGCTAGGGGTAGTATATAGGTCCACTATACATCTAGACCACTGAGGCTACGTGCCTCCTACGTAAACAAATACATGCGTCTACATGGTGATCCCGAGGATCTGGTGAATAAAACAGTCCCAGTAACGCTAGATTCTTAACATATCATAGCTTATTTTTTTTTTTCTTCCAAAAATCTTTAGAAAAAAAAAATTGTTCAAATACATTCGTTTTCTTAGATCAATAATAATCGATTCTTAAAGGAAACCTACGTCCATTTATCGCGAGTAAATATGACCTTAGGCAGCAACTGACACACGTGTCTGTGATGCCTCGTTATAGGCATATAGAATTACAAAATACTCTGTCGGTACAGCCATTACATGTGTATTATCGTTAGTAATCAATCGTAGACAAAACATCAGTCGTCTGGCGACAATCCTTGTCACAACACGATCATGACCTACAGCTTGTGGTCTCGGTGTCTATGTTTACATCCGATGGGGTAATATATCAACTAATCGTGATTTGTATCAACACAGAGAAGTGTCTACTAATAGTATATGGTTCTAAATATAACCTACACATTTCAAAACAACTAACCAGAGCGAGAAAGGTATATTTCAGACAATGACGCTTGTCTGCTGCTTAAAAGTGAATGCATTCTCTTCAACTGGGAATACAAATTAAAAACATAACAATACAAATACATCTGCAAGAATAAACAATATAAAAAAAAATGCCAGACAATGATGCTTGTCTGCTGCGTGAAATTGATATGTATCCTCGACTGAGTCCAACTCAGGAATAGTTCATATGAAAAAGATATCAGAGGAAAGGTATAATACTCAAACCTCAGGCAATGGGGGCGAGCCAAGTGCCTATCTAAAATTATCAGATTTAATAAAATGTTCATTTTTCATCTTAGATCCGTTCCACGTTTGATCTATGGGGCACTACCAATAGTTCTTCCTCAGTACCATTTTCTCTCGCAGACAAATAGGCAGCTGTACTCCTGTAAGAAAGCATCAATTACAGTCCAATGACAGGTTGCATAGAATATTGGGTAGTATAAATACATTTTATATATCAATATCAATGCCAGGGTGCCAAAGTCAATTGAAAAAGTGCTCAAAAAAGAAAATACTTTCGATCGAGTAAAACCAGATGTCTACTCCTGAGAAAAAAAAAAAAAATGAAACATCAAAGCGAGAAATTTCTTCCAAGTATTTTAGCAAGAAACAAACAACAAAATGGTATAATACAAACATGAGAAAAAAAATCTTTCAGACAAACTAAACAAATTGGAACAGCAATGGTTTCCAAAACAAAGTGATTATACAAACTTACATGGTGACACTAGACCCATTTGGGTCGTCTATCCAAGGTATCTGGTAGGAACTAGTGCCGGAGGATATTAACAGAACGTACATTGCATCTCACGCTGGGTTCATCAGCTCTGCCAGGTCGTGATGGTATCGTCGATCTACTTTGACCTTGCTAGGAAGCAAGATCTGTTTCGTTGCTCTGTGCACTTTTAATGATAGAGCTGCTCTCCATCGCAGATCGATATCAAGTGAGCAACAACAACACCATCCAACGTGCAATTTGCCTAATCTTAGCGGCGGGGCAGGTGAAGATCCCACGATTGCACTTACTTCAAAGGGAATTTGCATTAACTTGATCGTGACCAAATGATCATCAGAATACAATCTGAGCATAATCCAAGAAGCAGTTTCATCTTTCTGGTTTCTTGTGCATCGTCTACAGACTAGGCATCGAGGGAAGTAGTTACATATGCATCGACGATGCTTCCAGAGAAATAATATAATTTTGAAGGCAATAATTACTGCACAAATTTTCAATATAGCATGGATAGGGTTTGGTGGAAAGTAAGGTTTCAAATCTTCTGTGATTGGCTGTGGGGTGGGTATGTCGAAGCCCAGATTTATATCTTCAAAAACTGGCGCTGAGAGATTCAGTTTAAACGCCTGAATGGGCCTCACAAATGTGCATAAGATAGCCAATTTGTGGATCCTATAGAACAAATAAACAGAGAAAATCGTTACCAATATGCTAATGATTAAAGCCAAATTTATGGATGCTGGATGGGTAGACATTGTATTTATAGATTTCTTCAAAGTCTCCCATCTGTCATTAGCAATCTTATCCGCCACCAGTAGCTCATTCGCTAGCCTTTCTACTTTAATTCCTGATGTTATCAAGGAAGCTGGTAAGTGTGACAAGGCTGCATGCATGTCTTGAGGGGAGGGAAGGTTAATGTGTATTCTGGAACCATGTTTCGTTTCACCAGTTAAATTTTTGAATGGAATTTTAAATATTACGGCAATAGCCAAGTTAAATCCTGATTCTACAAAAATATTTGTGTCGTTCCAAGGAATACACCCATCTCTTGGAGCAGATATTACCACCGATTCAGAGATTAATGAACAATCACAAGGAATTTTGATAATAGCCAATAAACTCATCGCAACTTTCGTTCTGGGTCGCTGAAGGCAAGAGAGAGTTGATCTTGTTTCTCTGCCCACTACCAAATGTTGGATTTTGTTAATCGCCAGGTGAAAAACTGGTGTCTTGTGGGTTAACAAAGTATTGAAAGTACACAATTTTCCTATATCTGAAGCCAAATCTCTGAAAATTGCCGAATAGCAGGTGTTGCGATTTGCCAAAATTCTCGCTGGGGGAGTAAAACACACCACAGAGCGACTCAGCTGAGTACATTGCTCATAATCATGCGATTTTAACTCAAAATATATCCCTAGTCTTGAGCATTTACCCAATAGATAAGGCATCTCAGTGTCTAGTACGGTATACCCCGTTGAATCATTAGAACTAGTGTGGATCGGAACACCGAATCGCACAGGTCTGTAAGCTATACACAAGTCGTCATTATATTTAAGAATAATAGGCACTGTTATCAAGAGAGAATTGTTCCAGAAATGATATTCCACCACTCTAGTGTAGGAGGGGTCCAACGAATCGTCCAAAATTGTGGCCAAAGGGAATTTTGATGCAATTTCTTTAGACAATGGTTTCAACAAAGCTCTGAGACCTCCCAAAGGCAAGAAAATATCGGGTATTTCACCCTGATTTAATCTGTTTAAGCCCCTGATGAGTGACCTCGCCGTATCGATATACTCGATTAACACCAACAGATTCAAAGTGGTTTCATGTAACATGGCATGTAATGCCATGGTGTTAGTCAACTCTGCAGTCAAATTTTGCACAAAGTTATCTATCTGTTCTGTCAGATTTGTTATTTCTTTCGACGAATTAATAAACAAAACTCCCACCTCTCTGTTGTGTTTAGTGGCGTGCCTAAATAACAACTTTAGCTGTTTAGTCAGACTCAAAATAATCTTATCCCTTTTTACATTTGATATTTCACCAAATGATAACCCTTTAATCATTGCATCCAATTTATTTTCCACTTTTGACAAGTGTGGATCAGTAGCCAAACCCAGGCCAACAGAAACCAAATCACCTACAGGCTGTAATAAAGCCTTTCGTCTAGACCTACCACCATGTGAACTAGCCATGCTTTCTATCTTGTTAAATAATGTTAGAGCTGTGTCAAAGACACGAGTTAACAAAAATTCAATTTTGGTCCGAATTGTTCTCATTTCTGAAGTTAAATTGTACTGATTTTCCAGTGTCGAAATTGTATTGTTAGGGGGCAAAATTACTGTCGGCACCGACACATGTACAAATATTTCTTCCACATCGATCAGAATTGGTTTGTGCATTTCTCCAAATGCCACTCCATAATTCTGTTTGATCAGATACTCTGCATTCGTCCAAGAGAGTAGACAGGCTACCCTGAATAATACGAGAAAAGAGAAAACAAAAGTCGTTTGTAGACTTTCTAGCAAGTACAAAAAAAAATATATACATATGACTAACATAAGTGTAATAATCAGATAACCCATATCCTATACGTGGATAGGGTTATTCTCTAGAATAATATTTTTAGTGGCTGACGTTAGTATTTACGTTAAGTTCCACCACCAAATATCGAAGTCATGCATGATATAAACGTTTCAACACATAAAGAAATAATCCGTGATATCCATGTGTAAATTCCAGGCGTTCAGGGCAGTTCGTATAAACAGTGAAATAACAAATGAAATAAATCAAGATACGAATGACACCTACCAGATTATTGAAAGAAACATGATGAACTATCGTTGAGATTGTAATAAAGGCAGCTCACGAAACGTGAAAAATAAAACAATCGGTCTGGGTGTCCCCAATGGTACACAGCCACTGGATGGAAGGGCCTGAATTAGCTGGACATATATAAGATGACCAACTCAAGCACTGAATAATCTTGACCAATCGCAGCTTGAGGCTGAGGACTGATTTCATTAGCGAATATCAATCCTAACCATTTATAGTAAAAGGGGCGTCTACCAGGAACCATTGCACCACCTATATCCCTTCTCTTCTTGCATAATACAATAGATCGCTTCATCCTACTGGACTTACATAATAGTGCCATCTATCTTACTTGAAGCAAACCCTGCTAATTCCGGCTATAGAATTTCACAAGCCATATAAATTACATGCGGATGTATCACTTAATCCGGAATCCTTTTATGTCTGAATATTACGTTTCAACAGATCAACTAACTTGTTATCTGCAGCACTTGATTTCTTTATGAATTGAACATGGACAGGTCTCTTTACCTCTGCCCCTGTTTCAAGATTTCTTATTTTTACTGTATAAGGAGAAGGAAATCCGCACACAATAAATGGGCCAACGTATCGATTTTGCAATTTCATTGCTGTATTTGGTACCAACAATCGGTGGACCTTAGCATAAACAATTGAACCGATATCTAACGTATGGGGCCTGCTCTTTTCATCGTGTCGATCTTTCATCTTCTTCTCTCTGTCATTTCTGGTTTTTTCTGCAATAGCAGCAGCCTCAGCTTTCGTCTTCATTATTTGTAACATTTGGTCAATGATCGGTTGGGTATGGGAGATATCATTTTGCAGTGGGGCTTCTGCAGGAATTATTGGATTCTTCCCAAAGGCCAGGAGATATGGAGAAATACCGGTTGTATAATGATCTGAAGCATTTAATGCAAATTGGATATTTGGCAAAAATAAATCCCAATCTTTTTGACTTCTAGAGACCATTGTTCTTAGACAACCGATTATCGATTGATTTTGCCGTTCTACTTCTCCTTGTGAACGGCTTAAATATGGAGAACCGTGTACCTGTTTAATTCCCCAAGCCTTGCATTTGTCTTTGAATGTTTCGCCTATATAACAGGCACCATTGTCGCTTCTAAGAATCTTAGGAACGCCCACATAAGCGATTACATACTTGTGGAATTCGGCAGCGACCCTCTCTGCTGTAATAGCAGGAGTCGGCCAGATGAAACAAAATTTCGAGTATTGGTCCGTCACCACCTGGATATAGCAATTGTTCCTTTGCGTTCTAGGCAAAGGTCCCATCGCGTCTATCATTAGCGTGCTAAAGGGTGCAGGCGCCATTTCTCTGATCTTCAAGGGCAATCTGGTTGGATGCTTAACACTTTTAGACATCAAACATTCGTGACAAGAAGTTACGTGCATCTTAGTATCTTTAGCCATCGATGTCCAATAAAACCTCGCTTGAAGTAAAGAAAGAGTCTTAGCATATCCCACGTGTGCAGCCAATGATTTAGCACATAAATTCAAATATTAGTTCATTTCCCCATAGTATGAATATAATCAACATGTGACAGGTGCACCATGGGAAACTCGGGCAAGGTGCACCATGGGAAACTCGGGCAAGGTGCACCATGGGAAACTCGTGCAAATGGAAACATGTTTCTACCAACGCTCTCTGCCCTAGTACCTCATAGGTGATGTGTTCAAGTAAAATGTCTCACAAAAATCGCAAAATTGATATTTTTCAATGTGTTTTTTCCACAAGATCTCTGTATTGAAATGTTCCGATTTTTAGGGGGTTTAGCCCTTATAGTCATATGAATCCATGTAACACATTTAGGGACAATGTATTAAAGGTATACGCGGGTGTTCAATGGAAAAAAGATTGGTCGGTGACTTTTTCATGAAACGTTCAGGGATCATTCCTGACTACATAAGAAAGCAAGAAATGAAAAAAAAAGTATATCTCAACGACTTATTTTTTTTTCTACAGCCGCCTGAAAATAACATTGCTTTAGCATTGTAGTCTATGGAAAAATGTGTTTTTTTTTCACGTTTTACTATATAAAAAAAAATTGATCGGTGACTTTTCATCAAAACTTTCTACACATATATTTGGTGTATCATGCTACTGATTTATCAAAAAAAAACTGTATGTTGACGGGTTTAAAAAAAAGTTATGGTCATTTGAAATATGAAATAACCAATAAAACCCAATAAACATAAGCATAACTAATAAAAATGAATATTAGAAACATGACTTAAAACTGCTGTAATGAAAATAAACCATGTCGATATTGGGAATCGTGTACAAATATATCTCAACTTATCATGGTAACGAAATATTTCAAAGAAGAAAAGGAGCCGCTAGGTGGCGTGTGCGTTGACACCCGCGTATACCTTTAAGTATATCAATGCGTTTTGAAGGGTTTCCTATGGAGTACATTTAGTTACTTTACTGGTAATTACCCATCCAGAAATATTGCAATTTTTTTTAAAAAATAAACATCTATCAAACTTTAAATAGACAAATACATATTAGGTGTCCTAGTGTTTACTATCGTTGTACTACACTTGATCTCCTCTTTTCAAATATGGTGATATCTCAAAATCATTTTGTGACTTTATTTTGTGACTTCTGATTCATTTTACTAAAACGGATCACATGTGTTATACTACGATAGTGTGTGCCCATTACCACAAGCTTTAATGTTGGTTTTTCTGACTGTGTGATTGCCATACACCAAGTCGGCCGTTATTATAATAATAATAATAATAATTTACTAAGATCTTAAAGATATATGCGGGTGTCAACACACACGCCACCTAGCGGCTCCTATTTTCCTTTGAAATATTTTGTTCTCATGATAAGTTGAGATGTATTTGTGCACGATTTACAATATCTACAGGGTTTATTTTCATTACAGCAGTTTTGAGTCATGTATTTAAAATTCATTTTTACTGATTATGCTGCTTGGTTACTAAATTTGGGTGATGTGGTCAACTTCAAATGACCATAACTTTTTTTTAACCTCGTCAACCTACTGTTTTTCTTTGGTAAATCAATAGCATAATACCCCATATATCTGTGTGGAAAGTTTTGATGAAAAGTCACCGATCAATTTTTTTTTATAAAGTGAAACGAGAAAAAAAACACATTTTTCCATAGACTTCAAGGCTAAAGCACTCTTATTTTCAGGCGGTTGTAGAAGAAAAAATAAGTCGTTGAGATGTACTTTTTTTTGCATTTCTTGCTTTCTTATGTAGTCAGGAACGATCCCTGAACGTTTCATGAAAAAGTCACCGACCAATTTTTTTTCCATTGAACACCCGCCTATACCTTTAATACTAATAATAAAAACTTTAATAAAGTGATAACTAAAGAAGTTATTCGGAAAACTAAATCCGTTTTATCCCCAAACTAGAAAGCCTGTTAATTATAAACTGATCAAATTTGATTTTGATGACAAATATATCAAAATATCAAATTAAAATATATACAAAATATCAAATTGAAATACAGAACTCTTTACCTATAAGGGTCGAAATTCCAATATGGCCGCTCATCAGAAAAAAAGGGCTTGAAATTTGAGAACAATAGGCTTCTTGTCTACACTGACTAGGACGTTACAAGCTATGTTATCAAGTCAAAACCTATTTATTATGAAAATTATTCACTAGGAAAGTCTTTGAACCCTCACATAGACATACCCGAGCCACACACTCAGGAGTGCAATGTGCATTGAAACCATCACTCAGTGCATCATCTCTGCGTTCCTCTTTCTCAGCGCATTGACTGCACTTGTGATGCTGTGGCTATGTGGGGGTCACTGCATTATGACCAGGAAGCCGTGTGATTCCTGACTGCACTCCTATAACTACCTAGTATAGATATATAGAAGTGCAGTCAGGAATCACACGGCTTCCTGGTTCTATTGCAGTCACTGAAAATTTCTTTTTCTGGGCATAATGAATGTCATAATTTACATTTGTTTTTAATAGATTGTATTACCAAGTTTCACATGTGTAATAATTCTCTTGGTAATCAGAATAAACCCATCTTGTGTGTCAGTACCCTGATTAACCTGTGGTGGTATACTCTCAAATAACCCAACAACAATGGAAGATAACTACCATGTATATGATAAGGTAATACATGGGTTCTTAGACTATTTCATTACTTCCTAGATATTTCTTTAGGCTTACTATATTTCTTTCTTTCTCTTCATGGTTGAGAGTTTACATAAATGACCTGCCCCAACCCCTCTGCCACCCCACTCCTTCCATTTAATACCATCAGTTATCCAACCTGGGAAAGTCCCCCTTAAGCCCCTGAACAAACAGACAAACCAAGCATGACAGGGCGGATATAGGAACAACAGCCATGCATCCACTTATACAAACTAACCCTAGAAACAAAGGATTCATGGTTTTTGGCGGGAATTATTGGCGTGGATAATCAGATGCCATCTTGCAGTCACAGAGGGTAGGTGTCTATATATGCTGCATATGTTGTATATATAGAAGCATACTTGGTTAGTTGTGTAAAGTCTGTTCCATTGAGATTCATTTGATTAATTGTGAACATCATATTTTCTTAATACATGCATTTATTTTCTGATGAATTCTGGTTTTAAGTTATATTTTCTTATTTCAGGTACCACTCTAGGCGTTTATGATATGTATCTGCATCACACTGGTAAATAAAATATCTTTTCTTCACATTGTTCAATTTCATTACATGTACTTGTATGTATGTATGTAATAACTTTATTTCCGTCTTACATTTTACATAGTTACAATGCAGTGACAAGAAAAAGGGACAAAGTGCAGAAGAACAGAGTACAACATTCTCTATTCGAGATAGACGAATATATGGGTTTGCCACATAGAATCGCCACTACTGGGTCGATCCCATCCGCCCTGGTGGCGTTCAAAAGGCCTTGAAAAGAGCTTCAAACCCCTTTTTTCCGCTTCTTCCCATCGCCATTTGCCGCCCCTCCAGAGACTACTACATTCTTCACATTGTTCATTTTTGTCTGTGCCATTGTCTGTGCCATTGAGATCTGTGCCATTGAGATCCATTTGATCAATTGTGAACATCATATTTTCTTTATACATGCATTTATTCTCTGATGAATCTAGGTCTTATATTGTATGTTCTTATTTCAGGTACCACACTAGGCGATTATGTGCCTGCATTGCACAGGTAAATATCTTTTCTTCTCATATCATTCATTCATTCTCATTCCCTACTACATAATTAACAGTGTCAAACTTTTGTGCTTTTAGGAGATGAAAAGGTGTAGACATAAATACCTGGCCCACGCACTCCCTACATATATGTGGTATGCAGGTTTGTTACTAATTTCATGGAAATAGGGGTCTTTTGTTGGTAACTTCACATGTCCTTGAAGAACCAAATCAAGGAGTCTTTTCTCCTGGAGGACTTCACAAATATAGCAGGTATAGAGAAAAGTCGGAGCAAAGGTGGAGCAAGCATAATAATATAGGCCTAGTAATTCCATATGAGTGTGGAGACCGGGCTTAACTATCTACAGACCAATGGGTCGTTTTTCATCCCTTTTCCCAAGGAGGAATCAAGGAGAATTGATATTAAGTATGACATGATAATGAACAGAAATAATTGGGTATATATATTGCACCAAATATAGCTGTATTTCATTCTTTTCAGATGCTGGTATGACGAAATATTTCAACAAGAAAATGATATGAGGAAATAGGCTACTGCAAACCCAAATGAACCCAAATGATGAAATGATGATATTCTAAGGCTGAATAAAAGCATAAATAATAAGCATGAAACCAATATTGCGCAATACCTGCCCCACCCCACCCCCGCCCCCACCCAAACCCCCACCCCCATTTAGCGCGGTCCAACAGCATCATATGTGTGACGGCCCTATAGTGTTATACTGCAATCACCGCGTTCACATGTTGCCGCGGCGACCGCGGTGATGGGATCGCGTCACGACGAGTAACGCTTGCCACTCTTTGCTGCCCGCGATGACTGCAGTGAATTTGCCGCGTTGCAAACTGCGGTTAAAACAGCACCTGGGTGTGTCGGGTAGTAGCCATTTATTTCATTTGGTATGGTAGGCCTATACCCAGTCTTTCCTCGCTTGCCAGAGTATTGATATGGGAACTGTCAGCAAGATTGTTTGTAGGCCCATGGCTTACCTCGCTGTAGTTTTTTGGCCGTTTCCGAAAGGCTGAATCAAAATGTAGGCCTACCGTGAAATTGTTCAAGCTTTCATTTGATATAAAATATGTGCCCAAATTTGTATTATTAGCCGTTCTGGCCTAAGTTTGTTCCAGATGACATTTTTGTCAACAACCGATCAGGATGCAATATAGGCCGCTCACATAGGACGTAACGTCCTCTAATTTATGCAACATTAGTTACGCGCATTGCTTTTCTGCGTCCTTGACAACCAGTGTAGGGGCTAGATCTTAGAACGGTTTAACTTCTAATAATTTACTAACTGTATATATAATCGTCATAAAAATATTAATAACGCCGTTTTTCATGATAAAGTGGATTAATATGATATTAATCTGGAGGGAGTGGCTGGTTTTTAGGTGGGATTCAATGCATATTTACATTTATCATGAATAAAACAGGTTATCATTGTTTAATTAAGCTTCGAACACAGAACTACATTCTGTCTGAACAACACTTGTGTAAGGATGTGTGCACTACTTTCGGATTCTCGTTTTTCCCAGGCCTACTTTTGTAGGCCTATTCCCAGATTTCGCAGCACTAGTAATCGGCCGATTGGCTCGATGTACAAGCCTGACAGTACACACAATTGAACAGGAAATGGTGCAAGCTTTAATTTGATATAAGATATGTTCCTGAATTCGCATTATTAGTCTTTCTGGCCTACCTTTCATCCAGACATTTTTGTCAACAACTATGCCGATCAGGACGCAATATTTTAGGATGTAACGTCCTGTAATTTACGTTACGTTAGCAACGCATCCTTAACAATGCTTTTCCCGCGTAGCTCGGTGTGTGTAGAGGGGGGGGGGCTGAAGGAGAGGGGGTGCTTGAGATGTGTAGGTGTGGGGAGGGGGGGGGGGGAGCATCTAAGGAACACCCAATAATTCCTGATTAGTGTACTGATAATCTTATCATGTACTCATTGACTTTCCTGTAAATCATTTTATATAATTATACAGTTAGGGCGGTTCAACTTGTAATAATTTACTAACTGTATATATAATCGTCATAAAAATATTAATAACGGCGTTTTTCATGATTAAGTGGATTAATATGATAATAATTTGGAAGGAGTGAATCGTTGTTAGGTGGGGCTCAATACAGAGGTATATTTATCAATAATAAAATTACCTTTTTTATTGTTTAGTTATGCTTTAAGCACGGAACTACTTCTTCCCAAAGCAATGCTCGCGTATGGATATGTGTACTACTTTCGGATTCTCGTTTTTCCCGCCGTGTTGGCCTATCTACCTCTGTTGTATTAAATGAGTCGTCACTCAACTTTCCATTTGCTGATAAAGCTGTAAAACAACCAGACAAATAGAATATTAAATGCAGACCCAGTTTTTATCATTCAGATATGTTTCTAGACAGCAGGGGAGAGAGAGGGGAAACCACGCAACAAGCACACCATGTATTTATTATTTCAACTTTGTTGACAGATCTGACCCGGCATCTGATCTGACTCTGACATAAATTAAGGTCCTTACCTCCAAATCCTAATGAACAGGTCGTTGAGGCCATTCCGAACATAATCCATTGTGTTATCCTATTGGTAAATCGAGGCCCAACTCCTTTTGGTTAATACAAGGACTGAATAAACCTTGACGATTTAAAATGTATTAAAACTACAAGCACATCCATGATCATTGAGTAGAGGCAGGTTTGACTGACTATGCCAGTGGTAGAAACCAAAGTCAACCATTCAAATCATCAAAGATATTTTTCGAATCTTTCTCAGTGAAATCTGTGTATAGTACAATCTCCATCTCCTATTCTTGGTCGTTGATGAAGAATAATCCAATGACAAATGGTTTAAATAAGAAGAGCCATTTTCTCACACTGGTATCACCTCCCGAAAAAGGAGGTAGAAGCCAGAAGGCTTCACGCACTGTCAGCATTGCCCTACTTCCAGCAGCAATGTCATTTTCGGTCCATACCATTATGCAAATGAGCCTTGCATTTCCGCATGGTCCCGCCAAAAACCAAAGAGAATATCAAGCTGTCAGTTGGAGTTGGGAGGGGAGGTACTAGTCCATAGGATGACCCCATTCGCCGCAGCTCAAAGGCAGGCCCATAGCGTGTCGACGTGCTACAGTCTAGGGTTACATCATTCTACAAATTTGTAAATGATAGCCAAAATTAGCAGAAATATTTGATTTAGGCCTAAATCAATATAACTCACAATTATCGTTGATATATAGGCTAAGGCCTACTCTACTTTAGGCCAAAAAAAAAATAGGCGTGTTTCCGATTTACTCCCCCCCCTACCTAGAAAAACCTTACCCTACCTAAACAAATGTTTACCATACCTGATTTTTCTCCCATCATATCTTACTTTTTTTGGATTTTTTGACAAAAAAAGCTTATAAAAGCAGGAAAACGGGTTTTCCCAACCCGAAACTGTCAAAAAGCACATTTCCCATGTTTAAAACAACAATTGTTATGAAAAAGACATTTTTTTCAGTTCCTTGGAGGAGGTTTCCAAACAAAAAAAAATAACAAAAGAAAAATAGTTGGAGTTGAAACCTAGTTTTCAGCCAGATAAATCGGAAACACACCTATTTTTTTTTGGAGGGGGGGGGGGGCCTTATATAGATATTTTTATTGTGAACCTGTGGTGATAATTACCTGAGAAATAAGGAGTCACAGTCGTCAAGATATTATTTTTTAATGTAGGCCTATGAGTTCCTAAAATTATTTTTAAACATATGGCCTATGCAGTCTTTAGTCTTGTCATTAGCATTATATATATACAGTTAGTGCGGTTCAACTTGTAATGATAATGATAATAATAATAATAATAATAATAATAATAATAATAATAATAATAATAATAATAATAATAATAATCCAATTTATATTCAGTTTACCTTTACATATGGGTCCGATTTTCCGAAAATGTACAATTGGCAGCTCTACACATTGAAGAAATTCTCCTAAATCAGGCTGAAAAATGATGAGTGCCGGGAATATCTGAGTATATTTGGGATCACATTGATTTAAAGCATCAGTTAAACTGCATTTTGAAGCTCATTTTTGTCTTAAATCTGGGTTATTTGAGAGGATTGGTGAAGGCGAATTGTACATTTTCTGAAAATCTGACCCATATGGTCATACAGTGCTGAATAGGGCGGGACCTTCTACACGTAGATCTTCCAGGACATCCATAACATTATAATATAATACATTAGTCTTTATTTACTAAGAGTAATACTGGATATTTACATTTGTGGTGTTTCAGGAAAATGAGTCATAAGTCGCAAAAAATAGATTTTGAGATACTATTATATTTGAAAAGATGAGATCAAGCCGATTCCAATGATAGTAAACAGTGTAATAAAATAATTAGTATTTCTAGATTTTAAGTTTGATATTTTCGTTTTTGAAAAAAAATGTTTTCAATATTTATGGGGGTCACTAAACAGTAAAATAACTAAATGTAGTCCATATGAGGACCTTTAAAACGAATAAATATATTAAATAGATTGTCCTGAGATTTGATACATCAATTGACATAGCTATAAGTGACAAACTCTCCAAAGATCAGAACATTCCAATAATGTCATCTTGTGAAAAAAACACTTTGAAAAATATCAATTTTGCGACTTATGACTCATTTTCCTGAAACACATCACATTTCATGCAAACATTAATAGTTCATCTTGAGTACAGCGATTGTTCCATGCTCATGACGGTAAAGCATTCAATCATTGAATCAGAAGTAAACATCAAGATGTAGTGATAGTTACAGTCATGTGGATTTGTTTTTTGTCTTAAATAATTAATTAAAGTTTATATTATTGTATTCAGCATTGGACACTATGTAACAATTACACTTTATCTCAGAACAAGCTGATTTAATGATACAAAAAGATTAAGTAAAATTATATTTGAAGAAAGAATAGATGGAAATCATAGTCATACAGATACAAATAACATTGCACATGATAAAACCACAAACAGGGCTGTGTCACTAAGTAAATATACCAATTAACATTCTTAACCTACATTTACATCCAGTCTTTAAAGTAAGGTTCATAGTAATTCTAATTACCTAATAATAGGGGGATATCATTATATAGATCTTGAATGTGAATGGGCCTTAAGTTATACACCCTTTAATGTTAGCTATATTGACATCTAATACCAACCCTGACATTGGCCTATTTAGAAGCGTAGGAAGTTATTGGGGCGTGGAAGACTTTATGATCTATATGTAAGATCTGTGGATGACCCCATCAGAGCCAGCCATCTGTGGATGCCCCATTGAAAAATAAAAGAAACTTCCATTCTTTAACTCTATACACTCTGATGTTACTAACATCTATGACACCTTATACCACCCCTGACCTATAAGAGCATACAAAGTTATTGGGGCGTGGGGGATTTTATGTTTTACAAGTAAGATCTGGGGATCACACCATCTGACGTCAGAGCCAGTCCTCAGGAAATGCCACGTTGTACTGCGCAGTTTCTAATCAGTCCTTTCCTCCTTCACGTCTGTACGTAACACAACGGTCGCTGTGTGCAAACCCACCAATCTACACCAGAACTAGATCATCCTCCATCTCAGGTAATTATTCAGGCTTCCACAGGTAACATGTACTAATGTACATCTGCTTTATATTAACCCACAAATAGTGGTAAGAGGTAGAGCCATCTTAACCCATGCACCAACTACCTTTGGCTATAGACCAACATGGAGTTTCTACCACCTTGTATTGTGGTATGTTTGTCTATCCCTATATCAACACAATGGAATGTTAATCTTTGTGAACTAACAGTTATGAAGGCTAACCAAAGCATATGAATGAATGTAGTTTACACAATATGTATGTGAGTGAGTAAATAAAGTCAGTTAGAGGCACAGGTATCTATAGGTCTCCAACCTAAGGGAATACAATATGTATGTGAGTGAGTAAATAACGTCAGTTAGAGGCACAGGTATCTATAGGTCTCCAACCTAAGGGAATACAATATGTATGTAAGTGAGTAAATAAAGTCAGTTAGAGGCACAGGTATCTATAGGTCTCCAACCTAAGGGAATACAATATGTATGTGAGTGAGTAAATAAAGATGGTTAGAGGCACAGGTATCTATAGGTCTCCAACCTAAGGGGATACAATATGTATGTGAGTGAGTAAATGAAGATGGTTAGAGGCACAGGTATCTATAGGTCTCCAACCTAAGGGGATACAATATGTATGTGAGTGAGTAGATTAAGTCAGTTAGAGGCACAGGTATCTATAGGTCTCCAACATAAGGGACATCAGTCTTTATGTACAAAATAGTATTAAAAATGAATCATTAAATGAAAATGCATTGCAAGGGCTAAGGGCTTCCTTAGACTCTTTTATTACATGTATATGTAATACAACGGTGCTTATTATATACATATGTGATTCAGGGGTGCTTTCTGAAAAGTCAAATCACATACCATTGTGATTTGGGTTACCATGGAAGCATGGGACCCAACTAATGTAATCTTGTTGGTTCATGATGTTGCACTCTAAGTGTCAGGAGTGTGGCACTGCATGTTTCAACATTATTCAGACATTGTTCATATACTTAGTGAAGAACTTATAAGTTAGATATAGAGATAAATCATCCAATCATTATGTATGTAAATCCACAATGACACTCCATACAGGTTTTAGTCTTGATGGAGGTCTAATCACAATCCACCCCTTCTGGGCGTCATGTAATTTGTCCCTCTCTAAGTAACAACAGTCTGGGTTATTTTATTGGGACATATCAGCACATAGGCCCTTTATCAAGGAATTATAACAATGGCTCATACTGTGAGTGTTCCATCTATACATGTGGCTGGGTAAGAGGCTATTTATCAACTGTCAGATTGTCGTGATGTCTGGGTCACGGTGGATGCACATGTGCAGGGTGAACAATAGTAGACACCACAAGATTTATAGACTTGTATACTTGATATGTAATGGGATATACCTTAGCTAAACATTGAGTACCGTATTGCCCCATATAATCACACATGTGCAGGGTGAACAATAGTAGACACCACAAGATTTTTAGACTTGTGTACTTCATATGTAATGTGATATACCTTAGCTAAACATTGAGTACCGTATTACCCCATATAATCACACTCATGTGTGATTAATTCAAAAGTTGTAGAGTGACTACTGAGCTAAATATTCCATTACCGTATTATCACATATAGTGGCATATGAGATTCACTGTATATAGATGTGTAGTGAATATAATATAAATATTCCAGTACCGTATTACCAAATATAGTGGCACATATGAGATTCACTGTATTCCAGGACCGTATTACCACATATAGTAGCACATGTCAGATTCACTGTATATAGATGTGTAGTGAATATAATATAAATATTCCAGTACCGTATTACCAAATAATTATAGTGGCACATATGAGATTCACTGTATATAGATGTGTAGTGAATATAATATAAATATTCCAGTACCGTATTACCACATATAGTGGCATATGAGATTCACTGTATATAGATGTGTAGTGAATATAATATAAATATTCCATTAACGTATTACCACATATAGTGGCACATGTCAGATTCACTGTATATAGATGTGTAGTGAATATAATATAAATATTCCAGTACCGTATTATCACATATAGTGGCACATGTCAGATTCACTGTATATAGATGTGTAGTGAATATAATATAAATATGCCTGTACCGTATTACCACATATAGTGGCATATGAGATTCACTGTATATAGATGTGTAGTGAATATAATATAAATATTCCAGTACCGTATTACCACATATAGTGGCACATGTCAGATTTACTGTATATAGATGTGTAGTGAATATAATATAAATATTCCAGTACCTTTATATTTATATTTAACAGCTGACCATGTCTACGCAAATATACCAAAACAGAGCATACAGCGAGGCATCAGCCTCCTACCTCCAGCCTACAACACATGAATATGAGGAGATAGAAGACCAGCCCAGGTCCCCTCCAGAGGTTCCCCATCGGTATGAGCACCTGCAGATGAGGAGAGCTGAGTCAGGCCGCCGCCCAGCAGACAGTGCGCCCCGCCCGGTAGACAGCGCCCCCGCAGCATCAGGCTGCAAGAGTCCCCGCTGGTACATATGGCTCATCATTGTGATCGGGGTGCTCCTCCTTATTGGAGTCACTGTGGCAATAGTTGCCATATTTGTGTTCAATACCAAAGGTGAGATATTTATCCATTGTATACATTATTTGTTTCACTTTGTACATGAGCAAGGGGTCATGCAATAAATGTTTCAAAAGCCAAGGTATAAGGCAGGTACAATTTCATGTTTACAGACCAACACAGATTAATTTCCACATCTCAAGATTTTTGTTTCAAGTTTTGTTTCCTACCAACTACAACCAGCATGCTACAATTTCAGGCCCAAGTGAAGGAAGCACATCAGCAGATCCTACAGGTCCGACACCTATGACGTCAGCTACATCACCGGGTGAGCAATGTTTTTTTATACCAATCAGACGTTGTATATCTGTAGTGTTTGTATCTAACTGGTCTGTGATCCTTGCAGATGTAATATGTTTATACATATTCCCCACACAATGTGCATTAGTCTTGCATCTTATCTTATAACTTCATAGTCTGATCAAATTCAAAGTATTCTGGAACACCAGGATCTGAAACAAATAAACACCTTTTTCATTTCACTACATTTCATTTTGTAGAAAAAATATCTGATGAACTAGTAAATGTGTATAAGTAAGCAACAATGGGGCACAACATTAAAAATGACACTTGGTGATATGTTAGTATTATTGATGCTGTGGTCCTTGTTAATATACAACATGTATATTTATCTGCAGCCCCGACACCTGCCACACCTGCCACGACTACAGCCCCCACGCCTTCCACACAATCACCTACCACAGCTCCTCCCCTCATCCCCACCAGAGGTGAGTCTCATATATACAGTACTAACCCTACACTAGCCATACCTGCCTTATACCACAGCTTCCCCCCTCATCCCTACCAGAGGTGAGTCTCATATATACAGCAATACTTAGTCAGAGTGAATGATTCAGGTTGTTACTATGCCCATATCATTACTCCAATGTAAGAGTGTGTATGTCCCTATACTCCAATGTAAGAGTGTGTATGTCCCTATACACCAATGTAAGAGTGTGTATCTCCCTATACTCCAATGTAAGAGTGTGTATGTCTGCCCTATAGTCCAATGTAAGAGTGTGTATGTCCCTATACACCAATGTAAGAGTGTGTATGTCCCTATACTTCAATGTAAGACTGTGTATGTCTGACCTATACTCCAATGTAAGAGTGTGTATGTCCCTATACACCAATGTAAGAGTGTGTATGTCCCTATACACCAATGTAAGACTGTGTATGTCTGACCTATACTCCAATGTAAGACTGTATGTCTGACCTATACACCAATGTAAGAGTGTGTATGTCCCTATACTCCAATGTAAGAGTGTGTATGTCCCTATACACCAATGTAAGAGTGTGTATGTCCCTATACACCAATGTAAGAGTGTGTATGTCCCTATACACCAATGTAAGAGTGTGTATGTCCCTATACTCCAATGTAAGAGTGTGTTTGTCCCTATACTCCAATGTAAGAGTGTGTATGTCTACCCTATACCCAAATGTAAGAGTGTGTATGTCCCTATACTCCAATGTAAGAGTGTGTATGTCCCTATACACCAATGTAAGAGTGTATGTCTGCCCTATACACCAATGTAAGAGTGTGTATGTCTGCCCTATACACCAATGTAAGAGTGTGTATGACCCTATACTCCAATGTAAGAGTGTGTATTTCTGCCCAATACACCAATGTAAGAGTGTGTATGTCCCTATACTCCAATGTAAGAGTGTGTATGTCCCTATACTCCAATGTAAGAGTGTGTATGTCCCTATACACCAATGTAAGAGTGTGTAAGTCCCTATACTCCAATGTAAGAGTGTGTATGTCCCTATACACCAATGTAAGAGTGTGTATGTCCCTATACGCCAATGTAAGAGTGTGTATGTCCCTATACACCAATGTAAGAGTATGTCTGCCCTATACTCCAATGTAAGAGTGTGTATGTCCCTATACTCCAATGTAAGAGTGTGTATGTCCCTATACACCAATGTAAGAGTGTGTATGTCCCTATACTCCAATGTAAGAGTGTGTATGTCCCTATACACCAATGTAAGAGTGTGTATGTCCCTATACTCCAATGTAAGAGTGTGTATGTCCCTATACTCCAATGTAAGAGTATGTATGTCCCTATACTACAATGTAAGAGTATGTATGTCCCTATACTCTAACGTAAGAGTTTGCACAATGTGAGTTGTGCTGAACCCAGATAGCCAGATAGCGTGCAAATGTAACACCAGTGGCGCTGTAGGCTGGAATATCTCCCAGTAGGCTGAGACGGAAGCTTCCGCCTTAGGTGTTCGCGCCTGCCGCTACCCGCGAAAACGGCAATAACACCAGCAAAAAATGTGAATATGGTCATGGGATTAAAAAATTTGAAAAGAGTATATTCTCAGCTCTCCGTAGGTATATAATTTTACCTATTTGAAAGAGTAGAGGCCAAGGAATGACTGTATGGGTATAATCATGTTAAGGCCTACTCTGTTTCTAAGGTTGCGGGTGCCATGACCGGAAGCTCCCGCCTTAGCTTTATCTCCACCTCTAGGTGGCGTGATGGTCAGATAGCTTATTTTCGCACTATCAAGGATAAGGAGAGTTGAAGCTGATGCTTATAATTTACTATTTATTATACTTCATTGTACATCTGGTTGCACATGGAGAAAATAAAGGCCAACCATCAGTGCCTTGTATTGTAAGGAACAAAGTGTTTGATTCATCAGTTAAACATATTCTGTGTATTTTACTACATGTGTTATATTGCAGGTGACTACATCACCCAGTGTGAGGTACCTGCAGGAC
Source organism: Sthenelais limicola (assembly GCA_942159475.1). NCBI lineage: Eukaryota > Metazoa > Annelida > Polychaeta > Phyllodocida > Sigalionidae > Sthenelais > Sthenelais limicola. The sequence continues at coordinate 83,678,523 of OW804101.1, read as the reverse complement.
GGGGTGGATATAAGCGTATAAATGATGTGTGCTGGATGGATGCCACCACCCTGGTGGCTGTACAGGGGGGTGGTTACCAGGTGCTGAGGTACAGTGTAGGGCAGCATGGCTGCACACACACTGTGATGGACATGGGTTATAGTGCTGTACGTGTGGCATGTGATAGAAGCACCAGGATGGTGTATGTAACAGATATAACTAATGATAGGGTGGTGATGTATGACCTGACTAACACTGGTGCTGGTGGTGAGGTATGGCAGCCACAGGGTGTGCAGCGGCCACACCGTATAAGTGTGAATGATATGTATATAGTTGTGTGTGAGTCTGGTGCTATAACCCATGTGTTTGTGTTTAACAACCAGCGGGTGCTGATACACAAGGTGCAGGTGGCTACTAATGCTGTTTATGTACACTGGAGCTACCTGACAGCTGGAGGGCTATGGGTGGCAACTACATCAGCTGATCAGGTAGTTATATATAACACCAACACTAACATGTCTAATATAGTGGGAGTGAAGGGAGCTGAAGATGGACAGTTTAATGGAGCATGGGGAGTGAGTGGTGGCCCTAATGATGGGTCACTGCTGGTATGTGACTACTATAATTACAGGATTAGTGTATGGAGTGTGGGGGGTGACTTTATGTCCCACCTCATCCTGGCAGGCAAACAGGTGAGGGAACCATATGCTATATCAGTGGTTGACAGGGCGGGAGACTCCAGCCTCATGGCTGTGAGTACATATACTAGTCCACTTGAGCTGCTTATATACAGCCTGAGTTAATAACCAGGTGTTTAGTGCTCTATAAATATCATCATATTGATGTAAATAGAAAACTTGGGTTAGACACATAGAGTAGAATTTAATATGTTTATTGTTTATATATAAAGACTTTTATTCACATGCTGACAAATTAATAAATCAATGTTTTACAATACATCTGGTTCTCAGTTTGCATTGAGGAGTAACATAACGTATATGGGTCAGATTTTCAGAAAATGTACAATTCACCTTCACCACACCTCCCAAATAACCTTATGAAAAATTCCTGGTATATCTCAGTATATTTGGGATCACATTGATTTAAAGTATCAGTTCTGTTATGTTAAACTACATTTTGAAGCTCATTTTTGCCCTAAATCTGGGCTATTTGAAAGGATTAGTGAAGGCGAATTGTACATTTTCTGAAAATCTGACACAGATATGTCATCATATGAACTTTGTTGGTTTATATGTACAGGGTGGGACTTATGGATAACAAAACCTGCGGACTGTCATGATTAGAAAATGTGTTGGTGATGGTTTCAATATATGTACTGCTCTTAGCTTAATTGTTTATGTATAATCACTATAGGTATGACTGTATGGTTTACCAGAATTTGATATATAATAATATTTGATTTATTAGAGTCAGCAATGACCGAGATATTGTGCTGAATAAAAATATTTAAATACAAATGTGATGTGTTTCAGGAAAATAAGTCATAAGTCGCAAAATTTATATTTTTAAAAGTGTTTTTTTCACAAGATGACATTATTGGAATGTTCTGATTTCAGGACGATCTATATAATATATCCTTTAATTCTAAAGGTCCTCATATGGACTACATGTAGTTACTTTACTGTTTATTGACCCCCAGAAATATTGGAAACTTTTTTTCAAAAACGAAAATTTCAACTTAAAATCTAGAAATACCTCTAAGATTATTAGACTGTTTACTATCATTGGAATCGGTTTGATCTCATCTGTTCAAATATAATAGTATCTCAAAATCTATTTTTTGTGACTTATGACTCATTTTTCTGAAACACATCACATTTGATTTATCAGAGTCAGCGACGACTGAGATATAGTGTATTCTTTACATAATGTGAAAATATTTAAATACAAATGAGATGTGTTTCAGGAAAATGTGTCAAAAGTCGCAAAAAATATATTTTTAAAGTTTGTCTATTCACATGATTGCATTTTTGGAATGTTTTCATTTTTGGAGTATCTAGGAATACATGGACCAAATTCCAGGATCGTTTATTTAATATACTCATGCATCTCTAAGATTATCTAATGGAGTACATTTACCTACTTTACCAGTAATTGATCACCCACAAATATTTCAGAAATATAAATATCAAACTTGAAATACAGAAATACTTATTTAATTTCCTTAATGTTTACCACCATTGGAATCGGCTTGATCTCATCTTTCCAAATATAATGATATCTCAGATTCATTTTTTGCGACTTATGACTCATTTTCCTGTAACACATCACAAATACAAACCCATGATGTGCAACATGTTGGCTAATGTCAAGATGACTGACAGTATGTAACCTCTAATGTGGTTATTGGTTGAGACTATTTAAGGCATGGTCCGGGCCAGTCTGGTCACTCTCCGCCTGACCCCCAAACCTTCTCTGAGGCCAGGTCAGAAACCACTTCTGCCTGGGCGCTCACCGGATCCACACCTCTCAACAGCCTTTTCAACTGCAAAATTTCTTTTATTGATTTTTTAAAATAAAAGTTAGGTGGTCTCAAGACAGCTGTAACCGTTTTTGTTCCAGTTATGAATAATAGACTATCAGGTGAAAAGCAATAAACTGATTGTCATGTGTCACAGTAAAATTATCAAAAGTCAGAAGAACACAAATCTTTAAAAAATGTTTGTCCACAAGTATTCGTGCTCACAATGTTTGTATAGATAGGGCTAATTGTCAGGTTAATAGTCCCACAGTGAAAGAATAAATCATTGCCCCAACTGATTCCGATGAAAATTGTATTATATTGTAAAATAGTTAAATCAGACTGTAACCAACCCAGACAATCTGTAAACATTCATATCTCTGCTTCTAGGATTTGGGCTAGAAATACATTCCAGTCTAAATATATGTATTGTTAGACTTGACATATAATAGAGTCATTAAATGAATCATTCGTCCAACAATTTCCAATGAAAATGACATTTTGGTTTAAAATAATTCAAATTTGTAAACAAACATGTTATGATCTTGAAAGATGCATACGGGTCAGATTCTCACAAAATGCACAATCTACAGTTCTACACATCTTAGATTCTGCTAAATTAGAGTGAAAAATTATAAATACTGAGTATATCTGAGTGTATTCCTTATTGTATTGATACAATAAATCTGTCTGGTTATGTTGAACTGTATTCTGAACCTGATTTGCGTCTTAAAATTGGCTTATTTGAGGGGATTGGTGAAGGTCAATTGTACATTTTCTTAAAACTTGACCCATATATTGTAATGTTTCTACGGAGCTCCGGGTCGCCTCCAGCTCTGGAGTAGTACCTCCAGACGCCACTAGGAGTCTATATTGCAAGCCATGACCATATTTGCAGTTTATATAACTTGAGTAATTTATCATTATTTAACCATACATGTTATACCATCCAGACTTTAACCATATTACTTGTGACATATTCCACTACTTATGTTCAAGTTTGCATTCATGTAAATATTATATTTATTTCATTATTCCTGTTTGGTATTACAAACATAATGTTATCTTATGTCAGAAATTATTGATATACCTTCTGTACCTGTTCATATTCGGGGTGAGGAGCAATGTCTTCACCCCAGCACACAAGGAGGAATAAAGGGCATATAGAAGAAGTATTTCACTCTTGATGTTATATATCGCAGCTGCATTTGGAACATATAACAGAATATTTCAACCCCTGATCCTTTAATTTTGATAAATATCTAGTCACTTTAGTTCATTTCCTCCCATCTCCTGCTATCGATATTCATAATATATTTATTCTCACATGAGTAAACTATACGATCATGAAATATTATTTAATACCAAATATTATTAAGCCAGAGCTGAAACACAGATGTGCAACGATGGCCACAAAGACATTGGAAAGGACATAGGCAAGAATAGCAATACATATATACAGAGTTGTCATGAGTAACTCTATTCGACACCAGGTGGCCTACATGTCCTGTCCTTGTAGTGTATACCATCTCACTCTACTAGACGTGATGCGACTCAGGTTCCAATAAATTCCCTGAATGTGTAGCCCCAGTCTCTCTTAATTCAGAGAAAGTATACATGCTCAAAAAGGCACACAAACACCTTTTTACAGGGATCTGATACACCTATAGTGCTGCACCCCAAGTTAGGGACTTTGCTTATTACCCACTTTTTTAAAAAGAATCCTTGATAATTAAAATGTTTTCCTTGTTCATAAGACTTAAGATAGATACTAGAAGTCAGAATCTTGTCTATGTTCCAAGTGATTATGATTTTTGTATCATTAAATTCGAATTTAGAATATTAAAAATATTTAAAATGGAATATTTTCCTCCAAATTTTCATAATTTAATCGTGCCATAGGCATTTTCCTGGTACTTTTTCAAGAATGAGAGACAATCATGCCTGCATATATGTCAAACTTTAATTAAAAGAAGAGAATTAATTAAAATTTTAAAATAGATTGACTCCACATATTGTATTTCTAAGTAGATTCAAAGAAAACAAAATTTATTTCCACAATTAGATAGAAAATATAGTTCTTGTCATTCATAGCTTTTGACCATACATATTGAAATCATTCAAGAGTTTTATCGCATTGTGATGTATGGTTAAATTGGGCCTAACTTTACCCTAAAATGTGTACTCCAGTTTACAGAAATGTAAATTATTTCGTGATACAGAAATTATAGTTGGTGACATAAGACAGCAAAGGCTTGTGCCCTTAAGTGAACCAGTGAAAAATGGTATTTGAGTGAAAAATATGGGCCTCTGTGTGATTCTAAAAAGTCTCATGTTAATCCTTACAATCCCAGATTTCGCCTAAACGGCCATTTTTCAGTGAAAATTGGTCAAATTTGGGACATTTCGGCTTTCAATTCTTCGCCCTACCATTTCCACCATTTTGATAGTACAAAGTTGACATATGTGCCAAAAATTGGCAAATTTAATTTTGTATGTGCAACATGGCCCCCAATGGTGCAGAACCATTTACCTAAGAGAAACTGCCATGGAAATAGTTGAAAGTCAGGATTTTCATGACATTTCAGATGCAGTTACCATGGAAACAGCTGTTAATATGAAAAAGAATTCTTGCAATTGTGCATGTGACAGTTTCAAATACAGATAGCCCCGAATCTTTTCTTTTATTTGACATATCATATATTATTGTATCATAAAAACTCATAAAGTTATCATGGATCATATGAAATAAGTCAAGGCAACTTTAAGTTTTAGTCCCTAACTTGGGGTGCACCACTATAGTCATTTCCATTGCCACAGAATGCCCCCTCAACATCTCTAGATCAATGTTCTAGTAACACAGTAACACAGTCATCATAGTATTAATAAACAAGTAATGGAGATTTTCCTTCCTCTGCCATGTGTTGGCCCCACTCATACCACTAGCCTGCACTAGCAACATTCACCCTCACTGCTCCACCCAAGGTTCATAGCTCAGTGGTAAGTCACTGGCACAGAGAGTGGAAGATTGTGAGTTTGAGCCCCAGTCAGGCAGCAGTCTTTCTCTTTTCTCTGGGTCGCATAGATGCTCTCATTCTATGTGACAGGGTGGGTGAGTTAGCATGGTGATGGGAAAGGCAGGAGAAACAACATATGTATACATATAATGTTTTACACAAAATATAATGTTTCATCAAATTACCTGTTGATATTCAATGGGCTATCAATAATACTAAAGGAAACAATGAGCGTTCAGGCCAGCGCTAGCATATCGCCACTCATTCTGGAGGCACTGATGTAGATCATATCCTATGTTTTATCCAAGTCTATGTATCATCTTATTCCTGCTTTACAGGTTGCTGTTATTTCTATTACAATTACTACAGATTGTATGTTATACCTCTTCTCTGTATGTACTATATGTTGCTATTGTAACCTGTCTTGATATATTAGATCACCTTGCCATGTTACTCTTGTACTACCCTTTTATACTGCTTGCCTTCAATGGTGAGTCTCCCAATGTAATGCTGAATATACTCAAATTTACCTTGTATTGACCAAATTGCAGCCTCATTTAGCAACATTTACTAAATGTGTACAGCTGCCAATTGTACATTTTCTGAAAATCTGACCCATATATCCCATGCTGGAGACAACGTGTTTTCTAAAGATTTTATACTGTAGCATACTCCCATAATTCCATGCGAATCAAGTTTCAAAATGGCGGCTATGGAAACCCCCTTCATATAGACCTGTGCTTCTAAGGGGGTTAGGAATACATTCTAGTTGTCTTACTTATGTTTCATTAGCCTACAAATTCATTACATTCAATCATTGCCCCAAAATGAAAAGTTCATTGTGGGGTTTTAAATGGCTTTTAGAATTGATTTATATGAAATTTTGTTTGTTTATAAACTACTTTACTGATTCCTCTTTTACCCATAGCTACATAATAACACATTAATTTTTGTTAAAGTAATAATGCCCTGGTAGATCACCTGGTGCAGCATCTTTGAAACACCATATAAGGATCATGAACCTAAAACACATGACCATACATATGTAATGAAAAGGTTGACAAAGGCATGAGAAAAAATGACCATTCTAGAGAAGACTAATTAAATAAGAAATTATGCAGCATATTTTGAGGGCAGCTCAATCAAAGGAGGCGCTGGTAGATGTCTTTAAGAGTGTTCAACCCACTAAAGCATACTCATACTAAAGGCAACAGCAGGAAGGAAAATAAAAGGAGGTCAGCCAGTTGGAAAAGAAAAAAAGGTGAGGAAAATAGTATAGAGTTACTAAACAAAAGAACCAAACTAGGGAAAGCAATAGAATGTTTTCCAAATGAGTTTTCTGGCATGTCATCAGTCATGGTTCAACTCAATGCAATCATAATGTAGAAGTTCTCCTTCACAAGATGGACAGAAAGCATCAGGACTTCCTCCAGAAAAAGACTTCTTTTGTCCTGATGTAGTGCTCCAGTTTAAAAGAATCATGGAAGACTACAAAAATCAAACTGAAAGAACCAAATGGTGCCAACACTTGAAACATCTGGATGTCTTAGTTTAGAAAGTAGTGACAGGGAACTGGACATTTCCAGCCAGAATCTCTCTTTTGAAAGAAGAAGTGACCCATTTCATTTGTTGAGGGAGAAGACAAGCAGGAGTCAATTTGATTTTTGTTTCGCAGTATAATTCATGTTACATGTTTTCAAAGTATATCTGGATCGGGTATAAATGTTGAAGTTTTGTTTCTAGTAGTGTTATAAAAATTACAGCGGAATCAATTGTATTGCCGAATATTTAAAAAGGGGCAGAATGTTGCTAACATTGAGATGCCAATTATAAAATTTCTTCAACTCGACCCAAAGGGGGTATCAATAGTTCTTTGCAAACTACTTCTTGGCACTGAAACACTGAATTCATTGAGGAAAAGAAATTGCAGTAGTAGAAGATATTTTGCGGAATTTTTGGCACTTTAACCAGTGAAAGTTATTATAGAGCTGCTTCGTTTTTGAACCAATTCATCACTTAAAGGGGCAGGAGGAGTATAAAAGGGGTGGAACAGCCTTTGATCCAGTGTCATGTCATTGTTACTCTAGAAAAAGGCCAATTTGTTAGCTACTCAATTGGTTGATACCAAATTTGGGCCATCAAGTATGGTCATCAATACAGACAAAAGGGTTAAAAGGATATAGGGATGATGTGATATAAGCTTACTCTGTGTATAATATATTGTGGATTTTTAGTGCATTTTATGGCACACACTTGAGAATACCATCATTAGGTATTCTGAATAGCCCATAGCTTCCTGCATTTGGGTAAAAAATTGCCTGTTGATAGCTTAAACAGCTGAATTAGGAGAACGATTTGAAATTTGACCCCTTCAAACCCTCTTTTTGAACCTCAGTATTGGAAAATTCTAGTGAAAAAATAATGATTAAATAAAATTATATGGCCCAAAATTGATCTTTTTGACTTACAGGACAATTTACAATAGGATATAAACTATTACTGTATGCTCAATATCCTTTGTATAGATGCAGTCAGCGTTATGGAAATTATGCGTTACGGAAATTATGTGTTACAGAAGTTACGCATCCCTTTGAGGCCCTGTCAAGGCAAAAGCCATGAGCCAAGAATGTATATGTTGTCATGTGTATAGAAGATGTTAATTTGTATACATGTGTGAAACAATTTTGATGTATGTCTTTAATCATGTTTACGATTGGCAAAAAATCGGCGTTACGGAAATTATTTGTTACAGAAATTATTTGCCCTATTGAGGACCAGGGAAAGCAGATGATATGAGCCAATGTTATATATCTTCTCATGTGTATAGACCATGATTATGTGAATATAGGTACAAAAGTATTTTGCTGTAGGTTGATTATTAGATGTTTGTTATTGGAAATAAATCAAAAAGTAATTTCCGTGACGAAAATTGACAAAATCAACCATGAAACTTTGTGCATTGATTGTGTCTTTGTATAACTTCTAATTCCTAAACTTTTTTCCTCAGATACAGGTGAGTATGTGAACAATTGACTGTCCTAGTAGTTATATCATATCACATGTTTTCAAAAATTACAAGGGGGTCTAAAAATCGTTATGGAAATTACTGCCTAAATGGCCAAAAATCAACACACTGGGAAAAAAAAAGAAATATTCATAATGCAGCTGTAACAATTTTAGGAATAGTGTGGTGCTGAGTGTGGTGGTGCCGGGTCGGAGCGGGTAGCCCTGCTCTCTCCCGGCACTGCTAGCCAGTAACCCAAAATCCTGGTCTAGTCATCCGGTTCTCCGGGTGCGGCTGGCCGGACTGGACTCGAGCTGGTTATTCTTTCCTGCTGCAGGGATGGTTCACCACTAGATGTCATTTTGGGGTTTTGTCACGCTTATTTTAATATTTCACTGCTAGCTAATGTTTGTACTTCTTACTATATTTAGAAACACCGTCTTTCTATTACAATTATTTGTTTATAACCCTCTCTTCTGTGAAGCTGAGGGTGTGTGATCTTTCACTGTGGTTGAGAGGTTTTACCCAGTCAGGAATAAAAGACCCAGGCTAGCAAGGACCCGACGATCTGTGTTGTCTATTGTTGTTATTTAGCCCAAATCGCCGTATAAGTGAATAGCAGACATACAATAGTACTATAAGACATTCCCTCTTCATTCATTTGATTTTTATGAGAATCTAAATCATATTTTTTCAACAGTGGCCATTTCCCTAAAAAAAATTTATTCTTTTAGCAGTTTTTGCCCCAAATTTACCTTATTTTGGCCTCTAGCTTTGATTTTTCTGTTAATACATAGGCTAAACCATATATAGCCCTTCAGCTTTCATCGAGCCCTATACACTAAAACCGAAAATGAGAAGAGAAACTAAAGATTAAAGAAATTATAGCCTTGCAAAAGCAGAAAACCTGATTTGTACATGGGGGGGGGGGGGGGGGATGCAGGGGCTCATATATTATCTTGTGAATTCATCTTCATTGAGTATTTATTCATCTTCATTGTTTCATCAATTTTCTCATCATAGCCTGCTGTTGGAGGATACTTTTCTGGGTCATTTTAGTTACGTCTGATGCATGCCTAGGTCATAAACACCTGGAACCTAAAATAAGAAAACATAACATATGAGATAGACATCTTCAGTTGTAGACATTTTATAATATGCACTTCAGTTTATAATCGGGGTAATACTGGTCCTGGGTAAATTCCCAGAGAAACCTAACTGAAACTGTATAGGCCAAGCTTATATGGGTTAAAACTGTATTGGCCAAGCTTAGATTGGTTAAAACTGTATGGGCCAAGCTTAGATAGGTTAAAACTGTATGGGCCAAGCATAGATAGGTTAAAACTGTATGGGCCAAGCTTAGATAGGTTAAAACTGTATGGGCCAAGCATAGATAGGTTAAAACTGTATGGGCCAAGCTTAGATAGGTTAAAACTGTATGGGCCAAGCTTAGATAAGTTAAAACTGTATGGGCCAAGCTTAGATAGGTTAAAACTTTATGGGCCAAGCTTAGATTAGGTTACAACTGTATGGGCCAAGCTTAGATAAGTTAAAACTGTATGGGCCAAGCTTAGATAGGTTAAAACTGTATGGGCCAAGCTTAGATAGGTTAAAACTGTATGGGCCAAGCTTAGATTAGGTTAAAACTGTATGGGCCAAGCTTAGATAGGTTAAAACTGTATGGGCCAAGCTTAGATAGGTTAAAACTGTATGGGCCAAGCTTAGATAGGTTAAAACTGTATGGGCCAAGCTTAGATAGGTTAAAACTGTATGGGCCAAGCTTAGATTAGGTTACAACTGTATGGGCCAAGCTTAGATAGGTTAAAACTGTATGGGCCAAGCTTAGATTGGTTAAAACTGTATGGGCCAAGCTTAGATTAGGTTAAAACTGTATGGGCCAAGCTTAGATAGGTTAAAACTGTATGGGCCAAGCTTAGATAAGTTAAAACTGTATGGGCCAAGCTTAGATTAGGTTAAAACTGTATGGGCCAAGCTTAGAAAAGTTAAAACTGTATGGGCCAAGCTTAGATTAGGTGAAAACTGTATGGACCAAGCTTAGATAGGTTAAAACTGTATGGGCCAAGCTTAGATAAGTTAAAACTGTATGGGCCAAGCTTAGATTAGGTTAAAACTGTATGGGCCAAGCTTAGAAAAGTTAAAACTGTATGGGCCAAGCTTAGATTAGGTTAAAACTGTATGGGCCAAGCTTAGATTAGGTTAAAACTGTATGGGCCAAGCTTATATAGGTTAAAACTGTATGGGCCAAGCTTAGATAGGTTAAAACTGTATGGGCCAAGCTTAGATAGGTTAAACTGTATGGGCCAAGCTCAGATAGGTTAAAACTGTATGGGCCAAGCTCAGATAGGTTAAACTGTATGGGCCAAGCTTAGATAGGTTAAAACTGTATGGGCCAAGCTTAGATAGGTTAAAACTGTATGGGCCAAGCTTAGATAGGTTAAAACTGTATGGGCCAAGCTTAGATAGGTTAAAACTGTATGGGCCAAGCTCAGATAGGTTAAAACTGTATGGGCCAAGCTTAGATAGGTTCAAACTGTATGGGCCAAGCTTAGATAGGTTAAACTGTATGGGCCAAGCTTAGATAAGTTAAACTGTATGGGCCAAGCTTAGATTAGGTTAAAACTGTATGGGCCAAGCTTAGATAGGTTAAAACTGTATGGGCCAAGCTTAGATAGGTTACAACTGTATGGGCCAAGCTTAGATAGGTTCAAACTGTATGGGCCAAGCTGAGATAGGTTCAAACTGTATGGGCCAAGCTTAGATAGGTTAAAACTGTATGGGCCAAGCTTAGATAAGTTAAAACTGTATGGGCCAAGCATAGATAGGTTAAAACTGCATGGGCCAAGCTTAGATAGGTTTAAACTGTATGGGCCAAGCTTAGATAGGTTAAAACTGTATGGGCCAAGCTTAGATAGGTTAAAACTGTATGGGCCAAGCTTAGATAGGCTAAAACTGTATGGGCCAAGCTTAGAAAAGTTAAAACTGTATGGGCCAAGCTTAGATAGGTTAAACTGTATGAGCCAAGCTTATATAGGTTAAAACTGTATGGGCCAAGCTTAGATAGGTTAAAACTGTATGGGCCAAGCTTAGATTAGGTTAAAACTGTATGGGCCAAGCTTAGATAGGTTAAAACTGTATGGGCCAAGCTTAGATCAGTTAAACTGTATGGGCCAAGCTTAGATAGGTTAAAACTGTATGGGCCAAGCTTAGATAGGTTAAAACTGTATGGGCCAAGCTTAGATTAGGTTAAAACTGTATGGGCCAAGCTTAGATAGGTTAAAACTGTATGGGCCAAGCTTAGATCAGTTAAACTGTATGGGCCAAGCTTAGATAGGTTAAAACTGTATGGGCCAAGCTTAGATAGGTTAAAACTGTATGGGCCAAGCTTAGGTAGGTTAAAACTGTATGGGCCAAGCTTAGATTAGGTTAAACTGTATGGGCCAAGCTTAGATAGGTTAAAACTGTATGGGCCAAGCTTAGATAGGTTAAAACTGTATGGGCCAAGCTTAGATAGGTTAAAACTGTATGGGCCAAGCTTAGATAGGTTAAAACTGTATGGGCCAAGCTTAGATTCCCAGAGAAACATAACTGAAACTGTATGGGCCAAGCTTAGATTCCCAGAGAAACCTAACTGAAACTGTATGGGCCAAGCTTAGATAGGTTAAAACTGTATGGGCCAAGCTTAGATAGGTTAAAACTGTATGGGCCAAGCTCAGATAGGTTAAAACTGTATGGGCCAAGCTTAGATAGGTTCAAACTGTATGGGCCAAGCTTAGATAGGTTAAACTGTATGGGCCAAGCTTAGATAAGTTAAACTGTATGGGCCAAGCTTAGATTAGGTTAAAACTGTATGGGCCAAGCTTAGATAGGTTACAACTGTATGGGCCAAGCTTAGATAGGTTCAAACTGTATGGGCCAAGCTGAGATAGGTTCAAACTGAATGGGCCAAGCTTAGATAGGTTAAAACTGTATGGGCCAAGCTTAGATAGGTTAAAACTGTATGGGCCAAGCTTAGATTAGGTTAAAACTGTATGGGCCAAGCTTAGATAAGGTTAAAACTGTATGGGCCAAGCTTAGATTAGGTTAAAACTGTATGGGCCAAGCTTAGATAAGGTTAAAACTGTATGGGCCAAGCTTAGATAGGTTAAAACTGTATGGGCCAAGCTTAGATAGGTTAAAACTGTATGGGCCAAGCTTAGATAGGTTAAAACTGTATGGGCCAAGCTTAGATTAGGTTAAAACTGTATGGGCCAAGCTTAGATAGGTTAAAACTGTATGGGCCAAGCTTAGATAAGTTAAAACTGTATGGGCCAAGCATAGATAGGTTAAAACTGCATGGGCCAAGCTTAGATAGGTTTAAACTGTATGGGCCAAGCTTAGATAGGTTAAAACTGTATGGGCCAAGCTTAGATAGGTTAAAACTGTATGGGCCAAGCTTAGATAGGCTAAAACTGTATGGGCCAAGCTTAGAAAAGTTAAAACTGTATGGGCCAAGCTTAGATAGGTTAAACTGTATGAGCCAAGCTTATATAGGTTAAAACTGTATGGGCCAAGCTTAGATAGGTTAAAACTGTATGGGCCAAGCTTAGATTAGGTTAAAACTGTATGGGCCAAGCTTAGATAGGTTAAAACTGTATGGGCCAAGCTTAGATCAGTTAAACTGTATGGGCCAAGCTTAGATAGGTTAAAACTGTATGGGCCAAGCTTAGATAGGTTAAAACTGTATGGGCCAAGCTTAGATTAGGTTAAAACTGTATGGGCCAAGCTTAGATAGGTTAAAACTGTATGGGCCAAGCTTAGATCAGTTAAACTGTATGGGCCAAGCTTAGATAGGTTAAAACTGTATGGGCCAAGCTTAGATAGGTTAAAACTGTATGGGCCAAGCTTAGGTAGGTTAAAACTGTATGGGCCAAGCTTAGATTAGGTTAAACTGTATGGGCCAAGCTTAGATAGGTTAAAACTGTATGGGCCAAGCTTAGATAGGTTAAAACTGTATGGGCCAAGCATAGATAGGTTAAAACTGTATGGGCCAAGCTTATATAGGTTAAAACTGTATGGGCCAAGCATAGATAGGTTAAAACTGTATGGGCCAAGCTTAGATAGGTTAAAACTGTATGGGCCAAGCTTAGATAGGTTCAAACTGTATGGGCCAAGCTTAGATAGGTTAAAACTGTATGGGCCAAGCTTAGATAAGTTAAAACTGTATGGGCCAAGCTTAGATAAGTTAAAACTGTATGGGCCAAGCTCTAAGAGCACCAAACATATCCAATATGTAAACATAGTGGCCTACTTAGATGTAGATAGGTTATTGTTCTTTGAGATGTGTTATATCCTTGATCCCCCTAATACCCCAATCCACCACACAAATATGAACATACATGAATATCCTCAAATATGTAGAGAGTTGCAAAGTTGTGAAGAATAAGACTTCCATTCTTTAACCCTACATGGTCCAACCCAGCCTTCATGAGGAATCAAAGGCTGTTGTAATTCAAATATCAACCATGGCTTAATTTTTATATAAGTTATACACTCTAATGCTACTCACAATGACATCTTATACCACCCCTGACCTATAAGAGCATACAAAGTTATTGGGGCATGGAAGAGTTTATGTTTTACAAGTAAGATCTGGGGATCACGCCATCTGATGTCAGAGCCAGTCATCTGTGAATGCCACGTTGTACTGCGCAGTTTGTACCAAGTCCTTTCCTCCCTCACGTCTGTACATAACAGAACGGTAGCCACTGCCCACCAGAATCACACCAAACTAGACCACAATTAAACCACCGTCCATCTCAGGTAAGTATTCAAGCTCACATAACTAACACTGCCCATTGCATAACTAAGTCTGGCGGGACATTCTGTATGAGGGGTAGAAATAATGTCCATTGGAAAACGTATGGGATATTTCCTATGATAGAGATTTACATAGAGAGGGTCATTCTGAAGGAGAGAGAAGGGAATCAAAGAGGGAGAGAAAGAAGGACAGAGGGAGAGGGACAGACAGAGACAGACAGGGGGACATAACAAGTGAATGAGAGAGTGACAGAAAGAGAGACATACAGAGGGACAGACATACAGATAGATAGACACACAAACAGAGGTACAAATAACATTGATTGTGAGTCATGTGGCAGTAAGAGAGCCACATGTGATTAATGATAAGTCACTGAGTCGTGATGTCTGTGCCACGCAAGCCGCTCACTGAGGTGCAAAACACAACTTTTCTTATTTTTTTCTATTATGAATCATTCATGGAAGGGGAGGGTGAGCAATCTGAGTACCGTATAACTACATATAGTGGCACATGTGTGATCAACTGTATTAAATATAAATGCATGTAGAGAGTTACTGATATAGATATTGTAGTACCGTATTACCACATATAGTGGCACATGTAAGATTGTACTAAATACATGTAGTGAGTTACTGATCTAGATATTGTAGTACCGTAATACCACATATAGTGGCACATGTAAGATTGTACTAAATACATGTAGTGAGTTACTGATCTAGATATTGTAGTACCGTATTACTACATATAGTGGCACATGTAAGATTGTACTAAATACATGTAGTGAGTTACTGATCTAGATATTGTAGTATTACCCCATATAGTGGCACATGTAAGATTGTACTAAATACATGTAGTGAGTTACTGATCTAGATATTGAAGTATTACCCCATATAGTGGCACATGTAAGATTGTACTAAATATATGGAGTGAGTTACTGATCTAGATATTGTAGTACCGTGTTACCCCATATAATGGCACATGTAAGATTGTACTAAATACATGTAGTGAGTTACTGATCTAGATATTGTAATACCGTATTACTACATATAGTGGCACATGTAAGATTGTGATAAATACATGTAGTGAGTTACTGATCTAGATATTGTAGTACCGTATTACTACATATAGTGGTACATGTAAGATTGTACTAAATACATGTAGTGAGTTACTGATCTAGATATTGTAATACCGTATTACCCCATAAAGTGGCACATGTAAGATTGTACTAAATACATGTAGTGAGTTACTGATCTAGATATTGTAGTATTACCCCATATAGTGGTACATGTAAGATTGTACTAAATACATGTAGTGAGTTACTGATCTAGATATTGTAGTACCGTATTACCCCATATAGAGGTACATGTAAGATTGTACTAAATACATGTAGTGAGTTACTGATCTAGATATTGTGGTACCGTATTACCCCATATAGTGGCACATGTAAGATTGTACTAAATACATGTAGTGAGTTACTGATCTAGATATTGTAGTACCGTATTACCCCATATAGTGGTACATGTAAGATTGTACTAAATACATGTAGTGAGTTACTGATCTAGATATTGTGGTACCGTATTACCCCATATAGTGGCACATGTAAGATTGTACTAAATACATGTAGTGAGTTACTGATCTAGATATTGTAGTACCGTATTACTACATAAAGTGGCACATGTAAGATTGTACTAAATACATGCAGTGAGTTACTGATCTAGATATTGTAGTACCGTATTACTACATATAGTGGCACATGTAAGATTGTACTAAATACATGTAGTGAGTTACTGATCTAGATATTGTAGTACCGTATTACTACATATAGTGGCACATGTAAGATTGTACTAAATACATGTAGTGAGTTACTGATCTACTTATTGTAGAACCGTATTACTACATATAGTGGTACATGTAAGATTGTACTAAATACATGTAGTGAGTTACTGATCTAGATATTGCAGTATTACCCCATATAGTGGTACATGTAAGATTGTACTAAATACATGTATTGAGTTACTGATCTAGATATTGTTGTATTACCCCATATAGTGGCACATGTAAGATTGTACTAAATACATGTAGTGAGTTACTGATCTAGATATTGGTGTACCGTATTACCCCATATAGTGGCACATGTAAGATTGTACTAAATACATTTAGTGAGATACTGATCTAGACATTGTAGTACCGTATTACTACATATAGTGGCACATGTAAGATTGTACTAAATACATGTAGTGAGATACTGATCTAGATATTGTAGTACCGTATTACCACATATAGTGACACATGTAAGATTGTACTAAATACATGCAGTGAGTTACTGATCTAGATATTGTAGTACCGTATTACCCCATATAGTGGCACATGTAAGATTGTACTAAATACATGTAGTGAGTTACTGATCTAGATATTGTAGTACCGTATTACCCCATATAGTGGCACATGTAAGATTGTACTAAATACATGTAGTGAGTTACTGATCTAGATATTGTAGTACCGTATTACCACATATAGTGGCACATGTAAGATTGTACTAAATACATGCAGTGAGTTACTGATCTAGATATTGTGGTACCGTATTACCCCATATAGTGGCACATGTAAGATTGTACTAAATACATGTAGTGAGTTACTGATCTAGATATTGTAGTACCGTATTACTACATATAGTGGCACATGTAAGATTGTACTAAATACATGTAGTGAGTTACTGATCTAGATATTGTAGTACCGTATTACTACATATAGTGGCACATGTAAGATTGTACTAAATACATGTAGTGAGTTACTGATCTACTTATTGTAGTACCGTATTACTACATATAGTGGTACATGTAAGATTGTACTAAGTACATGTAGTGAGTTACTGATCTAGATATTGTAGTACCGTATTACTACATATAGTGGCACATGTAAGATTGTACTAAATACATGTAGTGAGTTACTGATCTAGATATTGTAGTACCGTATTACTACATAGAGTGGCACATGTAAGATTGTACTAAATACATGTAGTGAGTTACTGATCTAGATATTGGTGTACCGCATTACCCCATATAGTGGCACATGTAAGATTGTACTAAATACATGTAGTGAGTTACTGATCTAGATATTGTGGTACCCTATTACCCCATAATTATAGTGGTACATGTAAGATTGTGAGTTACTGATCTAGATATTGTAGTACCGTATTACTACATATAGTGGCACATGTAAGATTGTACTAAATACATGTAGTGAGTTACTGATCTAGATATTGTGGTACCGTATTACCCCATAATTATAGTGGTACATGTAAGATTGTACTAAATACATGTAGTGAGTTACTGATCTAGATATTGCAGTATTACCCCATATAGTGGTACATGTAAGATTGTACTAAATACATGTATTGAGTTACTGATCTAGATATTGTTGTATTACCCCATATAGTGGCACATGTAAGATTGTACTAAATACATGTAGTGAGTTACTGATCTAGATATTGGTGTACCGTATTACCCCATATAGTGGCACATGTAAGATTGTACTAAATACATGTAGTGAGTTACTGATCTAGATATTGTAGTACCGTATTACCACATATAGTGGCACATGTAAGATTGTACTAAATACATGCAGTGAGTTACTGATCTAGATATTGTGGTACCGTATTACCCCATATAGTGGCACATGTAAGATTGTACTAAATACATGCAGTGAGTTACTGATCTAGATATTGTAGTACCGTATTACCCCATATAGTGGCACATGTAAGATTGTACTAAATACATGTAGTGAGTTACTGATCTAGATATTGTAGTACCGTATTACCACTTATAGTGGCACATGTAAGATTGTACTAAATACATGCAGTGAGTTACTGATCTAGATATTGTGGTACCGTATTACCCCATATAGTGGCACATGTAAGATTGTACTAAATACATGTAGTGAGTTACTGATCTAGATATTGTAGTACCGTATTACTACATATAGTGGCACATGTAAGATTGTACTAAATACATGTAGTGAGTTACTGATCTACTTATTGTAGTACCGTATTACTACATATAGTGGTACATGTAAGATTGTACTAAATACATGTAGTGAGTTACTGATCTAGATATTGTAGTACCGTATTACTACATATAGTGGCACATGTAAGATTGTACTAAATACATGTAGTGAGTTACTGATCTAGATATTGTGGTACCGTATTACCCCATAATTATAGTGGTACATGTAAGATTGTACTAAATACATGTAGTGAGTTACTGATCTAGATATTGCAGTATTACCCCATATAGTGGTACATGTAAGATTGTACTAAATACATGTATTGAGTTACTGATCTAGATATTGTTGTATTACCCCATATAGTGGCACATGTAAGATTGTACTAAATACATGTAGTGAGTTACTGATCTAGATATTGGTGTACCGTATTACCCCATATAGTGGCACATGTAAGATTGTACTAAATACATGTAGTGAGTTACTGATCTAGATATTGTAGTACCGTATTACCACATATAGTGGCACATGTAAGATTGTACTAAATACATGCAGTGAGTTACTGATCTAGATATTGTGGTACCGTATTACCCCATATAGTGGCACATGTAAGATTGTACTAAATACATGCAGTGAGTTACTGATCTAGATATTGTAGTACCGTATTACCCCATATAGTGGCACATGTAAGATTGTACTAAATACATGTAGTGAGTTACTGATCTAGATATTGTAGTACCGTATTACCACTTATAGTGGCACATGTAAGATTGTACTAAATACATGCAGTGAGTTACTGATCTAGATATTGTGGTACCGTATTACCCCATATAGTGGCACATGTAAGATTGTACTAAATACATGTAGTGAGTTACTGATCTAGATATTGTAGTACCGTATTACTACATATAGTGGCACATGTAAGATTGTACTAAATACATGTAGTGAGTTACTGATCTACTTATTGTAGTACCGTATTACTACATATAGTGGTACATGTAAGATTGTACTAAATACATGTAGTGAGTTACTGATCTAGATATTGTAGTACCGTATTACTACATATAGTGGCACATGTAAGATTGTACTAAATACATGTAGTGAGTTACTGATCTAGATATTGTAGTACCGTATTACTACATAGAGTGGCACATGTAAGATTGTACTAAATACATGTAGTGAGTTACTGATCTAGATATTGGTGTACCGCATTACCCCATATAGTGGCACATGTAAGATTTTACTAAATACATGTAGTGAGTTACTGATCTAGATATTGTGGTACCCTATTACCCCATAATTATAGTGGTACATGTAAGATTGTACTAAATACATGTAGTGAGTTACTGATCTAGATATTGGTGTACCGTATTACCCCATATAGTGGCACATGTAAGATTGTACTAAATACATGTAGTGAGATACTGATCTAGATAATGTAGTACCATATTACTACATATAGTGACACATGTAAGATTGTACTAAATACATGTAGAGAGATACTGATCTAGATATTGTAGTACCGTATTACCACATATAGTGACACATGTAAGATTGTACTAAATACATGTAGTGAGTTACTGATCTAGATATTGTAGTACCGTATTACCCCATATAGTGGCACATGTAAGATTGTACTAAATACATGTAGTGAGTTACTGATCTAGATATTGTAGTACCGTATTACCACATATAGTGGCACATGTAAGATTGTACTAAATACATGCAGTGAGTTACTGATCTAGATATTGTGGTACGGTATTACCCCATATAGTGGCACATGTAAGATTGTACTAAATACATGTAGTGAGTTACTGATCTAGATATTGTAGTACCGTATTACTACATATAGTGGCACATGTAAGATTGTACTAAATACATGTAGTGAGTTACTGATCTAGATATTGTAGTACCGTATTACTACATATAGTGGCACATGTAAGATTGTACTAAATACATGTAGTGAGTTACTGATCTACTTATTGTAGTACCGTATTACTACATATAGTGGTACATGTAAGATTGTACTAAATACATGTAGTGAGTTACTGATCTAGATAGTGTAGTACCGTATTACTACATATAGTGGCACATGTAAGATTGTACTAAATACATGTAGTGAGTTACTGATCTAGATATTGTAGTACCGTATTACTACATATAGTGGCACATGTAAGATTGTACTAAATACATGTAGTGAGTTACTGATCTAGATATTGGTGTACCGTATTACCCCATATAGTGGCACATGTAAGATTGTACTAAATACATGTAGTGAGTTACTGATCTAGATATTGTAGTACCATATTACTACATATAGTGGCACATGTAAGATTGTACTAAATACATGTAGTGAGTTACTGATCTAGATATTGTGGTACCGTATTACCCCATAATTATAGTGGTACATGTAAGATTGTACTTAATACATGTAGTGAGTTACTGATCTAGATATTGTAGTATTACCCCATATAGTGGCACATGTAAGATTGTACTAAATACATGTAGTGAGTTACTGATCTAGATATTGGTGTACCGTATTACCCCATATAGTGGTACATGTAAGATTGTACTAAATACATGTAGTGAGATACAGATCTAGATATTGTAGTACCATATTACTACATATAGTGGCACATGTAAGATTGTACTAAATACATGTAGAGTTACTGATCTAGATATTGTAGTACCGTATTACTACATATAGTGGCACATGTAAGATTGTACTAAATACATGTAGTGAGTTACTGATCTAGATATTGTAGTACCGTATTACTACATAGAGTGGCACATGTAAGATTGTACTAAATACATGTAGTGAGTTACTGATCTAGATATTGTAGTACCGTATTACTCCATATAGTGGCACATGTAAGATTGTACTAAATACATGTAGTGAGTTACTGATCTAGATATTGTAGTACCGTATTACTACATATAGTGGCACATGTAAGATTGTACTAAATACATGTAGTGAGTTACTGATCTACTTATTGTAGTACCGTATTACTACATATAGTGGTACATGTAAGATTGTACTAAATACATGTAGTGAGTTACTGATCTAGATAGTGTAGTACCGTATTACTACATATAGTGGCACATGTAAGATTGTACTAAATACATGTAGTGAGTTACTGATCTAGATATTGTAGTACCGTATTACTACATATAGTGGCACATGTAAGATTGTACTAAATACATGTAGTGAGTTACTGATCTAGATTTTGGTGTACCGTATTACCCCATATAGTGGCACATGTAAGATTGTACTAAATACATGTAGTGAGTTACTGATCTAGATATTGTAGTACCATATTACTACATATAGTGGCACATGTAAGATTGTACTAAATACATGTAGTGAGTTACTGATCTAGATATTGTGGTACCGTATTACCCCATAATTATAGTGGTACATGTAAGATTGTACTTAATACATGTAGTGAGTTACTGATCTAGATATTGTAGTATTACCCCATATAGTGGCACATGTAAGATTGTACTAAATACATGTAGTGAGTTACTGATCTAGATATTGGTGTACCGTATTACCCCATATAGTGGTACATGTAAGATTGTACTAAATACATGTAGTGAGATACAGATCTAGATATTGTAGTACCATATTACTACATATAGTGGCACATGTAAGATTGCACTAAATACATGTAGAGTTACTGATCTAGATATTGTAGTACCGTATTACTACATATAGTGACACATGTAAGATTGTACTAAATACATGTAGTGAGATACTGATCTAGATATTGTAGTACCATATTACTACATATAGTGGCACATGTAAGATTGTACTAAATACATGTAGTGAGTTACTGATCTAGATATTGGTGTACCGTATTACTACATATAGTGGCACATGTAAGATTGTACTAAATACATGTAGTGAGGTAATGATCTAGATATTGTAGTATTACCCAATATAGTGGCACATGTAAGATTGTACTAAATACATGTAGTGAGATACTGATCTAGATATTGTAGTATTACCCCATATAGTGGCACATGTAAGATTGTACTAAATACATGTAGTGAGTTACTGATCTAGATATTGGTGTACCGTATTACCCCATATAGTGGCACATGTAAGATTGTACTAAATACATGTAGTGAGTTACTGATCTAGATATTGTAGTACCGTATTACTACATATAGTGGCACATGTAAGATTGTACTAAATACATGCAGTGAGTTACTGATCTAGATATTGTAGTATTACCCCATATAGTGACACATGTAAGATTGTACTAAATACATGTAGTGAGTTACTGATCTACTTATTGTAGTACAGTATTACTACATATAGTGGCACATGTAAGATTGTACTAAATACAGGTAGTGAGTTACTGATCTAGATATTGTGGTACCGTATTACTACATATAGTGACACATGTAAGATTGTACTAAATACATGTAGAGAGTTACTGATCTAGATATTGTAGTACCGTATTACCACATAGAGTGGCACATGTAAGATTGTACTAAATACATGTAGTGAGTTACTGATCTAGATATTGTAGTACCGTATTGCCCCATATAGTGGTACATGTAAGATTGTACTAAATACATGTAGTGAGTTACTGATCTAGATATTGTAGTACCGTATTACTACATATAGTGGCACATGTAAGATTGTACTAAATACATGTAGTGAGTTACTGATCTAGATATTGTAGTACCGTATTACTACATATAGTGGCACATGTAAGATTGTACTAAATACATGTAGTGAGTTACTGATCTAGATATTGTAGTACCGTATTACCCCATATAGTGGCACATGTAAGATTGTACTAAATACATGTAGTGAGTTACTGATCTAGATATTGTAGTACCGTATTACTACATATAGTGGCACATGTAAGATTGTACTAAATACATGTAGTGAGTTACTGATCTAGATATTGTAGTATTACCCCATATAGTGGCACATGTAAGATTGTACTAAATACATGTAGTGAGTTACTGATCTAGATATTGTGGTACCGTATTACTACATATAGTGGCACATGTAAGATTGTACTAAATACATGTAGTGAGATACTGATCTAGATATTGTAGTACCGTATTACCACATATAGTGGCACATGTAAGATTGTACTAAATACATGTAGTGAGTTACTGATCTAGATATTGTAGTACCGTATTACTACATATAGTGGCACATGTAAGATTGTACTAAATACATGTAGTGAGTTACTGATCTAGATATTGGTGTACAGTATTACCCCATATAGTGGCACATGTAAGATTGTATTAAATACATGTAGTGAGTTACTGATCTAGATATTGTAGTACCGTATTACTACATATAGTGGCACATGTAAGATTGTACTAAATACATGCAGTGAGTTACTGATCTAGATATTGTAGTATTACCCCATATAGTGACACATGTAAGATTGTACTAAATACATGTAGTGAGTTACTGATCTACTTATTGTAGTACAGTATTACTACATATAGTGGCACATGTAAGATTGTACTAAATACATGTAGTGAGTTACTGATCTAGATATTGTAGTACCGTATTACTACATATAGTGGCACATGTAAGATTGTACTAAATACATGTAGTGAGTTACTGATCTAGATATTGTAGTACCGTATTACTACATATAGTGGCACATGTAAGATTGTACTAAATACATGTAGTGAGTTACTGATCTACTTATTGTAGTACCGTATTACTACATATAGTGGCACATGTAAGATTGTACTAAATACATGTAGTGAGTTACTGATCTAGATATTGTAGTACCGTATTACTACATATAGTGGCACATGTAAGATTGTACTAAATACATGTAGTGAGTTACTGATCTAGATATTGTAGTACCGTATTACCCCATATAGTGGCACATGTAAGATTGTACTAAATACATGTAGTGAGTTACTGATCTAGATATTGTAGTACCGTATTACTACATATAGTGGCACATGTAAGATTGTACTAAATACATGTAGTGAGTTACTGATCTAGATATTGTAGTATTACCCCATATAGTGGCACATGTAAGATTGTACTAAATACATGTAGTGAGTTACTGATCTAGATATTGTGGTACCGTATTACTACATATAGTGGCACATGTAAGATTGTACTAAATACATGTAGTGAGATACTGATCTAGATATTGTAGTACCGTATTACCACATATAGTGGCACATGTAAGATTGTACTAAATACATGTAGTGAGTTACTGATCTAGATATTGTAGTACCGTATTACTACATATAGTGGTACATGTAAGATTGTACTAAATACATGTAGTGAGTTACTGATCTAGATATTGTAGTATTACCCCATATAGTGGCACATGTAAGATTGTACTAAATACATGCAGTGAGTTACTGATCTAGATATTGGTGTACCGTATTACCCCATATAGTGACACATGTAAGATTGTACTAAATACATGTAGTGAGTTACTGATCTAGATATTGTAGTACCGTATTACTACATATAGTGGCACATGTAAGATTGTACTAAATACATGTAGTGAGTTACTGATCTAGATATTGTAGTACCGTATTACTACATATAGTGGCACATGTAAGATTGTACTAAAAACATGTAGTGAGTTACTGATCTAGATATTGTAGTACCGTATTACTACATATAGTGGCACATGTAAGATTGTACTAAATACATGTAGTGAGTTACTGATCTAGATATTGCAGTATTACCCCATATAATGGCACATGTAAGATTGTACTAAATACATGTAGTGAGTTACTGATCTATTTATAGTAGTACCGTATTACCCCATATAGTGGCACATGTAAGATTGTACTAAATACATGTAGTGAGTTACTGATCTAGATATTGTAGTACCGTATTACTACATATAGTGGCACATGTAAGATTGTACTAAATACATGTAGTGAGTTACTGATCTAGATATTGGTGTACAATATTACTACATATTGTGGCACATGTAAGATTGTACTAAATACATGTAGTGAGTTACTGATCTAGATATTGTAGTACCGTATTACTACATATAGTGGCACATGTAAGATTGTACTAAATACATGTAGTGAGTTACTGATCTAGATATTGTAGTACCGTATTACCACATAGAGTGGCACATGTAAGATTATACTAAATACATGTAGTGAGTTACTGATCTAGATATTGTAGTACCGTATTACTACATATAGTGGCACATGTAAGATTGTACTAAATACATGTAGTGAGTTACTGATCTAGATATTGTAGTATTACCCCATATAGTGGCACATGTAAGATTGTACTAAATACATGTAGTGAGTTACTGATCTAGATATTGTAGTACCGTATTACTACATATAGTGGCACATGTAAGATTGTACTAAATACATGTAGAGAGTTACTGATCTAGATATTGTAGTACCGTATTGCCCCATATAGTGGCTCATGTAAGATTGTACTAAATACATGTAGTGAGTTACTGATCTAGATATTGTAGTACCGTATTACTACATATAGTGGCACATGTAAGATTGTACTAAATACATGTAGTGAGTTACTGATCTAGATATTGTAGTACCGTATTACCCCATATAGTGGCACATGTAAGATTGTACTAAATACATGTAGTGAGTTACTGATCTAGATATTGTGGTACCGTATTACCCCATAATTATAGTGGCACATGTAAGATTGTACTAAATACATGTAGTGAGTTACTGATCTAGATATTGTAGTACCGTATTACCCCATATAGTGGCACATGTAAGATTGTACTAAATACATGTAGTGAGTTACTGATCTACTTATTGTAGTACCGTATTACCCCATATAGTGGCACATGTAAGATTGTACTAAATACATGTAGTGAGTTACTGATCTAGATATTGTAGTACCGTATTACTACATATAGTGGCACATGTAAGATTGTACTAAATACATGTAGTGAGTTACTGATCTAGATATTGTAGTACCGTATTACCCCATATAGTGGCACATGTAAGATTGTACTAAATACATGTAGTGAGATACTGATCTATATATTGCAGTATTACCCCATATAGTGGCACATGTAAGATTGTACTAAATACATGTAGTGAGTTACTGATCTAGATATTGTAGAACCGTATTACCCCATATAGTGGCACATGTAAGATTGTACTAAATACATGTAGTGAGATACTGATCTATATATTGCAGTATTACCCCATATAGTGGCACATGTAAGATTGTACTAAATACATGCAGTGAGTTACTGATCTAGATATTGTAGTACCGTATTACTACATATAGTGGCACATGTAAGATTGTACTAAATACATGTAGTGAGTTACTGATCTAGATATTGTAGTACCGTATTACTACATATAGTGGCACATGTAAGATTGTACTAAATACATGTAGTGAGTTACTGATCTAGATATTGCAGTATTACCCCATATAGTGGCACATGTAAGATTGTACTAAATACATGCAGTGAGTTACTGATCTAGATATTGTAGTACCGTATTACTACATATAGTGGCACATGTAAGATTGTACTAAATACATGTAGTGAGTTACTGATCTAGATATTGTAGTACCGTATTACCACATATAGTGGCACATGTAAGATTGTACTAAATACATGTAGTGAGTTACTGATCTAGATATTGCAGTATTACCCCATATAGTGGCACATGTAAGATTGTACTAAATACATGCAGTGAGTTACTGATCTAGATATTGTAGTACCGTATTACTACATATAGTGGCACATGTAAGATTGTACTAAATACATGCAGTGAGTTACTGATCTAGATATTGTAGTACCGTATTACTACATATAGTGGCACATGTAAGATTGTACTAAATACATATAGTGAGTTACTGATCAAGATATTGTAGTACCGTATTACTACATATAGTGGTACATGTAAGATTGTACTAAATACATGTAGTGAGTTACTGATCTAGATATTGTAGTACCGTATTACTACATATAGTGGCACATGTAAGATTGTACTAAATACATGTAGTGAGTTACTGATCTAGATATTGGTGTACCGTATTACCCCATATAGTGGCACATGTAAGATTGTACTAAATACATGTAGTGAGTTACTGATCTAGATATTGTAGTACCATATTACTACATATAGTGGCACATGTAAGATTGTACTAAATACATGTAGTGAGTTACTGATCTACTTATTGTAGTACCGTATTACCCCATATAGTGGCACATGTAAGATTGTACTAAATACATGTAGTGAGTTACTGATCTAGATATTGTAGTACCGTATTACTACATATAGTGGCACATGTAAGATTGTACTAAATACATGTAGTGAGTTACTGATCTAGATATTGTAGTACCGTATTACCCCATATAGTGGCACATGTAAGATTGTACTAAATACATGTAGTGAGATACTGATCTATATATTGCAGTATTACCCCATATAGTGGCACATGTAAGATTGTACTAAATACATGTAGTGAGTTACTGATCTAGATATTGTAGAACCGTATTACCCCATATAGTGGCACATGTAAGATTGTACTAAATACATGTAGTGAGATACTGATCTATATATTGCAGTATTACCCCATATAGTGGCACATGTAAGATTGTACTAAATACATGCAGTGAGTTACTGATCTAGATATTGTAGTACCGTATTACTACATATAGTGGCACATGTAAGATTGTACTAAATACATGTAGTGAGTTACTGATCTAGATATTGTAGTACCGTATTACTACATATAGTGGCACATGTAAGATTGTACTAAATACATGTAGTGAGTTACTGATCTAGATATTGCAGTATTACCCCATATAGTGGCACATGTAAGATTGTACTAAATACATGCAGTGAGTTACTGATCTAGATATTGTAGTACCGTATTACTACATATAGTGGCACATGTAAGATTGTACTAAATACATGTAGTGAGTTACTGATCTAGATATTGTAGTACCGTATTACTACATATAGTGGCACATGTAAGATTGTACTAAATACATGTAGTGAGTTACTGATCTAGATATTGCAGTATTACCCCATATAGTGGCACATGTAAGATTGTACTAAATACATGCAGTGAGTTACTGATCTAGATATTGTGGTACCGTATTACCCCATATAGTGGCACATGTAAGATTGTACTAAATACATGCAGTGAGTTACTGATCTAGATATTGTAGTACCGTATTACCCCATATAGTGGCACATGTAAGATTGTACTAAATACATGTAGTGAGTTACTGATCTAGATATTGTAGTACCGTATTACCACTTATAGTGGCACATGTAAGATTGTACTAAATACATGCAGTGAGTTACTGATCTAGATATTGTGGTACCGTATTACCCCATATAGTGGCACATGTAAGATTGTACTAAATACATGTAGTGAGTTACTGATCTAGATATTGTAGTACCGTATTACTACATATAGTGGCACATGTAAGATTGTACTAAATACATGTAGTGAGTTACTGATCTACTTATTGTAGTACCGTATTACTACATATAGTGGTACATGTAAGATTGTACTAAATACATGTAGTGAGTTACTGATCTAGATATTGTAGTACCGTATTACTACATATAGTGGCACATGTAAGATTGTACTAAATACATGTAGTGAGTTACTGATCTAGATATTGTAGTACCGTATTACTACATAGAGTGGCACATGTAAGATTGTACTAAATACATGTAGTGAGTTACTGATCTAGATATTGGTGTACCGCATTACCCCATATAGTGGCACATGTAAGATTTTACTAAATACATGTAGTGAGTTACTGATCTAGATATTGTGGTACCCTATTACCCCATAATTATAGTGGTACATGTAAGATTGTACTAAATACATGTAGTGAGTTACTGATCTAGATATTGGTGTACCGTATTACCCCATATAGTGGCACATGTAAGATTGTACTAAATACATGTAGTGAGATACTGATCTAGATAATGTAGTACCATATTACTACATATAGTGACACATGTAAGATTGTACTAAATACATGTAGAGAGATACTGATCTAGATATTGTAGTACCGTATTACCACATATAGTGACACATGTAAGATTGTACTAAATACATGTAGTGAGTTACTGATCTAGATATTGTAGTACCGTATTACCCCATATAGTGGCACATGTAAGATTGTACTAAATACATGTAGTGAGTTACTGATCTAGATATTGTAGTACCGTATTACCACATATAGTGGCACATGTAAGATTGTACTAAATACATGCAGTGAGTTACTGATCTAGATATTGTGGTACGGTATTACCCCATATAGTGGCACATGTAAGATTGTACTAAATACATGTAGTGAGTTACTGATCTAGATATTGTAGTACCGTATTACTACATATAGTGGCACATGTAAGATTGTACTAAATACATGTAGTGAGTTACTGATCTAGATATTGTAGTACCGTATTACTACATATAGTGGCACATGTAAGATTGTACTAAATACATGTAGTGAGTTACTGATCTACTTATTGTAGTACCGTATTACTACATATAGTGGTACATGTAAGATTGTACTAAATACATGTAGTGAGTTACTGATCTAGATAGTGTAGTACCGTATTACTACATATAGTGGCACATGTAAGATTGTACTAAATACATGTAGTGAGTTACTGATCTAGATATTGTAGTACCGTATTACTACATATAGTGGCACATGTAAGATTGTACTAAATACATGTAGTGAGTTACTGATCTAGATATTGGTGTACCGTATTACCCCATATAGTGGCACATGTAAGATTGTACTAAATACATGTAGTGAGTTACTGATCTAGATATTGTAGTACCATATTACTACATATAGTGGCACATGTAAGATTGTACTAAATACATGTAGTGAGTTACTGATCTAGATATTGTGGTACCGTATTACCCCATAATTATAGTGGTACATGTAAGATTGTACTTAATACATGTAGTGAGTTACTGATCTAGATATTGTAGTATTACCCCATATAGTGGCACATGTAAGATTGTACTAAATACATGTAGTGAGTTACTGATCTAGATATTGGTGTACCGTATTACCCCATATAGTGGTACATGTAAGATTGTACTAAATACATGTAGTGAGATACAGATCTAGATATTGTAGTACCATATTACTACATATAGTGGCACATGTAAGATTGTACTAAATACATGTAGAGTTACTGATCTAGATATTGTAGTACCGTATTACTACATATAGTGGCACATGTAAGATTGTACTAAATACATGTAGTGAGTTACTGATCTAGATATTGTAGTACCGTATTACTACATAGAGTGGCACATGTAAGATTGTACTAAATACATGTAGTGAGTTACTGATCTAGATATTGTAGTACCGTATTACTCCATATAGTGGCACATGTAAGATTGTACTAAATACATGTAGTGAGTTACTGATCTAGATATTGTAGTACCGTATTACTACATATAGTGGCACATGTAAGATTGTACTAAATACATGTAGTGAGTTACTGATCTACTTATTGTAGTACCGTATTACTACATATAGTGGTACATGTAAGATTGTACTAAATACATGTAGTGAGTTACTGATCTAGATAGTGTAGTACCGTATTACTACATATAGTGGCACATGTAAGATTGTACTAAATACATGTAGTGAGTTACTGATCTAGATATTGTAGTACCGTATTACTACATATAGTGGCACATGTAAGATTGTACTAAATACATGTAGTGAGTTACTGATCTAGATTTTGGTGTACCGTATTACCCCATATAGTGGCACATGTAAGATTGTACTAAATACATGTAGTGAGTTACTGATCTAGATATTGTAGTACCATATTACTACATATAGTGGCACATGTAAGATTGTACTAAATACATGTAGTGAGTTACTGATCTAGATATTGTGGTACCGTATTACCCCATAATTATAGTGGTACATGTAAGATTGTACTTAATACATGTAGTGAGTTACTGATCTAGATATTGTAGTATTACCCCATATAGTGGCACATGTAAGATTGTACTAAATACATGTAGTGAGTTACTGATCTAGATATTGGTGTACCGTATTACCCCATATAGTGGTACATGTAAGATTGTACTAAATACATGTAGTGAGATACAGATCTAGATATTGTAGTACCATATTACTACATATAGTGGCACATGTAAGATTGCACTAAATACATGTAGAGTTACTGATCTAGATATTGTAGTACCGTATTACTACATATAGTGACACATGTAAGATTGTACTAAATACATGTAGTGAGATACTGATCTAGATATTGTAGTACCATATTACTACATATAGTGGCACATGTAAGATTGTACTAAATACATGTAGTGAGTTACTGATCTAGATATTGGTGTACCGTATTACTACATATAGTGGCACATGTAAGATTGTACTAAATACATGTAGTGAGGTAATGATCTAGATATTGTAGTATTACCCAATATAGTGGCACATGTAAGATTGTACTAAATACATGTAGTGAGATACTGATCTAGATATTGTAGTATTACCCCATATAGTGGCACATGTAAGATTGTACTAAATACATGTAGTGAGTTACTGATCTAGATATTGGTGTACCGTATTACCCCATATAGTGGCACATGTAAGATTGTACTAAATACATGTAGTGAGTTACTGATCTAGATATTGTAGTACCGTATTACTACATATAGTGGCACATGTAAGATTGTACTAAATACATGCAGTGAGTTACTGATCTAGATATTGTAGTATTACCCCATATAGTGACACATGTAAGATTGTACTAAATACATGTAGTGAGTTACTGATCTACTTATTGTAGTACAGTATTACTACATATAGTGGCACATGTAAGATTGTACTAAATACAGGTAGTGAGTTACTGATCTAGATATTGTGGTACCGTATTACTACATATAGTGACACATGTAAGATTGTACTAAATACATGTAGAGAGTTACTGATCTAGATATTGTAGTACCGTATTACCACATAGAGTGGCACATGTAAGATTGTACTAAATACATGTAGTGAGTTACTGATCTAGATATTGTAGTACCGTATTGCCCCATATAGTGGTACATGTAAGATTGTACTAAATACATGTAGTGAGTTACTGATCTAGATATTGTAGTACCGTATTACTACATATAGTGGCACATGTAAGATTGTACTAAATACATGTAGTGAGTTACTGATCTAGATATTGTAGTACCGTATTACTACATATAGTGGCACATGTAAGATTGTACTAAATACATGTAGTGAGTTACTGATCTAGATATTGTAGTACCGTATTACCCCATATAGTGGCACATGTAAGATTGTACTAAATACATGTAGTGAGTTACTGATCTAGATATTGTAGTACCGTATTACTACATATAGTGGCACATGTAAGATTGTACTAAATACATGTAGTGAGTTACTGATCTAGATATTGTAGTATTACCCCATATAGTGGCACATGTAAGATTGTACTAAATACATGTAGTGAGTTACTGATCTAGATATTGTGGTACCGTATTACTACATATAGTGGCACATGTAAGATTGTACTAAATACATGTAGTGAGATACTGATCTAGATATTGTAGTACCGTATTACCACATATAGTGGCACATGTAAGATTGTACTAAATACATGTAGTGAGTTACTGATCTAGATATTGTAGTACCGTATTACTACATATAGTGGCACATGTAAGATTGTACTAAATACATGTAGTGAGATACTGATCTAGATATTGTAGTACCGTATTACCACATATAGTGGCACATGTAAGATTGTACTAAATACATGTAGTGAGTTACTGATCTAGATATTGTAGTACCGTATTACTACATATAGTGGCACATGTAAGATTGTACTAAATACATGTAGTGAGTTACTGATCTAGATATTGGTGTACCGTATTACCCCATATAGTGGCACATGTAAGATTGTACTAAATACATGTAGTGAGTTACTGATCTAGATATTGTAGTACCGTATTACTACATATAGTGGCACATGTAAGATTGTACTAAATACATGCAGTGAGTTACTGATCTAGATATTGTAGTATTACCCCATATAGTGACACATGTAAGATTGTACTAAATACATGTAGTGAGTTACTGATCTACTTATTGTAGTACAGTATTACTACATATAGTGGCACATGTAAGATTGTACTAAATACATGTAGTGAGTTACTGATCTAGATATTGTAGTACCGTATTACTACATATAGTGGCACATGTAAGATTGTACTAAATACATGTAGTGAGTTACTGATCTAGATATTGTAGTACCGTATTACTACATATAGTGGCACATGTAAGATTGTACTAAATACATGTAGTGAGTTACTGATCTACTTATTGTAGTACCGTATTACTACATATAGTGGCACATGTAAGATTGTACTAAATACATGTAGTGAGTTACTGATCTAGATATTGTAGTACCGTATTACTACATATAGTGGCACATGTAAGATTGTACTAAATACATGTAGTGAGTTACTGATCTAGATATTGTAGTACCGTATTACCCCATATAGTGGCACATGTAAGATTGTACTAAATACATGTAGTGAGTTACTGATCTAGATATTGTAGTACCGTATTACTACATATAGTGGCACATGTAAGATTGTACTAAATACATGTAGTGAGTTACTGATCTAGATATTGTAGTATTACCCCATATAGTGGCACATGTAAGATTGTACTAAATACATGTAGTGAGTTACTGATCTAGATATTGTGGTACCGTATTACTACATATAGTGGCACATGTAAGATTGTACTAAATACATGTAGTGAGATACTGATCTAGATATTGTAGTACCGTATTACCACATATAGTGGCACATGTAAGATTGTACTAAATACATGTAGTGAGTTACTGATCTAGATATTGTAGTACCGTATTACTACATATAGTGGTACATGTAAGATTGTACTAAATACATGTAGTGAGTTACTGATCTAGATATTGTAGTATTACCCCATATAGTGGCACATGTAAGATTGTACTAAATACATGCAGTGAGTTACTGATCTAGATATTGGTGTACCGTATTACCCCATATAGTGACACATGTAAGATTGTACTAAATACATGTAGTGAGTTACTGATCTAGATATTGTAGTACCGTATTACTACATATAGTGGCACATGTAAGATTGTACTAAATACATGTAGTGAGTTACTGATCTAGATATTGTAGTACCGTATTACTACATATAGTGGCACATGTAAGATTGTACTAAAAACATGTAGTGAGTTACTGATCTAGATATTGTAGTACCGTATTACTACATATAGTGGCACATGTAAGATTGTACTAAATACATGTAGTGAGTTACTGATCTAGATATTGCAGTATTACCCCATATAATGGCACATGTAAGATTGTACTAAATACATGTAGTGAGTTACTGATCTATTTATAGTAGTACCGTATTACCCCATATAGTGGCACATGTAAGATTGTACTAAATACATGTAGTGAGTTACTGATCTAGATATTGTAGTACCGTATTACTACATATAGTGGCACATGTAAGATTGTACTAAATACATGTAGTGAGTTACTGATCTAGATATTGGTGTACAATATTACTACATATTGTGGCACATGTAAGATTGTACTAAATACATGTAGTGAGTTACTGATCTAGATATTGTAGTACCGTATTACTACATATAGTGGCACATGTAAGATTGTACTAAATACATGTAGTGAGTTACTGATCTAGATATTGTAGTACCGTATTACCACATAGAGTGGCACATGTAAGATTATACTAAATACATGTAGTGAGTTACTGATCTAGATATTGTAGTACCGTATTACTACATATAGTGGCACATGTAAGATTGTACTAAATACATGTAGTGAGTTACTGATCTAGATATTGTAGTATTACCCCATATAGTGGCACATGTAAGATTGTACTAAATACATGTAGTGAGTTACTGATCTAGATATTGTAGTACCGTATTACTACATATAGTGGCACATGTAAGATTGTACTAAATACATGTAGAGAGTTACTGATCTAGATATTGTAGTACCGTATTGCCCCATATAGTGGCTCATGTAAGATTGTACTAAATACATGTAGTGAGTTACTGATCTAGATATTGTAGTACCGTATTACTACATATAGTGGCACATGTAAGATTGTACTAAATACATGTAGTGAGTTACTGATCTAGATATTGTAGTACCGTATTACCCCATATAGTGGCACATGTAAGATTGTACTAAATACATGTAGTGAGTTACTGATCTAGATATTGTGGTACCGTATTACCCCATAATTATAGTGGCACATGTAAGATTGTACTAAATACATGTAGTGAGTTACTGATCTAGATATTGTAGTACCGTATTACCCCATATAGTGGCACATGTAAGATTGTACTAAATACATGTAGTGAGTTACTGATCTACTTATTGTAGTACCGTATTACCCCATATAGTGGCACATGTAAGATTGTACTAAATACATGTAGTGAGTTACTGATCTAGATATTGTAGTACCGTATTACTACATATAGTGGCACATGTAAGATTGTACTAAATACATGTAGTGAGTTACTGATCTAGATATTGTAGTACCGTATTACCCCATATAGTGGCACATGTAAGATTGTACTAAATACATGTAGTGAGATACTGATCTATATATTGCAGTATTACCCCATATAGTGGCACATGTAAGATTGTACTAAATACATGTAGTGAGTTACTGATCTAGATATTGTAGAACCGTATTACCCCATATAGTGGCACATGTAAGATTGTACTAAATACATGTAGTGAGATACTGATCTATATATTGCAGTATTACCCCATATAGTGGCACATGTAAGATTGTACTAAATACATGCAGTGAGTTACTGATCTAGATATTGTAGTACCGTATTACTACATATAGTGGCACATGTAAGATTGTACTAAATACATGTAGTGAGTTACTGATCTAGATATTGTAGTACCGTATTACTACATATAGTGGCACATGTAAGATTGTACTAAATACATGTAGTGAGTTACTGATCTAGATATTGCAGTATTACCCCATATAGTGGCACATGTAAGATTGTACTAAATACATGCAGTGAGTTACTGATCTAGATATTGTAGTACCGTATTACTACATATAGTGGCACATGTAAGATTGTACTAAATACATGTAGTGAGTTACTGATCTAGATATTGTAGTACCGTATTACCACATATAGTGGCACATGTAAGATTGTACTAAATACATGTAGTGAGTTACTGATCTAGATATTGCAGTATTACCCCATATAGTGGCACATGTAAGATTGTACTAAATACATGCAGTGAGTTACTGATCTAGATATTGTAGTACCGTATTACTACATATAGTGGCACATGTAAGATTGTACTAAATACATGCAGTGAGTTACTGATCTAGATATTGTAGTACCGTATTACTACATATAGTGGCACATGTAAGATTGTACTAAATACATATAGTGAGTTACTGATCAAGATATTGTAGTACCGTATTACTACATATAGTGGTACATGTAAGATTGTACTAAATACATGTAGTGAGTTACTGATCTAGATATTGTAGTACCGTATTACTACATATAGTGGCACATGTAAGATTGTACTAAATACATGTAGTGAGTTACTGATCTAGATATTGGTGTACCGTATTACCCCATATAGTGGCACATGTAAGATTGTACTAAATACATGTAGTGAGTTACTGATCTAGATATTGTAGTACCATATTACTACATATAGTGGCACATGTAAGATTGTACTAAATACATGTAGTGAGTTACTGATCTACTTATTGTAGTACCGTATTACCCCATATAGTGGCACATGTAAGATTGTACTAAATACATGTAGTGAGTTACTGATCTAGATATTGTAGTACCGTATTACTACATATAGTGGCACATGTAAGATTGTACTAAATACATGTAGTGAGTTACTGATCTAGATATTGTAGTACCGTATTACCCCATATAGTGGCACATGTAAGATTGTACTAAATACATGTAGTGAGATACTGATCTATATATTGCAGTATTACCCCATATAGTGGCACATGTAAGATTGTACTAAATACATGTAGTGAGTTACTGATCTAGATATTGTAGAACCGTATTACCCCATATAGTGGCACATGTAAGATTGTACTAAATACATGTAGTGAGATACTGATCTATATATTGCAGTATTACCCCATATAGTGGCACATGTAAGATTGTACTAAATACATGCAGTGAGTTACTGATCTAGATATTGTAGTACCGTATTACTACATATAGTGGCACATGTAAGATTGTACTAAATACATGTAGTGAGTTACTGATCTAGATATTGTAGTACCGTATTACTACATATAGTGGCACATGTAAGATTGTACTAAATACATGTAGTGAGTTACTGATCTAGATATTGCAGTATTACCCCATATAGTGGCACATGTAAGATTGTACTAAATACATGCAGTGAGTTACTGATCTAGATATTGTAGTACCGTATTACTACATATAGTGGCACATGTAAGATTGTACTAAATACATGTAGTGAGTTACTGATCTAGATATTGTAGTACCGTATTACTACATATAGTGGCACATGTAAGATTGTACTAAATACATGTAGTGAGTTACTGATCTAGATATTGCAGTATTACCCCATATAGTGGCACATGTAAGATTGTACTAAATACATGCAGTGAGTTACTGATCTAGATATTGTGGTACCGTATTACCCCATATAGTGGCACATGTAAGATTGTACTAAATACATGCAGTGAGTTACTGATCTAGATATTGTAGTACCGTATTACCCCATATAGTGGCACATGTAAGATTGTACTAAATACATGTAGTGAGTTACTGATCTAGATATTGTAGTACCGTATTACCACTTATAGTGGCACATGTAAGATTGTACTAAATACATGCAGTGAGTTACTGATCTAGATATTGTGGTACCGTATTACCCCATATAGTGGCACATGTAAGATTGTACTAAATACATGTAGTGAGTTACTGATCTAGATATTGTAGTACCGTATTACTACATATAGTGGCACATGTAAGATTGTACTAAATACATGTAGTGAGTTACTGATCTACTTATTGTAGTACCGTATTACTACATATAGTGGTACATGTAAGATTGTACTAAATACATGTAGTGAGTTACTGATCTAGATATTGTAGTACCGTATTACTACATATAGTGGCACATGTAAGATTGTACTAAATACATGTAGTGAGTTACTGATCTAGATATTGTAGTACCGTATTACTACATAGAGTGGCACATGTAAGATTGTACTAAATACATGTAGTGAGTTACTGATCTAGATATTGGTGTACCGCATTACCCCATATAGTGGCACATGTAAGATTTTACTAAATACATGTAGTGAGTTACTGATCTAGATATTGTGGTACCCTATTACCCCATAATTATAGTGGTACATGTAAGATTGTACTAAATACATGTAGTGAGTTACTGATCTAGATATTGGTGTACCGTATTACCCCATATAGTGGCACATGTAAGATTGTACTAAATACATGTAGTGAGATACTGATCTAGATAATGTAGTACCATATTACTACATATAGTGACACATGTAAGATTGTACTAAATACATGTAGAGAGATACTGATCTAGATATTGTAGTACCGTATTACCACATATAGTGACACATGTAAGATTGTACTAAATACATGTAGTGAGTTACTGATCTAGATATTGTAGTACCGTATTACCCCATATAGTGGCACATGTAAGATTGTACTAAATACATGTAGTGAGTTACTGATCTAGATATTGTAGTACCGTATTACCACATATAGTGGCACATGTAAGATTGTACTAAATACATGCAGTGAGTTACTGATCTAGATATTGTGGTACGGTATTACCCCATATAGTGGCACATGTAAGATTGTACTAAATACATGTAGTGAGTTACTGATCTAGATATTGTAGTACCGTATTACTACATATAGTGGCACATGTAAGATTGTACTAAATACATGTAGTGAGTTACTGATCTAGATATTGTAGTACCGTATTACTACATATAGTGGCACATGTAAGATTGTACTAAATACATGTAGTGAGTTACTGATCTACTTATTGTAGTACCGTATTACTACATATAGTGGTACATGTAAGATTGTACTAAATACATGTAGTGAGTTACTGATCTAGATAGTGTAGTACCGTATTACTACATATAGTGGCACATGTAAGATTGTACTAAATACATGTAGTGAGTTACTGATCTAGATATTGTAGTACCGTATTACTACATATAGTGGCACATGTAAGATTGTACTAAATACATGTAGTGAGTTACTGATCTAGATATTGGTGTACCGTATTACCCCATATAGTGGCACATGTAAGATTGTACTAAATACATGTAGTGAGTTACTGATCTAGATATTGTAGTACCATATTACTACATATAGTGGCACATGTAAGATTGTACTAAATACATGTAGTGAGTTACTGATCTAGATATTGTGGTACCGTATTACCCCATAATTATAGTGGTACATGTAAGATTGTACTTAATACATGTAGTGAGTTACTGATCTAGATATTGTAGTATTACCCCATATAGTGGCACATGTAAGATTGTACTAAATACATGTAGTGAGTTACTGATCTAGATATTGGTGTACCGTATTACCCCATATAGTGGTACATGTAAGATTGTACTAAATACATGTAGTGAGATACAGATCTAGATATTGTAGTACCATATTACTACATATAGTGGCACATGTAAGATTGTACTAAATACATGTAGAGTTACTGATCTAGATATTGTAGTACCGTATTACTACATATAGTGGCACATGTAAGATTGTACTAAATACATGTAGTGAGTTACTGATCTAGATATTGTAGTACCGTATTACTACATAGAGTGGCACATGTAAGATTGTACTAAATACATGTAGTGAGTTACTGATCTAGATATTGTAGTACCGTATTACTCCATATAGTGGCACATGTAAGATTGTACTAAATACATGTAGTGAGTTACTGATCTAGATATTGTAGTACCGTATTACTACATATAGTGGCACATGTAAGATTGTACTAAATACATGTAGTGAGTTACTGATCTACTTATTGTAGTACCGTATTACTACATATAGTGGTACATGTAAGATTGTACTAAATACATGTAGTGAGTTACTGATCTAGATAGTGTAGTACCGTATTACTACATATAGTGGCACATGTAAGATTGTACTAAATACATGTAGTGAGTTACTGATCTAGATATTGTAGTACCGTATTACTACATATAGTGGCACATGTAAGATTGTACTAAATACATGTAGTGAGTTACTGATCTAGATTTTGGTGTACCGTATTACCCCATATAGTGGCACATGTAAGATTGTACTAAATACATGTAGTGAGTTACTGATCTAGATATTGTAGTACCATATTACTACATATAGTGGCACATGTAAGATTGTACTAAATACATGTAGTGAGTTACTGATCTAGATATTGTGGTACCGTATTACCCCATAATTATAGTGGTACATGTAAGATTGTACTTAATACATGTAGTGAGTTACTGATCTAGATATTGTAGTATTACCCCATATAGTGGCACATGTAAGATTGTACTAAATACATGTAGTGAGTTACTGATCTAGATATTGGTGTACCGTATTACCCCATATAGTGGTACATGTAAGATTGTACTAAATACATGTAGTGAGATACAGATCTAGATATTGTAGTACCA
The DNA here is from genome assembly GCA_942159475.1 of Sthenelais limicola. Classification (NCBI taxonomy): domain Eukaryota; kingdom Metazoa; phylum Annelida; class Polychaeta; order Phyllodocida; family Sigalionidae; genus Sthenelais; species Sthenelais limicola. The sequence continues at coordinate 83,637,419 of OW804101.1, read as the reverse complement.
TATTACTACATATAGTGGCACATGTAAGATTGCACTAAATACATGTAGAGTTACTGATCTAGATATTGTAGTACCGTATTACTACATATAGTGACACATGTAAGATTGTACTAAATACATGTAGTGAGATACTGATCTAGATATTGTAGTACCATATTACTACATATAGTGGCACATGTAAGATTGTACTAAATACATGTAGTGAGTTACTGATCTAGATATTGGTGTACCGTATTACTACATATAGTGGCACATGTAAGATTGTACTAAATACATGTAGTGAGGTAATGATCTAGATATTGTAGTATTACCCAATATAGTGGCACATGTAAGATTGTACTAAATACATGTAGTGAGATACTGATCTAGATATTGTAGTATTACCCCATATAGTGGCACATGTAAGATTGTACTAAATACATGTAGTGAGTTACTGATCTAGATATTGGTGTACCGTATTACCCCATATAGTGGCACATGTAAGATTGTACTAAATACATGTAGTGAGTTACTGATCTAGATATTGTAGTACCGTATTACTACATATAGTGGCACATGTAAGATTGTACTAAATACATGCAGTGAGTTACTGATCTAGATATTGTAGTATTACCCCATATAGTGACACATGTAAGATTGTACTAAATACATGTAGTGAGTTACTGATCTACTTATTGTAGTACAGTATTACTACATATAGTGGCACATGTAAGATTGTACTAAATACAGGTAGTGAGTTACTGATCTAGATATTGTGGTACCGTATTACTACATATAGTGACACATGTAAGATTGTACTAAATACATGTAGAGAGTTACTGATCTAGATATTGTAGTACCGTATTACCACATAGAGTGGCACATGTAAGATTGTACTAAATACATGTAGTGAGTTACTGATCTAGATATTGTAGTACCGTATTGCCCCATATAGTGGTACATGTAAGATTGTACTAAATACATGTAGTGAGTTACTGATCTAGATATTGTAGTACCGTATTACTACATATAGTGGCACATGTAAGATTGTACTAAATACATGTAGTGAGTTACTGATCTAGATATTGTAGTACCGTATTACTACATATAGTGGCACATGTAAGATTGTACTAAATACATGTAGTGAGTTACTGATCTAGATATTGTAGTACCGTATTACCCCATATAGTGGCACATGTAAGATTGTACTAAATACATGTAGTGAGTTACTGATCTAGATATTGTAGTACCGTATTACTACATATAGTGGCACATGTAAGATTGTACTAAATACATGTAGTGAGTTACTGATCTAGATATTGTAGTATTACCCCATATAGTGGCACATGTAAGATTGTACTAAATACATGTAGTGAGTTACTGATCTAGATATTGTGGTACCGTATTACTACATATAGTGGCACATGTAAGATTGTACTAAATACATGTAGTGAGATACTGATCTAGATATTGTAGTACCGTATTACCACATATAGTGGCACATGTAAGATTGTACTAAATACATGTAGTGAGTTACTGATCTAGATATTGTAGTACCGTATTACTACATATAGTGGCACATGTAAGATTGTACTAAATACATGTAGTGAGTTACTGATCTAGATATTGGTGTACCGTATTACCCCATATAGTGGCACATGTAAGATTGTACTAAATACATGTAGTGAGTTACTGATCTAGATATTGTAGTACCGTATTACTACATATAGTGGCACATGTAAGATTGTACTAAATACATGCAGTGAGTTACTGATCTAGATATTGTAGTATTACCCCATATAGTGACACATGTAAGATTGTACTAAATACATGTAGTGAGTTACTGATCTACTTATTGTAGTACAGTATTACTACATATAGTGGCACATGTAAGATTGTACTAAATACATGTAGTGAGTTACTGATCTAGATATTGTAGTACCGTATTACTACATATAGTGGCACATGTAAGATTGTACTAAATACATGTAGTGAGTTACTGATCTAGATATTGTAGTACCGTATTACTACATATAGTGGCACATGTAAGATTGTACTAAATACATGTAGTGAGTTACTGATCTACTTATTGTAGTACCGTATTACTACATATAGTGGCACATGTAAGATTGTACTAAATACATGTAGTGAGTTACTGATCTAGATATTGTAGTACCGTATTACTACATATAGTGGCACATGTAAGATTGTACTAAATACATGTAGTGAGTTACTGATCTAGATATTGTAGTACCGTATTACCCCATATAGTGGCACATGTAAGATTGTACTAAATACATGTAGTGAGTTACTGATCTAGATATTGTAGTACCGTATTACTACATATAGTGGCACATGTAAGATTGTACTAAATACATGTAGTGAGTTACTGATCTAGATATTGTAGTATTACCCCATATAGTGGCACATGTAAGATTGTACTAAATACATGTAGTGAGTTACTGATCTAGATATTGTGGTACCGTATTACTACATATAGTGGCACATGTAAGATTGTACTAAATACATGTAGTGAGATACTGATCTAGATATTGTAGTACCGTATTACCACATATAGTGGCACATGTAAGATTGTACTAAATACATGTAGTGAGTTACTGATCTAGATATTGTAGTACCGTATTACTACATATAGTGGTACATGTAAGATTGTACTAAATACATGTAGTGAGTTACTGATCTAGATATTGTAGTATTACCCCATATAGTGGCACATGTAAGATTGTACTAAATACATGCAGTGAGTTACTGATCTAGATATTGGTGTACCGTATTACCCCATATAGTGACACATGTAAGATTGTACTAAATACATGTAGTGAGTTACTGATCTAGATATTGTAGTACCGTATTACTACATATAGTGGCACATGTAAGATTGTACTAAATACATGTAGTGAGTTACTGATCTAGATATTGTAGTACCGTATTACTACATATAGTGGCACATGTAAGATTGTACTAAAAACATGTAGTGAGTTACTGATCTAGATATTGTAGTACCGTATTACTACATATAGTGGCACATGTAAGATTGTACTAAATACATGTAGTGAGTTACTGATCTAGATATTGCAGTATTACCCCATATAATGGCACATGTAAGATTGTACTAAATACATGTAGTGAGTTACTGATCTATTTATAGTAGTACCGTATTACCCCATATAGTGGCACATGTAAGATTGTACTAAATACATGTAGTGAGTTACTGATCTAGATATTGTAGTACCGTATTACTACATATAGTGGCACATGTAAGATTGTACTAAATACATGTAGTGAGTTACTGATCTAGATATTGGTGTACAATATTACTACATATTGTGGCACATGTAAGATTGTACTAAATACATGTAGTGAGTTACTGATCTAGATATTGTAGTACCGTATTACTACATATAGTGGCACATGTAAGATTGTACTAAATACATGTAGTGAGTTACTGATCTAGATATTGTAGTACCGTATTACCACATAGAGTGGCACATGTAAGATTATACTAAATACATGTAGTGAGTTACTGATCTAGATATTGTAGTACCGTATTACTACATATAGTGGCACATGTAAGATTGTACTAAATACATGTAGTGAGTTACTGATCTAGATATTGTAGTATTACCCCATATAGTGGCACATGTAAGATTGTACTAAATACATGTAGTGAGTTACTGATCTAGATATTGTAGTACCGTATTACTACATATAGTGGCACATGTAAGATTGTACTAAATACATGTAGAGAGTTACTGATCTAGATATTGTAGTACCGTATTGCCCCATATAGTGGCTCATGTAAGATTGTACTAAATACATGTAGTGAGTTACTGATCTAGATATTGTAGTACCGTATTACTACATATAGTGGCACATGTAAGATTGTACTAAATACATGTAGTGAGTTACTGATCTAGATATTGTAGTACCGTATTACCCCATATAGTGGCACATGTAAGATTGTACTAAATACATGTAGTGAGTTACTGATCTAGATATTGTGGTACCGTATTACCCCATAATTATAGTGGCACATGTAAGATTGTACTAAATACATGTAGTGAGTTACTGATCTAGATATTGTAGTACCGTATTACCCCATATAGTGGCACATGTAAGATTGTACTAAATACATGTAGTGAGTTACTGATCTACTTATTGTAGTACCGTATTACCCCATATAGTGGCACATGTAAGATTGTACTAAATACATGTAGTGAGTTACTGATCTAGATATTGTAGTACCGTATTACTACATATAGTGGCACATGTAAGATTGTACTAAATACATGTAGTGAGTTACTGATCTAGATATTGTAGTACCGTATTACCCCATATAGTGGCACATGTAAGATTGTACTAAATACATGTAGTGAGATACTGATCTATATATTGCAGTATTACCCCATATAGTGGCACATGTAAGATTGTACTAAATACATGTAGTGAGTTACTGATCTAGATATTGTAGAACCGTATTACCCCATATAGTGGCACATGTAAGATTGTACTAAATACATGTAGTGAGATACTGATCTATATATTGCAGTATTACCCCATATAGTGGCACATGTAAGATTGTACTAAATACATGCAGTGAGTTACTGATCTAGATATTGTAGTACCGTATTACTACATATAGTGGCACATGTAAGATTGTACTAAATACATGTAGTGAGTTACTGATCTAGATATTGTAGTACCGTATTACTACATATAGTGGCACATGTAAGATTGTACTAAATACATGTAGTGAGTTACTGATCTAGATATTGCAGTATTACCCCATATAGTGGCACATGTAAGATTGTACTAAATACATGCAGTGAGTTACTGATCTAGATATTGTAGTACCGTATTACTACATATAGTGGCACATGTAAGATTGTACTAAATACATGTAGTGAGTTACTGATCTAGATATTGTAGTACCGTATTACCACATATAGTGGCACATGTAAGATTGTACTAAATACATGTAGTGAGTTACTGATCTAGATATTGCAGTATTACCCCATATAGTGGCACATGTAAGATTGTACTAAATACATGCAGTGAGTTACTGATCTAGATATTGTAGTACCGTATTACTACATATAGTGGCACATGTAAGATTGTACTAAATACATGCAGTGAGTTACTGATCTAGATATTGTAGTACCGTATTACTACATATAGTGGCACATGTAAGATTGTACTAAATACATATAGTGAGTTACTGATCAAGATATTGTAGTACCGTATTACTACATATAGTGGTACATGTAAGATTGTACTAAATACATGTAGTGAGTTACTGATCTAGATATTGTAGTACCGTATTACTACATATAGTGGCACATGTAAGATTGTACTAAATACATGTAGTGAGTTACTGATCTAGATATTGGTGTACCGTATTACCCCATATAGTGGCACATGTAAGATTGTACTAAATACATGTAGTGAGTTACTGATCTAGATATTGTAGTACCATATTACTACATATAGTGGCACATGTAAGATTGTACTAAATACATGTAGTGAGTTACTGATCTACTTATTGTAGTACCGTATTACCCCATATAGTGGCACATGTAAGATTGTACTAAATACATGTAGTGAGTTACTGATCTAGATATTGTAGTACCGTATTACTACATATAGTGGCACATGTAAGATTGTACTAAATACATGTAGTGAGTTACTGATCTAGATATTGTAGTACCGTATTACCCCATATAGTGGCACATGTAAGATTGTACTAAATACATGTAGTGAGATACTGATCTATATATTGCAGTATTACCCCATATAGTGGCACATGTAAGATTGTACTAAATACATGTAGTGAGTTACTGATCTAGATATTGTAGAACCGTATTACCCCATATAGTGGCACATGTAAGATTGTACTAAATACATGTAGTGAGATACTGATCTATATATTGCAGTATTACCCCATATAGTGGCACATGTAAGATTGTACTAAATACATGCAGTGAGTTACTGATCTAGATATTGTAGTACCGTATTACTACATATAGTGGCACATGTAAGATTGTACTAAATACATGTAGTGAGTTACTGATCTAGATATTGTAGTACCGTATTACTACATATAGTGGCACATGTAAGATTGTACTAAATACATGTAGTGAGTTACTGATCTAGATATTGCAGTATTACCCCATATAGTGGCACATGTAAGATTGTACTAAATACATGCAGTGAGTTACTGATCTAGATATTGTAGTACCGTATTACTACATATAGTGGCACATGTAAGATTGTACTAAATACATGTAGTGAGTTACTGATCTAGATATTGTAGTACCGTATTACTACATATAGTGGCACATGTAAGATTGTACTAAATACATGTAGTGAGTTACTGATCTAGATATTGCAGTATTACCCCATATAGTGGCACATGTAAGATTGTACTAAATACATGCAGTGAGTTACTGATCTAGATATTGTAGTACCGTATTACTACATATAGTGGCACATGTAAGATTGTACTAAATACATGCAGTGAGTTACTGATCTAGATATTGTAGTACCGTATTACTACATATAGTGGCACATGTAAGATTGTACTAAATACATATAGTGAGTTACTGATCAAGATATTGTAGTACCGTATTACTACATATAGTGGTACATGTAAGATTGTACTAAATACATGTAGTGAGTTACTGATCTAGATATTGTAGTACCGTATTACTACATATAGTGGCACATGTAACATTGTACTAAATACATGTAGTGAGTTACTGATCTAGATATTGGTGTACCGTATTACCCCATATAGTGGCACATGTAAGATTGTACTAAATACATGTAGTGAGTTACTGATCTAGATATTGTAGTACCATATTACTACATATAGTGGCACATGTAAGATTGTACTAAATACATGTAGTGAGTTACTGATCTAGATATTGTGGTACCGTATTACCCCATAATTATAGTGGTACATGTAAGATTGTACTAAATACATGTAGTGAGTTACTGATCTAGATATTGTAGTATTACCCCATATAGTGGCACATGTAAGATTATACTAAATACATGTAGTGAGTTACTGATCTAGATATTGTAGTACCGTATTACTACATATAGTGGCACATGTAAGATTGTACTAAATACATGCAGTGAGTTACTGATCTAGATATTGGTGTACCGTATTACCCCATATAGTGACACATGTAAGATTGTACTAAATACATGTAGTGAGTTACTGATCTAGATATTGGTGTACCGTATTACCCCATATAGTGGCACATGTAAGATTGTACTAAATACATGTAGTGAGATACTGATCTAGATATTGTAGTACCATACTACTACATATAGTGACACATGTAAGATTGATATTGTGGTACCGTATTACCCAATATAGTGGCACATGTAAGATTGTACTAAATACATGTAGTGAGTTTCTGATCTAGATATTGTAGTACCGTATTACCCAATATAGTGGCACATGTAAGATTGTACTAAATACATGTAGTGAGTTACTGATCTAGATATTGTAGTACCGTATTCCCACATATAGTGGCACATGTAAGATTGTACTAAATACATGCAGTGAGTTACTGATCTAGATATTGTAGTACCGTATTACTACATATAGTGGCACATGTAAGATTGTACTAAATACATGTAGTGAGTTACTGATCTAGATATTGTAGTACCGTATTACTACATATAGTTGCACATGTAAGATTGTACTAAATACATGTAGTGAGTTACTGATCTAGATATTGCAGTATTACCCCATATAGTGGCACATGTAAGATTGTACTAAATACATGCAGTGAGTTACTGATCTAGATATTGTAGTACCGTATTACTACATATAGTGGCACATGTAAGATTGTACTAAATACATGTAGTGAGTTACTGATCTAGATATTGTAGTACCGTATTACTACATATAGTGGCACATGTAAGATTGTACTAAATACATGTAGTGAGTTACTGATCTAGATATTGCAGTATTACCCCATATAGTGGCACATGTAAGATTGTACTAAATACATGCAGTGAGTTACTGATCTAGATATTGTAGTACCGTATTACTACATATAGTGGCACATGTAAGATTGTACTAAATACATGCAGTGAGTTACTGATCTAGATATTGTAGTACCGTATTACTACATATAGTGGCACATGTAAGATTGTACTAAATACATGTAGTGAGTAACTGATCAAGATATTGTAGTACCGTATTACTACATATAGTGGTACATGTAAGATTGTACTAAATACATGTAGTGAGTTACTGATCTAGATATTGTAGTACCGTATTACTACATATAGTGGCACATGTAAGATTGTACTAAATACATGTAGTGAGTTACTGATCTAGATATTGCAGTATTACCCCATATAGTGGCACATGTAAGATTGTACTAAATACATGCAGTGAGTTACTGATCTAGATATTGTAGTACCGTATTACTACATATAGTGGCACATGTAAGATTGTACTAAATACATGTAGTGAGTTACTGATCTAGATATTGTAGTACCGTATTACTACATATAGTGGCACATGTAAGATTGTACTAAATACATGTAGTGAGTTACTGATCTAGATATTGTAGTACCGTATTACACATGTAAGATTGTACTAAATACATGTAGTGAGTTACTGATCTAGATATTGTAGTACCGTATTACTACATATAGTGGCACATGTAAGATTGTACTAAATACATGTAGTGAGTTACTGATCTAGATATTGTAGTACCGTATTACCCCATATAGTGGCACATGTAAGATTGTACTAAATACATGTAGTGAGTTACTGATCTAGATATTGGTGTACCGTATTATCCCATATAGTGGCACATGTAAGATTGTACTAAATACATGTAGTGAGTCACTGATCTAGATATTGTAGTACCGTATTACTACATATAGTGGCACATGTAAGATTGTACTAAATACATGTAGTGAGGTACTGATCTAAATATTGTAGTACCGTATTACCCCATATAGTGGCACATGTAAGATTGTACTAAATACATGTAGTGAGTTACTGATCTAGATATTGTAGTATTACCCCATATAGTGGCACATGTAAGATTGTACTAAATACATGTAGTGAGTTACTGATCTAGATATTGTAGTACCGTATTACCCCATATAGTGGCACATGTAAGATTGTACTAAATACATGTAGTGAGTTACTGATCTAGATATTGAAGTACCGTATTACCCCATATAGTGGCACATGTAAGATTGTACTAAATACATGTAGTGAGTTACTGATCTAGATATTGAAGTACCGTATTACCCCATATAGTGGCACATGTAAGATTGTACTAAATACATGTAGTGAGTTACTGATCTAGATATTGCAGTATTACCCCATATAGTGGCACATGTAAGATTGTACTAAATACATGTAGTGAGTTACTGATCTAGATATTGTAGTACCGTATTACCCCATATAGTGGCACATGTAAGATTGTACTAAATACATGTAGTGAGTTACTGATCTAGATATTGCAGTATTACCCCATATAGTGGCACATGTAAGATTGTACTAAATACATGTAGTGAGTTACTGATCTAGATATTGTAGTACCGTATTACCCCATATAGTGGCTCATGTAAGATTGTACTAAATACATGTAGTGAGTTACTGATCTAGATATTGCAGTATTACCCCATATAGTGGCACATGTAAGATTGACTGTAGTAAATACATAGATACTGCATTACCGTATAACCTCAGTTAATGGTACAAAGTTGTCCATACTAAAGATGTGTGGTGAGGTTACTGAGGTTATTCTATAATCTACATCTTTATCTTTAACAGCTGACTATGTCCACTAATGCATACTACAATAGGGCATCTAGCGATGGCCCAGAGAACATCCAGTTGTCCAGCCCGCAGCCTTGCAATACCATGTACCATGAGGTCTATGATCATATGCCTGTGCCCAGGCAGCCTACCAGGGAAGAATCTGTATCCATGCATCCTCAGATGTACAATGAGGCCTATGATCATATGCCTGTATCCAGGCGGCCTCAGATGTGGAGGGAGCCTGCCCCCAGCCCAGCAGACCCCGGCCCAGCTCATGAGTACGAGGAGGTTAGTGAGGAGATTGATTCACCACCCAGATCCCCTCCAGAGGTTCCCCATCGGTATGAGCACCTCCAGATGAGGAGAGCTGAATCAGGCCGCCGCCCAGCTGACAGGCAACCAGCAGATAGCGCCCCGGCAGCATCAGGCTGCAAGAGTCCCCGCTGGTACACCTGGCTCATCATTGTGATTGGGCTGTTCATCCTTGTAGCAGTTGTTGTTGTGCCTACATCTATATTCCTGCTCACTGGCAAAGGTAAGCCATTCATCCATGTTATATAAATGATAAAAAATGTAATATTTATATAGAGTGGCATCAGGAAATAAGGGTTGTATGACAGCAAGCCCTATATAGTGTACAATAATACTTATAAACTAGCTCATTTACACATTTGAATGGCCTACCCACTCTTGTGTCAAAATTGTACATAAGCTTTACAAAATACTTTATGGATGAGTAAATGTTGATTAGCATACCGGCAGGGCCACACAGGTTCTCCTAAAGGCAGCCATTGTAGCAGAAGTTGCAATGTTTTGTTCAATAATTGAAACAATCATTACTGTTATTTAGAGAAACCCAAGGGAAGTAGAGAAATAGTCATATTAACTCCAGCCAATCTCTCTTTTCCCTCTTGTCAATCTCTAATTTGTAAGTTGGTACGTTTTCAAACAATAATCTAAACATTTGGTTTCATAAAAAGCAGCTGAATTGAAAAGTTTTGTTTCCAACCAATTATAATTTGTGGTCCACAATTTCAGGCACAAGTGGAGGAAGCACATCAGCAGGTCCTACCAGTCCACCAGCAATGGCATCACCTACATCACCAGGTAAGCAATGTTTTATAGTCTCCTTATTGATATGTCCAGTAACCAACACCTGACCTCTCATAACTCCTTCCTTTCAGATAGAATAAAACGGTGTCGCAAAAAAAAAAAATGTTATATAGATTAGCTTTGTGTTAAGAGGCTCTTGTATGGACCGACAGGTATGGACCTGTATACAACTCTATAGTTGTTCAATATAATAACTATTGGTTGGCAGCCACACTGTGTATTCTGTTGTAGGTAGAAGTACAGGACAAAAGGTCCTGAGCCCATCCATGCCCAGCGCAACCCTTCCTCCAACATTATTCATCACATATTAGCACTTTGACTCTACTGGACCTTGTATATACATCTGTAGCGTGGTGTTTATATCTAACTGGTCTGTGATGCTGGGAGACATGCAGATGAAATATATATATTAAAGTGTCCGATCGATAACCTTAAGCCACCATGGGAACTTAATCTATCAAATCAAGACCAATGACAATGATAGGATCTAATGGACCTCGCCAGCTCTCTATGTTTAATCCCATGCGTCAACTCCTGGGTTCTTCATGGCTGTGAAGCAACCCTTTACATAGATACAATAAGACAGGAGTATAAGAACAATATGCAGTCACACTGGGTGTATGTAAGTCAATACAACAATACATAGAGAATCCACCAATACATAGCAATAAAAATGTTAAAATTGAAGACACTTGAACCACCACGACCTCTGTTGGTCAAACCTCCTTGTACAACCATAGCCGCGACCAGCGCAACAGGAAACATACATAAACTGCGTAACCTTGGTTGTCATCTGACAGCCGCATGGCCCCAGCTCTGGTTTAGCAAATGCCAATCCAGAGCCACGCACCACAAAAGAGTGCTTTAGTCTTGCTTTTCTAATGCATTTATATTCTGATCAGGTTCAATGTACAATGAAAGATTGGGAATGGAAACCAATAACCACATTTACATTTCAAGTAATTCCAATTTATACCAAAGATAAGTTATGAACCAGGAGATACATGTTAATAAGCAACAAGATCGCAAAACGTAACAAATTACATTTGGTGATATGTAAGTACTTCTGATCCTGTGTTAATATAACCAATGTATGTTTATCTACAGCCCCCGCAGCTTATGTTAATATATCCAATGTATGTTTATCTACAGCTCCCACAGCTTATGTTAATATATCCAATGTATGTTTATCTACAGCCCCCACAGCTTATGTTAATATATCCAATGTATGTTTATCTACAGCTCCCACAGGTTATGTTAATATATCCAATGTATGTTTATCTACAGCCCCCGCAGCTTATGTTAATATATCCAATGTATGTTTATCTACAGCTCCCACAGCTTATGTTAATATATCCAATGTATGTTTATCTACAGCTCCCACAGGTTATGTTAATATATCCAATGTATGTTTATCTACAGCCCCCACAGCTTATGTTAATATATCCAATGTATGTTTATCTACAGCTCCCACAGGTTATGTTAATATATCCAATGTATGTTTATCTACAGCTCCCACAGGTTATGTTAATATATCCAATGTATGTTTATCTACAGCCCCCGCAGGTTATGTTAATATATCCAATGTATGTTTATCTACAGCCCCCGCAGCTTATGTTAATATATCCAATGTATGTTTATCTACAGCCCCCGCAGCTTATGTTAATATATCCAATGTATGTTTATCTACAGCTCCCACAGGTTATGTTAATATATCCAATGTATGTTTATCTACAGCTCCCACAGGTTATGTTAATATATCCAATGTATGTTTATCTACAGCCCCCGCAGGTTATGTTAATATATCCAATGTATGTTTATCTACAGCCCCCGCAGCTTATGTTAATATATCCAATGTATGTTTATCTACAGCCCCCGCAGCTTATGTTAATATATCCAATGTATGTTTATCTACAGCTCCCACAGCTTATGTTAATATATCCAATGTATGTTTATCTACAGCTCCCACAGGTTATGTTAATATATCCAATGTATGTTTATCTACAGCTCCCACAGCTTATGTTAATATATCCAATGTATGTATATCTACAGCTCCCACAGGTTATGTTAATATATCCAATGTATGTATATCTACAGCTCCCACAGCTTATGTTAATATATCCAATGTATGTTTATCTACAGCTCCCACAGCTTATGTTAATATATCCAATGTATGTTTATCTACAGCCCCCACAGCTTATGTTAATATATCCAATGTATGTTTATCTACAGCCCCCACAGCTTATGTTAATATATCCAATGTATGTTTATCTACAGCCCCCACAGCTTATGTTAATATATCCAATGTATGTTTATCTACAGCCCCCGCCCCCAAACCTACAGCGCCAACACCTGCCTCCACCACATCAGCTCCTCTCATTCCCACCAGTGGTGAGTTACATTGAAATATATTATTATTAATACTGTGTATGTCCCTATACTCCAATGTAAGAGTGTGTATGTCCCTATACTGCAATGTAAGAGTGTGTATGTATGTCCCTATACACCAATGTAAGAGTGTGTATGTATGTCCCTATACACCAATGTAAGAGTGTGTATGTATGTCCCTATACACCAATGTAAGAGTGTGTATGTCCCTATACTCCAATGTAAGAGAGTGTATATCCCTATACTCCAATGTAAGAGTGTGTATGCCCCTATACTCCAATGTAAGAGTGTGTATGTCCCTCTACTCCAATGTAAGAGTGTGTATGTCCCTCTACTCCAATGTAAGAGTGTGTATGTCCCTATACACCGATGTAAGAGTGTGTATGTCTGCCCTATACTCCAATGTAAGATTGAATATGTCCCTATACACCAATGTAAGAGTCTGTATGTCCCTATACACCAATGTAAGGGTGTGTATGTCCCTATACACCAATGTAAGAGTGTGTATGTCCCTATACACCAATGTAAGGGTGTGTATGTCCCTATACACCAATGTAAGAGTGTGTATGTCTGCCCTATACACCAATGTAAGAGTGTGTATGTCCCTATACTCCAATGAAAGAGTGTGTATGTCCCTATACACCAATGTAAGAGTGTGTACGTCCCTATACTCCAATGTAAGAGTGTGTATGTCCCTATACTCCAATGTAAGAGTGTGTATGTCCCTATACACCAATGTAAGAGTGTGTATGTCCCTATACACCAATGTAAGAGTGTGTACGTCCCTATACTCCAATGTAAGAGTGTGTATGTCCCTATACTCCAATGTAAGAGTGTGTATGTTCCTATACTCCAATGTAAGAGTGTGTTTGTCCCTATACTCCAATGTAAGAGTGTGTATGTCCCTATACTCCAATGTAAGAGTGTGTATGTCCCTATACTCCAATGTAAGAGTGTGTATGTTCCTATACTCCAATGTAAGAGTGTGTATATCCCTATACTCCAATGTAAGAGTGTGTATGTCCCTATACACCAATGTAAGAGTGTGTATGTCCCTATACTCCAATGTAAGAGTGTGTATGTCTACCCTATACACCAATGTAAGAGTGTATATGTCCCTATACTCCAATGTAAGGGTGTGTATGTCTGCCCTATACTCCAATGTAAGAGTGAATATGTCCCTATACTCCAATGTAAGAGTGTGTATGTCCCTATACACCAATGTAAGAGTGTGTATGTACCTATACACCAATGTAAGAGTGTGTATGTCCCTATACTCCAATGTAAGAGTGTGTATGTCCATATACACCAATGTAAGAGTATGTATGTCCCTATACTCCAATGTAAGAGTGTGTATGTCCCTATACACCAATGTAAGAGTGTGTATATCCCTATACTCCAATGTAAGAGTGTGTATGTCCCTATACACCAATGTAAGAGTGTGTATATCCCTATACTCCAATGTAAGAGTGTGTATGTCCCTATACTCCAATGTAAGAGTGTGTATGTATATCCCTATACTCCAATGTAAGAGTGTGTATGTCCCTATACTCCAATGTAAGAGTATGTATGTCACTATACTCCAATGTAGGAGTGTGTATGTGCCTATACTCCAATGTAAGAGTGTGTATGTGCCTATACTCCAATGTAAGAGTGTGTATGTATATCCCTATACTCCAATGTAAGAGTGTATATGTCTGCCTTATACTCCAATGTAAGAGTGTGTATGTCCCTATACTCCTATGTAAGAGTGGGTATGTCCCTATACACCAATGTAAGAGTGTGTATGTCCCTATACTCCAATGTAAGAGTGTGTATGTCTGCCCTATACTCCAATGTAAGAGTGTGTATGTGCCTATACTCCAATGTAAGAGTGTGTATGTCCCTATACTCCAATGTAAGAGTATGTATGTCACCATACTCCAATGTAAGAGTGTGTATGTCCCTATACTCCAATGTAAGAGTGTGTATGTGCCTATACTCCAATGTAAGAGTGTGTATGTATATCCCTATACTCCAATGTAAGAGTGTGTATGTCCCTATACTCCAATGTAAGAGTGTGTATGTCTGCCCTATACTCCAATGTAAGAGTGTGTATGTCCCTATACTCCAATGTAAGAGTGTGTATGACCCTATACTCCAATGTAAGAGTGTGTATGTCTGCCCTATACTCCAATGTAAGAGTGTGTACGTCCCTATACTCCAATGTAAGAGTGTGTATTTCTGCCCTATACACCAATGTAAGAGTGTGTATTTCCCTATACTCCAATGTAAGAGTGTGTATAGCTGCCCTATACACCAATGTAAGAGTGTGTATTTCCCTATACTCCAATGTAAGAGTGTGTATGTCCCTATACTCCAATGTAAGAGTGTGTATGTCCCTATACACCAATGTAAGAGTATGTTTGTCCCTATACTCCAATGTAAGAGTGTGTATGTCCCTATACTCCAATGTAAGAGTGTGTATGTCCCTATACTCCAATGTAAGAGTGTGTATGTCCCAATACACAAATGTAAGAGTATGTTTGTCCCTATACTCCAATGTAAGAGTGTGTATGTCCCTATACTCCAATGTAAGAGTGTGTATGACCCTATACTCCAATGTAAGAGTATGTATGTCTGCCCTATACTCCAATGTAAGAGTGTGTACGTCCCTATACTCCAATGTAAGAGTGTGTATGTCTGCCCTATACACCAATGTAAGAGTGTGTATTTCCCTATACTCCAATGTAAGAGTATGTATGTCCCTATACACCAATGTAAGAGTGTGTATTTCCCTATACTCCAATGTAAGAGTGTGTATGTCTGCCCTATACTCCAATGTAAGAGTGTGTATGTCCCTATACTCCAACGTAAGAGTGTGTATGTCCCTATACACCAATGTCAGAGTGTGTATGTCTGCCCTATGCACCAATGTAGGTGTGTGTATGTCCCAATACTCCAATGTAAGAGTGTGTATGTCCCTATACTCCAATGTAAGAGTGTGTATGTCCCTATACACCAATGTAAAAGTGTGTATGTCCCTATACTCCAATGTAAGAGTGTGTATGTCCCTATACTCCAATGTAAGAGTGTGTATGTCCCTATACACCAATGTAAAAGTGTGTATGTCCCTATACTCCAATGTAAGAGTGTGTATGTCTGCCCTATACTCCAATGTAAGAGTGTGTATGTCTGCCCTATACTCCAATGTAAGAGTGAATATGTCCCTATACTCCAATGTAAGAGTGTGTATGTCCCTATACTCCAATGAAAGAGTGTGTATCTCCCTATACACCAATGTAAGAGTATGTTTGTCCCTATACTCCAATGTAATAGTGTGAATGTCCCTATACTCCAATGTAAGAGTGTCTATGACCCTATACTCCAATGTAAGAGTGTGTATGTCTGCCCTATACTCCGATGTAAGAGTGTGTACGTCCCTATACTCCAATGTAAGAGTGTGTATATCCCTATACTCCAATGTAAGAGTGTGTATGTCCCTATACACCAATGTAAGAGTGTGTATTTCCCTATACTCCAATGTCAGAGTGTGTATGTCTGCCCTATACACCAAGGTAAGAGTGTGTATTTCCCTATACTCCTATGTAAGAGTGTGTATTTCCCTATACTCCAATGTAAGAGTGTGTATGTCCCTTTACACCAATGTAAGAGTGTGTATGTCTGCCATATACACCAATGTAAGAGTGTGTATGTCCCTATACTCCAATGTAAGAGTATGTATGTCACTATATTCCAATGTAAGAGTGTGTATGTCCCTATACTCCAATGTAAGAGTGTGTATGTGCCTATACTCCAATGTAAGAGTGTGTATGTATATCCCTATACTCCAATGTAAGAGTGTGTATGTCCCTATACTTCAATGTAAGAGTGTGTATGTCTGCCCTATACTCCAATGTAAGAGTGTGTATGTCCCTATACTCCAATGTAAGAGTGTGTATGTCTGCCCTATACTCCAATGTAAGAGTGTGTACGTCCCTATACTCCAATGTAAGAGTGTGTATGTCTGCCCTATACACCAATGTAAGAGTGTGTATTTCCCTATACTCCAATGTAAGAGTGTGTATGTCCCTATACTTCAATGTAAGAGTGTGTATGTCTGCCCTATACTCCAATGTAAGAGTGTGTATGACCCTATACTCCAATGTAAGAGTGTGTATGTCTGCCCTATACTCCAATGTAAGAGTGTGTACGTCCCTATACTCCAATGTAAGAGTGTGTATGTCTGCCCTATACACCAATGTAAGAGTGTGTATTTCCCTATACTCCAATGTAAGAGTGTGTATGTCCCTATACTCCAATGTAAGAGTGTACATGTCTGCCCTATACACCAATGTAAGAGTGTGTATGTCTGACCTATACTCCCATGTAAGAGTGTGTATGTCCCTATACACCAATGTAAGAGTGTGTATGTCCCTATACTCCAATGTAAGAGTGTGTATGTCCCTATACACCAATGTACGAGTGTGTATGTCCCTATACTCCAATGTAAGAGTGTACATGTCCCTATACACCAATGTACGAGTGTGTATGTCCCTATACACCAATGTAAGAGTGTGTATGTCCCTATACTCCAATGTAAGAGTGGGTATGCCCCTATACTCCAATGTAAGAGTATACATGTCTGCCCTATACACCAATGTAAGAGTGTGTATGTCCCTATACACCAATGTACGAGTGTGTATGCCCCTATACTCCAATGTAAGAGTGTACATGTCTGCCCTATACACCAATGTAAGAGTGTGTATGTCCCTATACTCAAATGTAAGAGTATGTCTGCCCTATACACCAATGTAAGAGTGCGTATGTCCCTATACACCAATGTAAGAGTGTGTATGCCCCTATACTCCAATGTAAGAGTGTGAATGTCTGCCCTATACTCCAATGTAAGAGTGTGTATGTCCCTATACACCAATGTAAGAGTGTGTATGTCCCTATACACCAATGTAAGAGTGTGTATGTCCCTATACACCAATGTAAGAGTGTGTATGCCCCTATACTCCAATGTAAGAGTGTGTATGTATGCCCTATACTCCAATGTAAGAGTGTGTATGTCCCTATACACCAATGTAAGAGTGTGTATGTCCCTATACACCAATGTACGAGTGTGTACGTCCCTATACTCCAATGTAAGAGTGTGTATGTCTGCCCTATACACCAATGTAAGAGTGTGTATTTCCCTATACTCCAATGTAAGAGTATGTATGTCCCTATACACCAATGTAAGAGTGTGTATTTCCCTATACTCCAATGTAAGAGTGTGTATGTCTGCCCTATACTCCAATGTAAGAGTGTGTATGTCCCTATACTCCAACGTAAGAGTGTGTATGTCCCTATACACCAATGTCAGAGTGTGTATGTCTGCCCTATGCACCAATGTAGGTGTGTGTATGTCCCAATACTCCAATGTAAGAGTGTGTATGTCCCTATACTCCAATGTAAGAGTGTGTATGTCCCTATACACCAATGTAAAAGTGTGTATGTCCCTATACTCCAATGTAAGAGTGTGTATGTCCCTATACTCCAATGTAAGAGTGTGTATGTCCCTATACACCAATGTAAAAGTGTGTATGTCCCTATACTCCAATGTAAGAGTGTGTATGTCTGCCCTATACTCCAATGTAAGAGTGTGTATGTCTGCCCTATACTCCAATGTAAGAGTGAATATGTCCCTATACTCCAATGTAAGAGTGTGTATGTCCCTATACTCCAATGAAAGAGTGTGTATCTCCCTATACACCAATGTAAGAGTATGTTTGTCCCTATACTCCAATGTAATAGTGTGAATGTCCCTATACTCCAATGTAAGAGTGTCTATGACCCTATACTCCAATGTAAGAGTGTGTATGTCTGCCCTATACTCCGATGTAAGAGTGTGTACGTCCCTATACTCCAATGTAAGAGTGTGTATATCCCTATACTCCAATGTAAGAGTGTGTATGTCCCTATACACCAATGTAAGAGTGTGTATTTCCCTATACTCCAATGTCAGAGTGTGTATGTCTGCCCTATACACCAAGGTAAGAGTGTGTATTTCCCTATACTCCTATGTAAGAGTGTGTATTTCCCTATACTCCAATGTAAGAGTGTGTATGTCCCTTTACACCAATGTAAGAGTGTGTATGTCTGCCATATACACCAATGTAAGAGTGTGTATGTCCCTATACTCCAATGTAAGAGTATGTATGTCACTATATTCCAATGTAAGAGTGTGTATGTCCCTATACTCCAATGTAAGAGTGTGTATGTGCCTATACTCCAATGTAAGAGTGTGTATGTATATCCCTATACTCCAATGTAAGAGTGTGTATGTCCCTATACTTCAATGTAAGAGTGTGTATGTCTGCCCTATACTCCAATGTAAGAGTGTGTATGTCCCTATACTCCAATGTAAGAGTGTGTATGTCTGCCCTATACTCCAATGTAAGAGTGTGTACGTCCCTATACTCCAATGTAAGAGTGTGTATGTCTGCCCTATACACCAATGTAAGAGTGTGTATTTCCCTATACTCCAATGTAAGAGTGTGTATGTCCCTATACTTCAATGTAAGAGTGTGTATGTCTGCCCTATACTCCAATGTAAGAGTGTGTATGACCCTATACTCCAATGTAAGAGTGTGTATGTCTGCCCTATACTCCAATGTAAGAGTGTGTACGTCCCTATACTCCAATGTAAGAGTGTGTATGTCTGCCCTATACACCAATGTAAGAGTGTGTATTTCCCTATACTCCAATGTAAGAGTGTGTATGTCCCTATACTCCAATGTAAGAGTGTACATGTCTGCCCTATACACCAATGTAAGAGTGTGTATGTCTGACCTATACTCCCATGTAAGAGTGTGTATGTCCCTATACACCAATGTAAGAGTGTGTATGTCCCTATACTCCAATGTAAGAGTGTGTATGTCCCTATACACCAATGTACGAGTGTGTATGTCCCTATACTCCAATGTAAGAGTGTACATGTCCCTATACACCAATGTACGAGTGTGTATGTCCCTATACACCAATGTAAGAGTGTGTATGTCCCTATACTCCAATGTAAGAGTGGGTATGCCCCTATACTCCAATGTAAGAGTATACATGTCTGCCCTATACACCAATGTAAGAGTGTGTATGTCCCTATACACCAATGTACGAGTGTGTATGCCCCTATACTCCAATGTAAGAGTGTACATGTCTGCCCTATACACCAATGTAAGAGTGTGTATGTCCCTATACTCAAATGTAAGAGTATGTCTGCCCTATACACCAATGTAAGAGTGCGTATGTCCCTATACACCAATGTAAGAGTGTGTATGCCCCTATACTCCAATGTAAGAGTGTGAATGTCTGCCCTATACTCCAATGTAAGAGTGTGTATGTCCCTATACACCAATGTAAGAGTGTGTATGTCCCTATACACCAATGTAAGAGTGTGTATGTCCCTATACACCAATGTAAGAGTGTGTATGCCCCTATACTCCAATGTAAGAGTGTGTATGTATGCCCTATACTCCAATGTAAGAGTGTGTATGTCCCTATACACCAATGTAAGAGTGTGTATGTCCCTATACACCAATGTACGAGTGTGTATGCCCCTATACTCCAATGTAAGAGTGTGTATGTATGCCCTATACTCCAATGTAAGAGTGTGTATGTCCCTATACACCAATGTAAGAGTGTGTATATCCCTATACTCCAATGTAAGAGTGTGTATGTCCCTATACACCAATGTAAGAGTATGTTTGTCCCTATACACTAATGTAAGAGTGTGTATGTCCCTATACACCAATGTAAGGCTGTGTATGTCTGACCTATACTCCAATGTAAGACTGTGTATGTCTGACCTATACTCCAATGTAAGAGTGTGTATGTCCCTATACACCAATGTACGAGTGTGTATGCCCCTATTCTCCAATGTAAGAGTGTGTATGTCCCTATACTCCAATGTAAGAGTGTGTATGTCCCTATACTCCAATGTAAGAGTGTTTATGTCCCTATACTCCAATGTAAGAGTGTGTATGTCCCTATACCCCAATGTTAGAGTGTGTATGTCCCTATACACCAATGTAAGAGTATGTATGTCCCTATACACCAATGTAAGAGTGTGTATGTCACTATACTACAATGTAAGAGTGTGTATGTTACTATACTACAATGTAAGAGTGTGTATGTCCCTATACACCAATGTAAGAGTGTGTATGTCCCTATACTCCAATGTAAGAGTGTGTATGTCCCTCTACTCCAATGTAAGAGTGTGTATGTCTGCCCTATACACCAATGTAAGAGTGTGTATGTCTGCCCTATACACCAATGTAAGAGTGTGTATGTCCCTATACACCAATGTAAGAGTGTGTATGTCCCTTTACTCCAATGTAAGAGTGTGTATGTCCCTATACTCCAATGTAAGAGTGTGTATGTCCCTTAACTCCAATGTAAGAGTGTGTATGTCCCTACACACCAATGTAATAGTGTGTATGTCCCTATACTCCAATGTAAGAGTGTGTATGGCTGCCCTATACTCCAATGTAAGAGTGTGTATGTCCCTATACACCAATGTAAGAGTGTGTATGTCCCTATACACCAATGTAAGAGTGTGTATGTCCCTATACACCAATGTAAGAGTGTGTATGCCCCTATACTCCAATGTAAGAGTGTGTATGTATGCCCTATACACCAATGTAAGAGTGTGTATGTCCCTATACACCAATGTAAGAGTGTGTATGTCCCTATACACCAATGTACGAGTGTGTATGCCCCTATACTCCAATGTAAGAGTGTGTATGTATGCCCTATACTCCAATGTAAGAGTGTGTATGTCCCTATACACCAATGTAAAAGTGTGTATGTCCCTATACTCCAATGTAAGAGTGTGTATGTCTGCCCTATACTCCAATGTAAGAGTGTGTATGTCTGCCCTATACACCAATGTAAGAGTGTATATGTCCCTATACTCCAATGTAAGAGTGTGTATGTCTGCCCTATACTCCAATGTAAGAGTGAATATGTCCCTATACTCCAATGTAAGTGTGTATGTCCCTATACTCCAATGAAAGAGTGTGTATCTCCCTATACACCAATGTAAGAGTATGTTTGTCCCTATACTCCAATGTAATAGTGTGAATGTCCCTATACTCCAATGTAAGAGTGTCTATGACCCTATACTCCAATGTAAGAGTGTGTATGTCTGCCCTATACTCCGATGTAAGAGTGTGTACGTCCCTATACTCCAATGTAAGAGTGTGTATGTCTGCCCTATACACCAATGTAAGAGTGTGTATTTCCCTATACTCCAATGTCAGAGTGTGTATGTCTGCCCTATACACCAAGGTAAGAGTGTGTATTTCCCTATACTCCTATGTAAGAGTGTGTATTTCCCTATACTCCAATGTAAGAGTGTGTATGTCCCTTTACACCAATGTAAGAGTGTGTATGTCTGCCATATACACCAATGTAAGAGTGTGTATGTCCCTATACTCCAATGTAAGAGTATGTATGTCACTATATTCCAATGTAAGAGTGTGTATGTCCCTATACTCCAATGTAAGAGTGTGTATGTGCCTATACTCCAATGTAAGAGTGTGTATGTATATCCCTATACTCCAATGTAAGAGTGTGTATGTCCCTATACTTCAATGTAAGAGTGTGTATGTCTGCCCTATACTCCAATGTAAGAGTGTGTATGTCCCTATACTCCAATGTAAGAGTGTGTATGTCTGCCCTATACTCCAATGTAAGAGTGTGTACGTCCCTATACTCCAATGTAAGAGTGTGTATGTCTGCCCTATACACCAATGTAAGAGTGTGTATTTCCCTATACTCCAATGTAAGAGTGTGTATGTCCCTATACTTCAATGTAAGAGTGTGTATGTCTGCCCTATACTCCAATGTAAGAGTGTGTATGACCCTATACTCCAATGTAAGAGTGTGTATGTCTGCCCTATACTCCAATGTAAGAGTGTGTACGTCCCTATACTCCAATGTAAGAGTGTGTATGTCTGCCCTATACACCAATGTAAGAGTGTGTATTTCCCTATACTCCAATGTAAGAGTGTGTATGTCCCTATACTCCAATGTAAGAGTGTACATGTCTGCCCTATACACCAATGTAAGAGTGTGTATGTCTGACCTATACTCCCATGTAAGAGTGTGTATGTCCCTATACACCAATGTAAGAGTGTGTATGTCCCTATACTCCAATGTAAGAGTGTGTATGTCCCTATACACCAATGTACGAGTGTGTATGTCCCTATACTCCAATGTAAGAGTGTACATGTCCCTATACACCAATGTACGAGTGTGTATGTCCCTATACACCAATGTAAGAGTGTGTATGTCCCTATACTCCAATGTAAGAGTGGGTATGCCCCTATACTCCAATGTAAGAGTATACATGTCTGCCCTATACACCAATGTAAGAGTGTGTATGTCCCTATACACCAATGTACGAGTGTGTATGCCCCTATACTCCAATGTAAGAGTGTACATGTCTGCCCTATACACCAATGTAAGAGTGTGTATGTCCCTATACTCAAATGTAAGAGTATGTCTGCCCTATACACCAATGTAAGAGTGCGTATGTCCCTATACACCAATGTAAGAGTGTGTATGCCCCTATACTCCAATGTAAGAGTGTGAATGTCTGCCCTATACTCCAATGTAAGAGTGTGTATGTCCCTATACACCAATGTAAGAGTGTGTATGTCCCTATACACCAATGTAAGAGTGTGTATGTCCCTATACACCAATGTAAGAGTGTGTATGCCCCTATACTCCAATGTAAGAGTGTGTATGTATGCCCTATACTCCAATGTAAGAGTGTGTATGTCCCTATACACCAATGTAAGAGTGTGTATGTCCCTATACACCAATGTACGAGTGTGTATGCCCCTATACTCCAATGTAAGAGTGTGTATGTATGCCCTATACTCCAATGTAAGAGTGTGTATGTCCCTATACACCAATGTAAGAGTGTGTATATCCCTATACTCCAATGTAAGAGTGTGTATGTCCCTATACACCAATGTAAGAGTATGTTTGTCCCTATACACTAATGTAAGAGTGTGTATGACCCTATACTCCAATGTAAGAGTGTGTATGTCTGCCCTATACTCCAATGTAAGAGTGTGTACGTCCCTATACTCCAATGTAAGAGTGTGTATGTCTGCCCTATACACCAATGTAAGAGTGTGTATTTCCCTATACTCCAATGTAAGAGTGTGTATGTCCCTATACTCCAATGTAAGAGTGTACATGTCTGCCCTATACACCAATGTAAGAGTGTGTATGTCTGACCTATACTCCCATGTAAGAGTGTGTATGTCCCTATACACCAATGTAAGAGTGTGTATGTCCCTATACTCCAATGTAAGAGTGTGTATGTCCCTATACACCAATGTACGAGTGTGTATGTCCCTATACTCCAATGTAAGAGTGTACATGTCCCTATACACCAATGTACGAGTGTGTATGTCCCTATACACCAATGTAAGAGTGTGATTTGTTAGTATGTTTGCACTGGCAACAGGTTCTAACTCATTATTTCTTTGGGGATGTAGAAATATAATACTTTTTTATTTTTTTATTTTTTCTTTATTTTATCGGAGAACTGATTTTGAGTTTTTTCCGAATCAACAAAACTGCAGCATTAGCTTGCAGTTCTGCATTGTTTTGTGCCGTAGGAATGAAAATAGGGTATAAATCTATCAATTTCAGCTGAGTTTAGATGAAACTAACATATTACTGATATTTGGGTTTCTTCTGTATCCAAAGACTAGCTCATCTCTAAAATGTCCACGATATAAGTTTTGCAGGTTTTGGTATGTGTTTTTAACAATTTCGGTGATTTTTGTGGAGGTTGCATTATATATTGTGACAAAGGCAATAGTTCCCATTTCTGTCAATTTTATGTTCATTCCATTAGGTTCGACAGTGTTGAGTGCCTGTATCCATTTCCCTTCAATTTGTAATCTTTTTTTATGGTTTTTTTCGTCTGAGCCTTGTTCTAATATTTGTTCTATTGGGTAAATTACCATATTTTCCTCTGCAGTATGGAATATATCATTGAAATGTTCAGCAACTGGTTTTTTCTGTTCAGACCGAATATCATGAAGGTGGCCTTGTAACCTCTGACGTAATGAATTTGAGGTTTCCCCTACATAGTATTCTTTGCATTTAATGCATTCAATGATGTAGATGATATTTTTGGAATTACATGTTATTTTGCCGATAATGGGGTAAGAAAGTTGGCCATGTTGGATTTCTGATGTCTGTTTGAGCCATAGACAACATTCACATCGTGGTTTGCCACACTTGAGGGATGCCCCATAGGGCCATTCCTCTCCTGTGATGTAGTTTAGTTTATAAAGGGTTTCTGCTTTGATTTTTCTAAGAAATCTGGCCGAATAATGCCTTTTCTTTCTGAGGGTCTTGAAGAGTATAGAGCAAGCTTCTTCGAAATCAGGGGTGTTGTTGCAAATTTTATGGAATCGCGTTATTTGTGATTTTAGAATACCTCTAAATGTATGACGGGGATGGAATGATTCTTTGTGTAATAGTTCATGGGTGTCAGTGGGTTTGAAGTATACTTTTGTGTCAAGAATCTCTTCGTTTTCATATCTTGATCCTTTGAATATTGTAACATCAAGGAAATCTACTCTTTTGGCATTGATTGTGTGTTTTAGTTTGATTGAAGGACTGTGGTTGTTCAAGAGCTCGAGAAATTCTAGAAATTCTTGCTCTGAGTGTGTCCAAACAAGGAAGATGTCGTCCAGAAATCTATAATATACTAGGGGAAGTTTATCTGCTTTTTCCAGTACTTCTTGCTCAAATTGAGCCATATATATGTTTGCGTAATTTGGAGCAAATTTCTTTCCCATGGCTGTGCCTGAAATCTGTAAATACCATTCATCATCAAACTGAAAGTCATTATTTTTTAGAGAGAGTTCTAATAGGTCTAGGATAGCTTCATCTGGTCTGAGTACTTTAGGGTGTTTCCTGAAGATGTTTTCTATAGAAGTAAGGCCATCGTCTATTGGTATGTTGGTGTAAAGGGAGTCAACATCTAAGGTTATCAGTAAGGAGTTTGCGGGAACTTTTTGTTCTTGCAATTTTTCCAGAAAATCCCAAGTGTCTTTTATGTAGGAAGGATGAATGGTGGCCAGTGGTTTCAGAAAATGGTCAATGTATTCCGATACTCTATATGATTCACTATTACAGTCTGAAATTATGGGCCTTCCAGGAGGCATTCTGTTGGGAATCGTCCATTTATCTAGATTTTTGTGGATTTTTGGTAAGAGGTAGAACAGTCGTGGTCTTGGATTATCTGGTGGTTTTAGGTAATTTATCTGCTTTTGTTTTAGATAGAGGTTCCCTCGACCTAATTGGGTAAGAATTTCATTAATTTTCTTGGCTGTTTCAGGATAAATAGGTTTGTCTATTTTTGTGTAAAATTTGGAATCATTTAGCTGTCTTTTTGCTTCTTTTATGTAGTCAGATTTTCTCATTATGACTGTTGCTGACCCTTTGTCTGCTTTTTTGATTACCAAGTGGTTTTTGCCTCTTAGGCTTCGTAATGCTCCAATTTGGTTTCTTGGCAGATTGGGTTTGTTTTTCTGAATCGGGGTATCTTTTATTGATTTTGTCATGTCTTGCAAAGTTTGTTGGATCTCGTCCGGAATGAATTTCTCAGGTGGAGACCATGAAGATTTTTCAACAAAGGGTAGTTTTTCATATTTTGAGTTCTTATAGAACTGTTTATAAAAGTATTGGATTTTGATTTTCCTTGAGAAGTTATCAACATCAGTCATTATTTTGTCCTTGTCTGTAAACTTAGGTGTTGGGACGAAATTTAGGCCCTTTGCCAAAATATCTATTTCCTCTGGTTTTAATTCTTCATCAGATAGGTTGATGATACTAGAGCCTAATGTAAGTTGTCTTTGTGTTTCAGGTTCAATAGTGCCTTTCTGACGTTTCAGTTTAAAAGACCAATGTGATGGAGCCAGTGGTTTAAGAGGTAGTTGGCAGTTTCCTCTGTCCAGTGAACCTGGTCTTTTGGTTTGAGTTTGAATTTCGAACTCTCTATGCCAGGTAAGAGGTCTATAATTTTAGATCTCTGGATTCCTTCAGTTATACAAGATAGGTTTGAATTTTGAGTTTGTGAGAGTACCTGCTGGTCCCATTGGGGCAAAACGAACCACAGTTTGGCATTAGGGAATGCTCTCTCAGCCTGATTTACCATCCGTTTGAATTCTGGTACTACTGTTTTGGTTGGATGGTTGTCCCGGTCATTGATACCTACACTAATAATAACCGAATCCGGGTTTTGTCTGAGCTTGGTAGCCTTTCGAAAGAGTTCCGTCATATGTTGGAATTTTGCACCTGGATAACTCTGGATTTCCAGGTTCTCTACCCTTGATTTAGAGATTACAGACAGGTTAGAGTCGCCTATAATCAGGGTTTTTTCCGAAAGTGGAGTCAACTGCCAATCTTTATTTTTGTGAGCTGTGTTTTTGGCTCTGTTTGGAATAACCTCCTTTAGTGGATTTGGTGATGATGGAGGTGAAGATGTTAGGTCAATTGGCCGAATTTGACCTAAGGTGGCCGAAATTGGTGATATGGGTGAGCCCTGGATAGAAGGAGGGCGTGATCCCCTGGAGAAATTTGAGGGGCTGTTTTGTGGTGTAGTGAGTATGCTTTGACGGAGGGACATCAACAGTTTGCCAAATGTGTTGATGCCTTTATTGAATTTGCCTCCTGTGCCCCAATAGGGGTCTGGAACTGTGTGGATCAATTCCGATCCCTTTGATTTGATCAGTTCCTGCCTAAAGGTGTGATTTTGGGCGAATTTTAAATGCAGCAGGTCTGACATAAGATTACGTCGAATTGAATTCCAGCTGCCGGCCTTCAGGTGTTTAGTCTGAGCTTTTGCTTCTACGGCCGTTTTTGAATCCAGAACAGCTTGGACGATCCCCTGTTTGTCAAAATGGACCGCCTTCCTGTATTGGTATGCATGTTCCAAGGATCTGAAAGTCATGCCATCCAATTCAAAATCAGCAGGGTAGAAGTTGGACAAGGGGTCTAAATGTCCTTTCACTACCCTTTCCTTTACTAAAGCAGGCCCTTTTGGTTGAACTGGGCTGGTTTTTGGTGTTGAGGGTTTTGGGGTTAAGCCCCTAGAATTTGGAGTGGTCAAAAGTGGTGGGGTTAGGCCCAATGATTTGGAAGAGGTTGAAGGTGGTGGGGTGAAGCCCCGTGATTTCGAAGAATTTGAAGGTGGTGGGGTGGACCCCCTTGATTTGGAAGAGTTTGAAGGTTGTGGGGTTAAGCCCCTGGATTGGAAAGAAGTTGAGGGTGGTGGGGTTAGGCCCCTTGATTTTGGAGTGTTTGATGCACTGGCAGTGGCCTGTGCATAGGTCTGAAGATGACCAACCCTGTTTTCCAAAGTGGGTGGTCCTGGTGGCGCCCCCTGTTGTTTTGAAGGGGCACTTTCCATTTCTGGGGTTTTAGGCAAATTCCCCATAATTCGTTGAAAATTATCCAAAATTGGCTGATCGAGCTTTGCCCTGAAGTTTTTACGGGCCCAAGAGATAGCCAGATGTTGAGCCCTTTTCATTTCCATAGGGTCAACCTGCATTAGGGAGAGTTTGGTCTGAATTTCCTCAATCTGCCTATACACCAATGTACGAGTGTGTATGCCCCTATACTCCAATGTAAGAGTGTACATGTCTGCCCTATACACCAATGTAAGAGTGTGTATGTCCCTATACTCAAATGTAAGAGTATGTCTGCCCTATACACCAATGTAAGAGTGCGTATGTCCCTATACACCAATGTAAGAGTGTGTATGCCCCTATACTCCAATGTAAGAGTGTGAATGTCTGCCCTATACTCCAATGTAAGAGTGTGTATGTCCCTATACACCAATGTAAGAGTGTGTATGTCCCTATACACCAATGTAAGAGTGTGTATGTCCCTATACACCAATGTAAGAGTGTGTATGCCCCTATACTCCAATGTAAGAGTGTGTATGTATGCCCTATACTCCAATGTAAGAGTGTGTATGTCCCTATACACCAATGTAAGAGTGTGTATGTCCCTATACACCAATGTACGAGTGTGTATGCCCCTATACTCCAATGTAAGAGTGTGTATGTATGCCCTATACTCCAATGTAAGAGTGTGTATGTCCCTATACACCAATGTAAGAGTGTGTATATCCCTATACTCCAATGTAAGAGTGTGTATGTCCCTATACACCAATGTAAGAGTATGTTTGTCCCTATACACTAATGTAAGAGTGTGTATGACCCTATACTCCAATGTAAGAGTGTGTATGTCTGCCCTATACTCCAATGTAAGAGTGTGTACGTCCCTATACTCCAATGTAAGAGTGTGTATGTCTGCCCTATACACCAATGTAAGAGTGTGTATTTCCCTATACTCCAATGTAAGAGTGTGTATGTCCCTATACTCCAATGTAAGAGTGTACATGTCTGCCCTATACACCAATGTAAGAGTGTGTATGTCTGACCTATACTCCCATGTAAGAGTGTGTATGTCCCTATACACCAATGTAAGAGTGTGTATGTCCCTATACTCCAATGTAAGAGTGTGTATGTCCCTATACACCAATGTACGAGTGTGTATGTCCCTATACTCCAATGTAAGAGTGTACATGTCCCTATACACCAATGTACGAGTGTGTATGTCCCTATACACCAATGTAAGAGTGTGTATGTCCCTATACTCCAATGTAAGAGTGGGTATGCCCCTATACTCCAATGTAAGAGTATACATGTCTGCCCTATACACCAATGTAAGAGTGTGTATGTCCCTATACACCAATGTACGAGTGTGTATGCCCCTATACTCCAATGTAAGAGTGTACATGTCTGCCCTATACACCAATGTAAGAGTGTGTATGTCCCTATACTCAAATGTAAGAGTATGTCTGCCCTATACACCAATGTAAGAGTGCGTATGTCCCTATACACCAATGTAAGAGTGTGTATGCCCCTATACTCCAATGTAAGAGTGTGAATGTCTGCCCTATACTCCAATGTAAGAGTGTGTATGTCCCTATACACCAATGTAAGAGTGTGTATGTCCCTATACACCAATGTAAGAGTGTGTATGTCCCTATACACCAATGTAAGAGTGTGTATGCCCCTATACTCCAATGTAAGAGTGTGTATGTATGCCCTATACTCCAATGTAAGAGTGTGTATGTCCCTATACACCAATGTAAGAGTGTGTATGTCCCTATACACCAATGTACGAGTGTGTATGCCCCTATACTCCAATGTAAGAGTGTGTATGTATGCCCTATACTCCAATGTAAGAGTGTGTATGTCCCTATACACCAATGTAAGAGTGTGTATATCCCTATACTCCAATGTAAGAGTGTGTATGTCCCTATACACCAATGTAAGAGTATGTTTGTCCCTATACACTAATGTAAGAGTGTGTATGTCCCTATACACCAATGTAAGGCTGTGTATGTCTGACCTATACTCCAATGTAAGACTGTGTATGTCTGACCTATACTCCAATGTAAGAGTGTGTATGTCCCTATACACCAATGTACGAGTGTGTATGCCCCTATTCTCCAATGTAAGAGTGTGTATGTCCCTATACTCCAATGTAAGAGTGTGTATGTCCCTATACTCCAATGTAAGAGTGTTTATGTCCCTATACTCCAATGTAAGAGTGTGTATGTCCCTATACCCCAATGTTAGAGTGTGTATGTCCCTATACACCAATGTAAGAGTATGTATGTCCCTATACACCAATGTAAGAGTGTGTATGTCACTATACTACAATGTAAGAGTGTGTATGTTACTATACTACAATGTAAGAGTGTGTATGTCCCTATACACCAATGTAAGAGTGTGTATGTCCCTATACTCCAATGTAAGAGTGTGTATGTCCCTCTACTCCAATGTAAGAGTGTGTATGTCTGCCCTATACACCAATGTAAGAGTGTGTATGTCTGCCCTATACACCAATGTAAGAGTGTGTATGTCCCTATACACCAATGTAAGAGTGTGTATGTCCCTATACTCCAATGTAAGAGTGTGTATGTCCCTATACTCCAATGTAAGAGTGTGTATGTCCCTTAACTCCAATGTAAGAGTGTGTATGTCCCTACACACCAATGTAATAGTGTGTATGTCCCTATACTCCAATGTAAGAGTGTGTATGGCTGCCCTATACTCCAATGTAAGAGTGTGTATGTCCCTATACACCAATGTAAGAGTGTGTATGTCCCTATACACCAATGTAAGAGTGTGTATGTCCCTATACACCAATGTAAGAGTGTGTATGTCCCTATACACCAATGTAAGAGTGTGTATGTCCCTATACACCAATGTAAGAGTGTGTATGTCCCTATACACCAATGTAAGAGTGTGTATGTCCCTATACTCCAATGTAAGAGTGTGTATGTCCCTATACACCAATGTTAGAGTGTGTATGTCCCTATACACCAATGTAAGAGTGTGTATGTCCCTATACTCCAATGTAAGAGTGTGTATGTCTGCCCTATACACCAATGTAGGAGTGTGTATGTCTGCCCTATACACCAATGTAAGAGTGTGTATGTCCCTATACTCCAATGTAAGAGTGTGTATGTCCCTATACTACAATGTAAGAGTTTGCACAATGTGAGTTGAAGCTGATGCTTATAATTTACTATTTATTATACTTTATTGTACATCTGGTTGCACATGGAGACAATAAAGGCCAACCATCAGTGCCTTGTATTGTAAGGAACAAAGTGTTTGATTCATCAGTTTAACATATTCTGTGTATTTTACTACATGTGTTATATTGCAGGTGACTACATCACCCAGTGTGACATACCTGCAGGACGGGGTGGATCTAAGTATATATTTGATATGTGCTGGATGGATGGCACCACCCTGGTGGCTGTACAGGGCTGGGGTAACCAGGTGCTAAGGTACAGTGTAGGGCAGCATGGCTGCACACACACTGTGATGGACATGGGTTATGAGGCTGTACGTGTGGCATGTGATAGAAGCACCAGGATGGTGTATGTAACAGATTGGACTAATCATAGGGTGGTTATGTATGACCTTACTAACACTGGTGGTAGTGGTGAGGTATGGCAGCCACAGGGTGTGCAGCAGCCATGGTATATAAGTGTGAATGATATGTACATAGTTGTGTGTGAGTCTGGTGCTATAACCCATGTGTATGTGTTTAACAAGCAGCGGGTGCTGATACACAAGGTGCAGGTGGCTACTACTGGTTTTAATGCAGGCTGGAGCTACCTGACAGCTGGAGGGCTATGGGTGGCAAGTACCGGGTGGGGTCATCAGGTAGTTATATATAACACCAACACTAACATGTCTAATATAGTGGGAGTGATGGGAGCTGGAGATGGACAGTTTGATGGAGCTGGTGGAGTAAGTGGTGGCCCTAATGATGGGTCACTGCTTGTATGTGACATCAATAATAACAGGATCAGTGTGTGGAGTGTGGGGGGTGCCTTTATGTCACACCTCACCCTGGCAGGCAAACAGGTGATGAGGCCATATGCTATATCAGTGGTTGACAGGGCGGGAGACTCCAGCCTCATGGCTCTCAGTACATGGACTAATCCAGTTGAGCTGCTCATTTACAGCCTGAGTTAATAACCAGGTATTCAGTGCTCTATAAATATCTTCATATTGATGTAAATAGAAAACTTGGGTTAGACACATAGAGTAGGATTTAATATGTTTATTGTTTATATATAAATACTTTTATTCACACGCTGACAAATTAATGATTCTATGTTTTACAATACATCTGGTTCTCAGTTTGCTTTGAGGAGTAATATAACGTATATGGGTCAGATTTTCAGAAAATGTACAATTCACCTTCACCACACCTCCCAAATAACCTTATGATAAATTCCAGGTATATCTGAGTATATTTGGGATCGCATTGATTTAAAGTATCAGTTCTGTTATGTTAAACTACATTTTGAAGCTCATTTTTGCCCTAAATCTGGGCTATTTGAAAGGATTAGTGAAGGCGAATTGTACATTTTCTGAAAATCTGACACAGATATGTCATCATATGAACTTTGTTGGATTATATGTACAGGGTGGGACTTATGGATAACAAAGCTTGCGGACTGTCATGATTAGAAAATGCGTTGGTGATGGTGTTAATATATGTACTGCTCTTAGCTTAATCGTTTTTGTATAATCACTGTAGGTATGACTGTATGGTTTACCAGAATTTGATATATAATAATATTTGATTTATTAGAGTCAGCAATGACCGAGATATTGTGCTGAATAAAAATATTTAAATACAAATGTGATGTGTTTCAGGAAAATAAGTCATAAGTCGCAAAATTTATATTTTTAAAAGTGTTTTTTTCACAAGATGACATTATTGGAATGTTCTGATTTCAGGACGATCTATATAATATATCCTTTAATTCTAAAGGTCCTCATATGGACTACATGTAGTTACTTTACTGTTTATTGACCCCCAGACATATTGGAAACTTTTTTTCAAAAACGAAAATTTCAACTTAAAATCTAGAAATACTTATAAGATTATTAGACTGTTTACTATCATTGGAATTGGTTTGATCTCATCTGTTCAAATATAATAGTATCTCAAAATCTATTTCTTGTGATTTATGACTCATTTTCCTGAAACACATCACATTTGATTCATTAGAGTCAGCAACGCCTGAGATATAGTGTATTTGTTACATAATGTGAAAATATTTAAATACAAATGTGATGTGTTTCCGGAAAATGAGTCAAAAGTCGCAAAAAATATATTTTTAAAGGTCGTTTATTCACAAGATCGCCTTTTTGGAATGTTTTCATTTTTGATGTATCTAGTAAGATAGGTCTCATGATTACATGGACCAAGTTCCAGGATAGTTTATTTAATATACTCATGCATCTCCAAGATTATCTAATGGAGTACATTTACCTACTTTACCAGTAATTGATCACCCACAAATATTTCAGAAATATAAATATCAAACTTGAAATACAGAAATACTTATTTCATTTCCTTAATGTTTACCACCATTGGAATCGGCTTGATCTCATCTTTCCAAATATAATGATATCTCAGATTCATTTTTTGCGACTTATGACTCATTGTCCTGTAACACATCACGAATACAAACCCATGATGTGCAACATGTTGGCTAATGTCAAGATGACTGACAGTATGTAACCTCTAATGTGGTTATTGGTTGAGACTATTTAAGGCATGGTCCAGGCCAGTCTGGTCACTCTCTGCCTGACCCCCTCCCCCTCTCTGAGCCCAGGTCAGAAACCACTTCTGCCTGGGCGCTCACTGGATCCACACCTCTCAACACCCTTTTCAACTGCAAAATTTCTTTTGTTGATTTTTTAAAATAAAAGTTAGGTGGTCTCAAGACGGCTGTAACCACCCGTTCTTGTTCCAGTTATGAATAATAGACTATCAGGTGAAAAGCAATAAACTGATTGTCATGTGTCACAGTAAAATTATCAAAAGTCAGAAAAACATGAATCTTTATAAAAAGTTTGTCCACAAGTATTCGTGCTCACAATGTTTGTATAGATAGGGCTAATCGTCAGGTTAATAGTCCCACAGTGAAAGAATAAATCATTGCCCCAACTGCTGCCAATGAAAATTGTATTATATTGTAAAATAGTTAAATTAGACCGTAACCAACCCAGCAAATCTGTAAAGATTCATATCTCTGCTTCTAGGATTAGGGCTAGAAATACATTCCAGTCTATATGTATGTATTGTTAGACTTAACATATAATAGAGTCATTAAATGAATCATTGGTCCAACAATTTCCAATGAAAATGACATTTTGGTTCAAATCAAATTCAAATCTGTAAACAAACATGTTATGATCTTGAGAGATGCATACGGGTCAGATTCTCAGAAAATGCACAATCTACAGTTCTACACATCTTAGATTCTGCTAAATTAGAGTGAAAAATTATAAATACTGAGTATATCTGAGTGTATTCCTTATTGTATTGATACAATAAATCTGTCTGGTTATGTTGAACTGTATTCTGAACCTGATTTGCATCTTAAAATTGGCTTATTTGAGGGGATTGGTGAAGGTCAATTGTACATTTTCTTAAAACTTGACCCATATATTGTAATGTTTCTACGGAGCTCCGGGTCGCCTCCAGCTCTGAGTCCGGACACCTCTGTGTAGTACCTCCAGACGCCACTAGGAGTCTATATTGCAAGCCATGACCATATTTGCAGTTTATATAACTTGAGTAATTTATCATTATTTAACCATACATGTTATACCATCCAGACTTTAACCATATTACTTGTGACATATTCCACTACTTATGTTCAAGTTTGCATTCATGTAAATATTATATTTATTTCATTATTCCTGTTTGGTATTACAAACATAATGTTATCTTATGTTAGAAATTATTGATATACCTTCTGTACCTGTTCATATTCGGGGTGAGGAGCAATGTCTTCACCCCAGCACACAAGGAGGAATAAAGGGCATATAGAAGAAGTATTTCACTCTTGATGTTATATATCGCAGCTGCATTTGGAACATATAACAGAATATTTCAACCCCTGATCCTTTAATTTTGATAAATATCTAGTCACTTTAGTTCATTTCCTCCCATCTCCTGCTATCGATATTCATAATATATTTATTCTCACATGAGTAAACTATACGATCATGAAATATTATTTAATATCGAATATTATTAAGCCAGAGCTGAAACACAGATGTGCAACGATGGCCACAAAGACATTGGAAAGGACATAGGCAAGAATAGCAATACATATATACAGAGTTGTCATGAGTAACTCTATTCGACACCAGGTGGCCTACATGTCCTGTCCTTGTAGTGTATACCAACTCACTCTACTAGACGTGATGCGACTCAGGTTCCAATAAATTCCCTGAATGTGTAGCCCCAGTCTCTCTTAATTCAGAGAAAGTATACATGCTCAAAAAGGCACACAAACACCTTTTTACAGGGATCTGATACACCTAGTCATTTCCATTGCCACAGAATGCCCCCTCAACATCTCTAGATCAATGTTCTAAAGTAACACAGTCATCATAGTATTAATAAACAAGTAATGGACGTTTTCCTTCCTCTGCCATGTGTTGGCCCCACTCATACCACTAGCCTGCACTAGCAACATTCACCCTCACTGCTCCACCCAAGGTTCATAGCTCAGTGGTAAGTCACTGGCACAGAGAGTGGAAGATTGTGAGTTTGAGCCCCAGTCAGGCAGCAGTCTTTCTCTTTTCTCTGGGTCGCGTAGATGCTCTCATTCTATGTGACAGGGTGGGTGAGTTGGCATGGTGATGGGAAAGGCAGGAGAAACAACATAATATTATGTGAGGTGTCATGTCAGTTATTCATACCGTTTAAAGGAATGGCCCATAAGAGGGAAAACCCACAGATATTTAATGAAAGAAACATAGAAAATTTCTGATTTTTGCCACCGTTGTTTATGAGTGCTGCAAGAATACCTTGTTAAAATATGAAAAGGACCAACGACGTATTTACTGTCTAACCAGAATTTATTTTTCTGAGTTGACCAGTTAAAATTTGAATGTTGTGACTGTTCTCACTTACTCCCTCCAGCTGTTCCCGTCAGTGCATGGGGTCCTGATGGGGAATACAAGTTCTAAAGCATAAACATTTAACTTTAAGGAAACACTTTGAGGACATGTTAAAAACTATTTGTTTGGAATATATTGAATTATTGCCAGATATATCGAATAACTTGGAGATATTGAGGGTAAGTACAATGTGACCTAATAACTTTGAACGTCCTGTTCACTTGCTCCCATCAGGGACCTCTCAGTGAAACCCAGGAGTAAGTTGGGAGGATGGGGTCACCATTCACCAGAGCGATAAAAACGTCACATCACTGATATCAGTTTCTCTTGTTGGGTACTAACGAATTTTGGCCCTTTAAGAGGGTGACGCATCTCATCAACTTGTTATGTTTTAAACATCACTTCTTATTCATCTTAATGTGATCAGCTGTAACACCACATGTATGCTGTGTCTGTGTATGTGAACAGCTTTTCAACTTACTTCTTAATAAATTACTGTAGTGAATCTACCAATTGTTTGTTTGTCACGAGTGTCAATAAAGTCAGTCCACAAAGGGTTGCCTCAACCAATACTACTTTATTACCCGTTAGCACAAGTGTCCGTAGCGGCCCAGAAGCATTGGCTCACTTCAAGGGTCACCAAAGCTTGGTACATACAATAAGGGTGGCAATATGAAAGAGCCGGACAACACATGTCCGTAATACCATTGACGGATGCAGTTTGAAGGGTAAAAGGCAACACAAGTGTTCACAAGTAGTACATAAATGGCATAAGGCCTGAAATGGTTATATATTGTAGTAAAACGGTGGCATACACCAGCTGCTAATATAATAGACTAGAAGAATAGAGCAGCACACCTAGTGGTAAGTAAACAGGTTAAAAAGACGGGACTTAGAGATATACCAAAGTCACAGCAGGGCGTAGCTCTTCCACTACATTACTATAATTCACACCTGTTTGTTTCTCCTCCTCAATCATACCAGGGACATATGGGTCGGATTTTCAGAAACTGTACAATTCAACTTCACCAATGTTCTCAAATAAGCCAAATTTCAGATGAAAATAAAGTTCAAAATACAGTTCAACCTAACCAAAAAGATGCCTAGTATCAATGCAATGCCGAATATACTCAAATTTACCTAGTATTGACCAAATTGCAGCTTAATTTTTCAGAATTTACTGAATGTGTACAGCTGCCAATTGTACATTTTCTGAAAATCTGACCCATATATATTATAAATGTGATGTGTTTTACAAAAAATGAATAACCAATCACAGAAAGATTATCATCACCATAATTATAACTCAAAGCGCTAAACCCTTAAAAAATGATGATATTCCAAAAAAAGGGCCTAGTTTTAGCCTCACCATGTTATTGTTTAATTTGATTTTATTCTTATCTCATTAAAAACTCGAATTTTAACTTTACCCTTTTGGCCAAGGTAACGGCAGGGAGAACTGGAGGCAATCTAGAAGTCTGTATACCAGTTCATCATATGTATTGTCCTATTCAATAGATAAAGTAGTTCTTATCTTATCTTGAAGAGATCTTCGGAACAAAACACATTGAAAAATGTCCATTTTGCGACTTTGTTCACTCTAAGAAATCTCCCTAGAGACAAGACGAAATTGCATAGCGATTTACGCACATTTCGTAATATTGATTCTACGACCAACAAGTGGTGGAATTACGCAAGGCATGGATTACGCAATCAGTCAAGCGCACCCAAATTGGAAGGCTTTCCGAGCCATTGTCTTAATCCGTTCAGGACAGCGCTGCCAACGTTGCGTTTTGCTTGACAACCAAGCGCCGGAAAAGAACATTCATTTGATGACGTCTGTGTTCAATTCAATTCAGAGATTCTTTTATTTGTGGATCTTTGTACATATCAGGTAATACAATGTCTGGTTACAGTTATAAACCGACCAGGTCTTCCAAAGGTTGCCTGCGAATCTTGACATTTTTTAATTTTCGTTTCGTTACAACAAGAACATTAATGAGAAGTAAAGTACAGAGTCAAAGTATAAATAACAATGGTGATTCTAATTATATGTGATGGAGGATGTAAAACTAATAACGGAGAATGATTGTTGACATTATGATGAGTGATGTAAGGACATTCTTGAGATAATTTACTAGGAAGGTACAGGTTTTACCTGTTTCGATATAGGATATTAATGATTCAGGTCTACAGCTGAGGCGAGAAAGATTAGCTACTGCAGTTAATGTGAACAAATAACAAAATAATAATGGTAATGGTAATGGCAGCAGCAACAATTGACCCTTTGCCCATATACACATATAATCAAATATATTTATAATTAACTGAAATATATAATATTCTTCCACTTGTTTTCCTGTTAATGATCATCATCATAGTATTGGTATTGTATTGGTTGTTTATGAAGGTAAATATAAATTCGATTAAAGTATTTAGAGGCAAAATTATTTGGAAAAGTTTTCTATTCGTCCACACAATACAAGTATGTCACATAATTATTATGTAACATAATTTATGTGACCGTAACGTTCCGGCACTAAATTATTCTCGGATTAATATCCCTGTCTGCCTCTCTCCCTCATTCTGTTCCTGTCTCTGTTTCTCTCTCTCTCTCTCTCCCTCTCTCTCTCTCTCTCACAAACACTATTATCATCCATACTGGTTTGTTGAGGCCTAGTTCATAGCTGGTTCTGTGGTGTAATGGTTAAGACCCTCACTTGTGAACCCCAAGGTTCCTATATGAAACCCAGCATGGTCAAGTATTTTTTCTCTGCTTTCTCACGCCGTCACAGGTGAGCGTACACACCTTCACGCACTGCCGCACACGACTGGTCGCGCCACTGCTTCACGCACTGTCGCACAGCCAGGGGATTAGGGAATTTAGTCCTAAGCCTTTGGCTTTGTCGGTGAGATCAATTATGCGATTGAGTTCTACGGGAAACGATACAGTGAAGGGATATTTCAAGCATTTCCTCCTAAAAAAATGACAAAGTACAAAGTATTTGTAATGAATTGACTGTCACACAGACAGGCACTTGATGGTTCGGGTGGCGCAGTATTAAACACACAATCAAGTCCTCGATCCTTGACAGAATCCTGTAGATAACACTTGGCACTTCATAGCATAGAGTTGGAGGGACAATGGTGTCTTATCAGCCAGTCTGGGGGAGGGGAGGCAGGGTGGGGGGGAGGCAGGGTGGGGGGGAGGGGGCAGGGTGGGCAGGGGGGGCAGGGAGAGGGGGTGCAGGGTGGGGGGGAGGGTGCAGGGTGGGGGGGAGGGGGCAGGGTGGGGGGGAGGCAGGGTGGGGGGGGGAGGGGACAGGGGGGGCAGGGAGAGGGGGTGCAGGGAGAAGGGGTGCAGGGGAGGCAGGGTGGGGGGGGGAGGGGGCAGGGATAAGGGGTGCAGTGTTGGGGAGGGGCAGGGAGAAGGGGTGCAGGGGAGGCAGGGTGGGGGGGACAGGAGGTGATAAGGAAATACGGTCTGGTACAGAGACCAAGGTGTACTTGTGTTACACCGACACGGTGGCTGAGTGTTAGGGCACGGGAGTGGGTGCTCCAGCACAGATAGGCAGACCATCCATCATGCTCCATCATAATAATACCTTTAAACAAGATTGAGATATCAGTGGGATACTTATAGGGGAATGGAAAGGAGGTAGGGGACTCTACTTCAGGAGTATTATCATTCCAATGTGTTGCTGTTTATTCTGAGTACTACACTCCAGAAGTATATCTAAACCTGAAAGCATTGTAAAGTAAATGCAATAAATTTACCACAAATGTAGGGTTGACACGTCAAAAAGGTACTCGTAATATGAATGTCGATGTTCTCTTGACCCCTATATCTGATACAATTTTCGGTGAAATACAAGAACTAGATATTTATTCCCAGAGGGTATTTCTCTTTCACTTTATGGTATGCATATTCAGGCATGTATGGGATGGGTATTTTGGTAGGAGGCATGTGTGAAGCCTATAAATGACATATTTGAACTTGGCTCTATCAAGAAACATTCTAGATCGACTCATTGCATTAAAAGTGGTATTATTAATTACAAATTCTGAATATTTATTGCATTAAGGATGATGTGCCGTGATTATGCCACCCTAAACAAGTTGTATATGATGTCCTATGAAAGATACAGTAACAAGTCAGTGCATATTATGCGCTTATGGGTGGCCTGAATGTCATAAGATATAACTTGGTACTTTTTTTTTTTTTTTTTTTTTTTTTTTTTTTTTTTTAAGCTTTTATTTATACTGGGTAGTTCAAGTCCCAGCAGTAGGGCTTTTCACTTGCCCCAGATTTCCTTTGTACAATATTTCAATATATACATATATTTACAGAGTTGAGATAGAGTTGAAAAGAGATGAAGGGAGGAAGACATTGCTGTGCCACTTGTTAGTGTTAGCTGAACTTCCTTTATTTTAAGTAAATTTTCAGAATAGAATATTATTAAAGAATGTTTTCTACAGATAAAGATTACTTATAATGATAGAATGATTAAATGATATAATATGTTATCCTGCTTTGCCACTTGTATTTGTACCTGAGCATACATGTGTTAGCAGGTTCAAAATTAGGTTAGTAGAAGGTTAATGAATGTTCTGTTATGTATGGGAATTTGTGGATGGTGGGGGTCATTTTATTATGGATTGTTTTGGATGTATAGTGTATCTAGCCATATTTTTTGATTAGATTTAAAAATTTCTATGGTGCCTATATTTCGTTGTTTTGCAGATAACTCATTCCATGATCTGGCACATTTTATTTGAATTGTGTTTTCACCATATTTTGTTCTAAAATGGGGGGTTTTAAGGGTAGGTGCTTCCTGTTGTCTTGTATTTCTTTTAGGTTGGTTTGTATATGAATCATTGTTTTTCCTTTTATATGCCAAGGATCTGAGGTGAACTGTTCTTCTGTGACTTAGAAGTGGTACTTTAGCTATTGAGTGAACTAAGTTGGTTGGGGTCTCATATGGTAAATTTAGTGCTAGTTTGAGTGATCTATTTTGGAGTCTTTGGAGTTTATCTAGTAGAGGTTTGTTAGTATTGTGAATTAAGATGTCACCATAATCGAAAAATGGGAGAATCTTTGTTTTGTAAATTTTGAGGGCTGATGGTTTATCTAGGTATTTTCTAATCTTATGTAATTGATGGATTTTGTAAACTATTGTCTGTATTAGTTGAGATATTTGCTTCTTGAAGGTAAGTCCTTCATCTATGGTGATTCCTAAATATTTGTAGGTGGCTGTTTGTTTGAGTTTACTGTTGTTGAAGGAGATTGTTTTTGTTTTTGCTAATTTTCTATTTAGGTGAGATCTAGTAAAAAACATTATATTGGATTTTTCAGAATTAACTAGAAATAGGTTTTTCTTGCACCATTTGTGTAGGTCATCTACTGCTGTTTGCATTTGTTCATATAAACTGTCTAGTGTCTTGCCATGGATATAAAAGATAGTGTTGTCTGCATATAAAGATAATTTTGAGTTCCTGATTTCATTTGCTAGGTCATTTATAAAAATGATAAAAAAGAGAGGTCCAATAATGGAACCTTGGGGCACCCCTGTACGTACAGGGATAGGATCAGAGGTGATGTTGTTGACTATTGCTAGCTGATGTCTGTTTTCAAGATATGCTTTACACCATTTTAATAAATTCCCTTTTATACCTATGTGCTCTAATTTTTGTAGTAATATTTCATGATTAACCATATCAAAAGCTTTTTTAAAATCAATATAAGAAACTAAGGTGTCTGTATTTTTGTCTAGATTCCAGGCTATGTCATCAGTGTATAGAGATATAGCTTCAATCGTGGACCTGCCAGGCCTGAATCCAAATTGCTTAGGATTTAATATTTCATGGGTTTCTAGATATTCATATATTTTGGTATGTACAATTTTTTCAATGATCTTACTTGGGGTTGGAAGAAGTGCTATTGGTCTGTAGTTGTTAATTTTGTTTTGATTTCCTCCTTTAAATAACGGAACAATTTTTGCTGTTTTCCATTCAGGGGGTACTATTGAGGTGAGAAGGGATAGGTTGATACAATGAGTGAACTCTTTACATAGTGTCAGCAAGGCTAGTTTTAAAATTCTGTTGGGTAGGTGTTCTATGGAGGAGGATTTGTTTGTATCAATATTTTTGACTAATTTCCATACTTCATTTAAGTTTGTGCTGATGTTTTGTAAACAACTGAGGGTAGGGGGTGTACAAGGGGCCCAGTTTGGTTTTAGATCTTTTGTAAGTGTTGATGCAATGTTCACAAAAAAGTTGTTTACATGTTGTGGGATATCATGCTGGTTTATTGGGTTATTGTCGTCATCAGTTAGATTTATTGTGTGTGATTTATTTTTGGATGGGGAGACTACATTGACTATTTCCCAGAACTTTTTTTGGTCATTTTTGTTGTTGTTTAACTCATCTAATATGAATTCTCTTTTGGCATTTTGGAGTGAGATGTTAGTTGATTTTCTCAGAGATTTGGCATTTTTCCAGTTTTGCTCTGATTTGGTTTTAATTGCTAGTTTTCTGGCTCTGTTTTTCTCTTTAATTTGATCTATTAAGTTTTGAGTTATCCATGGGTCGTTGCTTATTTTAACTTTAATTTTCCTAAGGGGGGCTATTTTATTGAGGAGAGTATTTATTCTTAGCAGGATTAATTGCCAGGCTTCAGTAGGATTTGAAATATTCATGAAGGTTTCCCAGGTAAAGTCCGATCTAAGATGGTTTTGAAAGTCTTGTTCATTGAATTTCCTATAGGACCTGCTCATTTTTAGTTTAGTTTCAAATTTGGTTTTTGCTTTCTTTCTAATCAGATAAATCATTTCATGGTCACTAAGGTTGGAGTCACAGACTCCAGCCTGTGATATAATTTCACTGTTTGAATATATGTGATCAATTAGGGTGCCAGCTAGTTTTTTATCTTTGTTGATATGGAATCTGGTTGGGCTGGTTATTTTCTGGGTCAGGTTAAAGTCTGATTCGAGTTCTTTTAGAAGCTTTCTTTCTTTGCTGTTTTCCAGATAGTTGATATTAAAGTCCCCTATTATAAATACTTCATGGTTTCTTGTAGTAGAGAGAGTGGATAGGCAGTTTGTTAGATATTCAATTAATAGCTCAGTCGAGCCATTTGGTGGTTTGTACAGGCAGGCTATATAAATGGGCTTTGTGAATTTAATGTTAAGTCTAGTCCAGATGCATTCTACATTTTTTGAGCTAATATTAAGGTTTGGGATGAGGGTAAAATCTATATTTTCTTTGATGTAAAGGGCTACACCTCCTCCTCTTTTGGGGTCGGAGTTGTCTAGTTCATTCCATGCTCTGTCGACTCTTATAACATTGTAGGTAGGAATATTTATTTGCATTTCAGGAATGCTTGAGGGAGTTTTTTCTTCATGCTTTCTATGTTTCTGTGTAGAGTGGTATAGATCAGTTGGGTGAATTTATCGATCGTCACGCCTCTGTAGTGTAATCCATCATACGTTTTAGATTCGTAGCGGTGGTCAATTTCTGCTCCTCTCTTCTTGTGAATGACTCCTTCGTAGTGTGGGCCAATCATTTTATTTTTCCTGTTAATTTTGCGGATGAATTTGTTAGTATCAGATATTATTGTATGGATAGTGTCTTGTGCGACTGTATCATTTAGCCATCCATTGGTGTATCTATATAGGTTGATACCTATTATTTCTGTAAATATAACTGCTTTTGCTATTGCGTCTATTTTCCAGATTATTGCGGTTATCTCCTTATGCAAGTGGTCGACTCCTTCTTTAGCTGAGGAGAATCGAGGGAAGATATTTCTTCCTTTAATCTTCTCGGTCAACTCGTTGACTCCTCCTATAATATATACCAAGTCGAATTGTTTAAAGTCGAAATTGGCAATCGCCTGGTCTC
Organism: Sthenelais limicola; assembly: GCA_942159475.1. NCBI lineage: Eukaryota > Metazoa > Annelida > Polychaeta > Phyllodocida > Sigalionidae > Sthenelais > Sthenelais limicola. The sequence goes on along the minus strand of OW804101.1, from coordinate 83,592,605 downwards.
CAATATATCCAAGTCTAGTGCCTGGAAGTGGTAGATAGGACAGTTCTATGTCATTGCAGGAGTTATCAATAAGAAGTGGGTTTAGATAATTTTCCCAGCCTCTGAGCCGAGAATCTCCAATGAGGAGAACTTGGTATTTCGACATCTTTCCAGTAATTCAATCGGATATTGTCACGTTAGCTCTTTCCTGACTTCAGCGAGCAACTTACCACACACGTTGAGATTTGTTATTTTCCTGTCCTTTGTTATGGTTTTGGCTTCTGACAAGTAGATCCCACAGCCATAATAGGGGTCCATTGTTGCCTCATAGAAATAGGCATCTGTGTGATATTTCAGTAGTTTAACTTTAAGATCGTGGTTTTGATTGAATTTGAGTGACATGCATTCTTTTAATTCCTGATCAGCTATTGCTTTCCATGAGTCTAATTTGGGTATTTGATTCCCTAGACGCTTTGCCACATATGAATTTCTGACTGATTTTATGCGTTCAACTAAAGATGCATCAGCTTTGGCATGAATGGCTTTCTTATATTGAAATAAATGTTCTGCTGAGGGGGCAATCCAGTCACTATCTGGGTCTTGGATATCGCATTGGTAGAGGTTCGATAAGGGGCTGGAATGGGATTGAAAAGCAACCCCATCGGGGGTGTTTATTGTAGAGGCATTTTCAAGTGTTATGCCATTTGGTAATTTCCCAAAGTCTTCCCTGTTATAAGTTACCCCGTCGATGAAGACAGAGAAACCTTTTGGGCCTGCATTTAATCCATGTGTATGTTTCGCCGCATTTGCTATTGTTCTGGCTTCTGTTAGATACACCTGTTCTTCTTCTGAAGAGTCAGAGGTTATTCTGATTTTGGAGAGAGATTGGTTTGTTTTATTTCGATTGAAGCTTTTGAAAATGTCTATTTTATCTTTGACTGATGGTAAAGTGACTTTGATGGGTCTGGGGTAGGTGCGTTCGTTTACCGGTTTGGGATTCCCTAGTCGTTCAGCATTGGAGAATTCTACATCAATTTCAAGTGCTTTGAATAATTCTTCCAAGCTTTGATCAATTGTTTCATCGTCCCTCTCCTCTAATCCCTTTACAATTATACGTAGGTCCCTTGGTCTATTTGGTTGGGGATTATCCGTCTGATTCATAGGTCCTAATAGACTTCCAAGTGTGGGGAGAGTTTGTCTAGGAGGGAGGGGGTTCTGTCTTGTATTGTTTGTTAGTGGAGGAAAGTTTGAATTTGCATTCCAGTTATCGATGATGATTTTATTTTCAGACATTTGCTTGGATAAATTCTCAATTTTTCCCTGAAGGCTAGCTAGATTCCCTGCAATGTTCGTATTGGTCTGATCCATGCTTTTCTGGGTATTTGTAACCGATACTAAGTTGCCAGTTATAGTTGCTAGATTTGACTCATTCGAAGCAGATCTGTTTTTCAAAATACCACGTATTTCATTCATTCCACTAATCACCTCATCTATTTTATTATCTCTGGCTAGCACGCGTTCCATTAACTTGTTCTGATTATCAATAAATGTTTGAAAAGATGATTGACTTATCTGCATTGGTTGGTTACTTAATTGAGAGACTTGTTGGGAAGTTTGTTGAGGTGTTGGTAATTGTACGACCAGCTGTTGGGGCGATCCTCCATGTTGGTGTTGGGACGGATTCGATCGTAAATCATTTACACTGGCACTTTGCTGAGATGTATTGTTATCTGCTCTTGTGTACACATAGTTTTGACCTTGTGAAAAGTTTTGATTATATCCTGTATCCATTTGTTGTCCTTGTATTTGGGTTGGTTGTTGGTGGGAGGCTATTATATAGCTTTGCGATTGATTTTGTCCTTGCATATCACCATTCATTTGGTTTATCATGGCTTGGGTAGGGCAGTTTGAGCCCGTTAGAGTTAGCATGTCCTTGTTTGAGAAGAGATTAAACGATTCCAGGTTCCTATTCGACCTAGTTTGTCTCAAAGCCATATGTTATTACTCCAGTATGTGATTCCTAAGATATTCGCTACTTTGATTGTCTTAAATCCTTTTTGAAACACCTGATCCGACGAAAAAACCCACGAGCGGTTCAGTACGCGACCTAGCTAGTGTCCGCCATATTGCATTATATTTAGGACTATTGATAGAATTTTGTTCAATCGCATTGTTATTGTGCTGTGATATCTTAATGGTGTCTACTAAATTAAGGTATATACTTTTTAGATGGGTGATATTAAATAGAAAGAAATACCAGTTATAGAAGTTCTGACTGTCTTAATTTAAAGTGCCAAGGAATTCTTAACATTTATTTACATTTTATATGAATATATGACGTCCATTGGTCTGATATTTCCCCAGTTCTGTTATAATGGCATACGCACGGTATAGGCATACTCATGGCACGTTTCTCATGGTCTTGATGATTACTTCAAATGCGTTTTGGCAACATAAACAGAAGATACACTGTTTATTACCTTGAATAAGGGTCCAACTTATGTATACATGTTTAAAGTTAAATAATTATGTTAATTTGCTGAGATATGAATATACATAATGCATACGCATGGTATGCAGAAAAGTTGACTATACTGTATGTCTCTTTACTATTTCATTGATAAGCAGAAAATGGTGGTATATTGACAATTTGTTCTGGTTTCCTTCGAAACTAGAGTACTTCTACCATCATATGGATACATATACGCCTAAATTGCCCTTATGATAGTTATAAGATTGAGAAGACAATGTCTAGGCATACGCACGGTATACCTTGGGTTGACTATTACATACCTATTATTATAAAGTCGAGATTGTGTATACTTCTATAATCTAATGTTGAATCGGGGATAAGGAGAAAGGATGACCAGACACGTACAGATTCCGTTACCGACTGATTGTATAGTTTATTAGACATCAACCCTCACAGGAGCAGCTCACGTGCTACTCCTGGAGGTGGGAGGGGCTCTATCCATGATAGGCCCAAGGCAATATGACAGGCAGGTGTGAGTCATGGAGGGAGGGGCTAGGATGATCTTGGCTGTATAGCACTATGAAGAAAATATATAAAATATGCAGACCTATCTAGGCTTTTGTCTACTTAGAATGCTGGTCTACCTTATTGTAACCAACACCTTTTTTGCAATAAAGAATCCTTGAATTGAATTGAATTGAATGCAAATAGAATCTAAAAAATTATCATATAATATGTAAAAGTATTTTTGCTACAGATCTATTACAAATTTCATCTACATATATATATATACATTCATTATGTTCATTTCACATGAGAAACACTTATTTTTTTGCCCCTCATTGTAAAAATGGCCCATTTTAGGAGGTTTTTTAAAGCTGGAATTGTAAATATTTGTTTTAGACCCCCATAAGTAGGATTCGGATTGTAGCATTTTCAATGGCGGATTTTATGAACTGCAGAAATCATGTCTTAAATCAATATACCTGAAGATATTGTATAAAAACCTTATGGACGCCAAAAAAATAGAATTGACCATATACTTTCTTCAAAAGATGGTCTAAAGCATTGTTGATTGATTTCCCCCCCCCCCCCTAAATCCAAACTGACATTCACATAATAGATTGTTATCTTCTAGATGCTGGGACAGCTGCTTCTGAACACATATTTCCAATATCTTTGCAGGTAGCTTTATACAAGAAATTGGTCTATAGTTACCCGGTAGACCTTTGTCTCCTTCCTTGAATAACGGTGTCACATTTGCCTGCTTAAAATCTATTGGGATATCAGAGTTTTCTATTGAGAGATTGAATAAATACATCATCTGATTTTTAAGGGCTAATAAACATTGTTTGAGGATTCTGGGGGGCATGAGCCTGATTCCCGAAGCTTTATAATTACTAATCTTATTTATGGCCATAGTAATATCTAATTCAGTTATTTCCTTAAACTGAAATTTTACCCCGAACGCATTACTATTATCTAGAATTTTGTTTCTTTCACCAATCAAAACCTCGTCTTCCTTTATTTTCCCAGCTAACTTTGGGCCTATCTCTATGAAGAAATCGTTAATGGCCTCAGCTGCTGTACCCCCTCTTAGTTTCTCCCCATTTTCTGAGGTTATCTGAATATCCTCCTTAGAATTTTTACCATTCGTTGCTAGCAAAGGTTTCAGTATCTCCCAGAATTTGTGGGGTTCATTCTGTTTATCTCTAATTTGACTTTTAATATAACTATCTTTGGCCATTTTTACCTCAGCATTCACCCTGCCTCGAAGGAATCTGGCTCTTTTCCAGTCTTCCTCACTATTTGTTTTCTTGGCAACCCTAAACGCCTTATCTCTAGCTCTACATGCAGAAACAATCTCTTCGTTGTACCATCCGGGGGTGACTCTTACCTTTTTAAATTGTCTGATTGGGCACATCCTATCGACATATCTTGTGATATTCGAAAGAATAATGTCCCAAGCCAGGTTAACATCAACAGTTCTGTATAGGTCCTCCCAATTTAGATCTACCAAAATTTCCTTAAGTAACTTTGTGTCCAAAGCTTTAGTGTCTCTCGCTACAAATGAACCTATCTCATATGAATTTCTCTCCTTCTTAATTTGAATGAAGACTGGTAAATGGTCACTAATATTTATGTTAATTGTGCCATTTAAGTTTATCCATTTCACATTCGTGAACACATGGTCAATCGTGGATGCGGATGATCCGCTGATTCTTGGGTGGGTTTTAATGATTTGTTGATGGTAAATTTGTTCAATAAACTCCTAAACTTGTCTGCTCCTGTTGTTTTACCATCTGTTATATTACTATCCTCATATCCTCATAATTAAAATCACCCATAATAATTAACTCTTTGGTAGTATCTAATTTACTAAGTATATCATCGAGTTGGTCCAGGGCTTGAGTCAAACCCCCTTGTGGCGGACGGTACACATTAAGACATATCTTCTCTTTCACAAACTCCTACAAAGGTAGCAAATGTAAAGAAAAATTATATAATAAATTATTATCTCAGATAGGTATAATCAGGGTTATTTGGGGATGTGTATGTCTCACTGCGCATGTCTGTTCAAGTGCACGCTGGGTTGGATTCTGTTGAAATTTGATGTACAAGTATTTAGCAAGATTTGTTTGTATGGAAACTTGTTGCAATAATGTTTTCAGCCATATCACAGCTTGTGTCTTTATCGATGAAATCCAAATGCATGATGGGAAAGATCTCATGGCTCATGGAAACGTGTACATAATAATGACATATTGACATTAGAGTATGTATAAACATGCTGAACATGGCATGATTCCTATATATTTTACACTGTACCATTAGTTTCATCATGCCATGTGAATCAATATTCAAAATGGTGGCTATGCAAGTCCCGTATTCCATGTCATTTTAGTCCATTCTGGGTCAGGTTTTGGGCCTATTTCGAATGCAATATATAAGTATATCTAAACCTGAAATCATTGTAAAGTAAATGCAATAAATTTACCACAAATGTAGGATTGACACGTCAAAAAGGTACTTGTAATATGAATGTCGATGTTCTCTTGACCCCTATATCTGATACAATTTTCGGTGAAATACAAGAACTAGATATTTATTCCCAGAGGGTATTTCTCTTTCACTTTAGGCATACGCATGGTATGCATATTCAGGCATGTATGGGATGGGTATTTTGGTAGGAAGCATGTGTGAAGCCTATAAATGACATATTTGAACTTGGCTCTATCAAGAAACATTCTAGATCGACTCATTGCATTAAAAGTGGTATTATTAATTATTTGGGGATGTGTATGTCTCACTGCGCATGTCTGTTCAAGTGCACGCTGGGTTGGATTCTGTTGAAATTTGATGTACAAGTATTTAGCAAGATTTGTTTGTATGGAAACTTGTTGCAATAATGTTTTCAGCCATATCACAGCTTGTGTCTTTATCGATGAAATCCAAATGCATGATGGGAAAGATCTCATGGCTCATGGAAACGTGTACATAATAATGACATATTGACATTAGAGTATGTATAAACATGCTGAACATGGCATGATTCCTATATATTTTACACTGTACCATTAGTTTCATCATGCCATGTGAATCAATATTCAAAATGGTGGCTATGCAAGTCCCGTATTCCATGTCATATTAGTCCATTCTGGGTCAGGTTTTGGGCCTATTTCGAATGCAATATGAGGCCATATACCATGGTGTCATCATACTTTTGGGCTGGTGATTGGTTATCGAATCTGGGTTCCGCGGGCGTACCAATTTTGTAAGGGTGCATAGCACCCAACAAAATTGGGTAGCCCAAGGGAGATAACCAGCCCTCACACTGCCAGAAGTCTATTTTGTATTTATTATACCTCCCTCTATGTTTTTGTGTGAAAAAATAGCAAAAGTTCAATGGAAATTGGAGTCAGACAACAAGCTCTCTCCACCACTCGTTTTGTTTACGCTCTCACTTAACTTCACTTCCGGTCCACCTCACTCATTTTCGGCTCTATTTTTCTATTTAAATACGCAATAAATTTGGAATTTTAAAGTTGCTTATCATTATTACTATTATTATTATATCATTACATATGATGTATTACAAGTCTTTTTTCCATGAAAATAATTATTTAAATAAAGAAAATGAGGATGCGAACATGGGCCTATTTTTTCAACAAAAATTCCGCCAGAGGGCAATATGATATGTAAATACCGCCCAGAGGGTAATACGGTTTTCCAATGCTGTAGCCTACGGCTTACCATACCATCCCTCCCAGAGGTATAATAATTATCAATGTTCCAATGTCAACATGCATGTGTTATACATGTTTCCACACAACAAGTCCCCATATTTTGCGTCATGCATTTGGTTTTCATAGCTCATTTATACAAACTCTGGTATTGGTGAAAACATTCTTGCAATTTTCGATAAAAATCTTGCCAAATATTTGTCTGTCAGATTTCAATAAGATCCGTCCCATGATGCACTTTGTAATGCACATGCGCAGTGGCACATGCAACTCCCCTATTGGATGCATTTCAGTAGATAATTACATTAAGATGTAGATTCATTGTCTCGATTTGTTACCATGGTAAATGAACATGTAGCTAGTAATGGGTCAAGCTGGACACACACTTGCACGTGTAGGTCAAACAATTACAGTTGCCATGGAAACAAGGGGTAAGCTTACAGGAGGAGACAGTGTCTGAAGTGTAGAGTCAATATCAATGTGATGGGGAACACTTACAGAGCTGCTCATCTAACATGGCTACATCAACTATTGAGCAACATGTTTAACAACTGAATAAGGCAGAATATTTTCACTTAAAGTGTAGCTTCCTATATTATTGCTTTATGCAGTCCTGAAGTACTATATGGAACAGAAACTGCCCATGGATATGCTTCAGGAACATCATTATGTAGTAGAAGTGCTACACCCTGGTGTGTGACTTTAGAATAACTCTAGTCACAGCTAATTTAACCCTGTTCTTACCACTAGGTGTGCTGCTTTACTCCCATAATGTATTATATCAGCAGCTGGTGTATGCCACCGTTTTACTACAATCTATAACTATCTCAGGCCTTATGCTATTTATGTACTCTCTTGTGAGCACTTGTGTTCTCATTACCCTTACTTACACTCTCATGTGGTATTTACAGACATGTGTTGTCCACCTGTTGTATATCACTACCTTTACTCCATGTGTGTAGGGGACCCAAGGAGGGAACCACAGCTTCTGGGCTGCTTTACTCCATGTGTATAGGTGACCCAAGGAGGGAGCCACAGCTTCTGGGCCGCTTTACTCCATGTGTATAGGGGACCCAAGGAGGGAGCCACAGCTTCTGGGCTGCTTTACTCCATGTGTGTAGGGGACCCAAGGAGGGAACCACAGCTTCTGGGCCGCTTTACTCCATGTGTATAGGGGACCCAAGGAGGGAGCCACAGCTTCTGGGCTGCTTTACTCCATGTGTATAGGGGACCCAAGGAGGGAGCCACAGCTTTACTCCATGTGTATAGGGGACCCAAGGAGGGAGCCACAGCTTCTGGGCTGCTTTACTCCATGTGTATAGGGGACCCAAGGAGGGAACCACAGCTTTACTCCATGTGTATAGGGGACCCAAGGAGGGAACCACAGCTGCTGGGCTGCTTTACTCCATGTGTATAGGGAACCCAAGGAGGGAGCCACAGCTTCTGGGCTGCTTTACTCCATGTGTATAGGGGACCCAAGGAGGGAACCACAGCTTTACTCCATGTGTATAGGGGACCCAAGGAGGGAACCACAGCTTATGGGCTGCTTTACTCCATGTGTGTAGGGGACCCAAGGAGGGAACCACAGCTGCTGGGCTGCTTTACTCCATGTGTATAGGGAACCCAAGGAGGGAGCCACAGCTTCTGGGCTGCTTTACTCCATGTGTATAGGGGACCCAAGGAGGGAGCCACAGCTTCTGGACCGCTTTACTCCATGTGTGTAGGGGACCCAAGGAGGGAACCACAGCTTCTGGCCCGCTTTACTCCATGTGTATAGGGGACCCAAGGAGGGAACCACAGCTTTACTCCATGTGTATAGGGGACCCAAGGAGGGAGCCATGGGCTGCTTTACTCCATGTGTATAGGGGACCCAAGGAGGGAACCACAGCTTCTGGGCCGCTTTACTCCATGTGTATAGGGGACCCAAGGAGGGAGCCACAGCTTCTGGGCTTTACTCCATGTGTATAGGGGACCCAAGGAGGGAACCACAGCTGCTGGGCTGCTTTACTCCATGTGTATAGGGGACCCAAGGAGGGAACCACAGCTTCTGGGCCGCTTTACTCCATGTGTGTAGGGGACCCAAGGAGGGAACCACAGCTTCTGGGCTGCTTTACTCCATGTGTGTAGGGGACCCAAGGAGGGAACCACAGCTTACGGACACTTTACTCCATGTGTGTAGGGGACCCAAGGAGGGAACCACAGCTTCTGGGCTGCTTTACTCCATGTGTATAGGGGACCCAAGGAGGGAGCCACAGCTTACGGACACTTTACTCCATGTGTATAGGGGACCCAAGGAGGGAGCCACAGCTTACGGACACATGTTCAGTGAGAAATAAAGTAGTTTGGTTGTTGGACAATCCCTTGTTGACTTTATTTGTCTCATGAGAATGAACAATTAGTAGATTCACTACAATTACATGAAAACTGCTTTAACACTAATCCACTGTAAGTGCATTTAGAACATTCAAGACTCTGCTAAAAGATATAAACGGTTATTTACTGGGTAACTTTTAAGATGGCTACATAGATCATAAGTGAGGTTAGGATTTCTGATCCCAACAATCTACTTCATACCAGTTATACAGTCTCATCAAGGAATGTTAACAAAAATCATGTCAAACCTAACTAATACAATATAATACTAACAATAGAATGAAATACATCTTCAAAACTCTCTTTATTCGTACCTTTTAGCCCATTCTCTTTTTACATTTCTGATAAAATTAACATTGTCTTCTTCGGCTCTCAATTCAGCCGGCAAACTATTCCAGAGTTGTTTCCCCGTGTTGAAAACACTGATTTTCATTCTCTCCTTACAACTCCTAGTGGGTTTGATCATATTATCTTGTCTATTACATAAAGCAATTCCTACATTTGTAAATGGTTTGTATTTGCCTCAACGCACACAGAGCAATTTGAGGGCCACTATTTCTGCTCTCTCTAGCAACGGTAGTAAACCTGACTTTTTCGTCAACTCTATGTTGGTCAATTCCTTGCCAAAAGTCATACACAGGCACTTATTCCATATCCGCTGAAATTTCTTTTTCAGATTTTGCCCCACATTGAGCAATAGAAAATTCCCAAACCCAAGTATAGGCAATATATAAGTCTTGACCAACACACAGCAGATCCTTTCAGTCATATATTTTCTGCGTTGTCTTATTTCACTCAACTTCCATGTTGTTGCAGTTCTTATCTGCTTCTCTACATGTACTTTCATTTCATCAGGTCTTCACTTATGCTAACCCCAAGATATATCTTCAACATAGAAGATCTCAAATGTCAAAAGAAAGCACATTGCGTGCTATAATAATAATAATTGTGAACTCAAAAAATCAATAGATTAAACCAGTGTAAGCATGTTATAGATTAAACCAATGTAAGCATGTTAATTATAGATCACTGTTTATGTACTATGTAAAAATTCAAACTGAAGTGTTATCAACCGGCCAGCCAGGAAAACCTGCAATTGAGCAGAGGGCTAATACCTATTCAGACAATGCTTCAGTACTATGTAAATTGTAAATTGTATTAACTTGATATTGAATAAAGGTTTTATATATATATATATATTGGAAAGTCTTCACTCGGACTATTTCATGGCCCTGCAATGACAGTGGTTGGAAATTTGATGTTATAAGCTCGTTTGCTGAAGAGTTGTAAAGTATGGAGGTCATTAATAGATTACTAATTGATTGGTAATTAGGTAATTGGGATAGACCTATAATGATTAGATATGATTAGAGAATGGAAACATATTAAATGAGCCACTATTGTTTAGTCCATACAATGATAGCCTATCCTCAATAAGAGTTATACAGCCCACATCCAACTCAATCATCAGTAATTAATTAGGACAATTAATTAAGGAACCAGACCAGGGACCTCACAAGTTGGCACTTTGTTTTCTTTGCATTTGCATCTAGAAAATTCTCAGCCCTCCATTCTGAATACAGGTCGATTGTCCTCTGTATTTTCTGATGGAGGGCAGCTGCATCTCTGTCCTCCATCAGAATCACAGAGTCGTCAGTATATAAGATCAGGCTACCCGGAAAATCTTTTTCCCACGTATCGTTTAGAAAACCACTGAAATATAAAGGCCCTAAAAGTGTACCCTGGGGACCCCACTGTTCATATTTGTTGTGTTTCAGGAAAATGAGTCATAAGTCGCTAAATAGATATTTTTCAAAGTGTTTTTTTTTCACAAGATCACATTATTGGAATGTTCTAAGTTTTGGCGGGTTCATCACTTATAGCTATATCAATCAATGTATCAAATTACAGGACAATCTATGTGATAGAGCCTTTAGTTTTAAAGGTCCTCATATGGACTACATTTAGTTACTTTACTGTTTAGTGACCCCTACAAATATTGGAAATTTAATTTTTTCCAACACGAAAATATCAAATTTAAAATCTAGAAATACTTATTATTTTATCAGAGTGTTTACTATCATTGGAATCAGCTAGATCTCATCTTTTCAAATATAATAGTATCTCAAAATCTTTTTTTTGCGACTTATGACTCATTTTCCTAAAACACATCACATATTTGAAAAGATGACATCAACTATACTAATTGTCCAGGTTATGTACCTATATACACTGTATATTTGTATTATCGTTATTATTATTTTCTAATGAAGATATTTAATAAAGTTTGAATACACCACTTTTAAAGTTATTTGAGATGATTGGTTAAGGTGGTTACATTGTCTGGTGATTTCACATGACATCATACAACATAAAGCACTAACCTCTCCAAACATTAGAACAAAGACATCTTGTGAATAAATCACTTTGCGAAATGGGTCAGATTTTCAGAAAATGTACAATTGGCAGCTTTACACATTTAGACAATCTGCTAAATTAAACCACATTTCCCCTATTGTGCATCAGGGGAGTTACCGAGACGGCAACATAGGTGCCGCCACTGAGGTCGCTTATCGTCCAGCCTACTATCTTACTACTTTACCTATAGAGGCGCCCTGCGCTTGGGTGTTATGTATTTCTATACATTGTCTCTATATATCTCTATTTCCCTCCACTATGTTGTCACGATCCATAATGCCATTATATAACGTTACGTAATATCACCTAATGATATGTCATATATTACCAAATATTATTATATAAGGTTACATTTAATTATGAATATTGTATTATTTATGTAAGGTGACTAGGACAAGTCTAGTCTACTACAGTTAGTTCATGGAACACTCCATAGGGGGTCACCCTGACCCTCCTATGGGTTCAACCCAACTTAAGAGTACCTGATTGGCCAGGCTAATTATATTTCCATTGGTTAATTAACTTAAGAAGGCTGACCCATATAATAATCACCCTTCTCCCATTGGTTTATACATACGACCCCCTGTGGTCAAATACTTGATAAGGTATACGATTGGTTATGTATATGTAATGCATATGATTGGATAATAATCACGCATGCACAAGCATGCGCACTGGACATGTAATATGATATATAAACCCATGTTTTCCCAATAAAATGTTATGTCTAAACAGGACAAACCTCTGCTCTTCTTATTACATAATATTAGGCTATACTTAGCCTAACCTCTCATCAACTATACATAACCTTCTCAGGGACTCTAGCTAGCTCTACCATCGACACATATCCCTCGGAGAATAGTAGTTGTATCAAATGGTGGAGAACCTAAACTTTTAAACCTGGCCTGTTTATATTACTCCCTTAGAGATCTCTGCTGTTTATTCTATTAGATACTTTGCTAATCTGTGTATAATGCTTGATACACTGAGTCCCTTATTTGATTATGGTTTATACTACCATTTGGTAGTTCGGATCTATGCCCCTTACACCTACAGGGAGATCCGGATAAGGTAGCTGTTGAAATATTGGAAACTTTTTTTTTCAAAAACGAAAATATCAAAGTTAAAATATAGAAATACTTATTAGAAAATGGAGAATCATTTTATATTTCATATAAATTAGATTTCCTTCTAAGAATTCACATTCTTAGGTCTTCCAGGGTGTCCCTGTTACCAATGAAAAGTTTGAGGTTGTAATACAATTTCACTGATGAAGTTTTCACTCTGTATTGATGTATAACAATGACAGCAACAATGATAATAATAGCATAATGCTAACTCAGTCTATACACATTGCGTTACCATGTCATAATATCACTGTATATATATATACTGAAGTCCATGTCAAAGTGACCCTTTCTTCTTTTATCTGTCAGTTTGTATTATATTTTTAAATACATTGCCACCAGACCTTGAGTTGATGGTATAATTTAATTGATTAGCATTATTCTAAATTACAATTACTCTCTATTGAGTAAAAGGTAGCGGCTGGGAGAGCTGGATCCTATCTAGATGTCGACATACCCGTTCTATCTGTTTTTCTATTTTTAATTCGCATTGCCAACTCCATTGATGTACACTGTGAATCTCGATGAATAAAGTAGTATCTTATCTTATCTTATCTTATTTAAAGTTATTAACCTTTTACTTTACAATCTTTATATATGGTTCAATTAACATCTCAATATAATTAACATCAACATTTATATAATAGATTTAAACCACTGTAAGTGCATCAATATTCATTTAATTCTCCAATATACAAGTCCCCCCTCAGCCCCTTCAGCCCCTTCAGCCTCTGAGTACGTGCACCAAACATTCCCCTAACCGTCCCCTATACCCCAGCCCCCCAGTTCCCTACACCCCAGACACCCCGTCCCAGCCACAGCGTAATGTATGTATAGCCCTCAGCCACATTAATCCCACAATGAGCCATGGTGAGTGGAGACATGTTGGTACATGATGTTACACAGTGACATGTTGCAGCATGTTATATTGCCATGCTACAAGCCACATCTATAGATCACATGTAATAAACCACTGATCACTGCTGGGAGTAATTACTCCATCCATAAACCACTGATCACTGCTGGGACTAATTACTCCATCCATAAACCACTGATCACTGCTGGGACTAATTACTCCATCCATAAACCACTGATCACTGCTGGGACTAATTACTCCATCCATCCATAAACCACTGATCACTGCTGGGACTAATTACTCCATGGATAAACCACTGATCACTGCTGGGACTAATTACTCCATGGATAAACCACTGATCACTGCTGGGACTAATTACTCCATGGATAAACCACTGATCACTGCTGGGACTAATTACTCAATCCATTAACCACTGATCACTGCTGGGACTAATTACTCCATCCATAAACCACTGATCACTGCTGGGACTAATTACTCCATCCATAAACCACTGATCACTGCTGGGACTAATTACTCCATCCATAAACCACTGATCACTGCTGGGACTAATTACTCCATCCATAAACCACTGATCACTGCTGGGACTAATTACTCCATCCATAAACCACTGATCACTGCTGGGACTAATTACTCCATCCATAAACCCCTGATCACTGCTGGGACTAATTACTCCATCCATAAACCACTGATCACTGCTGGGACTAATTACTCCATGGATAAACCACTGATCACTGCTGGGACTAATTACTCCATCCATAAACCACTGATCACTGCTGGGACTAATTACTCCATCCATAAACCACTGCTGGGACTAATTACTCCATCCATTAACCACTGATCACTGCTGGGACTAATTACTCTATCTATAAACCACTGATCACTGCTGGGACTAATTACTCCATCCATAAACCACTGATCACTGCTGGGACTAATTACTCCATCCATAAACCACTGCTGGGACTAATTACTCCATCCATAAACCACTGATCACTGCTGGGACTAATTACTCCATCCATAAACCACTGCTTCCCTCTAATATCACCAATACTACAATCTATAAAACATTCTCTGAGATTTTGCTTTAACAGTTTGGCCTCAAACCTAATTAGTGAATATACAGTGTATTTATTGCATGTCTGCAACTTCAAGAAGTTATCAATATCCCACTAGCCAGTATTGCTAAAGTTCCAACCAATAACAACAATATAAGAAAATGTAGTGATCTTTCGGATCCGATCCGCTCAACTACGCCGATAAAAGACTCAAACTAGGATAAACCTTCTGCACAGCTTTTATTAGCTTACACGGGGCAATCTCCCCAACGACTTGACCAGTCGAGATGGTCCGGCCACCTCGTTAATCCTACACCAACACAGCTATGGTGTCTTATCCGCAGGTCGATGAACATATTCACAGGGATAATAACCTTTCTCACGGATGTTACATACAACAGCATGGTACAAGAGGTTTGTGATAGAAACATAACAAATGACATACATAAAGGGTGATATAAGAATAATAGGAAAACTTCTTCCTAGAAAGGTAAAACTGATAATATAAGCCGGTACTGCCCACTGGGTTAGTACAAGCGTACCAACCTCAGCGGACAGCACCACACAACAGTAAAACTGGACACTAAATGTCCCAGACCTTCTTATATGATACCCAAACCCACTACAATACTCCCCCTTTAATAAAAAGAGTTTAACATTAATATAAACTCGGCAACAAGGCAGTAATAAACAGCATAAACACACCAGAGACAAATCCGTTGAAAACAGTAGACTTCGGACAAAATAAAAGGCACGTCCGAACCACTCACACACATCCGTAGAAGTGAAGAAAAATTTTCAAATACATAAAGGAGCATTTGTGTCCTCACTATTCTACAGAATCCAGTGAAAGTAGTTAAATATAAAATATAGTCCGCAGAACGGATTCAGATCTCTCCTTCTGAGAGAATCAGAATAAAGTCACTGTTTAAAAATATATATCAACGTCTCACTCTCTTTCTGGTGGTAACAAGTCCGGAGGGATGTCCGTGGGCAAAGCAGTATGTCAGAGAAGCGTAGCTCGACGCTGACACAGCGGAGGGATGTCTTGAAATGCTCGACGCTGCGTCAGCGGAGGCTTACAACTGCGGAGAGGGAGTTGGCTAGGCGACGTCCATGGCGTTGTCGTCGGCCTGGTCCGGGTCCTCGGGTTCCTTGGAAGGGTCCGCGGGGGCTGTTGGCTCAGCAGCTGGCTCCTTGGTCTTGAGGGGCGTGACAGCAGCCTCAGGAGTTCCGAAGATGCTCCCCAGGTAATAGGGATCATCCGCCGTATCCTCAGCAACTGTCCTGCTTACCAAAGGTGGAGAAGACCGTGGAGCAGGGACAGAAGCGGGCTTAATCTGCGCCAGCAGCCTAGTCAGCAGCTCGTATTGAGCAGCGTCAACACTCACTGCCGCACCGCCGGACGCAGACACAACTGACGTGCTGGCAACAGCTCCGCCGGACTGGGTGGTCTGCTCCACCTCCTCGCTTCTCACCTCTTGATCCAAGTTCTCTGGAGAACTAGATCTCCCGCACTCTGCCAATTCGCCCTTGAGACTGGCGTTCTCCTCAGTCAAGCTGCGGATTACGCCGTCCTTCTACTCAGCAGAAGTGCGGAGGACTTGAATCAACTTGGCCTGTGTCCTTATTGTCTCACGGAGAGAGGCCACCTCCCCGATCTGTTGCTGGACTCCTTGCAGCTGACGCAACGGAGTGGTCAGTGTCGCCAAGGAGGTCTGCACCTGCTGCTGTGCTGCGTCTGAAGCTGCCCGGAGGGTCAGCAAGCAGCGCTGCACTTCTTCCGTAGCAGTCTTCACCAGTTTGTCAGTGTCAACTGCTTCCGGCAACTTAGAGACCAGATCTTCTGTCTCTTTCTGAGCCTTACAGCGGGTGGGGCAGGGGACACCAGTTCCGCGGATGCTGAGCGCCCGCGTTTCTGGGAATCACTTGCTCCACCTTTTGGAGCACTCCGGCTAGAGCTGCTGTTGGAGCCTTTCACGCGTCCACCTCTACCACCGGCCTTGCCCTTACTTCCACCAGAGCTTCCGGGAGCGCTGGTTCCGGCAGTAGGGGAAGAAGAAGTTTCCTTCTCCTTGGCTGAAGCCGACTTAATGGCAGTCTTGGTGGCGGACTTCATCCGGCGCATGACCCGAAGGTGCTGCGCCGAACAGTACGTCATCCTCAAGAACGCACTGTTGTTCACAATAGTGGGGATGACGCTCATCACCCTACCCACTGCCTTCTCCAGGGACTGGTTGTGAATGACCGACTCGCCATTCATCAGGTGTTTCACCAACTCGACCCTCCGATCAAGCACCTGGGAGCAGTTGGGGTAGGGACATATCCATGCCTGAGAGGAGGGGGCATGGACCTCACAGAGGTGGCGGAAGAATCGGGCCCGGGTGGAATAGGCCCTTACACCCTTCTCGTTCAAGCGAGGGTACCTACAAACCATGAAGGGGCAACGGAAGCCCGGCTGCCATAGTTTGTGTACGCTAGACAACTTCCCGTA
Organism: Sthenelais limicola; assembly: GCA_942159475.1. Lineage (NCBI taxonomy): Eukaryota > Metazoa > Annelida > Polychaeta > Phyllodocida > Sigalionidae > Sthenelais > Sthenelais limicola. The sequence continues at coordinate 83,575,568 of OW804101.1, read as the reverse complement.
GGTTCCGGAGTCTAGGCTATCCTCGCGGACGAGTTCCGGCCACAACACCTCCTCATACCTGGCCATTTGCTTGTCAGTGAAGTCCTTTTCCTCGGAATCGGACTCCGCTGGCGCCTGGTTACTGGATCCAGGTTGATCCAGTGCAGGGTTCATTGGCACCAGCTCTGCCAGGTCCATGTCTGCCTTGAACTTCGGGAAGGATCCCATGGAAGACAGCTGGATCCGGCGGGCCTCCGAGCGGTGCTCGTGTTCACACTTCAGCTTCCTGATCCGAGGAAGCTGAGAGATTCCTTGAGAGGCTTGTCCTCTGCCTCGTGAGACACTAGTCCGACTAGTGCCAGCAACTTGGGAGTCAGCAACTTTGGATTTTGACGCCCTTGTCAAGCTGCGGCCTCTTGTCTCACTCGCCGGAGGAGGGTCTGGCCTGGGAGAGGGAGAGCGGGAACAGGAGCGGGACTTCCTGGTTGAGGAAGACCTACTCTCATCACTCTTCCTCGGGACAGACTGCTTCCTCGGACTCCGGCGCAATGGTGGCACTTCCACCTTAGAGCTAGGGTCTGAATCCGAGGGCTTGCCGGACTGCTTGCCGGACCGCTTGGTGGCGGACTTGTCCTTGGACGGCTTGTCCTTGGACGTTGCAGACTCTTTGGCTACCTTGTCAGCCACCACCTTGCAGATTTTCTCGACCTTGGACTGCTTGTCCTTAAAGGTCTCGGACTCAAGGCCCACTGCAGGATTTTCACCTGTCTCCTTTTCCGTCTCAACTTCCATCATCTCCGCCTCACCGTCCGGGAACGGGGCTGGAGGTTGCACCTCGGGTGCGGATCCTGAGTGGAGTAGGCCGTCTAGCACTGCGGCCGCCTCCTCCTCCGTCAGAGGCTCTCCCTCGGACTCGGACAGTCCGAGCTCTTCCTGCTCGAATTCGCGGTCGGACATAGTGAATGAACGATACACTTACTCTGCAACAATTAAGGAGAGAAACAATCAAACATAGAGTATAACAGAGTATAACTGGTCACACCCAACTCAACACCCCTTCCGGACAACGTCTCGGACTTAAAGAAAAAGCCTGGTCTTTCACTACCAATCTTAGATTCGGCGAGTCCGAGACCTACTACCGGCGTAATTATAACTTGGTTTCTAGCTCTAATAACACACCACGTGCACTAGTATGTTACTTCGAGTTCCACCCACATAAAATACCGGGACTTGACAAGAAAATGGCGTGTTTTAGACTAGGAACACTACAGTCATTCATTCGCTAGACAAAACAACCAACATGGCGGCTACGTGTTTTAGCGCCAGACCGCTAAGTTACTTTCAACACTGATATTGCAATAAATATCGTACACAAAGTTACCAAAGTTCTTGTCACCTTCTTGCAACATGCTACAAACATTTCAGGGTACAAAGCAATAAGTTCATCCATTTGAAAGACTTACAGTTTGAACTTCTTTCGGTCGTAGCTTGTTACTCTCTTGAAAATCGGAAGCAGAGTGCAAATGGTAAAACACACCGGCGGAACCAGTGGTCACACCCGGTGTTTCCAACCGCCGCCGCTGTTAGCAGCGCCACCCGGCTCCCGCGCTCACACTGAGCCTTAGCGCAGACGTGTTTGACCAGTCTGTCTAACCTGTTCTTCCCTGCTGAGAATAAATTCCGGCCTTACAGCAAGTTCCGAGCTACCATCACTCGCAGGGCAAGCCTGGGCCTAGCTTTTTCCTGTCGTTCAAAACAAGTACTCTCCGAGACCATATTCGTTTCCCAGTCATGTTGGAAAGCAATCCAATTTGCCGAAATGGGAGCAGACAATTAACATTCGGTACAAATAAACTGTCTGCTTGACTTCTCGTTGTGTACTTTTTTAGGGGGAAGAAAACCAGTTCAGAAATTTCCCTCCCGGATACCATTTTTCTTACTGATTCAACCGAACTGGGGCCTTGCGCGTGCGCTGAGCCCTCACCAGTGGTGGGGAGGAGTCCCCCAAATTAGGAAACGGATTTCTCCGTACCCTCCTCTTAGGCAAAGGGGTTGGCAAGGTGACCACTGGAGCTGGTAACTTCCTGGGCCGACCCACTTTCCTTTTAACAGGCAACGAAGGAACAGCTGGTTGATCCGAAATCTGTTTTTTCGGCCTACCCCGCTTTTTCCTTGGGAGAACACCAGTACTAGGTAGGACAGGGGGATCAGCCAATGCTGTTCCGACCCCCGTCCCCCTCTTCTTAGGTCTCCCAGGCCTACGTTTGACACCTTTAGGAACCTGCTTTGTGGCAGGCAATGCATGATCACCCGCCTTAACAGCATCCTTTTTCTTCTTCTTAGTCCGAGGGGGAACACTGGCGGGCGAGGTAGAAGTTACCTTCTTCCTCGGCCTACCCCTAGGCTTCACGCCTATAGTGATCTTCTTCTTCTCGGACTTGGAAGGACATTCTACTCCCGCTATCACTTTACCAGCTTCCAGCCTGAGTATATCTCTACCCGCTTTCTCCAGTTTCCTAAACTCTGGAGCCCTATGAAGGTTGCTAGCCTGGATAGGACCATTCTCATCAAAAGCGGGTTTGAGATAATCAATATGATACCTCAGCAAGCCTTCAGTGGTCTCAAGTTCACAAGTGGTACCGCCTATGAACTTGTGTATCTTAAATGGGCCATCCCATTTTTGTCCGATTTTCTTTCTTGCTTGCTTGCCCCAAGATCTTCTTGGGGGGCAATATCTGTAGACAACATCCCCCACAGCAAACTTTGGTGGTCGTGTACGTTTATTATAATCTCGTTTCTGGTTGACAGCAGAAATTCCGAGATTAGTACGTACGTACTTGTGGCCATCACGCATCCACTGCTTCAAATTTTCGACAAAGGAAACCTTACAAGGAAAATCCAACCCACCCGGCTCCACCCCATGAACGATGTCCATAGGAGCAACCAGTTCTGCACCAAAAACCACAGAGTTTGGTGTACACAAAGTACTGGCATGTACAGTCGCCCGGTAAGCATGAGCTATACACGGAGCTAGCATATCCCAGTTATCTTCGTGATAGTCCGTCAGACAGGAGAGCTGCTCTACAAGAACCCTATTTAGCCGTTCGCTCTGTCCATTGGACTGAGGTCTATACGGAAGAGTTATGAGCTTCTCGATCCCAAGCATGTCTAAAAGACTTCTCAGCAGCTGTGATCGGAATTCCGGAGCTCCATCAGTCTGTAAAGCTACCGGGCATCTGAAGCGCAGAATCCATTCCTTGAAAAGGACCTCCGCACAGCTCTCTGCAGTGTGGTCTCTCATGGGATAGGCTTCGGCCCATTTGGAAAAATGATCCGTCACTACCATTATATAATTGTTTCCTCTAGGGGTTTCTTTAAACGGTCCTAGAATATCCAAAGATATACGGTTCCACCTATCACCATGTTTCTCTTTCTTTAGGAGAGATTTCCCACCTCCTCCGCGATTTCCTTGTACTACACTCAGGGCAAGCCCTGATCCAGCGTTTCAGATCATAACGTTGGCCGGGCCAATAATACCTCATCTTGGCTGACCATGTGTTCTTAAAAACACCAAAATGACCTGAGGTCTTCGGACCATGCATGCCCAAAAATACCTCCCTTCTCATTGAAGCAGGAACCACCTTACGCCAATACTTTCTACCAGTGGCTAGCCGGACCCAGCCCAAGCATAGCACACCGTCCTTCATCTCCATACTGCCAAGATGTTGAATGCAAGTCCGAAGTTCATCGGATTCTCCAGCCAGATCTTCCCTACTAGGAATCTCTTCAGAGCCATCCAACATCGCGATTAATCTCTGGATCATCGGATCAGACTGTTGAGCTTCTTGTAGCTTATTGCCTTTAGCCTCCACTACAGGGGTGACTTCGGTAACAGCTAACACAGCGTCATGCAGTCCGCAATCTAGACAATCCAGTCTTCCACATTTTCGTGTTGGCAGGCGAGAGAGCGCATCAGCATTTTCATGTCTGCGGCCCGCCCGGTGCAGGATCATGGCCTGATCCAACCCATACTCCTGCATGGTAGTCAGCCATCTAGCAAGCATGTCTGTCGGATCCTTAAAATTTAGCAACCAGCGGAGAGAGGCATGATCCGTCCTCACATAGAAATTCCTATTACCCAGAAGGTAATGTCTGAATTTCTTTAAATACGTCAGGACAGCAAGTAGCTCGCGTTTTGTAGCACAGTAGTTCTTCTGAGCCTTAGAAAAACTATTACTGGCATAACCCAAGACAACTTCACGCCCATCCTGTATCTGTGAGAGGATTCCGGCCATTCCAAAACCACTTGCCTCAGTGTCTAAAATGAAATCTCCCACCTTCCGGGGGTATCCAAGCACTGGAGCCGTGGTCAGCAATTCCTTGACCTTGCTAAATGCAGCCTGACACTGCGGAGTCCACACTATAGGTCTGGTATAGCGCTTATCCTTACATGCAGCCGTCACAATGTCCTGCAAAGGAGAGACAATTTCACCAAAATTGGGCTGGAACTCCCTATAGTAGGAAGCAAACCCAATAAACTGTCTAACTTCCTTGGCATTTGTGGGGACTGGCCAATTCTGGACTTTCTCAATTTGCTTCGGATTGGCTTGAATACCTTTACCAGAAACAATCCGGCCCAGGTATTCAACTCGCCGACGGAAGAATTGTAATGGTCTAATGGAAGAAGACTAACGAACGTCTGAACTTCATGAGAAGAACGAAGCAACTGATTTAATGGTAACTATGATACAGGCTCCTCCAGGAGGGTACATGCATAATAATGAGTGGGCGGAGCCCTTACGTAATATCCATGGCCTAGCATGTATAAGTAGACTTGCACAGTCCTAGCTAGTTAAGTATAATTAGCGATTTAAAGTAATGTGATAATAGGTGATAATTAATAATAATATAAATATAATGAGGTTACACAATGTTACGTAATGTTACATAACACTGCCCCCCCCCGCCCTCAATCAGATACGAAGTATCGAGTGAGGGTGTACCCTAAAAACTTACACGAAAATTTTTAGGAATTTTTGAAAAATTAAAAATATTAAGAATTAATAATTTTTAAATAGCTGTGCTGTTACCTAGTTATCCATACCAAGCCATATGCGCGGTTACATTGTGCGCAAAAAGATATTAAATACATAAAGCAAATCATACGATTTAATTACCATTTTGTAAAATATTTTCAATAAATTCATAAAGATTTAAAAACGTCGTTATGAACACGTAAGAGTGTAAACTCAGAAAGTGAAAGAACTGCTAATACTAAGGTCTTAATCGCTTGAAAAATCTGGCTAATATCTTACACAAAGGGTTCCATGTCATGAAAAAAAAAATGACAAGGTCTGCAAACACCGCAAGTGTTAACCCTATGAAAAACCAAATTCCAGTGTTAAATTCCCAATAGTACGGTCCAATCTGAGAATTTTACTCTAATCACACATAATAAAAGAACATCGCGTATACCAACACGCGTGGAATCCTGAAATATATTGGGATCCTATGTTAAAATCTAAATCGTCCGGTGCAAACAGGAACAAACTACGTCGTTTTAATTTTTCCTATGTTAAATTCCCAATAGGTCGGTCCAAACAGTGACACCAGCCGGCGCCACCGTCGAATCGGTTTTGGACCGGACACCTACCAAGTATAAATAGCTGGTCATTTGTGCGGTGAACCATTGAGAACGCCACCGCTGAGCCGAACACACACCCGTACTATGGGCTACAAAGCTTTTTCAGAAAGAGATTGTTATATTCTACTGTTGTCTACCTACACGCACATAGGCAAGGATCCATTGCCGAATGAGCAAGAGTATTGGTATATTCCAACTACCCGCTTCCCATTCCTGGTCCATAGCCTATTCCTTATTCAAAATTAGATCTTGTCTAATCTAGTAATATACAAAAAAAGTTTACCGATACATTTAGTTATCTCCTTTTCAAATAAATACCCGGAGGTAAATAAATTCAATAATCCCGCAAGGCCTGATATGTAATCAACTGGCCTCGCTTGCTGATTATGTAACAGGTCAACCCCATCCCCCTCTACTTCTACAAGGATGACGGTTCACCCCGTCGCTACGCTCGATTTTTCAATCGCATAGCAAAAATGTCTTCTTACTGCATCTACTTGCAGTAAAATACATGCAAAATAATTACCCGTGGGTACATATGGCTAGCTAAATAACACTACAACTTCAAATAATAAAGCGACTGATCCGCTAGACTTAGTATTGCTGACGTATCATATCCATCCTAGTCATAAGATCATATAAATCTCTTGGTTTATGGTATGTCAATCCTACTCACGCTTATTTACACCAGTAAAAAGAAACCATCTGTCCTTACTGGAAACAGATCTAGTGACTCCTTTAAGAGTCTGCACTTACACAGTCGTCCCCTGTTGGTGTGATAACACCCTGGCTTATGGCCATTGCATCGTATCCTCAGGGGGTATCCTATTACGTATACAGTACTTAGTGCGCAGTAAATCACTTTGCAGCCATATGCCACTGTCGTGTGGCGCTAAATAAACAAAACACTTGAGGGAGCCATATGGGTTATCTCAATCCTCAATGTATAACTCAAAGTAGTTCCCCTAAACATATTAACTGTTATGTCTGGTAATTAGATCTACACTAAAACTACACATATACCAAGAGAGCTGAGTACCTACTCAGTGTAATCAAAGCAAACAGAGTCGATGATACGACCTAATCGTAGGCATTAATGGCCTCACCAATCCTGTATGTACATAAAGTCGTCATCGATCAACACATATAAATCACACACAAGTAAGGGAATAAAAAATAAAAGCAAGAAGAAATGCAATGAATAAAATCAGACAATAACGCTTGTCTGTTGCATGAAATATCATTTAAAGTTATCGACTGAATTCCAAAGAACCCAGGAAAAAAAAATTTTAGCTTGTATAAACAAGTAAAGTCCTTCCTCTCTTTCAAGAGAAATTAAAGTCAATATTATTTAGTAAAGGTGCCGTTGCTGTTCACCTTGACAAATGGGGGCGATCCATTTGCCATTTGAATTAAATATTAAATAAAATGTTAATGTCCTTGTAATGTAAAATTATATCTGGCACTCCTAGGGTGATCCTGTCACATTCGTGGCGTGGGGAACTATAAGCATCTCCTCTTCTTGGCCACTTTCTCTTGCCGACAAGTACGCCGCCGTGCTCCTGTAAGAAAGCATCGACCACATACCAATGACAGGTTGCATAATACTTTGGGTATTTTGTAAATGATTATTTTAAAATTTCACAGTTCTTTTGCGCCAATATTTCCCATGAAAGCCACATCACAGAAAGTAAAACATCAACATACATTAACAAGAAGAAAAGACGGATATAAAATATTCGTGAGAAAAGAACACCCTACACGTCTATAAGGGCAAGAATAACTATTGTTTCAGTCCATATATTAATTATATATAGACTTACATGTTCACGTTGGACCCGTTGGGGTCGTTGATCCACGGGATCTGGTAGGATCCGTTCCTGGATTCAATCACCAGGACATACATTGCCTCTGATGATGGCTCCATGATGGCTGCCAGTTCGCTTCTGTACCTCCTATCCACCTTTACGTTGGTTGGAAGCAAGATCTGTTTGTTGGCCCTATGGATTTTCAGGGATAGGGCAGCCTTCCAACGGAGGTCCAATGATAGATTGCAACAGCAGCACCAACTGACATGAGACTTTCCCAACCTTAGAGGTGGGGCTGGGGAAGATCCAAGAATAGAATTCACTTCAAATGGGATTTGCATCAAACGTATTGAAACTAGACTCTCATCCGAGTGCAATCTCAGAGTGATCCAAGAGGCTGATTCATCGTTTACATCTTTCGTACACCTTTTACACGTGAAACATCTAGGCAAATAATTGCAGATACATCTCCTGTTTTTCCACAGGAATCGCAGGATCTTGAAGGCAATAACTGCTGCAACTATTTTGAGAATTGCCTGTGTTGGACTTGGGGGCTCGTATGGCAGTAGGTCTTGAGTCATAGGCTGTGGGGTTGGGATATCGAAGCCTAGATTTATGTCCTCGAAGACTGGGGCCGACAGGTTTAATCTAAATGCTTGAATGGGCCTCACAAACGTGCAAATAATTGCCAGTTTGTGAATCCTATAAAATAAATAAAATGAAAATATTGTCACACCAAGACTGATAATCAACGCTATGTTTATAGTGGCTGGATGAGTCGACATGGTACTAACTGACTTTTTCAGAGTTTCCCACCGATCATTTGCCATTTTGTCAGCCACTAATAGCTCGTTAGCCATTTGTCGTGTGGGCAAATTTAGATGAATTCGTGATCCATGTTTGGTTTCTCCAGTTAGATTTTTGAATGGAATTTTAAAAATTGCTGCTATGGCTAAATTAAATCCTGATTCAACAAATATACTGGTCTGATTCCAAGTAATACATCCATCCCTAGGGGCAGAGATTACTAAAGATCCACTAACTAGGGCACAGTCGCAAGGGACCTTGACTATAGCCAAAAGGCTCAAAGCCATCCTAGTTCTGGGTCGTTTGTGACAAGCCAAAGTCACTTTGGTCGTACGACCAACCAGTAAGTGTTGCATCCTATTCATAGTTAAATGAAAGAATGGGGTTGGTTTAGTCAGATATGTGTGGAATACACATAACCGAGCAATTTCAGAAGCTTTATCTTTAAAAAAGGCCGAATAACAAGTTTCTTTTCCCTTTAGAATATGAGTCGGAGGAGTAAAACATGCCACTGAATTCTTTAGCTGTGTGCATTGCTCGAACGAATGAATTTTCATTTCGAAATAAATTCCCTGAAGGGGACATTTTGCCAGAATATGGGGTATTTCGGTCTCTAACATGGTATACCCTGTTGAATCGTTCGAGCTACTGTGAATAGGTATGCCGAATTTCAGGGGTCGATATGCAATGCAGTTATCGTCATTATGTGAAATTATTAATGGAATTGTTATCAACAGAGAATTGTTTTTAAAGGAAAAATTTTCTACTCTAGTGTAGGAGCTGTCCAAGGAATCGTCCAAAATCCTCAACGTGGGAGATTGGACTTTCAACTTGGTTGCTAACGGTTTCAACAATTCTCTTAGGCCTCCCATCGGAAGAAATACATCCGACAAAACACCATGTTTTAAATCGTCCAATCCCTTCAATAATGTTCTAGCTGTGTCTATATATTCTATTAGTACTAACAAATTTAAAGTTGCTTCATGCAGCATCGCATGTAAAGCCATGGTGTTAGATATTTCTGAAGTTAGGTTAGCTACAAAGGCATCGATCTGGTTCGTCAGATCCTTAATTTCGTCGGTAGAGTTTATAAATAATTTTCCTACCTCACTATTGTGTTTAGAAGCGTGCCTGAACAAGTTTTTTAATTGTTTAGTAAGACCTAAAACTACTTTATCCCTGTTCACATCGGATAATTTTCCCAGTGATAAAGTATCTATTAAAGCATCAAGCTTGCTCTCCACTAAAGCCAAATGGGGGTCTGTAGCTAAGCCTAGGGCTGCAGAAACTGTATCGCCTATAGGCTGTAAAAACGCTTTTCTCTTATACCTATTGTATCTGTCGTTTGCCACATTCTCTATTTTATCAAATAACTCAAGTGCTGTCCCATAAACAAGCTGCAATAGGCCCTGGATCTTATCTCTAATAAGTCTCATGTCTGATGTTGTATTGTAGTGATTCTCCATCCTAACGATTGTTCCATTAGGTGGCAAAATCACTGTTGGTATTGCTATTTGGACATAGGTTTTTTCCACGTCCGTCAAGATGGGTTTCCTCGTTCCAGCAAATGCAACCCCGTAGTTGTGTTTCACTACAGAGTCCGCATTTGCCCATACGGTGAGGAATAAAAGCCTAAACGAAGGTAAGAAAGAAAAGAAAAATTCTCGTAAACTTTTGTGTCCAGAATTCAAAACTAGAGCGATATTTTCCCAAGAAAGTATATCCCGTCTATATTACCGACTGGGCTTATGCTTAATCTATTTCCAAGAGTAAGGCCATATGTCGGGGCCTCTTGCCACTAAATGACTTATCTCCACTATCATGCTCACATATAAATAACAACATACGATAAAAGAAAAAATATTCCGGTGTAATCCATGAGTAAATCCTTGGCATTGATGGGTATCCACATAAGTATAAACATCAGAGCAATCATAAATCAAGTCTCAAAACGACACTTACCAGATTGCAAGACGGAACATGGTGATAAATCGTTGTGCCTATCGTGAAGCAGCTCACTATCAGTGAAAAATAAAACGAGCAGCTCAACTCTCCCCGATGGTTTTGGCCACTGCTAAGGAAGAACTTGAATTCGGCTGGTCATATAGTAGTGTCCGCCTCAAGCCATGAATAATCTTGACCAATAGCAGCTTAGGACCCTGGAATTGCTCTTCCTGAGGAAGACATTCCACACCATATATAGCAAGGGGGGCGTATACTAGGAGCTGTCGTGCCACCATCACTCAGCATCATTTACATAATACGATTGCATCGTCCCATCCTACTGGACTTGCATAATAATGCCGCCTATCTGACTCAAAATAGATACCATCTGTTCAACCCACAGGGACCCCGGATCCTTGTAATTTACTCTAAGATATATCCTGTCGACCAGAATTATTTTCCTATTTATTTGCTGTCTCTAGTATTTTGATAAGCTTGTTATCAATCGCACTGATTTCTTTATAAATTGTACATGTACTGGCCTTTTTACCTCTACCCCAGTCTCCAAATTCCTGATCTTCACAGTATATGGGGATGGGAACCCACACACAACGAATGGTCCAGCAAATTGTTGCTGCAATTTCTTTGCTGTATTTTGCCTTAGCAAACGATGTACTTTAGCATAGACTATAGATCCAACGTCTAATGTGTGGGGCTTGGCCTTCGTATCATGCTTCTCTTTCATTTTTCTTTCCCTCTCTCTTCTGCTTTTATTTGCAATTTCAGCCGCTTCAGCCTTTGTTTTCATTATTTGTAATAATTGATCTATTACTGGCTGAGTGTGGGCTATGTCATCTTGCAGTTGAGCCTCTGAGGGAATGATCGGGTTTTTGCCGAATGCAAGGAGATAGGGCGATATGCCAGTGGTGTAATGATCTGAAGCGTTCAGAGCAAATTGAATATTAGGTAAAAATAAATCCCAATTCGTCTGATTTTCATTCACCATCGTCCTTAAACAACCAATAATCGACTGATTTTGGCGTTCTACTTCTCCCTGTGATCGACTTAAATATGGCGAACCATGCACTTGTTTTATTCCCCAAGCTTTGCATTTTTCTCTAAAAGTTTCTCCTATGTAACAGCTGCCATTGTCGCTCCTCAAGATCTTAGGGACACCGACGTATGCTATTACATATTTATGGAATTCAGCTGCTACCCTTTCTGCTGTAATAGCTGGTGTCGGCCATATAAAGCAGAACTTTGAAAAATGATCAGTCACTACCTGGATGTAACAATTATTCCTCTGTGTTCTAGGTAGAGGGCCCATTGCATCTATCATCAAAGTTGAAAAAGGTGTGAAAGTCGTTTCTCTGATCTTCATGGGGAGCTTATTCGGATGCTTTACACTTTTAGATTGAAGACACTCATGGCATGATGTAATATGGTCTTTCGTATCTCTAGCCATCGAATTCCAGAAGAATCGGGCCTGGAGTAAAGAGAGTGTCTTTGCATAGCCAACATGTGCATTAATTGAATTACCATGTACATAATTGATCAAGGGGGCCTGTAATGTCTGTGGAATTACCACTTGAAAGGAATTTGCCATCTGAGCTATCTTAGTCCTCTTAGGTAATCTGCAGAGTATGTTATCCTGAATGAAAAACATATCGTGTGTGGTCAGAATTAACCTAGTCAACTCATGATTCTTGGGCAATTGTTTTCCTTCAATGTAACCTGACATTAGTTTACAAAACAAATCATCCCCCTGCGCCAGCTGTAATTTCAGCTTATCAAATGGCAACTCAATCGTATGTTTATTCGCCATTCCATCTCCAGGATTTGGGGTATTTATCCTGTTCCTGGAAGTGTATTTTCCTGGTCTGATTACAGGTCTTGCCTTTGTTTTCCTAGCCTTCTGAATGTTGCTTCCCTTAGATACACAAGCTGGGGTAGACACTTTATCCCTACTAATCCCATCTGGCTTGCTAGTCAAGGGTCTTGTATCAACATTCCCTAATTGCTTTGCACGATTTTGAGCTCTCGTTTCCACTGGAGCAATTAGGATTTCCTCTACAGTGTTTATCGCTGGCTCATCGTTATGCAATTTTCCTGGAAGGTCTGGAAACTCAGGAATTTGTGAATCTTCATTATCTAATTCCTGCACCTGTCCTGATGTCTTAAGTATTTTTCTGCTCTTGTAGAGCATGATGGGGTTATTTTCGCAAGGATCCTCCTGTTTATAGTGTTTAGTGGCTTGGATGGGATTGAATGTTACTGATTTCTTCATCTCCACATGTGGGACTGCTGGTATATTTGGATCATATATTCTTCTCGATAAAACATCTGGGATGATGTTCAATTTTCCCTTGATGTATTTGACCGAAAAATCAAACTGTCCAAAGAAATCTAGCCATCTAAACATTCTACCAGTTAGATCCTTTTTAGTGTTAATTGCAGTAAGGGCTGCATGATCGGTAAGAATCGTGAAATGCTTAGACATAACATAGTGTCTAAACTTTCCTAGGGCGAATCGGATGCCTGCCAATTCTTTTTCTGTGGCACTGTATTTTTGCTCAGCTGGGGTTAACCCTCTCCCAGCAAAGGCAATTGGTCTCAAATTCCCATTAATATCGGCTTGAGAAATGCAGGCCCCTAAACTTTGGTTAGAAGCATCTGAAGCTAAAATAAATTCTTTTGAATAATCTGGATATACCAAAACTGCATCCTCCAGAATTGCATTTCGAATTTTATTAAAAGCACTCTCTGCCGCAGACGTCCATACAAATTTAACCTTTGCCTTGGTCAGCATATATAGGGGCTTCATTATCTGACTAAAATTAGGAATAAACACCCTATAATAGTTAGCCAGCCCAGCAAACGAACGTACTTGTTTCACTGATTTTGGGGTTGGAAACGATCGCAAAGCGTCTAGTTTTGCTGGGTCAGGATGTATTCCATCCTTGTCGACGATGAACCCTAAAAAGGGGACTCTACTGAGACCAAAGGAACACTTTTCCTTTTTAAATTTGATATTTGCCTTATCAAAAGCTGTGAATACATTCTTGATATCCTGCACGTGAGAATCCCATGTAGGTGATGCGATCACCACATCATCTACGTAATAGAATGCATTTGGGACTGCTCTCAATACATGTTCTATTAGAGAATGAAATGCTTTTGGAGAAGTTTTAAGTCCCATTGGCATGACTTTGTACCTATACACTCCTAGAGGCGTATTAAATGCTGTAATAAATCGATTTTCTTCCCTTAAACCCACCTGATGGAAACCAGCAAATGCATCCAAGCGAGAGAAGAATCGACCTTGTGTTTGCCCCACAGCTTCGATAGTATCGTCGGCGCGTGGAAAAGGTCTTATTTCGTCCTTTACAGAGCGATTTATTTGCCTATAGTCAATCACAAGACGCCAGGCTCTTTTACCGTCTGTTGTCATTGGTTTTTGTACCAAAAAACAAGGTGAACTAAATTCTACAGGATCCACACATTTCTCGATTAAATTTTGCTTTACCTGGTCCTTCAGAATTCCAGCCATAACCTTGGCCATGACTGGGTTCATTCGGTATGGCTGTCTCATTGTGGGACTAAAATCTGGTTTTAAATCAATGCCATGTTCATACTCTGTAGTTAACCCTAGTTTTTTATCCTTACCGACAAAAGAATCTTCATGATCATGCAATAGACTTAGTAGCTCCTTTTTCTGTTCAGGATTCAAATCCTCGCCGATCTGAAAATCAACTACCTTATCATTGTTTTCACTCGATTGTGCGACCAATTCATTCAAATTTTCCACCTCTTTGGGGGAATAAAACTCGTCTTCGTGACCCAACGTATATATACCCAGAATTGTTCCTCTCTCGATAGTTGTGGCTGCCTTGGAGGCATTAAAAATGGTTATAGGCACTTTATTTTCTCCAAATGGCTTAACTAACGCATGTTTAACAAGGAAAGAAACTGGCCTCTGTCGCTGCAAATTCTCAGTCACTCCTATTGAATTTAACATATCTTCATAAGAAGTGATTGCCGCGACAGTGGTGTATTCAGTCCCCGGAGCTATCACAAACCTACGTGCAGCTCTGATAGGGAACACCTGTTGTTTTTGTCCTGATTTGAAGCTAATCTTTGCTCTAAACTTTCGTAAAAAATCAACTCCCAGTATCATGCTTCTGGTTAACGCAGGAAGAACGATAAATCTATGGGTGAATTGTTGGCCTTCTATCATGAAATTTAACTCGATTTTCTTATAACAATGATGTGCTCCTCCATCTGCAACAAATATTTTAATATTACAGCGTAAAACCTTCCCATTGGGTATTTTACTTCGGATTTTCCTGAAAAATGCAGAACTAACACAAGAAATAGTGGCACCTGTATCAACAAGAACTGGCATATTCAAATCTTTTACCTCGATTTCTATGCAACCTTTATCAATTGGAGCAGTGACCGAAACTTTCTCACCTTTATGTTTGGCTTTCCTCAGCTTCAGCACTGCTTGGCAATTGTCGTCGTCCTTGTCTGTGTTGGTGGAAGAAATAATGTTTTTCTATGTACCAGCAAACTTGCCTATTCTAATTCTGGATATTCTGTCTTTTTCTGCTACCGATTTACTAGGAGAAACACACTCTTGTTCCTTGGGAATGTCCATTGGCTTGCCTAATTCGTCAACAATTTCATTTATGCTGTGTCGGTCGCCCTCCCAGACACAGCCTATTCGTTTAAATCATCACTCTCTTTGGAGGATGATCTGTGGGGGGTGACATCTCTCCATTTGTTTTCACCTCCCTTTGGCGATTTAGATCTATGTTTCTTGTCCTTGTTGAAGGAAACCGATTTATCTTTGCTATTGCTTCTAAAATGCTTTTTGTCCTTCTTATAATACTTTTTCTCATCACCACTTTTCTCCCTGCTGGAGCTTCTGTTGCTAAAATTGCTGTGGCGACTGGATGACCTCTCTCTGCTGCTATCGTAGTAGTCAGAGCTGTCATAATTCTTGTGCTTTGATCTGTATTTCTGAGGCTTTTCTCCTTTCTTTTCCTGAGCTTTCCTAGCCTCTCTATACTTATCAGCTCGAGATCTGTGATATTGCTCTCTGTTACGATCACTATCCTCGCTGTATTTCTTTGTATAATTCTTTTCTTTCTTCGAATACATCATGTGTATTGCTTCCTCCATAGGCATGTGGCTAGGGGCTCTGTCGGAGGCTATCATTCCCTCATGTTTGGCTGCTATTTTTGAGGCTTGATCTAAAGTGGTTGGAAATTCAGAAGCCACTCTGCCAGCCAATTCTGGTCTCAGATTTGTAACATAGAATCTGATCTGTACATGTAAGGGAACATTTGCCTTAGAGAGTAAGGTTAACATATCGTTGTCATAATCTATCACCTTCTCGTGCCTGCCCTGCTTTCTATGGGAATAATCCCTCAACACCTCAGCTAAAGGAAGCTCACTGAATTTAGCAATAAAATCAGTTTTAATGCGATTATATGGCAATGTGTCGCCATATACACCAACTATTTGATTATAGAAGGTTTTAGCCCTCCCCGACAAGTATTGGACCAGAGTGGTAACCATAAGCTGATTATCTTCGCGAATAGGCACTGTAAATGCCTCAAATTCATCGAAGAATTCATTCACAGGTCTCATAGCTGTGGGCTTGTCAAAAACCAAGGGGGGCTTTCTGTATTGCTTGGACAATGCTGCTGTCGAAGTGAGGCCAGTAGCCTCTGCTTGCCTCCTTAGGGACACATCTAGAAAAGCAGTCTGATCTAATCTCATCTGCTTTATTTCATCCACCAAATCGTAGAGATGTTGACCATAGGGTGGGGGTGGTGGTCTGTACATCCCTTGTTGTACGTTTGGCAATTGAAAATTTTGTTGCTGTCTATTAGGGGTCTGGTTCCTAGGATAATTCTGCCTAGGCACCTGTCTGTGAGGGGGTGTATTCCTACCCCTTCCCTGTCTTTGTCGTCCTCTTTGGATCCCCTGATCAATGTTTCTTGGCTGGGGAGCTTGATTCACATTAACGTTGGGATCTGGGACTTGGTTTTGCTGTGGCTGATTCACAATATTTTGAGGCTGTTGTGGCACTGCATTTTGTGCTTGTTGTTGCACAAAGTTTTGTCCTTGTTGTGCCACATTTTCACCGTATTGATGATATTGTCCTTGTGGTGGAACATACTGGTAGGGGGTATAGAACTGTTCATGTATACCAGTATTTCCATCATCCTGCACGTGCCTGGGAGAAGGCAAACCTCCCTGTCTATTCGCCATATCCCACCAGTTTTGATATGGATCAGGTCTAAGTGGGACTTGTTGCTGTACGTGATGGGGGGTTATCACAGGGGGTCTTGGACCATTCACGTTAAACACTGGGGCCTGTGGGAAATTCTTCAGAATAGGCCTCTGTGTCTGTTGCATAAGCTGATTCAAAGTTGGTTTTGCAGGGGTCTGTAAAGGGGTTTGAAAGTTGTCGTTTAAACCAGGGGTCTCGAATGGGTAATAAGGCCCTCGATTAGCTTGATCTGCTTGGTTTATCTGATTAGCTGGGTTAATCCTCGGAGAAGGAGGTGTTGGCACCCTAGGGGTTAACACTCTCTCTCTGTGATTATTTATGTCCCTTTCATCAACCTGGTTTCCTTCCACAACATTTCTTTCAATATTATTATCAACATTCAAACCGACCTGAGGCTGATTTTCCTGCAACTCCTCCTGTTGATTTTCCACTGGATTAGCTGCTTCCACAGCTGGTTCAGGCTCCTGCTCTCCCTCTAAGTTAAGGTCCACTCCTTCTTGCTGGTCTTGCTCATCTCCAACGAGCTGCTCCTCCTCGTCTGACACGTCCTCAATGTGTTCCTCGTGCCCAATATTGTTTCCAGCCAACTGCTGTACGTTTCTGTTAATAATTTCGTCAATTAAGTCCACATTTATATCGTTGTTCACTACCTCCTCCTGTTGATTTTGATGAACTGGTGGTGGAGGTAATGGAATTGCTCCTGGATTTAATCTTGCATTCACATTTGGGACATTTTCCATGTCCTGAGGCACTTCGTATGGGTCTTCAACAAATTCCAATTGCCTCGGCTGCTGGTTCAAGATTTTGCCTCTGTTCTCTCGTCTCTGTCCTCTCGTTACTATCGCTTGCGGTAACGCTGCCAAACGCTCAACGGAACGTTTAATCTTGTCGAACAGAGCCAACTCAGGCGTATTCGCAGCCTCTTCCATCGCTCAAAAACATGCTTCAAATTGCAAATGAACTCGCTTTTTGTGAGAAAAAAAAATCTCTATGTCCAAGATCGAGCGGGTTGTCCGCCAGTGTAATGGTCTAATGGAAGAAGACTAACGAACGTCTGAACTTCATGAGAAGAACGAAGCAACTGATTTAATGGTAACTATGATACAGGCTCCTCCAGGAGGGTACATGCATAATAATGAGTGGGCGGAGCCCTTACGTAATATCCATGGCCTAGCATGTATAAGTAGACTTGCACAGTCCTAGCTAGTTAAGTATAATTAGCGATTTAAAGTAATGTGATAATAGGTGATAATTAATAATAATATAAATATAATGAGGTTACACAATGTTACGTAATGTTACATAACAGAATTCACACTTCAATCTCACGCTTCAATCTCAAGCCATAGTCTTTGATTCTTTCAAGAACAAGCCTGAGGTTATGGAGACACTCATCAAGTGTCTTCCCAAAAACCACAATGTCATCCAGGTAAACCAAACATGACTTCCATTTGAGTCCGTCCAGCATGGTGTCCATCATACGTTGGAAGGTAGCCGGAGCATTGCACAGTCCGAAAGCCATAACTTTCAACTGGAACAAGCCCACACTGGAGAGAAAAGCAGTCTTTTCCTTGCTAGCCTCATCCATAGCCACCTGCCAATATCCGCTTTCAAGATCAAGTGTGCAAAACCATTGGTTTCCACCAAGAGCCTCGACACACTCATCAATCCTAGGCAGAGGAAAACTGTCTTTGATCGTGAATGAGTTCAACTGACGATAATCTACACAGAAACGCTGTGTCCCGTCCTTCTTGGCCACCATAACAATAGGAGCTCCCCAAGGGCTACTGCTATGCTCAATTCGGCCTTCTCTATACATCTTCCAAATTTCTGCCTCCGCTTTATCACGTTTAGCAACTGGAATCCGTCTATATGCTTGTTTGATCGGGCAAGCATCGCCAGTATCAATAACATGACGGACCTTATGAGTACATCCCAAAGCTTTATCTCCCGGCAGGGAGAAGCAGCAACGGAATTCCTCCAAGAGATCTAGAGCATTTCGTTTTTCTTGGACTTCGGACAAGTCGGAATCGTCAACCATCTTTGTCAGTGGACACTCCGGATTGGCCGGAATAGGAAGAGTAGGAGCGATCAGGTCATCATCCGCAACAGGAGACTCCAGCACCTGTATTGAATTAATGATTGCTTCCCTAATCATCTCCTCATTCTCCCCATCGTCAGACAGAGAATCTTGAGCTACCAAAACAACTTCAAATACTCTGCCAACCACCCTATTTCTCTTAATTTTCAACGTGCGACCGGTCGGATTGGAGAAAGCCACCACGGCCGGAGAACCGTCACCTGGTACATAAGTATTCAGGCTGCCCGAGGCTAGATCTTTCAACAATCGTTGGTCTGGCTCGAACATCATTCCTTCAACTGCGACTGAGCCACTGTCAATATCAAGTTTGGCCAACGTAACTGCTTTGGGTTTGAGGATAACTGTCTTAAGCAGCTTCACCTCTCTCCCCACAATTTCATCCTCAACTTGAACCGCATTAACAGAGGAACTTTCAATTCTGCTAACGGGTTTTTTCCATAACTTACAAGTTACAGAAGACCCGTAATTGTCCAAGAAGAAAGTTCCTGACCAATCTAGATTACATCGGTGCACATAATAGAAATCCGCACCTAATATCCCGCTTTCAGGGCCTTTCAGACCACTGACCACGAGACAAGTAATCATATATGTCCGGTCGCCAACTAGCAACGGACAAAGCACGCTCCCATATGTAACAATGGGTGTTCCATCTCCCATCGCACACACCATTCGTACCGCCGTCATTGGTGGTGGATTTGGAAGGGATTCATAGAACCTTCTGGTGATCAAACTAGTAGTAGCACCAGGATCAACCAGAAAGCTGCCAGTTTCCCCATCCATCGTTACAGGGGCATACCATCTCTCCCGTACCAACAATTTGGTAGGGATCTCCAAAGTTCCCTGCTCGTGTACAGAAACCTTCTGAACTTGAGCTGATTTAGTTGCTCCGCCCTTGACCAACACAATCTTGTTCAGCTTGGAACCCGGACTGCCCCCACCTCACATCTGAGGTAGAATCCGAGTCATCACAAAGCACATGGCCTTGTGACAAGGCTTTACCGTCCGGCAACGATCGCGAATCTCCAGTTTTCGGAAGGGGTTCACCTTGTTGTGAAGCCTCCAACGTAATAGCTGGTGCCTGGGCCTGCCCGCCAATTTCTGCACTACTCACAGCTTCACTTCGGACTGTGGTACTGTGAAGCGCCCTTTTCCCGACCCCCACCTCGCTCCTTATGAGGGTCTCGCCGCGTTTCCCGAAGGCTTGGAAGCAACACCATCTTCCTTCGGGACCAATCCAAGAAGAGCTAGTCTTCTGGGGCAAGCTGAGTTAAAATGCCCCTCCTCACTACAGAACCAGCATTCTCGACTTGGTTTCCAGCGCCTGAACCTACCACGTCCACCTCCGTAGGAGGGAGTGGCCGAATCAGCACCCGGCGCGGCCGTTTTTC
Source organism: Sthenelais limicola (assembly GCA_942159475.1). Taxonomy (NCBI): domain Eukaryota; kingdom Metazoa; phylum Annelida; class Polychaeta; order Phyllodocida; family Sigalionidae; genus Sthenelais; species Sthenelais limicola. Next base: position 83,555,590 of record OW804101.1, on the reverse strand, counting down.
GTTGTTGCCAAGCCTGCAACGCCTGCACAATCACTTCACTGACGTCATCCGAAATTGGTCCGGACTCAACCAGTGAGGACTTCACCAATAGCTCCGTTACCTGGGCTATGGCTCTGGCATTAACTTTCTTCTCACCAAGTCCGCTAGGAGCAGCGGACGCAGGTGAGGTCATAGAGTTATGGGACTCTACACTAATTTCTTGAAGGGTCACAGAATCCACTTCCTGAGTGCAGCTCTCATAGACCTCTGACCAGTGAGCGCAATCATTTAGATCATTAGGCTGCTTGAACCTAATCCAAAGTGCCTGCTTCGGATCAGAAAGTCCCTTCAAAAAGGTTCGGATACCCATGGTACGTGAGGTGCTATCCATCACTGTACCAAAGGCATACCTAGCCCTCTTTGCTACCTCATTAGCAAATGCGCGACCGTTCTGGCGAGGAGTTTGGCGACATTTAAATAATTCCGCCTCCCTCTTCTCCCTGGAGTGTTCACCATAGTTGGCGTCCATATGCGCCACAAGTTCAGGGAGAGTAACCCCCTGGGGTAATTCTCCTAACTCCGCAATCTGACGCCTGCAACTACTCTTTAGCTGCCTCACAAACATAGCGTCCGTCCAGTTGTGAGCTTCGGCCACAACCTTCATCTCAGCCAAATGGTGAAGCCAAGTGTCTTTAGTGGAATCCCACAATCTGATTGTTCCCAGTCGTGGGCTGATATGTTCTTCGTCAGTATAGAACGTGTACGAGAAATGGGTATCAGCTGGGTCCGGTCCTGCATAAGTCAGGCCTTGCACCAATGACTTATTTCCATACGCAGATTTCTGGGGACCCGCCGGAAGCAAGGTCAATGACTGAGAGTGCATACCAGTTGGTACACACACAGTAGTAGCACGTAGACCATCCAGATCAGTCCCTGTAGTGGAGTGAACCGATGCTCTGGGCGTAACAACCACTGGAGGTGTAGTACCCACCGGATCTTTTCGGACATAGGTTTCGTTAACCACATGTCCGCGCACATAAGAGTTGCTTTTAGGAGTAGCAGGCCTCTTAATGCTAGACATACCACCTAGCTCAACTATCTTCTCCCCCTCATCTTTAGGAGAGGACTCAGCTACAGCTGCAGGCTCTCTTATAGTAACCTGCCTTTGAGCTCCGAAATGTCTCGGAGTCAAGAGTTTGTAGGAGTCTCCTTCCTGGTAACCCGGGCCAGCACCCGCATCATGAAACGTCGAGGTTGCTGGCTGGATTATCTTTAGAGGTGTCATAGACAGAGCAAGCTTCTCTGCTAAATCCGCTTCGGAATCTAGCAGATGGTTGTGCAGCCTTGACAAATCGTCTACCCGCGATGCCTCTGTTCTTAATTTCTCATTCTCCGTTCTTAGCTCCCTAGTGGTAGCAGAAGCATCCCTCGAAACTTCATCTAGGGTTCCCTGTAAATCCGCGTTCTGATCAGTCAACTGATCAACAGACGTACGCATCATAACAAGCTGCTGATGAGAGTTGGAGTAGGCTCTTTTCCAACTCATCACCTGAGCTCTCAACGTAGATATTTCTATCTCGTCTTCTGACTCCGTATTTCTAGGCGGATCACGGTAACCCCATAGGTCAAGCCCAGCATCACCTTGAGCTCCTGGTCCTTTCGGAACAGAATCAGGCGATTTCACACTTGGCGGAGCGGTTTTCCGCCTTGCTCCAATGCCAACTAGATCACCTCCCTCCGGGGAAGCAATCCGAGATCTAGCCAGGTTGTCCTGAATCTGGGTAGCAACGTCTACCAAAGGTTTAGCGGCTGCCATACTCTTTATTTTACTCGGAAAATATATCTTGGAACTCAGAAATGAATCTAGTTCACCTACAGAAGTTTTGCCCTGCGGCGAGCTTTGGTCACGGCACCAATTGTAGTGATCTTTCGGATCCGATCCGCTCAACTACGCCGATAAAAGACTCAAACTAGGATAAACCTTCTGCACAGCTTTTATTAGCTTACACGGGGCAATCTCCCCAACGACTTGACAGTCGAGATGGTCCGGCCACCTCGTTAATCCTACACCAACACAGCTATGGTGTCTTATCCGCAGGTCGATGAACATATTCACAGGGATAATAACCTTTCTCACGGATGTTACATACAACAGCATGGTACAAGAAGTTTGTAATAGAAACATAACGAATGACATACATAAAGGGTGATATAAGAATAATAGGAAAACTTCTTCCTAGAAAGGTAAAACTGATAATATAAGCCGGTACTGCCCACTGGGTTAGTACAAGCGTACCAACCTCAGCGGACAGCACCACACAACAGTAAAACTGGACACTAAATGTCCAAGACCTTCTTATATGATACCCAAACCCACTACAAAAACTTATAAACTGAAGAAAACCGACATAGGTCAGACAGGGTGCTTGCACACCCGCCCTTGTATATATACCTACACTTTTGTACGCCTTATTCATATATATTACGCATAGTCAACTAGTCAACTGTTATAACTTATATGTTAGATCATATTATATGTTCCAAACAACGGGGAGCTCGAAAGAGCTGTGATTAGCACAGACAGTACTCCAATTCCATTATTATTCGACTCAATTCATGTATAACTGTGTGATGGAAATAAAATCGATTATTATTATTATTATTATTAATACAGTTTCTCAGCCCTGCTCTGCCCCCTCAGCCCCTCAGCCCTCTCTCCGCCTCCCTCAGTCCCCCTCAGCCCCCTCAGGACCCCCTTCTGCCCCCTCCGTGCCCCTCAGCCTCCCTCTGCCCCCTCCACCCTCCTCAGCCACCTCAGCCCTCCTCCACCCTCCTCATTCCCCCTCAGCCCCCCTCCACCCTCCTCAGCCTCCCTCAGCCCCCTCTGTCCTCCTCAGCCCCCCTCAGCCACCCCAGCCCCCAACCCTCCCCGCCCCCTTAGGCCTCCTCAGCCCCCCCTCAGCCCCTTACAGCCCTCATCAGCCCCCCTCAGCCCCCTCTTTCCCCCTCAGGCCCCCTCATCTGCCCGATTCCCCCATGATACCCCTCAGCCCTATCTCAGTCCCCCTCCGCCCCCCTCAGCCACCTCCGTGCCCCTCAGCCCCCCTCAGCCTCCTCCGTGCCCCTCAGCCCCTCTCAGCCCCCCTCAGCCCCCTCAGTCCCCCTCAGCCCCCCTCAGCCTCCCTCAGCCCCCCTCAGCCCCCTCAGCCCCCCTCAGCCCCCCTCAGCCCCCCTCAGCCCCCCTCAGCCCCCTCAGCCCCCCTCAGCCCCCCTCAGCCCCCCTCAGTCCCCCTCAACCCCCCTCAGCCCCCCTCAGCCCCCCTCAGCCCCCCTCAGCCCCCCCCCCCCAGGATCTATTTAGACCTCCCGTGGAGGTGACCTTGTTTGGATGTGGTTATTTACCTATAACCATGTTTTACCCCAGCAGGGGGCGTGTGGCTTGTGTCACATGACACGGGGAAGGACACCTGGTGGGCGTCATGTGTACTACTGAGCTTCCCTGTCCTGCCACCAGGGGACGGGTACTACTGTGCATGCCTGCACTGAAGCATTATGGGATAGGGGATATACTACAGGAGACATGGGAGTTGGTGACATTCATATTAAACTAGTGAAATATTGTGGCTGAAGGCTTGTTTCACTCTAAATCATTATTTACCAGCTCAAACAATCGCAGGTTCCCTCTCGTAAATCCTGTTTTAAATGTAATTGACCTGAAATGTGATAAAAAAAAAGAATTGTGCTGAACCCAGTTAGCTAGATAGGGTGCGCATTTACCACCCGTGGCGCTGATGACTGCTGTATCCCCCCCCCTCCCCCCCCCCCTCCCTGGCCCCCAAAAAAGAAAGAAATTGAAATTGGATTTTAATCAATGAAAGGACTGTTCTAGGGCAAACATTTGGGTCAGATTTTCAGAAAATGTACAATTCAACTTCACTAATTTTCTCAAATCACCCACATTCAAGACAGAAATGAGCTTCAAAATGCAGTCTAACATAGCAAAACTGATACTATAAATCAATGCGACATCAAATATACTCAGATATACCCGGTATTCATAATTTTTCAGCCTAATTTAGCAAAATTCCCTAAATTCGTAGAGCTGCCAATTGTACATTTTCCGAAAATCTGACCAATTTATCCGTTCAATGTCACATTGACATAATGTTAAGTTGCATCGATAAATGTTGATTATGATTATGTAATGTTTAGGCCTAACCATTAACTATATTATCGATCGCAATGCATTGTTAAAGTCCGGTAGGAAGAGCTACAGGTTGTAGAATCTGATGAACTTTGTTTTCAATGTACTTGTACAAAAAGGAAATATTCATATATATATATAATCTGTTTCTGGTTGGGGTACCATAAGCGGAAGCCCCCGCCCTATCTCCGCCATGGCTGGATCTCCGCAGCACATCGCTTATTGTCGCGCTATCAGGGATAGCGAGAATTGTCATGTTTTCCAGGAAAATGAGTCACAAGTCGCAAAATTGATGTTTTTCAAAGTTGTTTATCTACATGATCTATTTGTTGGAATAATTTCTGTTTTGGAGTGTCTAGTCCTTGTGGTTGTATGAATACATTTACCAAATTTCAAGACTGTTTATTAATTATATCAGTGCGTTTCTTCGATAATCCCATTGAGTATATTTAGCTACTCTACTGGTAATTATCCACTAAGAAATATTGCAAACGGTTTTTTTTCAAAAACAAAAATATCTAACTCCCTCCCCTCCAACCCTCCCCCTCCCGCCCCACCTCCTGTACTGGTCCCCATGCAGACACCACGGACAGGGTACCCGTCCATGTACTACAGCCTGGTCCCCAGCCTATCCTCTCTCCTCCCTCATTATCACCCATGTGACGTCACACACCACGTGTAACTAGACGCCAGTACAGGCAATCTACATCCGGTCACATGACCAGTTTGTGACCTCCATGTGACCTCCACAGGGTTGACACTTTCCACACCCACGGGCACAATTCAAGATGGCGGTAACAAATAAACACCGTCTCCCTGGAGACTGTCCCTGCATTACATTGTGAGAACCCCGTGGCCTACATATGCGCCCTCTAGTTTTTGCTGTTTTTATATTTCACCATATATCATTTGTAACCATATTTGGTCACATTTGTCTCTTAACTTTATAGATTTTTTTTTATATAAATATCGAGGATGATGATGTTACCCAAAAACCAGGAGGACAGGGACTTTTTGGGGTCAGATTTTCAGAAAATGTACAATTGGCAGTTGCACACATTTAGTAAATTCTGCTGAAGTGAAAAGTTTTCAGTAGACTATACTTCTCATTGGTTACAGCTCGTAGTTGCAGTTCCCACATTGCACTCAGCCCTTTCAACACTGAATATCAGATAATTGAATTAAATTGAATTAAAAAACATTCTATTCGGTTCATGACTGCTATGTAGGGGGGTCTCCAGCAAATGGGAGGTATTCTTTTCCCTCAGTCGATTTACAGTGGTTTGAGCAGGGGACCATCTCACTTGCAATCATTGACTGAAGTTGGGTCTCTGCTTAGGATTAGATTCAATAATAATTCAGTGGTAGATAACATGGGTTCAAAATTACAGTTGTCAGTTTTGAACTCAGTGAATAGAATCAGTATTTATTACACTAACAATATTTGTAATATCAGATGATTGAATCAAATTTTTTTTTTTTGGTGTCGCACACTTTCTTTTCAGTTCTCAGGACTCAAGATTTTTTAAACAGCTACAGTTCTTTATAATGTCATTTCTCACCTTTCTGCTGATTCAAAATTGTTTTTACAGCTTTCAGATCTTATATATACCGAGATTTTACTCCCGGCTTGTACATGGTCCAAGATGGCCGTCACACATGGATCAAATGCGCATACTCAAGGCGGCAGATTCAATTTCGATAAACAAAACTCACTGTTTATGATTAAACTCCTGTTATTTGCTCCAATCCATGTATCTATATAGATTCTCCACTGTTTGTAGCCGCTTATTACCGCACAGATTGTACGATATATAAGTTTACTGTCCTTGTCCGACTGATTCACCACCTCGTACATATCCAATATGGCGCTTCACGCACCGTAGAACCCGCCGCATGCTTCGGATATGGAAATGTCTTATTTGCTTCAACTTGCAACTTCAACTTTCCTCACTTGAGAAATATGTCCGATCAATTCCTTGATGCTTTAGAGAGCTATCGGCAGAATTTTGTACTTGCGCACACCGGATTACCTGAAAAAAAGGGGACAACTCGACCTAAGTCTTTTAACGGTCACCTTTGCTCTTCCCAGCTAAACCGGAAGTTCTTGAATCAAATTTTAATTTAAAAATGAGTTTGATGGTTCAGTCCATAGGTTTTATTCAGTTTTTCAAACTCTAAAGCCACCATACCCGCTAATCTGACATACAATGGGTTACCATAGAAAAGGACTGGAGCTAACAACCAGACTGGGATAATCCAATGAAAATCTATAAAAGTGTACATTCATCGTCAGAGAATCTTTAATGATAACAAAATAAACTTCACTGCTTTTGTTGTTTGTTTTTAAGATTTTTATTCAGCCACGACATTTTGCACAAAGTTATACAATAATTCTCAGTGCGTGCTGAGATTAAATAGAAATGTTAGCAAAAAAAAAGGAAAACATTTAGTTTGAAATATCAGAGGTAAATTACTTACATACGAATCATATAGCAATACAATGTTAAAACTATCCACCCGGGCTTGTGTCCATTTACATGACAAACCAAATAATGACACTTTCTAAGCATAATGAGATGAAGGTAAACATAAGAGTGATCGAGTACAACAATGTAGCAACAGGAAAAAAGAAATCCAGGAAAAAGTTGAGGGGAAGAATCCTTAGTGAACTAGAAATGGATGGGGAGTAAGTCTCATCGGTACATAACCTAGTGTATACAAGGAAGCCTACATCTATGTTTAATGGTAGTCGAAAGACTCTTTTTTACTTATGTTGATTGGAGAAGTGTTTTATTATTATTATTATACAACTTTTATTCCATATCAGCATATACAATGACAATAAAGAAAAGGGCCATTGATCCCTCTCCAATGGAGATCTTCCTGGTAACCCTTAAATAAACAATTAAAATTACAATGTAGTATCACAGCTATTTTATAGCATTGAAGAAAAATTATGTGTCTCAGTGTTATTTTAAACAAATTGTCTTTGGTTTGTCCTTTCCGCGGTGATGATTATTATTGTTCGTAGCGCATAGTTCTTGTTTTGAGGGTTGTTGAAATCGCCTCAGATTCATTTTTAATATATTTATTATTGTCTATCACCTTTTGTTCGTAACTTGTGCTTGTGCTCTTGGATGGTCTTGACACAGCAGACTTGTATCTTATTAACCAGGTCGATGTTGATTTGATGTTCCTACATACACCATGCAAAGACATGACTATCACTTTGAATGAAAAATAACTATTTTTTGTTTAACCAATATAATTACCTTGGTACCTTAAAGCACCTTCAATATTAGCCCTGTACTGGGTTCATCGATATTCTAAGTAAACAAGATTTAAATCCAATATTGTTAAGGATGTGAACGAAAATTAAGAAAATACCAAAAAAAACTACAAAACACAAAGGTACAACAAGGAAGTCATTTTAGAATTGTAAGAGCCACGATGGCAGACTGTTGAATAAAAACCTTTTAAAAACAAAAAAAAAATCATTAATCTGGGGAGTTTGTTACGTCACATAATATTACATAATATGATGTCACATTGAAAGAGCGTTTGACTCACTTTGTGGCAGCACATCGCACATAAATTCAAATATTAGTTCATTTCCCCATAGTATGAATATAATCAACATGTGACAGGTGCACCATGGGAAACTCGGGCAAGGTGCACCATGGGAAACTCGGGCAAGGTGCACCATGGGAAACTCGTGCAAATGGAAACATGTTTCTACCAACGCTCTCTGCCCTAGTACCTCATAGGTGATGTGTTCAAGTAAAATGTCTCACAAAAATCGCAAAATTGATATTTTTCAATGTGTTTTTTCCACAAGATCTCTGTATTGAAATGTTCCGACTGTTAGGGGGTTTAGCCCTTATAGTCATATGAATCCATGTAACACATTTAAGGACAATGTATTAAGTATATCAATGCGTTTTGAAGGGTTTCCTATGGAGTACATTTAGTTACTTTACTGGTAATTACCCATCCAGAAATATTGCAATTTTTTAAAAAAAATAAACACCTATCAAACTTTAAATATACAAATACATTTTAGGTGTCCTAGTGTTTACTATCATTGTACTACACTTGATCTCCTCTTTTCAAATATGGTGATATCTCAAAATCATTTTGTGACTTTATTTTGTGACTTTTGATTCATTTTACTAAAACGGATCACATGTGTTATACTACGATAGTGTGTGCCCATTACCACAAGCTTTAATGTTGGTTTTTCTGACTGTGTGATTGCCATACACCAAGTCGGTCGTTATTATAATAATAATAATAATTTACTAAGATCTTAATACTAATAATAAAAACTTTAATAAAGTGATAACTAAAGAAGTTATTCGGAAAACTAAATCCGTTTTATCCCCAAACTAGAAAGCCTGTTAATTATAAACTGATCAAATTTGATTTTGATGACAAATATATCAAAATATCAAATTAAAATATATACAAAATATCAAATTAAAATACAGAACTCTTTCCCTATAAGGGTCGAAATTCCAATATGGCCGCTTGTCAGAAAAAAAGGGCTTGAAATTTGAGAACAATAGGCTTCTTGTCTACACTGAATAGGACGTTACAAGCAAATGTTATCAAGTCAAAACCTATTTATTATTAAAATTATTCACTAGGAAAGTCTTTGAACCCTCACATAGACATAGTAGCCATTTATTTCATTTGGTAGGCCTATACCCAGTCTTTCCTCGCTTGCCAGCGTATTGATATGGGAACTGTCAGCAAGATTGTTTGTAGGCCCATGGCTTACCTCGCTGTAGTTTTTTGGCCGTTTCCGAAAGGCTGAATCAAAATGTAGGCCTACCGTGAAATTGTTCAAGCTTTCATTTGATATAAAATATGTGCCCAAATTTGTATTATTAGCCGTTCTGGCCTCAGTTTGTTCCAGATGACATTTTTGTCAACAACCGATCAGGACGCAATATAGGCCGCTCACATAGGACGTAATGTCCTCTAATTTATGCAACGTTAGTTACGCGCATTGCTTTTCTGCGTCCTTGACAACCAGTGTAGGGGCTAGATCTTAGAACGGTTTAACTTGTAATAATTTACTAACTGTATATATAATCGTCATAAAAATATTAATAATGCCGTTTTTCATGATAAAGTGGATTAATATGATATTAATCTGGAGGGAGTGGCTGGTTTTTAGGTGGGATTCAATGCATATTTACATTTATCATGAATAAAACAGGTTATCATTGTTTAATTAAGCTTCGAACACAGAACTACATTCTGTCTGAACAACACTTGTGTAAGGATATGTGCACTACTTTCGGATTCTCGTTTTTCCCGGGCCTACTTTTGTAGGCCTATTCCCAGATTTCGCAGCACTAGTAATCGGCCGATCGGCTCGATGTACAAGCCTGACAGTACACACAATTGGACAGGAAATGGTGCAAGCTTTAATTTGATATAAGATATGTTCCTGAATTCGCATTGGATGAAATTACCTTTCATCCAGACATTTTTGTCAACAACTATGCCGATCAGGACGCAATATTTTAGGACGTAACGTCCTGTAATTTACGTTAGCAACGCATCCTTAACAACGCTTTTCCCGCGTAGCTCGGTGTGTGTAGAGGGGGGGGGGCTGAAGGAGAGGGGGTGCTTGAGATGTGTAGGTGTGGGGAGGGGGGGGGGGGGGGGAGCATCTAAGGAACACCCAATAATTCCTGATTAGTGTACTGATAATCTTATCATGTACTCATTGACTTTCCTGTAAATCATTTTTTATACAGTTAGGGCGGTTCAACTTGTAATTTATTAACTGTGTATATAATCATCATAAAAATATTAATAACGCCGTTTTTCATGATGAAGTGGATTAATATCATATTAATTTGGAGGGAGTGAATCATTGTTAGGTTGGGTTCAATCCACAGGTACATTTAGCAATAATAAAGTAGGCTTTTATTGTTTAATTACGCTTCGAACACAGAACTACTTTCTTGCCGAACAACACTTGCGTATGGATATGTGGACTACTTTCGGATTCTCGTTTTTCCCGCTGTATTTCGAAGGGCCTACTTTTGTATTCTCAGGCTCGTAATCGGCCGTTTCACTCGATTGTCAAGCCTTTTCTACTTAATGAAGGGTTGAAATCAAATTAAGATTTAATACAATACAGATTTGATCCACACAATTTCCGAACTACATGTACGTCCGTCACCCATACTAGAGTTAGACTGGCGCTAACTACCATACTAGAGTTAGACTCGCGCTAACTAATAGGCTATAGCCCCTACACACCTTCACTTCAGTTTCCAGTCCATTATTTAGCCCTCCGTCGTTTGAAATGGGCCATCACTCAACTTTCTATTTGCTGATAAAGTTGTAACACAACCAGACAAACAAAATATTGAATGCAGACCCAGCTTTTCGATAAATAGGTAGTAGTAAGTAAAGACAAGACCCTGGATTTATGCGAATTTTAAAACTTATAGCACTTACCTCAAGTCCTAACACACAGGTAACATAATCCATTGTCTTATCCTTGATAAATTGAAGCACAACATCCTTTTGGTAAATCCAAGCACAGAATAAACCTTGACGATTGAAAATAAATTCCAATGATAGAGCCAAATACTGTAGTATAAACCTCCATACATAGGCCTATACAGCAGTTGTCGAAGTAAACCATGCTGCCATTGTTTGTTGAAAACTGCATCATGTCTTATCATTAAAATCGTCAATCCAAGATATTTTCGAATCATTCTCAGTCAAGTCTTAGTCTGATACAGTCTCCAGGTTCTTTTCTTGGTCGTTGATGAAGAATAATCCAATGACAAACGATTTAAATAGGGTGAAAGCCATATTTTCACTTTTAGTATCACCTCCCCCCAAAAAGATCGGCCTGCCTACACTACAGTGAGCATCGCCGTCCTGCCAGTGGAGACGTCATTTCCGGATTTGTACCATATGCAAATGAGCCTTGAATTTCCGCATTGTCCCGCCAAAAAGCAAAGAGAATATCAAGCTGGGGTCAGTTGGGGGGGGGGGGGGAATACATTCTACAACATAAGGCAGGATGGTCTGGGCTGTCCATTTAACATACGCAAAACGTATGATTCACGTATTTATTTTAGCAGAAACAGGTGTTAGTGTAAGACCCATACACGAAAATTAGGGAGCCCAACCTGTACCTAGCATTTCATACCTTTCCGAGACACATGGTTTGTTCTGAGTAATTGAGGGGATCTGCCACTATAGAAGAACACTAATCTTTTGAATTCATTTGAACTCAATCAAAATTTGTTGAAAAGTTTAATAAATCTAGTCAATTACATGCACAAAATGATAGACAGGACAGGCTGATAATGCTGACAAAACCCTCTGGCCCGATGTGTCCACAATAAGGGGATTACACTGTATATATACAGTTAGTGCGGTTCAACTTGTAATAATAATAATAATAATAATAATAATCCAATTTATATTCAGTTTACCTTTACATATGGGTCCGATTTTCCGAAAATGTACAATTGGCAGCTCTACACGTTGAAGAAATTCTCCTAAATCAGGCTGAAAAATGATGAGTGCCGGGAATATCTGAGTATATTTGGGATCACATTGATTTAAAGCATCAGTTAAACTGCATTTTGAAGCTCATTTTTGTCTTAAATCTGGGTTATTTGAGAGGATTGGTGAAGGCGAATTGTACATTTTCTGAAAATCTGACCCATATGGTCATACAGTGGTGAATAGGGCGGGACCTTCTACACGTAGATCTTCCAGGACGTCCATAACATTATAATATAATACATTACTCTTTATTTACCACATCTTGATATGTCAAAATAATTTATAAGATCTAAAATCAAGCAAGTAACTCTTGGAAAGGATGGATACACCATCAAACACACACCTCTTATTATAACATATTGTCAAATTTAATAAGAGGTTCCTTACTCCCAATAATGTCAAACATTGTATTCTTGTATATATATGTTGTATTTGTATTAAGGAAGAAAGACAGTACAGTCTTTCCGCGAATATCTTGGATTGGATTGTATATTGTATTTTTATGTATCTGATGACTAATGTAAACGAAGGGTAATAGTAGATGGTTCGTGAGGAAGAGATGCACGAAAAATACATAAACCGAATGACCATTTTCCTGTAAAACATTTGCAAAGTCATGGAAATAAAATTCAAATCAATCAATCAATCAAGAGTAATACTGGATATTTAAATGACACATTTCATGCAAACATTAATAGTTCATCTTGAGTACAGCGATTGTTCCACATTTCATGCAAACATTAATAGTTCATCTTGAGTACAGCGATTGTTCCATGCTCATGACGGTAAAGCATTCAATCATTGAATCAGAAGTAAACAGCAAGATGCAATCTAGTGATAGTTACAGTCGTGTGGATTTGTTTTTATAAATAAATAATTAATTAAAGTTTATATTATTGTATTCAGCATTGGATGCTATGTAACAATTACACTTTATCTCAGTACAAGCTGATTTAATGATTAAGATTAAGTAAAATTATATTTGAAGAAAGAATAGATGGAAATCATAGTCATACAGATACAAATAACATTGCACATGTTGATAAAACCACAAACAGGGCTGTGTCACTATGTAAATATACCAATTATCATTCTTAACTTACATTTACATCCAGTCTTTAAAGTAAGGTTCATAGTAATTCTAATTACCTAATAATAGGGGGATATCATTATATAGATCTTGAATGTGAATGGGCCTTAAGTTATACACCCTTTAATGTTAGCGTTTATATTGACATCTAATACCAACCCTGACATTGGCCTATTTAGGAGCGTAGGAAGTTATTGGGGCATGGAAGACTTTATGATCTATATGTAAGATCTGTGGATGACCCCATCAGAGCCAGCCATCTGTGGATGCCCCATTGAAAGATTAAAAGAAACTTCCATTCTTTAACTCTATACACTCTATAGTTACTTACATCTATGACATCTTATACCACCCCTGACCTATAAGAGCATACAAAGTTATTGGGGCGTGGGGGATTTTATGTTTTACAAGTAAGATCTGGGGATCACGCCATCTGACGTCAGAGCTTGTCATCAGTAAATGCCACGTTGTACTGCGCAGTTTCTAATCAGTCCTTTCCTCCTTCACGTCTGTACGTAACACAACGGTCGCTGTGTGCAAACCCACCAATCTACACCAGAACTAGAGCATCCTCCATCTCGGGTAATTATTCAGGCTTCCACAGGTGACATGTACTAATGTATATCTGCTTTATATTAACCCACAAATAGTGGTAACAGGCAGAGCCATCTAAACCCATGCACCAACTACCTTTGGCTATAGACCAACATGGAGGTTCTACCACCTTGTATTGTGGTATGTTTGTCTATCCCTATATCAACACAATGGAATGTTAATCTTTGTGAACTTAACAACCTAAGGGAACACAATATGTATGTGAGTGAGTAAATAAAGTCAGTTAGAGGCACAGGTATCTATAGGTCTCCAACCTAAGGGAACACAATATGTATGTGAGTGAGTAAATGAAGATGGTTAGAGGCACAGGTATCTATAGGTCTCCAACCTAAGGGAACACAATATGTATGTGAGTGAGTAAATGAAGATGGTTAGAGGCACAGGTATCTATAGGTCTCCAACATAAGGGAACACAATATGTATGTGAGTGAGTAAATGAAGATGGTTAGAGGCACAGGTATCTATAGGTCTCCAACCTAAGGGAACACAATATGTATGTGAGTGAGTAAATGAAGATGGTTAGAGGCACAGGTATCTACAGGTCTCCAACATAAGGGAACACAATATGTATGTGAGTGAGTAAATGAAGATGGTTAGAGGCACAGGTATCTATAGGTCTCCAACATAAGGGGATACAATATGTATGTGAGTGAGTAAATGAAGATGGTTAGAGGCACAGGTATCTATAGGTCTCCAACCTAAGGGAACACAATATGTATGTGAGTGAGTAAATGAAGATGGTTAGAGGCACAGGTATCTATAGGTCTCCAACCTAAGGGAACACAATATGTATGTGAGTGAGTAAATGAAGATGGTTAGAGGCACAGGTATCTATAGGTCTCCAACCTAAGGGGATACAATATGTATGTGAGTGAGTAAATGAAGATGGTTAGAGGCACAGGTATCTATAGGTCTCCAACCTAAGGGGATACAATATGTATGTGAGTGAGTAAATGAAGATGGTTAGAGGCACAGGTATCTATAGGTCTCCAACCTAAGGGAACACAATATGTATGTGAGTGAGTAAATAAAGTCAGTTAGAGGCACAGGTATCTATAGGTCTCCAACCTAAGGGAACACAATATGTATGTGAGTGAGTAGATAAAGTCAGTTAGAGGCACAGGTATCTATAGGTCTCCAACATAAGGGACATTAGTCTTTATGTACAAAATAGTATTAAAAATGAATCATTAAATGAAAATGCATTGCAAGGGCTAAGGGCTTCCTTAGACTCTTTTATTACATGTATATGTAATACAACGGTGCTTATTATATACATATGTGATTCATGGGTGCTTTCTGAAAAGTCAAATCACATACCATTGTGATTTGGGTTACCATGGAAGCATGGGACCCAACTAATGTAATCTTGTTGGTTCATGATGTTGCACTCTAAGTGTCAGGAGTGTGGCACTGCATGTTTCAACATTATTCAGACATTGTTCATATACTTAGTGAAGAACTTATAAGTTAGATATAAGAGATAAATCATCCAATCATTATGTATGTAAATCCACAAAGACACTCCATACAGGTTTTAGTCTTGATGGGGGTCTAATCACAATCCACCCCTTCAGGGCGTCATGTAATTTGTCCCTCTCTAAGTAACAACAGTCTGGGTTATTTAATTGGGACGTATCAGCACATAGGCCCTTTATCAAGGAATTATAACAATGATTCATACTGTGAGTGTTCCATCTATACATGTGTCTGGGTAAGAGGCTATTTATCAACTGTCAGTGTGTCGTGATGTTTGGGTCACGGTGGATGCACATGTGCAGGATGAACAATAGTAGACACCACAAGATTTATAGACTTGTGTACTTTATATGTAATGGGATATACCTTAGCTAAACATTGAGTACCGTATTACCCCATATAATCACACTCATGTGTGATTAATTCAAAAGTTGTAGAGTGACTACTGAGCTAAATATTCCATTACCGTATTATCACATATAGTGGCATATGAGATTCACTGTATATAGATGTGTAGTGAATATAATATAAATATTCCAGTACCGTATTATCACATATAGTGGCACATGTCAGATTCACTGTATATAGATGTGTAGTGAATATAATATAAATATTCCATTACCGTATTACCACATATAGTAGCACATGTCAGATTCACTGTATATAGATGTGTAGTGAATATAATATAAATATTCCAGTACCGTATTACCAAATATAGTGGCACATATGAGATTCACTGTATTCCAGGACCGTATTACCACATATAGTAGCACATGTCAGATTCACTGTATATAGATGTGTAGTGAATATAATATAAATATTCCAGTACCGTATTACCAAATATAGTGGCTCATATGAGATTCACTGTATATAGATGTGTAGTGAATATGATATAAATATGCCAGTACCGTATTATCACATATATGTAGTGCCGTTACTTTATCTTACTTTTTGTACTACTTGCGATTGTTTTAATATAGATTATATAACGTGCGCATGCTGCGCATTCAGTTATCGCGCCTTGCGCATGTTACTTTGTGTAGTATAATTACTAGAGTAGCCACAAGGTGGCAGTACGACATTGTCTACTTCCCTTTATTCTCATTTGCTTCTTTATACTTCCTATTATTTACTTACAACACCTTTTGTTATACGTGATACTATTGTACCTGTCTTGAATCTGCCTCATAGAATAAATTAGAGTAACTACAATATAGTTAACGCTTGTTGTCTTTATTTCTCCTCCCCTGCGCACACCTGAGGGTCATTACATATAGTGGTACATGTCAGATTCACTGTATATAGATGTGTAGTGAATATAATATAAATATTTCAGTACCGTATTACCACATATAGTGGTACATATAAGATTCACTGTATATAGATGTGTAGTGAATATAATATAAATATTCCAGTACCTTTATATTTATATTTAACAGCTGACCATGTCTACGCAAATATACCAAAACAGAGCATACAGCGAGGCATCAGCCTCCTACCTCCAGCCTACAGCACATGAATATGAGGAGATAGAAGACCAGCCCAGGTCCCCTCCAGAGGTTCCCCATCGCTATGAGCACCTCCAGATGAGGAGAGCTGAGTCAGGCCGCCGCCCAGCAGACAGTGCGCCCTGCCCAGCAGATAGTGCCCCCGCAGCAGCTGGCTGCAAGACTCCACCCTGGTGGGGTTGGCTCATCATTGTGATCGGGGTGCTCCTCCTTATTGGAGTCACTGTGGCAATAGTTGCCATATTTGTGTTCAATACCAAAGGTGAGATATTTATCCATTGTATACATTATTTGTTTCACTTTGTACATGAGCAAGGTGTCATGCAATAAATGTTTCAAAAGCCAAGGTATAAGGCAGGTACAATTTCATGTTTACAGTTCAACACACAGATTAATTTCCACATCTCAAGATTTTTGTTTCAAGTTTTGTTTCCTACCAACTACAATTATCATACTACAATTTCAGGCCCAAGTGAAGGAAGCACGTCAACAGGTCCTACAGGTCTAACGCCTATGACGTCACCTACATCACCTGGTGAGCAATGTTTTCATTTCTTACCAATCAGACCTTGTATATCTGTAGTGTTTGTATCTAACTGGTCTGTGATCCCTGCAGATGTAATATGTTTATACATATTCCCCACACAATGTGCATTAGTCTTGCATCTTTTCTTATAACTTCATAGTCTGATCAGATTCAAAGTATTCTGGAACACCAGGATCTGAAACAAATAAACACCTTTTTCATTTCAGTGAATTTCATTTTGTAGCAAAGATATGTTAGTATTATTGATGCTGTGGTCCTTGTTAATATACAAAATGTATATTTATCTGCAGCCCCCACACCTGCCACACCTGCCACGACTACAGCCCCCACGCCTTCCACACCATCACCTACCGCAGCTCCTCCCCTCATCCCCACCAGAGGTGAGTCTCATATATACAGTACTAACCCTACACTAGCAACACCTGCCTTATACCACAGCTTCCCCCCTCATCCCCACCAGAGGTGAGTCTCATATATACAGCAATACTTAGTCCGAGTGTAAGATTCAGGTAGTTACTATGAAACAAATAAACACCTTTTTCATTTCACTACATTTCATTTTGTAGAAAAAATATCTGATGAACTAGTGAATGTGTATAAGTAAGCAACAATGCAACATTGAAAATGACACTTGGTGATATGTTAGTATTATTGATGCTGTGGTCCTTGTTAATATACAACATGTATATTTATCTGCAGCCCCCCCACCTGCCACAGCTGCCACGACTACAGCCCCCACGCCTTCCACACGATCCACTACCACAGCTCCTCCCCTCATCCCCACCAGAGGTGAGTCTCATATATACAGTACTAACCCTACACTAGCCATACCTGCCTTATACCACAGCTCCTCCCCTCATCCCTACCAGAGGTGAGTCTCATATATACAGCAATACTTAGTCAGAGTGTAGGATGCAGGTTGTTACTATGCCTATATCATTACTCCAATGTAAGAGTGTGTATGTCCCTATACACCAATGTAAGAGTGTGTATGTCCCTATACACCAATGTAAGAGTGTGTATGTCCCTATACACCAATGTAAGAGTGTGTATGTATGCCCTATACACCAATGTAAGAGTGTGTATGTCCCTATACACCAATGTAAGAGTGTGTATGTATGCCCTATACTTCGATGAAAGAGTGTGTATGTCCCTATACTCCAATGTAAGAGTGGGTATGTCCCTATACACCAATGTAAGAGTGTGTATGTCCCTATACACCAATGTAAGAGTGTGTATGTCTGCCCTATACACCAATGTAAGAGTGTGTATGTCCCTATACTCCAATGTAAGAGTGTGTATGTCTGCCCTATACTCCAATGTAAGAGTGTGTATGTCCCTATACTCCAATGTAAGAGTGGGTATGTCCCTATACTCCAATGTAAGAGTGTGTATGTCCCTATACTCCAATGTAAGAGTGTGTACGTCCCTATAATCCAATGTAAGAGTGGGTATGTCCCTATACTCCAATGTAAGAGTGTGTATGTCCCTATACTCCAATGTAAGAGTGTGTATATCCCTGTACACCAATGTAAGAGTGTGTATGTCCCTATACTCCAATGTAAGAGTGTGTATGTCTGCCCTATACTCCAATGTAAGAGTGTGTATGTCCCTATACTCCAATGTAAGAGTGTGTATGTCTGCCCTATACACCAAGGTAAGAATGTGTCCCTATACACCAATGTCAGAGTGTGTATGTCCCTATACTCCAATGTAAGGGTGTTTATGTCCCTATACACCAATGTAAGAGTGTTTATGTCCCTATACTCCAATGTAAGAGTGTGTATGTCCCTACACTCCAATGTAAGGGTGTTTATGTCCCTATACTCCAATGTAAGAGTGTGTATGCCCCTATGCTCCAATGTAAGAGTGTGTATGTCCCTATACACCAATGTAAGAGTGTGTATGCCATTATACTCCAATGTAAGAGTGTGTGTGTCCCTATACTCCAGTGTAAGAGTGTGTATGTCCCTATACTCCAATGTAAGAGTGTGTATGTGCCTATACACCAATGTAAGAGTGTGTATGTCCCTATACTCCAATGTAAGAGGGTGTATGTCCCTATACTCCAGTGTAAGAGTGTGTATGTCCCTATACTCCAATGTAAGAGTGTGTATGTCCCTATACACCAATGTAAGAGTATATATGTCCCTATACACCAATGTAAGAGTGTGTATGTCCCTATACTCCAGTGTAAGAGTGTGTATGTCCCTATACTCCAATGTAAGAGTGTGTATGTCCCTATACACCAATGTAAGAGTGTGTATGTCCCTATACTCCAATGTAAGAGTGTGTATGTCCCTACACTCCAATGTAAGGGTGTTTATGTCCCTATACTCCAATGTAAGAGTGTGTATGCCCCTATACTCCAATGTGAGAGTGTGTATGTCCCTATACACCAATGTAAGAGTGTGTATGCCATTATACTCCAATGTAAGAGTGTGTGTGTCCCTATACTCCAGTGTAAGAGTGTGTATGTCCCTATACTCCAATGTAAGAGTGTGTATGTGCCTATACACCAATGTAAGAGTGTGTATGTCCCTATACTCCAATGTAAGAGGGTGTATGTCCCTATACTCCAGTGTAAGAGTGTGTATGTCCCTATACTCCAATGTAAGAGTGTGTATGTCCCTATACACCAATGTAAGAGTATATATGTCCCTATACACCAATGTAAGAGTGTGTATGTCCCTATACTCCAGTGTAAGAGTGTGTATGTCCCTATACTCCAATGTAAGAGTGTGTATGTCCCTATACACCAATGTAAGAGTGTGTATGTCCCTATACTCCAATGTAAGAGTGTGTATGTCCCTATACTCCAATGTAAGAGTGTGTATGTATGTCCCTATACTCCAATGTAAGAGTGTGTATGTATGTCCCTATACTCCAATGTAAGAGTGTGTATGTCCCTATACACCAATGTAAGAGTGTGTATGTCTGCCCTATACACCAATGTAAGAGTGTGTATGTCTGCCCTATACACCAATGTAAGAGTGTGTATGTCTCTATACTCCAATGTAAGAGTGTGTATGTCCCTATACTCCAATGTAAGAGTGTGTATGTCCCTATACACCAATGTAAGAGTATGTATGTCCCTATACTCCAATGTAAGAGTGTGTATATCCCTATACACCAATGTAAGAGTATATATGTCCCTATACACCAATGTAAGAGTGTGTATGTCCCTATACTCCAATGTAAGAGTGTGTATGTGTGCCCTATACTCCAATGTAAGAGTGTGTATGTCCCTATACTCCAATGTAAGAGTGTATGTCTGCCCTATACACCAATGTAAGAATGTGTCCCTATACACCTATGTCAGAGTGTGTATGTCCCTATACTCCAATGTAAGGGTGTTTATGTCCCTATACACCAATGTAAGAGTGTGTATGTCCCTATACTCCAATGTAAGAGTGTGTATGCCCTTATACTCCAATGTAAGAGTGTGTATGTCCCTATACTCCAATGTAAGGGTGTTTATGTCCCTATACTCCAATGTAAGAGTGTGTATGCCCCTATACTCCAATGTAAGAGTATGTATGTCCCTATACACCAATGTAAGAGTGTGCATGCCATTATACTCCAATGTAAGAGTGTGTATGTCCCTATACTCCAGTGTAAGAGTGTGTATGTCCCTATACTCCAATGTAAGAGTGTGTATGTGCCTATACACCAATGTAAGAGTGTGTATGTCCCTATACTCCAATGTAAGAGTGTGTATGTCCCTATACTCCAGTGTAAGAGTGTGTATGTCCCTATACTCCAATGTAAGAGTGTGTATGTCCCTATACACCAATGTAACAGTATATATGTCCCTATACACCAATGTAATAGTGTGTATGTCCCTATACTCCAGTGTAAGAGTGTGTATGTCCCTATACTCCAATGTAAGAGTGTGTATGTCCCTATACACCAATGTAAGAGTGTGTATGTCCCTATACTCCAATGTAAGAGTGTGTATGTCCCTATACTCCAATGTAAGAGTGTGCATTCGTGCTCTTCCTTATAAGTAAAATTGAATTAAAATTGATCAAACAGAGGCGACATTTGGGCGACAACATTTATTAATTTTTGTTGATAAAATATTTTTGAAGTTGTATATAAAGTATGAATAGATAAGAAGTATTTATGTTTATTTTAAAGTTAAGTTGAAAGTTGAAAATAAATATCGAGATATGGGGGGATAATTATATAATGATAGGGGAATTATTAATTATACAATATGAGTTAAAAGATAGTAATTAAAAATGTTGATAAAGATTTTTATGCGCCGAGGTAGTGCGAGGTATAGGTAGGTTATTGGGAGGGGCGGGTGGGAAAAAATTTCCGAACAATAGAGAGTAGGTTATAGTGGTTGAGTAGTAGGAGAAGAAGGAAGTGTGAGGGTTTGTGGGTAGAGCAGCTACCTGGCACATGTGGAAGGTGGAGCCACCAATGCCTAGGAATTATCTATGAAATTCCTGCAACATTCGTGCTCTTCCTTATAAGTAAAATTGAATTAAAATTGATCAAACAGAGGCGACATTTGGGCGACAACATTTATTAATTTTTGTTGATAAAATATTTTTGAAGTTGTATATAAAGTATGAATAGATAAGAAGTATTTATGTTTATTTTAAAGTTAAGTTGAAAGTTGAAAATAAATATCGCCAAGCCCCAAAGTGCCTCTTGTTTGTGATTGAAAGCTGTGAAGCAGCATGGTGGATAAGTTTATAATGATAGTAATGTTTTATAGAAGGGCGAGGCCCGTTGATAAAATGTTATATTTTAGGGTGAGACCCTATTATATGAATCCATAGCGGATGAGATATATTAAAAGTGGTTAGGGCGAGCCCAGGTTAAATGAGTATAGGCAAGGTGTATGACCGAGTCCATTTGTTTTGCAAGGCCGATACCGAGTCTCTGTGTTGGGGATTGCAGTATATGATAGCGTTATTTTAGCAAGGACAATACCAAGTCTCTGATTGAATTTTAGATCTTGCGTGGAGATCTGTAATGCTGTGGCGTTGGGTCGAGGACCTCGATTAGCCTGCAGATATGTTCTTGAGAAGTGCTGACGTGACCTTAGATGCAGCTTTTGTGGTGATATACGTTTTGTATGCCTGGCTGGACCAGGATCCAAATCTCTGTATGTCCATCTCAGACATGTTTAGCTGGAATGCGTGCGTGGCCGCTGTGCGGCGAATGGAGTGAAGAGAGAAAGTTGTCTCGTCTAGGCCCATGTTAGTAATAGACCATTTAAAATGTCGGGCTATGTCCACAGTTGTTATCGGCTTATAAGTCTGTGGATATACAAGTAAGGGCTGGCCTTGGTATCTTGTTGGTGCTTCTCTCATGGCAGCTTTGTAAGCGCGTAGTGGGCAGACCTGTGGGTCTGCTGCTGATGGGATTGTTAGAGTTCTTCTCTGGTCGAATTTCTGTAAATTCTTTGCCCATTTCTGGGTCACTGAGAGCTGTTGATCGACTATATATGTGTCGTGTCGGGTTATGTGTCTAGTCAAATCAAACTGCTTCTCTGTATGCGGGGCCACCTCCGACTGCCTGAAGCCCAGGCAGTACATTATCAAGATCGCGAGCCTATACTGCTCTGGAGCAGGGAAGTGGCATGCGTCCTCTAGTATGCGTTTGAGTTGTTGTGTTTGTAGTGGTTGCTTTTGCGAGATTTGATGCGATTTATCGCGCATTGTTGCGTCGACTGCTAAGCGAACTCGGTGTGAAGTCAGTGCTGGGACCTGTATGTCCAGGCGTCGATAGTACTCCCTAACTGCTGCCAGGTAGTTGGTGACGGACTTCGGGGATTTAAGATAAGATCTTAAGTATTCAATGTATGCGCAGACTTGGGGTGTTGTTAGATTATAGGGGTCCAGTTTATATCTATGGATGAATGCAAAGTATGATTTCAGGGCTGTTTTATGATTCTGATTGGTTCCTGCTGCTCTAGCCTGGATCTGTGCCGTTTCCGCTGCCTGGAGGAGTCTCTGGAACTCAGGGTCTGGAAGTTGAAGAGGTATATTTATTAAATGACACACAGTGGAGCTTTAATTATTGGGATGTAGGTATTTTGTCTTTGCACTAGACTTTTGAGTTCTCGTTCGTCAACTACTGTGAATACCATTCTAATATATTCGCGCGCTTGTATGAGCCAGAGGGTTCTGGCGCCATTCATGTATTTTTCGTTGTTTGATCCATTTGCCAGTACTTTTGCGGTTTCGTTGTCCGTTGTTTGTATTTGTATGGTTTTTGCCTTGTCTGTTGGCTGGAGGAGTGTGTTGACTAAATCTGGTGCCGCGTCGACCAGTGCTTGTGTTTGCTGTGCATCTGGATGTGGTGTGTCGTACTTCGCCTGGCGTTTGCCATCAGTTGCTGTTGGTACGCCTTTTATGAGCATGATTGATATCTTTGTTGTCACCTGACGGCTTGGTATCATGCTTATTCCGTTCCATGCCTCTGTACAGACGACCACCCATGTGAGATCCTTTTTCATTGATTCGGTTACAGGCATATGTTGGTTTTTATTGCCTCTAAGGCCCTCAAGGAGGCGCCTTACGAATATTCTCGCTGGTGCGACGCACTTTGATAGATGTAGGATTTTACCTATTATTGACTGTAGCTGTTTTCTGGTCGACGTGGTCTTTTTTCTGAACTGTTTCGCTTCTTTTCTCACTTCCTTTAGCTTGTCCATGGGGATTGTGAGGGTCATAAGTGCGGTGTTGATCACAATACCTAACCATTTCACTTCAGTGCATGGTGGTTGGGTTTTCTCTTTTGCTGTTGGTAAACCAAGTCGTTTGAGCAGTTCAAGTGCGTCCGCGTAACTTTGCTGTGCTTGTGTTCTCGTGTCTCCCCAGCCCAACATGTCGTCCAAATACATGAGACCCTCATGGCCTCTCGTATGCATAATAGCCATGATCGCCTTGGCTATATTCTGCATGTGAATGCTGCTTTGGCGTGCCCCGAACGGCAGGCTTATGTCCAGATAGTATTCTCCTGTCCATCTGAACATCAGTAGTGGCCAGTCGCCGGGGCACGCCCTGAAGTTCTTATAAGCGCGCTCAATATCCAAAGTATACAGGTATTGGGTGTTTTGTTGTGCTGTAAGGTGTTCTACGAGCATATCGACAGTTGGCAACCTGTGTTCCCTTGTTCTCCCCATGACGAAATTTTGCTTTATATATGCATTGACAGATAACTCGAGTGGAAAGGACAGGTCCAGTATTATTCTGCGTTTGTCAGGGGTGGCTTTCGGTCTAGTCATTATCGGGTTGACATGGGCCCACTCCACGAAGGGGATGTCGGAGTAGGGTCCATATACTGCCTCCCTATTTATCTCAGTATCGATATATTTCTGTACTTGTTCCGGGTATTGTATGGCTGAGCTGTGGTTGTCGATGTCGGCCGTGTCGGTGACAGGGCCCATGTACCCGAGGGGAAAACCGTACTTCACTGCTTGCAATAGTTCGTACTCCTGTATTGTATTCGTCAGATGGTACTCCCATGCAGGTAAGCGTAAGTTGGAGGGTATATCTCTCTTAGCTAACAACATGTTTGGCAGGCCAGACTTACGTGTCTCCTCGTATGCTAGTAACAACGATGAGTCGAAGATGTTTATGTTGGCAGAGGGCCAGTTCTGCCTTCGGTGTGTTGCTAGGTCGTACTGGTTCGGGACCCACTTGTCCTCTATTCTTCCGGGTTTTGATGCACATATGGCGAGTATTATACTAAACTCGGCCTGTCCCATGTTATCATAGTCCATTACCCAGCTTTGTGGGTGTAATTCCTGCTGTTCATGGCCATAATCGTACTCATTACACAATTCAGATGTCACATTTTCACTCACTGTACGCTGCGAGATGGGCGCCGCCATCTTGGTGTCTGTGTTGACAGGCGTGATTGGCTGTTGACAGTTCTTATTTACTACAAGAGCTCCTATTGGCCCGTGGGCTTTTGGAGGTGTATGCTGGCATCCGCTTCCGGTTGCTCCACCACAACAATAACATAAACACGTGGTGTTGTCAGCGTGAAGGATCTGAGAACATATATACACATCATCCAGTCTTTCTTGGATGTAATCTTGGGAACACAAATCTGTACTCACATCTTGTATCAATTGTTGGTGTTCCCGCGAGTTGTGTCCCGCGGGTACCACTAGTTTTTTGGCGCTGTCTGGTAATAGTTGTGCTGTTGGTGCTGGGGGCGTGGCACGTATGCGCCTGCATGTTGCTGTTGTGCGAGCGGGGGTGGTGGGTATGCGAAGTGGTGTGATTGTGGGCTCGGTTCCCTGCTCTGTGGCTGTCGTGCCCGCTGTCTTTTCATACACTCGAGGGCGTTATGTCCATGTCTGTTAGCAGGATTAATGGCGCTACAATATGAACAAATATGATTACATATGGCCGATTCCAGCACATGGCCATCCTTCAGTTTACATGCTCCCTTATTATTAAATGCAGGGCATGGTATACTAGATGTCTCCGTGGTTGCTATGGCTGTCTGGGCTAGGGAAATTCTCATTCTCTCGTATTGCACTATATCTGCCTCCAGGCCACTGATTTCTCCTCGTTCTATTCGGTCGAACATGAGATTCGTCCATTTCAAGACGTTTTTCCAGGGTCTCTCTTTTGAATCCTGGGCTATTTGCTGGAGGTGTCGAAGGAGGGGTTGGCGTAGCTCCAGTTCGACCATGTGCTCATCTAGCATCATAGTCGTGTAAGCTTGGACAAATTCGTGGTAAGTTATAGTTTCCTTGGCCTCCATTTTGTCTTTCACTGTAATTACCCCTTCTCGTTCCAAATACATGAATGGCTTGGCAATGCGTTTTCGAATTCGTGGGTCAAATGTTTCATTACCTTTGTTGTCTGTCTGGAGAAACATCGGGCTGCTGAACTCCAGCTGTTGCTCGTAATATGCCTTTGCGATCTTGTCTTTCATTATCTGGGACGGGTGTGGGTAGGTATTGTCCGGCTGGGGGTGTCCATGGGTGGCCGCCGGGTAGTGGGGTAGCGGGTTTTCAATGGCGGGTGGCTTGTCTTCGCTGATTTCTTCCGTCTTTTTCTGTTCACCGATCTTCGACATTGCATTTGCAACTGCGGTTGCAATTGATGCTGTGAGGGTGTCTGTAAGACCTGATACTACCTCCTCCAACTTCTCGATTCGCTTTTCTGTTTCGCTCATTTTGCATGTGTAGGTCTGCAAATGGCCGGCGGTTTGTTTCTCCGGCTTCGGCTTGTGCTTTGGATTCTTAGCCTTCGAAATATGAACTTCTGTCTCCTTGTCTCTCCTCTCTTTCACGACCGATTTTTTCTGTGTGGGGATTTCTTCCTTGTTTGAGTTTTTTGTCGTGCGTTGGGCACTTTTCATGCCTTTGTGCGTTGAAAAAATTTCCGAACAATAGAGAGTAGGTAATAGTGGTTGAGTAGTAGGAGAAGAAGGAAGTGTGAGGGTTTGTGGGTAGAGCAGCTACCTGGCACATGTGGAAGGTGGAGCCACCAATGCCTAGGAATTATCTATGAAATTCCTGCAATATGTATGTCCCTATACTCCAATGTAAGAGTGTGTATGTCCCTATACACCAATGTAAGAGTGTGTATGTCTGCCCTATACACCAATGTAAGAGTGTGTATGTCTGCCCTATACACCAATGTAAGAGTGTGTATGTCTGCCTTATACACCAATGTAAGAGTGTGTATGTCTGCCCTATACACCAATGTAAGAGTGTGTATGTCTGCCCTATACACCAATGTAAGAGTGTGTATGTCTGCCTTATACACCAATGTAAGAGTGTGTATGTCTGCCTTATACACCAATGTAAGAGTGTGTATGTCTGCCCTATACACCAATGTAAGAGTGTGTATGTCCCTATACACCAATGTAAGAGTGTGTATGTCCCTATACTCCAATGTAAGAGTGTGTATGTCCCTATACTCCAATGTAAGAGTGTGTATGTATGTCCCTATACTCCAATGTAAGAGTGTGTATGTCCCTATACACCAATGTAAGAGTATGTATGTCCCTATACTCCAATGTAAGAGTGTGTATGTCCCTATACACCAATGTAAGACTGTGGATCCATTAGACCATTACATATGTCCCTGTACTCCAATGTAGGGGGGGAAGGTCCATAAATAATGCACTTGACAGATTATTGGGAAAGGTTTATACACACCTGAATAATAAGAAAGCCACTGATTTGATCTTTTTAGACTTTAAGAAAGCGTTTGATACGGTTAACCACCGTATCTTACTATCAAAATTAAAAAAATATGGAGTAAGTGGGAAGTCACATAGCTGGTTTACTAATTACCTTAATGAAAGGACACAAAGAGTTTTGGTGGGGAACGATCTTTCCTCCCTAAAGCCTGTAACTTGCGGCGTACCTCAAGGTACCAGTTTAGGGCCGCTGATGTTTATTATATATATTAATGATTTATTTAAAGTGGTTGAAAAGTGTGATATACAACTTTTCGCCGACGACACGGTTTTATATAAAGAAAGAGTATTAGGGGAGGGTAGAAAT
The DNA here is from genome assembly GCA_942159475.1 of Sthenelais limicola. Taxonomy (NCBI): domain Eukaryota; kingdom Metazoa; phylum Annelida; class Polychaeta; order Phyllodocida; family Sigalionidae; genus Sthenelais; species Sthenelais limicola. The sequence continues at coordinate 83,528,098 of OW804101.1, read as the reverse complement.
GAAGATCTACAAACAGATTTGAATAACATTGTTCATTGGTGTGCGGTGAATAAAATCTCTCTAAATATAAAAAAATGTAAAAACTTAATGGTAAGGTCAAGAAAGGACTCCAACAATATAGTAAACTATAGTATTGGTGATCAAGTGTTAGAAAATGTCTCAAGCTATAAGTTCCTTGGAATGGAAATCGATGAGAAAGTAGATTTTAAAGTGTTTTTAAGGAAGAAGGTGTTTACAGTTAGATCGAAAATACATGCTCTATCTAAGCTTTATAATATATGTGATAGAAATACACTCCTCTTATTGTATAAGACTATGATTCTACCCATTATCGATTATGGGGATTTATTTTATGGCTCGTCGACGCAATTACAGCTTAAAAAATTACAAACACTTCAAAATTCGGCATTTAAGATTATTTTAAAATTACCCAAATTAGCTGACACAAAAGGGATTCATAAAACACTGAATCTCCCTACTTTAACAACACGAAGGAATAGTCATCTCCTTGATCTAGCATTTGTGAGGTCGAGGGATGAGGAAATGGTTGATAATAGGAAAATTAATCTGAGGAGATGAGCAAAAGGAAAGAAGTTAATTGTGCCACAGCCAAGAAATGAATTATTTAGAAAACCATATGTCTATGTATTGACGACTCTTTGGAACGGCCTCTCGGATGACGTCCAAGAAACTAAAACTAGAGTTAAATTTAGGTCGTATCTTAGAACGACTTATTTGAGTGAATACGACGAGTACTTATCGTCTGATTAGGGAGAGAGTAATGAAGCAAAAGTCTGTTGTATATTTCCAAGTTATAACAGGAGCAAAAGAGGTGTTTATTGAAATAGACACAAAACTATAAAAGGCATGTAAGCCCTTGTTGTATGGTCGCTACATCGGCAATCTCTGATTTGTTTTACGCTGGAAATTATTTCCATGATTGAATTGTTTTAAAACTGTTCTTGGTATGTTGCTGGGATTGACAATTAATGAATTGGGGAGGTAAAGAGGGGCGGCTCATATTGTGAATCAGTATTACAAAACCGACTGGACATTGACACTGAACTTTTGAAAACTTTTAATTAAAAAAGTCGGAAAGATTCACACGAACAATTATAAGATTAACTATTTAATTACACGAGCCATTAAATTCCATTGTAATTGGGGTTAATAACGTATATTGTACTCAATTCTGGTAAATTACTAAGCATCGCGATATCTAGTTAAATCGACTAACTAATATTAAGTATAAGGATCCACCAGGAAGAACTCCCAGGAGAGGTAGGCATCCTCTTCTGAAATGATGTAATGTGATGATTCAGAATAAAAATATGATATATATATATATATACTCCAATGTAAGAGTGTGTATGTCCCTATACTCCAATGTAAGAGTGTGTATGTCCCTATACACCAATGTAAGAGTGGGTATGTCCCTATACACCAATGTAAGAGTGTGTATGTCCCTATACACCAATGTAAGAGTGTGTATGTCCCTAAACACCAATGTAAGAGTGTGTATGTCTGCCCTATACTCCAATGTAAGAGTGTGTATGTCCCTATACACCAATGTAAGAGTGTGTATGTCCCTATACACCAATGTAAGAGTGTGTATGTCCCTATACTCCGATGTAAGAGTGTGTATGTCTGCCCTATACACCAATGTAAGAGTGTGTATGTCCCTATACTCCAATCTAAGAGTGTGTATGTCCCTATACACCAATGTAAGAGTGTGTATGTCCCTATACACCAATGTAAGAGTGTGTATGTCCCTATACACCAATGTAAGAGTGTGTTTGTCCCTATACACCAATGTGAGAGTGTGTATGTCCCTATACTCCAATGTAAGAGTGTGTATGTCTGCCCTATACACCAATGTAAGAGTGTGTATGTCCCTATACTCCAATGTAAGAGTGTGTATGTCCCTATACACCAATGTAAGAGTGTGTATGTCCCTATACTCCAATGTAAGAGTGTGTATGTCCCTATACTCCAATGTAAGAGTGTGTATGTCTGCCCTATACACCAATGTAAGAGTGTGTATGTCCCTATACTCCAATGTAAGAGTGTGTATGTCCCTATACACCAATGTAAGAGTGTTTATGTCCCTATACTCCAATGTAAGAGTGTGTATGACCCGATACACCAATGTAAGAGTGTGTATGCCCCTATACACCAATGTAAGAGTGTGTATGTCCCTATACTCCAATGTAAGAGTGTGTATGTCCCTATACACCAATGTAAGAGTGTGTATGTCCCTATACTACAATGTAAGAGTTTGCACAATGTGAGTTGAAGCTGATGCTTATAATTTACTATTTATTATACTTCATTGTACATCTGGTTGCACATGGAGACAATAAAGGCCAACCATCAGTGCCTTGTATTGTAAGGAACAAAGTGTTTGATTCATCAGTTCAACATATTCTGTGTATTTTACTACATGTGTTATATTGCAGGTGACTACATCACCCAGTGTGAGATACCTGCAGGACGGCTTTTATATGACCTGTGCTGGTTGGATGGCACCACCCTGGTGGCTGTACAGGGCTGGGGTAGACAGGTGGTGAGGTACAGTGTAGGGCAGCATGGCTGTACATACACAGTGATGGACATGGGTTATAGCGCTTACCGTGTGGCATGTGATAGAAGCACCAGGATGGTGTATGTAACAGATGTAACTAATGATAGGGTGGTGATGTACAACCTTGCTAACACTGGTGCTGGTGGTGAGGTATGGCAGCCACAGGGGGTGCTGGAGCCACGCCATATAAGTGTGAATGATATGTACATAGTTGTGTGTGAGCAGGGTGATATAACCCATGTGTCTGTGTTTAACAATCAGCGGGTGCTGATACACAAGGTGCAGGTGGCTACTACTGATGTTTATGTACAGTACAGCTACCTGACAGCTGGAGGGCTATGGGTGGCAAGTACATCAGCTAATCAGGTAGTTACATACAACACCAACACTAACATGTCTAATATAGTGGGAGGGAAGGGAGCTGGAGATGGACAGTTAAATGTACCATATGGAGTGAGTGGTGGCCCTAATGATGGGTCACTGCTTGTATGTGACTGGTCTAATGACAGGATAAGTGTGTGGAGTGTGGAGGGTGCCTTTATGTCACACCTCACCCTGGCAGGCAAACAGGTGAGGGAACCATATACTATATCAGTGGTGGACAGGGCGGGAGACTCCAGCCTCATGGCAGTCAGTCCATTTTATACTATTCCATATGAGCTACTTATATACAGCCTGAGTTAATAACAAGGTGTACCATGGCTGTAGGTACAGGGTGGTACACCTGAGCTACTTATATACAGCCTGAGTTAATAACAAGGTGTACCAGGGCTGTAGGTACAGGGTGGTACACCTGAGCTATATACAGCCTGAGTTAATAACAAGGTGTACCATGGCTGTAGGTACAGGGTGGTACACCTGAGCTACTTATATACAGCCTGAGTTAATAACAAGGTGTACCATGGCTGTAGGTACAGGGTGGTACACCTGAGCTATATACAGCCTGAGTTAATAACAAGGTGTACCATGGCTGTAGGTACAGGGTGGTACACCTGAGCTATATACAGCCTGAGTTAATAACAAGGTGTACCATGGCTGTAGGTACAGGGTGGTACACCTGAGCTATATACAGCCTGAGTTAATAACAAGGTGTACCATGGCTGTAGGTACAGGGTGGTACACCTGAGCTATATACAGCCTGAGTTAATAACAAGGTGTACCATGACTGTAGGTACAGGGTGGTACACCTGAGCTACTTATATACAGCCTGAGTTAATAACAAGGTGTACCATGGCTGTAGGTACAGGGTGGTACACCTGGGCTATATACAGCCTGAGTTAATAACAAGGTGTACCATGGCTGTAGGTACAGGGTGGTACACCTGAGCTATATACAGCCTGAGTTAATAACAAGGTGTACCATGGCTGTAGGTACAGGGTGGTACACCTGAGCTACTTATATACAGCCTGAGTTAATAACAAGGTGTACCATGGCTGTAGGTACAGGGTGGTACACCTGAGCTATATACAGCCTGAGTTAATAACAAGGTGTACCATGGCTGTACGTACAGGGTGGTACACCTGAGCTATATACAGCCTGAGTTAATAACAAGGTGTACCATGGCTGTAGGTACAGGGTGGTACACCTGAGCTATATACAGCCTGAGTTAATAACAAGATGTACCATGGCTGTAGGTACAGGGTGGTACACCTGAGCTATATACAGCCTGAGTTAATAACAAGATGTACCATGGCTGTAGGTACAGGGTGGTACACCTGAGCTACTGATATACAGCCTGAGTTAATAACAAGGTGTATCATGGCTGTGGGTACAGGGTGGTACACCTGAGCTATATACAGCCTGAGTTAATAACAAGGTGTACCATGGCTGTAGGTACAGGGTGGTACCCCTGAGCTATATACAGCCTGAGTTAATAACAAGGTGTACCATGGCTGTAGGTACAGGGTGGTACACCTGGGCTATATACAGCCTGAGTTAATAACAAGGTGTACCATGGCTGTAGGTACAGGGTGGTACACCTGAGCTATATACAGCCTGAGTTAATAACAAGGTGTACCATGGCTGTAGGTACAGGGTGGTACACCTGAGCTATATACAGCCTGGGTTAATAACAAGGTGTACCATGGCTGTAGGTACAGGGTGGTACACCTGGGCTATATACAGCCTGAGTTAATAACAAGGTGTACCATGGCTGTAGGTACAGGGTGGTACACCTGAGCTACTTATATACAGCCTGAGTTAATAACAAGGTGTACCATGGCTGTAGGTACAGGGTGGTACACCTGAGCTATATACAGCCTGAGTTAATAACAAGGTGTACCATGGCTGTAGGTACAGGGTGGTACACCTGAGCTACTGATATACAGCCTGAGTTAATAACAAGGTGTACCATGGCTGTAGGTACAGGGTGGTACACCTGAGCTATATACAGCCTGAGTTAATAACAAGGTGTACCATGGCTGTAGGTACAGTGTAAGAGCACCTAACATCAGTTATTAATATAGCACAGGTTAAGGGCCATAATTGATGTGAACTAACATTGTTACTAAAACAAGCAGGTGTTAAATTTATTGCTATCTGACCCATGGTTGGGCCACCATAACAAACCTGCACTAGGTTACTCATGAAACGCCCTACTGGCGTTGACACAATGTTGTGCATTAATGCTTCACAGAAATCACAGAGACAATGTATGATTGGTTGTATGAGGATGTAAATGTGGACAAAGCATTATTTCCAGGAGAGAAAGTGAACACTGAAATTATTGTATAAAGAGGAGTATACTGGTTGTCATGGTAACATAAATGGTTCCAGATGGTGCATGTATTTTCGTATTTGTATTAAAACAGTTTCATTATGATTCTTTGAAGACAATTCTCCAGCAATATGGAAGGTTTGCCAGCCTTCACTGGTTACATACAGTGATGAAGCAGTGAACAATACCACTTCCCTCAATGACTGGAAGTGGCTCACTGCTCAGTGGTCAGTTATCTTACAGTTGTAACAATATTTAATATCAGCATGCAGTACATCATTTGAATTTCTTGTTACACTCTTTCATGATCACCATGTGTTGTTTGTAGAGCTTATTGTACAATATCTGGATGTGTGAATTATGTGTTTAATGTGTCTAATGTGTACTGCCTGCCTGGTGTTGCTTGGTAACCAAATTACCTGAATATCATAAGATGTGGTATTCCTTGTACATGAGTGAAGGCAACTGTACCTTTTATAAACATTGTTAAAAAAACTGAGGGGAGGTGGTTAGATTAATGTCTCACTTGATTGTAAGTCCAGGCGGTGAGATTAATGTCTCACTTGATTGTAAGTCCAGGTGATGAGATTAATGTCTCACTTGATTGTAAGTCCAGGTGATGAGATTAATGTCTCACTTGATTGTAAGTCCAGGTGATGAGATTAATGTCTCACTTGATTGTAAGTCCAGGTGATGAGATTAATGTCTCACTTGATTGTAAGTCCAGGTGATGAGATTAATGTCTCACTTGATTGGATTGTAAGTCCAGGTGATGAGATTAATGTCTCACTTGATTTGATTGTAAGTCCAGGTGATGAGATTAATGTCTCACTTGATTGTAAGTCCAGGTGATGAGATTAATGTCTCACTTGATTGTAAGTCCAGGTGATGAGATTAATGTCTCACTTGATTGTAAGTCCAGGTGATGAGATTAATGTCTCACTTGATTGGATTGTAAGTCCAGGTGATGAGATTAATGTCTCACTTGATTTGATTGTAAGTCCAGGTGATGAGATTAATGTCTCACTTGATTTGAGTGTACGTCCAGGTGGTGAGATTAATGTCTCACTTGATTTGAGTGTAAGTCCAGGTGGTGAGATTAATGTCTCACTTGATTTGATTGTAAGTCCAGGTGATGAGATTAATGTCTCACTTGATTTGATTGTAAGTCCAGGTGGTGAGATTGCTGGTTGCCCAAGACCATTAACCATCTATTTTGCTAGAAATAGTCATCAACCAGGCGGAGGCAGGGAGCATATGGTATTTTGTCACTGACAGGTCCCTGTGTCCTCCGTTTTGTAGTTCAGGACTGGTAATGATCTTGATATTTGTGATCGAGGGCGACTCAATGCATTTCAGTAGGAAATTTAACATTTTCCTGAAGGATATACAACACAAGGGATATACTAGATGTAAAATAACTTAGAGAAAGATATTTTTAAGTCTAGGAACATATTGGGGGTACATAGTGTTCTGTTTTTTTCAGAAAATGTGTACAATCAGCAGCTCTACAGATTTTGTATATTCTGCTAAATTAAACTCAAAACTTATGAATAATGGGTATATTAAAGTATTTCTGGCCTTGCATTGATAAAACCTGTCTCTTTTATTGTGTTAAACTGTATTTTGAATGTTACTTTTATCTTAAAGTAGGGACATTTAAAAGGATTGGTGAAGGTAATTGTACATTATCTTAAAAAAACTGTCCCATTAACTTAGTTCGATTTGAATAGCTTTTATTTCATGGTAGAGATTTCTGAACCTTAATGTATTAGATATCAATTGAGATGGAAATATAGTCCTAAACATTCCTGTGTGACCGAATATCCAGTCCATGTAAGTCCCCATGGTATATATGGTATACATTGTATACTGCAGAGTGTGAAATTAATAGTTAAATTAAAAGTTACCCGCCCTCTTGGTGGGTGAAGAAGAGAGACAGAGTAGACATTATCATCCATTCTGATGTGTTTAAGTAATTCAGTATACAAGTATACAGTAACTATTAGAGTGTATGATAATTTTCCTTAAAATAGTAAGGCGAAATATATTAAGATGAAAATGTAATCTGAATAGTATAACAATTTGATAGCTAGACAATCCATGAAAACAACCTCTTAATTGCTTTGCATTTTGTTAGCTTTTACAAATGTTTGGCCTTCATCTTGTTTTATAATATTGTTTTATATTTTACAATATTTTGTATAATTACTATTGTATGCATCAGCAGTTATCAATCGCGGGAAATAAAGGTCAGATAGAGAGAGGAAGGGAGAGGGGGCAGATTGAGTAGAATGGCACCCAGTGGATTCCTATCTCCCTATTGTTACATTAATGGAACTCATTCATCTGTTAGACATTAAGACAAAAGCTCTTGTTTTTGGTAAAAAGAAAGGATGATATTTTGTAATTAAATTGTGTGATTGAAATCACCTAAACTTCATTTATTGAGGTTAATTGGCGGGTGGGTAAATTTATGTGTGGGCGGGTAAATCTCTGATTGTTTTTTCCATATGTTAAAAACCACCACATGTAGCCTACAGGTTATTTTGAAAATAATGATAGTAAATTTCATTGACCAGAGAAAAATCCCAGAAGAGAAACAATAATATTGGTCAGATTCATGATGCATGACATGTGACATGTTGATTTATCAGTTTAAGACAATAGACTCAGAGGTAAAAAAATGTACTGAATTCAAAACATCCAACACCAACATCAGAAAAAAGAGAGGCAATGTGCAATGTATGCAATATAATTATTATATTAGTGCAAGTATGCAGTATAACTATTATATTAGTGCAATGTATGCAGTATAACTATTATATTACAGCAATGTATGCAGTATAACTATCATATTAGTGCAATGTATGCTGTACAATTATTATATTACAGCAAGGTATGCTCTATAATTATTATATTACAGCAATGTATGCAGTATAGGCTTTTCAATGGGTCCCAGCTATAAACAGGTCACAACAGCATATAAATCTGAAATATAATCATGGATTTTTTTTTTATAAACCTGCTGGGTGAAAAATGGCCAAATGTAGTTTTAATTTTGTCAATTACAGCTCTCATTATTTGGACAGATTGATTTCAACTATCAATACATATTGGTATGATTATATTTTCTAAAAGAATGAATACTCTGACAGCTAGGAAATTACTTTCATCCAACAATTTGTTGCCTGAAATCAGTATGTTTTAAGAAAGTTTTGTAAATGAGATATTATATTACACCACACTTCATGCACATGTATATATATATATATATATATATAGTGCACATATATAGTGCACATATATTTGACTAGTTGTCTAACAATGGGGACAAAAAACCTTCCAATCACAAACATCCAATCACAAACAACCAATCTCTGATGTAAGTGGATTTGTAATGCCATCTACAAAGGAACATTTTCATACTACTATGCTGAGCTTGGTTGAACTTGGGAAGCACCGACGATTGTCGCCACCTCTTGGGACACATTTCTTGATGCTAGATGGAGCTGCAGATCTTCGCCTTACATGTTTTCACATTACATAGTAATTATTGACTTCCATATGTTCTACTTATACACTTTTACACTTATATCACTTTTATACTGTAACCATTTTACTCTACATGCCTTCTTATGGTAGTAACGAATCAGACTAGTAACAAAAAAACTTGTCTGCGTTTTTATTCTCCTCCTTGAAAAAATCCAAGGGTCATTACAGATTAAAATTTGGTGGAAAATTTTCATCATTATTTTGTTAACAAGAGGCAATACATGTGTGTTCTGTCAGAAAAGGCTTTTTCCCAACAATGATGTAACCATTAATGGTAACCTTCTCTCAACCCAATAAACACATATTAATCAATTCTAGTCACTTTCTAAGAGTTATGCTACTTTTCATTGTGGTGCCGTCTTTCCCCTAATATATCTAGTGCCATGAAACAGCAAAGATCTAGCTGCAAAAGTTGCGCTCAGATTTTACCGATATTTTGCAGTTATTTTCTCTTGGGAGAAAACAGGCTAGTTTGTGGTGCAAATGAATGTGTATAATTTTGCAGTCCTTTTTGCTAGCTCAGATTGATGTAATTTTGTCTCTAATATACACTGTGTAGTGAACTTGGTTTGGTCTCTTAGCTAGGTGAATAAAACGGAACAAGGTTATTGCACAGATTTATTTATTGCACAGATTTATTCTCTCACAACTCACTTCTTGTAACCAACCCCTGTGGACCAGCCACATCACAGGTAAAAGGGTATATGTATCATAGCAAAACAGGTCTGATAAGAGAGTAAAATGCAATATCGATTATAGAAAGCCGGTCTTACACAGATAATACAAGGAGTTAATAAGAACAAAATAAAGAGATATTTCAGTAAAAGGTAAACTGTGGTAAAAGGTACAAAGAACAGATAAGAAGATGACACTGGTAAAATAGGAATAAAGGTAACCACACTTCCAGGGTTGGATCTTCGGACCAACCCGAGAGCCCTTCACTGCCCCCTGGCATAGTCCAATGTTTTTCTTTCTCCTCACAAATTATTTACCGTCATTTTTGTCTCAACTAAGTTGATGTAATTGTGTCTATTAGCTAAATAAAGATGGAACAAGGTATTTAACCTGCTGCAACAATATTTATTTAAGACAGTTCTTCTAGCACCAACTAATCCATATAATTACCAGGGTAAAAACGTAAAACAGGTCTTCATCATGATAATCAGCACCGATAAAGGGAAGTACATGACACAAGTACATGCTGTTATTAGAGCCAGAAGATTAGATAAGAACAAGGTTATAATGTAAGATACAAAACGATTGATGCCATATTAAGGAACAAAAAGGACAATATAAAACATAAAATAGGAAGGAAAGATTATATAAGGGTTGTAAGTTTGGATTCAACTGAGACCTTACTGCCCTCTATTGCAGTCTGAAGGAACTGCACTGGTGGACAGTTCAGACAATATTGTCTGAACTGTCCACCAGTAGATAGGTTAAAACTGTATGGGCCAAGCATAGATAGGTTAAAACTGTATGGGCCAATCATAGATAGGTTAAAACTGTATGGGCCAAGCATAGATAGGTTAAAACTGTATGGGCCAAGCTTAGATAGGTTAAAACTGTATGGGCCAAGCTTAGATAGGTTAAAACTGTATGGGCCAAGATTAGATTAGGTTAAAACTGTATGGGCCAAGCTTAGATAGGTTAAAACTGTATGGGCCAAGCTTAGATTAGGTTAAAACTGTATGGGCCAAGCTTAGATTAGGTTAAAACTGTATGGGCCAAGCATAGATAGGTTAAAACTGTATGGGCCAAGCTCAGATAGGTTAAAACTGTATGGGTCAAGCTTAGATTAGGTTAAAACTGTATGAGCCAAGCTTATATAGGTTAAAACTGTATGGGCCAAGCTTAGATTAGGTTAAAACTGTATGGGCCAAGCTTAGATAGGTTAAAACTGTATGGGCCAAGCTCAGATAGGTTAAAACTGTATGGGCCAAGCTTAGATTAGGTTAAAACTGTATGGGCCAAGCTTAGATTAGGTTAAAACTGTATGGGCCAAGCTTAGATTAGGTTAAAACTGTATGGGCCAAGCTTAGATTCCCAGAGAAACCTACCTCAAACGGTATGGGTCAAGCTTAGATAGGTTAAAACTGTATGGGCCAAGCTTAGATTAGGTTAAAACTGTATGGGCCAAGTTTAGATAGGTTAAAACTGTATGGGCCAAGCTTAGATAGGTTAAAACTGTATGGGCCAAGCTTATATAGGTTAAAACTGTATGGGCCAAGCTTAGATAGGTTAAAACTGTATGGGCCAAGCTTATATAGGTTAAAACTGTATGGGCCAAGCTTAGATAGGTTAAAACTGTATGGGCCAAGCTTATATAGGTTAAAACTGTATGGGCCAAGCTTAGATAAGTTAAAACTGTATGGGCCAAGCTTAGATAGGTTAAAACTGTATGGGCCAAGCTTAGATAGGTTAAAACTGTATGGGTCAAGCTTAGATAGGTTAAAACTGTATGGGCCAAGCTTAGATAAGTTAAAACTGTATGGGCCAAGCTTATATAGGTTAAAACTGTATGGGTCAAGCTTAGATAGGTTAAAACTGTATGGGCCAAGCTTAGATAGGTTAAAACTGTATGGGCAAAGCTTATATAGGTTAAAACTGTATGGGCCAAGCTTAGATAAGTTAAAACTGTATGGGCCAAGCTTAGATAGGTTAAAACTGTATGGGCCAAGCTTATATAGGTTAAAACTGTATGGGCCAAGCTTAGATAGGTTAAAACTGTATGGGCCAAGCTTAGATAAGTTAAAACTGTATGGGCCAAGCTTAGATAGGTTAAAACTGTATGGGCCAAGCTTAGATAGGTTAAAACTGTATGGGCCAATCTTAGATAGGTTAAAACTGTATGGGCCAAGCTTAGATAGGTTAAAACTGTATGGGCCAAGCTTAGATAAGTTAAAACTGTATGGGCCAAGCTTAGATAGGTTAAAACTGTATGGGCCAAGCTTAGATTAGGTTAAAACTGTATGGGCCAAGCTTAGATAGGTTAAAACTGTATGGGCCAAGCTTAGATAGGTTAAAACTGTATGGGCCAAGCTCAGATTGGTTAAAACTGTATGGGCCAAGCTTAGATAGGTTAAAACTGTATGGGCCAAGCATAGATAGGTTAAAACTGTATGGGCCAAGCTTAGATAAGTTAAAACTGTATTGGCCAAGCTTAGATTAGGTTAAAACTGTATGGGCCAAGCTTAGATTAGGTTACAACTGTATGGGCCAAGCTTAGATAGGTTAAAACTGTATGGGCCAAGCTTAGATAGGTTAAAACTGTATGGGCCAAGCTTAGATAAGTTAAAACTGTATGGGCCAAGCATAGATAGGTTAAAACTGTATGGGCCAAGCTTAGATAGGTTAAAACTGTATGGGCCAAGCTTAGATAGGTTAAAACTGTATGGGCCAAGCTTAGATAGGTTAAAACTGTATGGGCCAAGCTTAGATAGGTTAAAACTGTTTGGGCCAAGCTTAGATAGGTTAAAACTGTATGGGCCAAGCTTAGATATGTTAAACTGTATGGGCCAAGCTTATATAGGTTAAAACTGTATGGGCCAAGCTTAGATAGGTTAAAACTGTATGGGCCAAGCTTAGATAGGTTAAAACTGTATGGGCCAAGCTTAGATAGGTTAAAACTGTATGGGCCAAGCTTAGATTAGGTTAAAACTGTATGGGCCAAGCTTAGATATGTTAAACTGTATGGGCCAAGCTTATATAGGTTAAAACTGTATGGGCCAAGCTCAGATAGGTTAAAACTGTATGGGCCAAGCTTAGATTAGGTTAAAACTGTATGGGCCAAGCTTAGATAGTTTAAAACTGTATGGGCCAAGCTTAGATAGGTTAAAACTGTATGGGCCAAGCTTAGATAGGTTAAAACTGTATGGGCCAAGCTTAGATAGGTTAAAACTGTATGGGCCAAGCTTAGATAGTTTAAAACTGTATGGGCCAAGCTTAGATAGGTTAAAACTGTATGGGCCAAGCTTAGATAGGTTAAAACTGTATGGGCCAAGCTCAGATAGGTTCAAACTGTATAGGCCAAGCTTATATGGGTTAAAACTGTACGGACCAAGCTGAGATAGGTTCAAACTGTATGGGCCAAGCTTAGATAGGTTCAAACTGTATGGCCCAAGCTTAGGTTAAAACTGTACGGGCCAAGCTCTAAGAGCACCAAACATATCCAATATGTAAACATAGTGGCCTACTTAGATGTAGATAGGTTATTGTTCTTTGAGATGTGTTATATCCTTGATCCCCCTAATACCCCAATCCACCACACAAATATGAACATACATGAATATCCTCAAATATGTAGAGAGTTGCAAAGTTGTGAAGAATAAGACTTCCATTCTTTAACCCTACATGGTCCAACCCAGCCTTCATGAGGAATCAAAGGCTGTTGTAATTCAAATATCAACCATGGCTTAATTCTTATATAAGTTATACACTCTAATGCTACTCACAATGACATCTTATACCACCCCTGACCTATAAGAGCATACAAAGTTATTGGGGCATGGAAGAGTTTATGTTTTACAAGTAAGATCTGGGGATCACGCCATCTGATGTCAGAGCCAGTCATCTGTGAATGCCACGTTGTACTGCGCAGTTTGTACCAAGTCCTTTCCTCCCTCACGTCTGTACATAACAGAACGGTAGCCACTGCCCACCAGAATCACACCAAACTAGACCACAATTAAACCACCGTCCATCTCAGGTAAGTATTCAAGCTCACATAACTAACACTGCCCATTGCATAACTAAGTCTGGCGGGACATTCTGTATGAGGGGTAGAAATAATGTCCATTGGAAAACGTATGGGATATTTCCTATGATAGAGATTTACATAGAGAGGGTCATTCTGAAGGAGAGAGAAGGGAATCAAAGAGGGAGAGAAAGAAGGACAGAGGGAGAGGGACAGACAGAGACAGACAGGGGGACATAACAAGTGAATGAGAGAGTGACAGAAAGAGAGACATACAGAGGGACAGACATACAGATAGATAGACACACAAACAGAGGTACAAATAACATTGATTGTGAGTCATGTGGCAGTAAGAGAGCCACATGTGATTAATGATAAGTCACTGAGTCGTGATGTCTGTGCCACGCAAGCCGCTCACTGAGGTGCAAAACACAACTTTTCTTATTTTTTTCTATTATGAATCATTCATGGAAGGGGAGGGTGAGCAATCTGAGTACCGTATAACTACATATAGTGGCACATGTGTGATCAACTGTATTAAATATAAATGCATGTAGTGAGTTACTGATCTAGATATTGTAGTACCGTAATACCACATATAGTGGCACATGTAAGATTGTACTAAATACATGTAGTGAGTTACTGATCTAGATATTGTAGTACCGTATTACTACATATAGTGGCACATGTAAGATTGTACTAAATACATGTAGTGAGTTACTGATCTAGATATTGTAGTTTTACCCCATATAGTGGCACATGTAAGATTGTACTAAATACATGTAGTGAGTTACTGATCTAGATATTGAAGTATTACCCCATATAGTGGCACATGTAAGATTGTACTAAATATATGGAGTGAGTTACTGATCTAGATATTGTAGTACCGTATTACCCCATATAATGGCACATGTAAGATTGTACTAAATACATGTAGTGAGTTACTGATCTAGATATTGTAATACCGTATTACTACATATAGTGGCACATGTAAGATTGTGCTAAATACATGTAGTGAGTTACTGATCTAGATATTGTAGTACCGTATTACTACATATAGTGGTACATGTAAGATTGTACTAAATACATGTAGTGAGTTACTGATCTAGATATTGTAATACCGTATTACCCCATAAAGTGGCACATGTAAGATTGTACTAAATACATGTAGTGAGTTACTGATCTAGATATTGTAGTATTACCCCATATAGTGGTACATGTAAGATTGTACTAAATACATGTAGTGAGTTACTGATCTAGATATTGTAGTACCGTATTACCCCATATAGAGGTACATGTAAGATTGTACTAAATACATGTAGTGAGTTACTGATCTAGATATTGTGGTACCGTATTACCCCATATAGTGGCACATGTAAGATTGTACTAAATACATGTAGTGAGTTACTGATCTAGATATTGTAGTACCGTATTACCCCATATAGTGGTACATGTAAGATTGTACTAAATACATGTAGTGAGTTACTGATCTAGATATTGTGGTACCGTATTACCCCATATAGTGGCACATGTAAGATTGTACTAAATACATGTAGTGAGTTACTGATCTAGATATTGTAGTACCGTATTACTACATAAAGTGGCACATGTAAGATTGTACTAAATACATGCAGTGAGTTACTGATCTAGATATTGTAGTACCGTATTACTACATATAGTGGCACATGTAAGATTGTACTAAATACATGTAGTGAGTTACTGATCTAGATATTGTAGTACCGTATTACTACATATAGTGGCACATGTAAAATTGTACTAAATACATGTAGTGAGTTACTGATCTACTTATTGTAGTACCGTATTACTACATATAGTGGTACATGTAAGATTGTACTAAATACATGTAGTGAGTTACTGATCTAGATATTGTAGTACCGTATTACTACATATAGTGGCACATGTAAGATTGTACTAAATACATGTAGTGAGTTACTGATCTAGATATTGTGGTACCGTATTACCCCATAATTATAGTGGTACATGTAAGATTGTACTAAATACATGTAGTGAGTTACTGATCTAGATATTGCAGTATTACCCCATATAGTGGTACATGTAAGATTGTACTAAATACATGTATTGAGTTACTGATCTAGATATTGTAGTATTACCCCATATAGTGGCACATGTAAGATTGTACTAAATACATGTAGTGAGTTACTGATCTAGATTTTGGTGTACCGTATTACCCCATATAGTGGCACATGTAAGATTGTACTAAATACATTTAGTGAGATACTGATCTAGACATTGTAGTACCGTATTACTACATATAGTGGCACATGTAAGATTGTACTAAATACATGTAGTGAGATACTGATCTAGATATTGTAGTACCGTATTACCACATATAGTGACACATGTAAGATTGTACTAAATACATGCAGTGAGTTACTGATCTAGATATTGTAGTACCGTATTACCCCATATAGTGGCACATGTAAGATTGTACTAAATACATGTAGTGAGTTACTGATCTAGATATTGTAGTACCGTATTACCACATATAGTGGCACATGTAAGATTGTACTAAATACATGCAGTGAGTTACTGATCTAGATATTGTGGTACCGTATTACCCCATATAGTGGCACATGTAAGATTGTACTAAATACATGCAGTGAGTTACTGATCTAGATATTGTAGTACCGTATTACCCCATATAGTGGCACATGTAAGATTGTACTAAATACATGTAGTGAGTTACTGATCTAGATATTGTAGTACCGTATTACCACATATAGTGGCACATGTAAGATTGTACTAAATACATGCAGTGAGTTACTGATCTAGATATTGTGGTACCG
This sequence comes from Sthenelais limicola, assembly GCA_942159475.1. Taxonomy (NCBI): domain Eukaryota; kingdom Metazoa; phylum Annelida; class Polychaeta; order Phyllodocida; family Sigalionidae; genus Sthenelais; species Sthenelais limicola. Next base: position 83,511,719 of record OW804101.1, on the reverse strand, counting down.
TATTACCCCATATAGTGGCACATGTAAGATTGTACTAAATACATGTAGTGAGTTACTGATCTAGATATTGTAGTACCGTATTACTACATATAGTGGCACATGTAAGATTGTACTAAATACATGTAGTGAGTTACTGATCTAGATATTGTAGTACCGTATTACTACATATAGTGGCACATGTAAGATTGTACTAAATACATGTAGTGAGTTACTGATCTACTTATTGTAGTACCGTATTACTACATATAGTGGTACATGTAAGATTGTACTAAATACATGTAGTGAGTTACTGATCTAGATATTGTAGTACCGTATTACTACATATAGTGGCACATGTAAGATTGTACTAAATACATGTAGTGAGTTACTGATCTAGATATTGTAGTACCGTATTACTACATATAGTGGCACATGTAAAATTGTACTAAATACATGTAGTGAGTTACTGATCTACTTATTGTAGTACCGTATTACTACATATAGTGGTACATGTAAGATTGTACTAAATACATGTAGTGAGTTACTGATCTAGATATTGTAGTACCGTATTACTACATATAGTGGCACATGTAAGATTGTACTAAATACATGTAGTGAGTTACTGATCTAGATATTGTGGTACCGTATTACCCCATAATTATAGTGGTACATGTAAGATTGTACTAAATACATGTAGTGAGTTACTGATCTAGATATTGCAGTATTACCCCATATAGTGGTACATGTAAGATTGTACTAAATACATGTATTGAGTTACTGATCTAGATATTGTAGTATTACCCCATATAGTGGCACATGTAAGATTGTACTAAATACATGTAGTGAGTTACTGATCTAGATTTTGGTGTACCGTATTACCCCATATAGTGGCACATGTAAGATTGTACTAAATACATTTAGTGAGATACTGATCTAGACATTGTAGTACCGTATTACTACATATAGTGGCACATGTAAGATTGTACTAAATACATGTAGTGAGATACTGATCTAGATATTGTAGTACCGTATTACCACATATAGTGACACATGTAAGATTGTACTAAATACATGTAGTGAGTTACTGATCTAGATATTGTAGTACCGTATTACCCCATATAGTGGCACATGTAAGATTGTACTAAATACATGTAGTGAGTTACTGATCTAGATATTGTAGTACCGTATTACCACATATAGTGGCACATGTAAGATTGTACTAAATACATGCAGTGAGTTACTGATCTAGATATTGTGGTACCGTATTACCCCATATAGTGGCACATGTAAGATTGTACTAAATACATGCAGTGAGTTACTGATCTAGATATTGTAGTACCGTATTACCCCATATAGTGGCACATGTAAGATTGTACTAAATACATGTAGTGAGTTACTGATCTAGATATTGTAGTACCGTATTACCACATATAGTGGCACATGTAAGATTGTACTAAATACATGCAGTGAGTTACTGATCTAGATATTGTGGTACCGTATTACCCCATATAGTGGCACATGTAAGATTGTACTAAATACATGTAGTGAGTTACTGATCTAGATATTGTAGTACCGTATTACTACATATAGTGGCACATGTAAGATTGTACTAAATACATGTAGTGAGTTACTGATCTAGATATTGTAGTACCGTATTACTACATATAGTGGCACATGTAAGATTGTACTAAATACATGTAGTGAGTTACTGATCTACTTATTGTAGTACCGTATTACTACATATAGTGGTACATGTAAGATTGTACTAAATACATGTAGTGAGTTACTGATCTAGATATTGTAGTACCGTATTACTACATATAGTGGCACATGTAAGATTGTACTAAATACATGTAGTGAGTTACTGATCTAGATATTGTAGTACCGTATTACTACATAGAGTGGCACATGTAAGATTGTACTAAATACATGTAGTGAGTTACTGATCTAGATATTGGTGTACCGCATTACCCCATATAGTGGCACATGTAAGATTGTACTAAATACATGTAGTGAGTTACTGATCTAGATATTGTGGTACCCTATTACCCCATAATTATAGTGGTACATGTAAGATTGTACTAAATACATGTAGTGAGTTACTGATCTAGATATTGTAGTATTACCCCATATAGTGGCACATGTAAGATTGTACTAAATACATGTAGTGAGTTACTGATCTAGATATTGGTGTACCGTATTACCCCATATAGTGGCACATGTAAGATTGTACTAAATACATGTAGTGAGTTACTGATCTAGATATTGTAGTACCGTATTACTACATATAGTGGCACATGGAAGATTGTACTAAATACATGTAGTGAGATACCGATCTAGATATTGTAGTACCATATTACTACATATAGTGACACATGTAAGATTGTACTAAATACATGTAGAGAGATACTGATCTAGATATTGTAGTACCCTATTACCACATATAGTGACACATGTAAGATTGTACTAAATACATGCAGTGAGTTACTGATCTAGATATTGCAGTACCGTATTACCCAATATAGTGGCACATGTAAGATTGTACTAAATACATGTAGTGAGTTACTGATCTAGATATTGTAGTACCGTATTACCACATATAGTGGCACATGTAAGATTGTACTAAATACATGCAGTGAGTTACTGATCTGGATATTGTAGTACCGTATTACTACATATAGTGGCACATGTAAGATTGTACTAAATACATGTAGTGAGTTACTGATCTAGATATTGCAGTATTACCCCATATAATGGCACATGTAAGATTGTACTAAATACATGTAGTGAGTTAATGATCTACTTATTGTAGTACCGTATTACCCCATATAGTGGCACATGTAAGATTGTACTAAATACATGTAGTGAGTTACTGATCTAGATATTGTAGTACCGTATTACTACATATAGTGGCACATGTAAGATTGTACTAAATACATGTAGTGAGTTACTGATCTAGATATTGTAGTACCGTATTACTACATATAGTGGCACATGTAAGATTGTACTAAATACATGTAGTGAGTTACTGATCTACTTATTGTAGTACCGTCTTACTACATATAGTGGTACATGTAAGATTGTACTAAATACATGTAGTGAGTTACTGATCTAGATATTGTAGTACCGTATTACTACATATAGTGGCACATGTAAGATTGTACTAAATACATGTAGTGAGTTACTGATCTAGATATTGCAGTATTACCCCATATAGTGGCACATGTAAGATTGTACTAAATACATGTAGTGAGTTACTGATCTACTTATTGTAGTACCGTATTACCCCATATAATGGCACATGTAAGATTGTACTAAATACATGTAGTGAGTTACTGATCTAGATATTGTAGTACCGTATTACTACATATAGTGGCACATGTAAGATTGTACTAAATACATGTAGTGAGTTACTGATCTAGATATTGTAGTACCGTATTACCCCATATAGTGGCACATGTAAGATTGTACTAAATACATGTAGTGAGTTACTGATCTACTTATTGTAGTACCGTATTACCCCATATAATGGCACATGTAAGATTGTACTAAATACATGTAGTGAGTTACTGATCTAGATATTGTAGTACCGTATTACTACATATAGTGGCCCATGTAAGATTGTACTAAATACATGTAGTGAGTTACTGATCTAGATATTGTAGTACCGTATTACCACATAGAGTGGCACATGTAAGATTATACTAAATACATGTAGTGAGTTACTGATCTAGATATTGTAGTACCGTATTACTACATATAGTGGCACATGTAAGATTGTACTAAATACATGTAGTGAGTTACTGATCTAGATATTGTAGTACCGTATTACTACATATAGTGGCACATGTAAGATTGTACTAAATACATGTAGTGAGTTACTGATCTAGATATTGTAGTACCGTATTACCCCATATAGTGGCACATGTAAGATTGTACTAAATACATGTAGTGAGTTACTGATCTAGATATTGTAGTACCGTATTACTACATATAGTGGCACATGTAAGATTGTACTAAATACATGTAGTGAGTTACTGATCTAGATATTGTAGTACCGTATTACCACATATAGTGGCACATGTAAGATTGTACTAAATACATGTAGTGAGTTACTGATCTAGATATTGTAGTACCGTATTACTACATATAGTGGCACATGTAAGATTGTACTAAATACATGTAGTGAGTTACTGATCTAGATATTATAGTACCGTATTACCCCATATAGTGGCACATGTAAGATTGTACTAAATACATGTAGTGAGTTACTGATCTAGATATTGTAATACCGTATTACCACATAGAGTGGCACATGTAAGATTATACTAAATACATGTAGTGAGTTACTGATCTAGATATTGTAGTACCGTATTACTACATATAGTGGCACATGTAAGATTGTACTAAATACATGTAGTGAGTTACTGATCTAGATATTGTAGTACCGTATTACTACATATGGTGGCACATGTAAGATTGTACTAAATACATGTAGTGAGTTACTGATCTAGATATTGTAGTACCGTATTACCCCATATAGTGGCACATGTAAGATTGTACTAAATACATGTACTAAGTTACTGATCTAGATATTGTAGTACCGTATTACCCCATATAGTGGCACATGTAAGATTGTACTAAATCCATGTAGTGAGTTACTTATCTACTTATTGTAGTACCGTATTGCCCCATATAGTGGCACATGTAAGATTGAACTAAATACATGTACTAAGTTACTGATCTAGATATTGTAGTATTACCCCATATAGTGGTACATGTAAGATTGTACTAAATACATGTAGTGAGTTACTGATCTAGATATTGTAGTACCGTATTACCCCATATAGTGGTACATGTAAGATTGTACTAAATACATGTAGTGAGTTACTGATCTACTTATTGTAGTACCGTATTACCCCATATAATGGCACATGTAAGATTGTACTAAATACATGTAGTGAGTTACTGATCTAGATATTGTAGTACCGTATTACTACATATAGTGGCACATGTAAGATTGTACTAAATACATGTAGTGAGTTACTGATCTAGATATTGTAGTACCGTATTACCTCATAGAGTGGCACATGTAAGATTATACTAAATACATGTAGTGAGTTACTGATCTAGATATTGCAGTACCGTATTACCCAATATAGTGGCACATGTAAGATTGTACTAAATACATGTAGTGAGTTACTGATCTAGATATTGTAGTACCGTATTACCACATATAGTGGCACATGTAAGATTGTACTAAATACATGCAGTGAGTTACTGATCTGGATATTGTAGTACCGTATTACTACATATAGTGGCACATGTAACATTGTACTAAATACATGTAGTGAGTTACTGATCTAGATATTGCAGTATTACCCCATATAATGGCACATGTAAGATTGTACTAAATACATGTAGTGAGTTACTGATCTACTTATTGTAGTACCGTATTGCCCCATATAGTGGTACATGTAAGATTGAACTAAATACATGTAGTGAGTTACTGATCTAGATATTGTAGTACCGTATTACCCCATATAGTGGCACATGTAAGATTGTACTAAATACATGTAGTGAGTTACTGATCTAGATATTGTAATACCGTATTACCCCATATAGTGGCACATGTAAGATTGTACTAAATACATGTAGTGAGTTACTGATCTAGATATTGTAGTACCGTATTACTACATATAGTGGCACATGTAAGATTGTACTAAATACATGTAGTGAGTTACTGATCTAGATATTGTAGTACCGTATTACTACATATAGTGGCACATGTAAGATTGTACTAAATACATGTAGTGAGTTACTGATCTAGATATTGTAGTACCGTATTGCCCCATATAGTGGCACATGTAAGATTGTACTAAATACATGTAGTGAGTTACTGATCTAGATATTGTAGTACCGTATTACTACATATAGTGGCACATGTAAGATTGTACTAAATACATGTAGTGAGTTACTGATCTAGATATTGTAGTACCGTATTACCACATATAGTGGCACATGTAAGATTGTACTAAATACATGTAGTGAGTTACTGATCTAGATATTGTAGTACCGTATTACTACATATAGTGGCACATGTAAGATTGTACTAAATACATGTAGTGAGTTACTGATCTAGATATTATAGTACCGTATTACCCCATATAGTGGCACATGTAAGATTGTACTAAATACATGTAGTGAGTTACTGATCTAGATATTGTAATACCGTATTACCACATAGAGTGGCACATGTAAGATTATACTAAATACATGTAGTGAGTTACTGATCTAGATATTGTAGTACCGTATTACTACATATAGTGGCACATGTAAGATTGTACTAAATACATGTAGTGAGTTACTGATCTAGATATTGTAGTACCGTATTACTACATATAGTGGCACATGTAAGATTGTACTAAATACATGTAGTGAGTTACTGATCTAGATATTGTAGTACCGTATTACCCCATATAGTGGCACATGTAAGATTGTACTAAATACATGTACTAAGTTACTGATCTAGATATTGTAGTACCGTATTACCCCATATAGTGGCACATGTAAGATTGTACTAAATCCATGTAGTGAGTTACTTATCTACTTATTGTAGTACCGTATTGCCCCATATAGTGGCACATGTAAGATTGTACTAAATACATGTAGTGAGTTACTGATCTAGATATTGTAGTATTACCCCATATAGTGGTACATGTAAGATTGTACTAAATACATGTAGTGAGTTACTGATCTAGATATTGTAGTACCGTATTACCCCATATAGTGGTACATGTAAGATTGTACTAAATACATGTAGTGAGTTACTGATCTAGATATTGTGGTACCGTATTACCACATATAGTGGCACATGTAAGATTGTACTAAATACATGTAGTGAGTTACTGATCTAGATATTGTAGTACCGTATTACTACATATAGTGGCACATGTAAGATTGTACTAAATACATGTAGTGAGTTACTGATCTAGATATTGTAGTACCGTATTACTACATATAGTGGCACATGTAAGATTGTACTAAATACATGTAGTGAGTTACTGATCTAGATATTGTAGTACCGTATTACTACATATAGTGGCACATGTAAGATTGTACTAAATACATGTAGTGAGTTACTGATCTAGATATTGTAGTACCGTATTACTACATATAGTGGCACATGTAAGATTGTACTAAATACATGTAGTGAGTTACTGATCTAGATATTGTAGTACCGTATTACCACATAGAGTGGCACATGTAAGATTATACTAAATACATGTAGTGAGTTACTGATCTAGATATTGTAGTACCGTATTACCCCATATAGTGGCACATGTAAGATTGTACTAAATACATGTACTAAGTTACTGATCTAGATATTGTAGTACTGTATTACCCCATATAGTGGCACATGTAAGATTGTACTAAATCCATGTAGTGAGTTACTTATCTACTTATTGTAGTACCGTATTGCCCCATATAGTGGCACATGTAAGATTGTACTAAATACATGTAGTGAGTTACTGATCTAGATATTGTAGTATTACCCCATATAGTGGTACATGTAAGATTGTACTAAATACATGTAGTGAGTTACTGATCTAGATATTGTAGTACCGTATTACCCCATATAGTGGTACATGTAAGATTGTACTAAATACATGTAGTGAGTTACTGATCTAGATATTGTAGTACCGTATTACTACATATAGTGGCACATGTAAGATTGTACTAAATACATGTAGTGAGTTACTGATCTAGATATTGTAGTACCGTATTACCACATAGAGTGGCACATGTAAGATTATACTAAATACATGTAGTGAGTTACTGATCGAGATATTGTAGTACCGTATTACCCCATATAGTGGCACATGTAAGATTGTACTAAATACATGTACTAAGTTACTGATCTAGATATTGTAGTACTGTATTACCCCATATAGTGGCACATGTAAGATTGTACTAAATCCATGTAGTGAGTTACTTATCTACTTATTGTAGTACCGTATTGCCCCATATAGTGGCACATGTAAGATTGTACTAAATACATGTAGTGAGTTACTGATCTAGATATTGTAGTATTACCCCATATAGTGGTACATGTAAGATTGTACTAAATACATGTAGTGAGTTACTGATCTAGATATTGTAGTACCGTATTACCCCATATAGTGGTACATGTAAGATTGTACTAAATACATGTAGTGAGTTACTGATCTAGAAATTGTGGTACCGTATTACCCCATATAGTGGCACATGTAAGATTGTACTAAATACATGTAGTGAGTTACTGATCTAGATATTGTAGTACCGTATTACTACATATAGTGGCACATGTAAGATTGTACTAAATACATGTAGTGAGTTACTGATCTAGATATTGTAGTACCGTATTACTACATATAGTGGCACATGTAAGATTGTACTAAATACATGTAGTGAGTTACTGATCTAGATATTGTAGTACCGTATTACTACATATAGTGGCACATGTATGATTGTACTAAATACATGTAGTGAGTTACTGATCTACTTATTGTAGTACCGTATTACCCCATATAGTGGCACATGTAAGATTGTACTAAATACATGTAGTGAGTTACTGATCTAGATATTGTAGTACCGTATTACTACATATAGTGGCACATGTAAGATTGTACTAAATACATGTAGTGAGTTACTGATCTAGATATTGTAGTACCGTATTACCACATATAGTGGCACATGTAAGATTGTACTAAATACATGTAGTGAGTTACTGATCTAGATATTGTAGTACCGTATTACTACATATAGTGGCACATGTAAGATTGTACTAAATACATGTAGTGAGTTACTGATCTAGATATTATAGTACCGTATTACCCCATATAGTGGCACATGTAAGATTGTACTAAATACATGTAGTGAGTTACTGATCTAGATATTGTAATACCGTATTACCACATAGAGTGGCACATGTAAGATTATACTAAATACATGTAGTGAGTTACTGATCTAGATATTGTAGTACCGTATTACTACATATAGTGGCACATGTAAGATTGTACTAAATACATGTAGTGAGTTACTGATCTAGATATTGTAGTACCGTATTACTACATATGGTGGCACATGTAAGATTGTACTAAATACATGTAGTGAGTTACTGATCTAGATATTGTAGTACCGTATTACCCCATATAGTGGCACATGTAAGATTGTACTAAATACATGTACTAAGTTACTGATCTAGATATTGTAGTACCGTATTACCCCATATAGTGGCACATGTAAGATTGTACTAAATCCATGTAGTGAGTTACTTATCTACTTATTGTAGTACCGTATTGCCCCATATAGTGGCACATGTAAGATTGAACTAAATACATGTACTAAGTTACTGATCTAGATATTGTAGTATTACCCCATATAGTGGTACATGTAAGATTGTACTAAATACATGTAGTGAGTTACTGATCTAGATATTGTAGTACCGTATTACCCCATATAGTGGTACATGTAAGATTGTACTAAATACATGTAGTGAGTTACTGATCTACTTATTGTAGTACCGTATTACCCCATATAATGGCACATGTAAGATTGTACTAAATACATGTAGTGAGTTACTGATCTAGATATTGTAGTACCGTATTACTACATATAGTGGCACATGTAAGATTGTACTAAATACATGTAGTGAGTTACTGATCTAGATATTGTAGTACCGTATTACCACATAGAGTGGCACATGTAAGATTATACTAAATACATGTAGTGAGTTACTGATCTAGATATTGCAGTACCGTATTACCCAATATAGTGGCACATGTAAGATTGTACTAAATACATGTAGTGAGTTACTGATCTAGATATTGTAGTACCGTATTACCACATATAGTGGCACATGTAAGATTGTACTAAATACATGCAGTGAGTTACTGATCTGGATATTGTAGTACCGTATTACTACATATAGTGGCACATGTAACATTGTACTAAATACATGTAGTGAGTTACTGATCTAGATATTGCAGTATTACCCCATATAATGGCACATGTAAGATTGTACTAAATACATGTAGTGAGTTACTGATCTACTTATTGTAGTACCGTATTGCCCCATATAGTGGTACATGTAAGATTGTACTAAATACATGTAGTGAGTTACTGATCTAGATATTGTAGTACCGTATTACCCCATATAGTGGCACATGTAAGATTGTACTAAATACATGTAGTGAGTTACTGATCTAGATATTGTAATACCGTATTACCCCATATAGTGGCACATGTAAGATTGTACTAAATACATGTAGTGAGTTACTGATCTAGATATTGTAGTACCGTATTACTACATATAGTGGCACATGTAAGATTGTACTAAATACATGTAGTGAGTTACTGATCTAGATATTGTAGTACCGTATTACTACATATAGTGGCACATGTAAGATTGTACTAAATACATGTAGTGAGTTACTGATCTAGATATTGTAGTACCGTATTGCCCCATATAGTGGCACATGTAAGATTGTACTAAATACATGTAGTGAGTTACTGATCTAGATATTGTAGTACCGTATTACTACATATAGTGGCACATGTAAGATTGTACTAAATACATGTAGTGAGTTACTGATCTAGATATTGTAGTACCGTATTACCACATATAGTGGCACATGTAAGATTGTACTAAATACATGTAGTGAGTTACTGATCTAGATATTGTAGTACCGTATTACTACATATAGTGGCACATGTAAGATTGTACTAAATACATGTAGTGAGTTACTGATCTAGATATTGTAGTACCGTATTACCCCATATAGTGGTACATGTAAGATTGTACTAAATACATGTAGTGAGTTACTGATCTAGAAATTGTGGTACCGTATTACCCCATATAGTGGCACATGTAAGATTGTACTAAATCCATGTAGTGAGTTACTTATCTACTTATTGTAGTACCGTATTGCCCCATATAGTGGCACATGTAAGATTGTACTAAATACATGTAGTGAGTTACTGATCTAGATATTGTAGTATTACCCCATATAGTGGTACATGTAAGATTGTACTAAATACATGTAGTGAGTTACTGATCTAGATATTGTAGTACCGTATTACCCCATATAGTGGTACATGTAAGATTGTACTAAATACATGTAGTGAGTTACTGATCTAGATATTGTGGTACCGTATTACCACATATAGTGGCACATGTAAGATTGTACTAAATACATGTAGTGAGTTACTGATCTAGATATTGTAGTACCGTATTACTACATATAGTGGCACATGTAAGATTGTACTAAATACATGTAGTGAGTTACTGATCTAGATATTGTAGTACCGTATTACTACATATAGTGGCACATGTAAGATTGTACTAAATACATGTAGTGAGTTACTGATCTAGATATTGTAGTACCGTATTACTACATATAGTGGCACATGTAAGATTGTACTAAATACATGTAGTGAGTTACTGATCTAGATATTGTAGTACCGTATTACTACATATAGTGGCACATGTAAGATTGTACTAAATACATGTAGTGAGTTACTGATCTAGATATTGTAGTACCGTATTACCACATAGAGTGGCACATGTAAGATTATACTAAATACATGTAGTGAGTTACTGATCTAGATATTGTAGTACCGTATTACCCCATATAGTGGCACATGTAAGATTGTACTAAATACATGTACTAAGTTACTGATCTAGATATTGTAGTACTGTATTACCCCATATAGTGGCACATGTAAGATTGTACTAAATCCATGTAGTGAGTTACTTATCTACTTATTGTAGTACCGTATTGCCCCATATAGTGGCACATGTAAGATTGTACTAAATACATGTAGTGAGTTACTGATCTAGATATTGTAGTATTACCCCATATAGTGGTACATGTAAGATTGTACTAAATACATGTAGTGAGTTACTGATCTAGATATTGTAGTACCGTATTACCCCATATAGTGGTACATGTAAGATTGTACTAAATACATGTAGTGAGTTACTGATCTAGATATTGTAGTACCGTATTACTACATATAGTGGCACATGTAAGATTGTACTAAATACATGTAGTGAGTTACTGATCTAGATATTGTAGTACCGTATTACCACATAGAGTGGCACATGTAAGATTATACTAAATACATGTAGTGAGTTACTGATCGAGATATTGTAGTACCGTATTACCCCATATAGTGGCACATGTAAGATTGTACTAAATACATGTACTAAGTTACTGATCTAGATATTGTAGTACTGTATTACCCCATATAGTGGCACATGTAAGATTGTACTAAATCCATGTAGTGAGTTACTTATCTACTTATTGTAGTACCGTATTGCCCCATATAGTGGCACATGTAAGATTGTACTAAATACATGTAGTGAGTTACTGATCTAGATATTGTAGTATTACCCCATATAGTGGTACATGTAAGATTGTACTAAATACATGTAGTGAGTTACTGATCTAGATATTGTAGTACCGTATTACCCCATATAGTGGTACATGTAAGATTGTACTAAATACATGTAGTGAGTTACTGATCTAGAAATTGTGGTACCGTATTACCCCATATAGTGGCACATGTAAGATTGTACTAAATACATGTAGTGAGTTACTGATCTAGATATTGTAGTACCGTATTACTACATATAGTGGCACATGTAAGATTGTACTAAATACATGTAGTGAGTTACTGATCTAGATATTGTAGTACCGTATTACTACATATAGTGGCACATGTAAGATTGTACTAAATACATGTAGTGAGTTACTGATCTAGATATTGTAGTACCGTATTACTACATATAGTGGCACATGTATGATTGTACTAAATACATGTAGTGAGTTACTGATCTACTTATTGTAGTACCGTATTACCCCATATAGTGGCACATGTAAGATTGTACTAAATACATGTAGTGAGTTACTGATCTAGATATTGTAGTACCGTATTACTACATATAGTGGCACATGTAAGATTGTACTAAATACATGTAGTGAGTTACTGATCTAGATATTGTAGTACCGTATTACCACATATAGTGGCACATGTAAGATTGTACTAAATACATGTAGTGAGTTACTGATCTAGATATTGTAGTACCGTATTACTACATATAGTGGCACATGTAAGATTGTACTAAATACATGTAGTGAGTTACTGATCTAGATATTATAGTACCGTATTACCCCATATAGTGGCACATGTAAGATTGTACTAAATACATGTAGTGAGTTACTGATCTAGATATTGTAATACCGTATTACCACATAGAGTGGCACATGTAAGATTATACTAAATACATGTAGTGAGTTACTGATCTAGATATTGTAGTACCGTATTACTACATATAGTGGCACATGTAAGATTGTACTAAATACATGTAGTGAGTTACTGATCTAGATATTGTAGTACCGTATTACTACATATGGTGGCACATGTAAGATTGTACTAAATACATGTAGTGAGTTACTGATCTAGATATTGTAGTACCGTATTACCCCATATAGTGGCACATGTAAGATTGTACTAAATACATGTACTAAGTTACTGATCTAGATATTGTAGTACCGTATTACCCCATATAGTGGCACATGTAAGATTGTACTAAATCCATGTAGTGAGTTACTTATCTACTTATTGTAGTACCGTATTGCCCCATATAGTGGCACATGTAAGATTGAACTAAATACATGTACTAAGTTACTGATCTAGATATTGTAGTATTACCCCATATAGTGGTACATGTAAGATTGTACTAAATACATGTAGTGAGTTACTGATCTAGATATTGTAGTACCGTATTACCCCATATAGTGGTACATGTAAGATTGTACTAAATACATGTAGTGAGTTACTGATCTACTTATTGTAGTACCGTATTACCCCATATAATGGCACATGTAAGATTGTACTAAATACATGTAGTGAGTTACTGATCTAGATATTGTAGTACCGTATTACTACATATAGTGGCACATGTAAGATTGTACTAAATACATGTAGTGAGTTACTGATCTAGATATTGTAGTACCGTATTACCACATAGAGTGGCACATGTAAGATTATACTAAATACATGTAGTGAGTTACTGATCTAGATATTGCAGTACCGTATTACCCAATATAGTGGCACATGTAAGATTGTACTAAATACATGTAGTGAGTTACTGATCTAGATATTGTAGTACCGTATTACCACATATAGTGGCACATGTAAGATTGTACTAAATACATGCAGTGAGTTACTGATCTGGATATTGTAGTACCGTATTACTACATATAGTGGCACATGTAACATTGTACTAAATACATGTAGTGAGTTACTGATCTAGATATTGCAGTATTACCCCATATAATGGCACATGTAAGATTGTACTAAATACATGTAGTGAGTTACTGATCTACTTATTGTAGTACCGTATTGCCCCATATAGTGGTACATGTAAGATTGTACTAAATACATGTAGTGAGTTACTGATCTAGATATTGTAGTACCGTATTACCCCATATAGTGGCACATGTAAGATTGTACTAAATACATGTAGTGAGTTACTGATCTAGATATTGTAATACCGTATTACCCCATATAGTGGCACATGTAAGATTGTACTAAATACATGTAGTGAGTTACTGATCTAGATATTGTAGTACCGTATTACTACATATAGTGGCACATGTAAGATTGTACTAAATACATGTAGTGAGTTACTGATCTAGATATTGTAGTACCGTATTACTACATATAGTGGCACATGTAAGATTGTACTAAATACATGTAGTGAGTTACTTATCTAGATATTGTAGTATTACCCCATATAGTGGTACATGTAAGATTGTACTAAATACATGTAGTGAGTTACTGATCTAGATATTGTAGTACCGTATTACCCCATATAGTGGCACATGTAAGATTGTACTAAATACATGTAGTGAGTTACTGATCTAGATATTGTAGTACTGTATTACCCCATATAGTGGCACATGTAAGATTGTACTAAATACATGTAGTGAGTTACTGATCTAGATATTGTAGTACCGTATTACTACATATAGTGGCACATGTAAGATTGTACTAAATACATGTAGTGAGTTACTGATCTAGATATTATAGTACCGTATTACCCCATATAGTGGCACATGTAAGATTGTACTAAATACATGTAGTGAGTTACTGATCTAGATATTGTAATACCGTATTACCACATAGAGTGGCACATGTAAGATTATACTAAATACATGTAGTGAGTTACTGATCTAGATATTGTAGTACCGTATTACTACATATAGTGGCACATGTAAGATTGTACTAAATACATGTAGTGAGTTACTGATCTAGATATTGTAGTACCGTATTACTACATATAGTGGCACATGTAAGATTGTACTAAATACATGTAGTGAGTTACTGATCTAGATATTGTAGTACCGTATTACCCCATATAGTGGCACATGTAAGATTGTACTAAATACATGTACTAAGTTACTGATCTAGATATTGTAGTACCGTATTACCCCATATAGTGGCACATGTAAGATTGTACTAAATCCATGTAGTGAGTTACTTATCTACTTATTGTAGTACCGTATTGCCCCATATAGTGGCACATGTAAGATTGTACTAAATACATGTAGTGAGTTACTTATCTAGATATTGTAGTATTACCCCATATAGTGGTACATGTAAGATTGTACTAAATACATGTAGTGAGTTACTGATCTAGATATTGTAGTACCGTATTACCCCATATAGTGGTACATGTAAGATTGTACTAAATACATGTAGTGAGTTACTGATCTAGATATTGTGGTACCGTATTACCACATATAGTGGCACATGTAAGATTGTACTAAATACATGTAGTGAGTTACTGATCTAGATATTGTAGTACCGTATTACTACATATAGTGGCACATGTAAGATTGTACTAAATACATGTAGTGAGTTACTGATCTAGATATTGTAGTACCGTATTACTACATATAGTGGCACATGTAAGATTGTACTAAATACATGTAGTGAGTTACTGATCTAGATATTGTAGTACCGTATTACTACATATAGTGGCACATGTAAGATTGTACTAAATACATGTAGTGAGTTACTGATCTAGATATTGTAGTACCGTATTACTACATATAGTGGCACATGTAAGATTGTACTAAATACATGTAGTGAGTTACTGATCTAGATATTGTAGTACCGTATTACCACATAGAGTGGCACATGTAAGATTATACTAAATACATGTAGTGAGTTACTGATCTAGATATTGTAGTACCGTATTACCCCATATAGTGGCACATGTAAGATTGTACTAAATACATGTACTAAGTTACTGATCTAGATATTGTAGTACTGTATTACCCCATATAGTGGCACATGTAAGATTGTACTAAATCCATGTAGTGAGTTACTTATCTACTTATTGTAGTACCGTATTGCCCCATATAGTGGCACATGTAAGATTGTACTAAATACATGTAGTGAGTTACTGATCTAGATATTGTAGTATTACCCCATATAGTGGTACATGTAAGATTGTACTAAATACATGTAGTGAGTTACTGATCTAGATATTGTAGTACTGTATTACCCCATATAGTGGTACATGTAAGATTGTACTAAATACATGTAGTGAGTTACTGATCTAGATATTGTAGTACCGTATTACTACATATAGTGGCACATGTAAGATTGTACTAAATACATGTAGTGAGTTACTGATCTAGATATTGTAGTACCGTATTACCACATAGAGTGGCACATGTAAGATTATACTAAATACATGTAGTGAGTTACTGATCGAGATATTGTAGTACCGTATTACCCCATATAGTGGCACATGTAAGATTGTACTAAATACATGTACTAAGTTACTGATCTAGATATTGTAGTACTGTATTACCCCATATAGTGGCACATGTAAGATTGTACTAAATCCATGTAGTGAGTTACTTATCTACTTATTGTAGTACCGTATTGCCCCATATAGTGGCACATGTAAGATTGTACTAAATACATGTAGTGAGTTACTGATCTAGATATTGTAGTATTACCCCATATAGTGGTACATGTAAGATTGTACTAAATACATGTAGTGAGTTACTGATCTAGATATTGTAGTACCGTATTACCCCATATAGTGGTACATGTAAGATTGTACTAAATACATGTAGTGAGTTACTGATCTAGAAATTGTGGTACCGTATTACCCCATATAGTGGCACATGTAAGATTGTACTAAATACATGTAGTGAGTTACTGATCTAGATATTGTAGTACCGTATTACTACATATAGTGGCACATGTAAGATTGTACTAAATACATGTAGTGAGTTACTGATCTAGATATTGTAGTACCGTATTACTACATATAGTGGCACATGTAAGATTGTACTAAATACATGTAGTGAGTTACTGATCTAGATATTGTAGTACCGTATTACTACATATAGTGGCACATGTATGATTGTACTAAATACATGTAGTGAGTTACTGATCTACTTATTGTAGTACCGTATTACCCCATATAGTGGCACATGTAAGATTGTACTAAATACATGTAGTGAGTTACTGATCTAGATATTGTAGTATTACCCCATATAGTGGTACATGTAAGATTGTACTAAATACACGTAGTGAGTTACTGATCTAGATATTGCAGTATTACCCCATATAGTGGCACATGTAAGATTGTACTAAATACATGTAGTGAGTTACTGATCTAGATATTGTAGTACCGTATTACTACATATAGTGGTACATGTAAGATTGTACTAAATACATGTAGTGAGTTACTGATCTAGATATTGTAGTACCGTATTACTACATATAGTGGCACATGTAAGATTGTACTAAATACATGTAGTGAGTTACTGATCTAGATATTGTAGTACCGTATTACTACATATAGTGGCACATGTAAGATTGTACTAAATACATGTAGTGAGTTACTGATCTAGATATTGTAGTACCGTATTACCCCATATAGTGGCACATGTAAGATTGTACTAAATACATGTAGTGAGTTACTGATCTAGATATTGTAGTACCGTATTACCACATATAGTGGCACATGTAAGATTGTACTAAATACATGTAGTGAGTTACTGATCTAGATATTGTAGTACCGTATTACCACATATAGTGGCACATGTAAGATTGTACTAAATACATGTAGTGAGTTACTGATCTAGATATTGTAGTACCGTATTACTACATATAGTGGCACATGTAAGATTGTACTAAATACATGTAGTGAGTTACTGATCTAGATATTATAGTACCGTATTACCCCATATAGTGGCACATGTAAGATTGTACTAAATACATGTAGTGAGTTACTGATCTAGATATTGTAGTACCGTATTACTACATATAGTGGCACATGTAAGATTGTACTAAATACATGTAGTGAGTTACTGATCTAGATATTGTAGTACCGTATTACCACATAGAGTGGCACATGTAAGATTATACTAAATACATGTAGTGAGTTACTGATCTAGATATTGTAGTACCGTATTACCCCATATAGTGGCACATGTAAGATTGTACTAAATACATGTACTAAGTTACTGATCTAGATATTGTAGTACTGTATTACCCCATATAGTGGCACATGTAAGATTGTACTAAATCCATGTAGTGAGTTACTTATCTACTTATTGTAGTACCGTATTGCCCCATATAGAGGCACATGTAAGATTGTACTAAATACATGTAGTGAGTTACTGATCTAGATATTGTAGTATTACCCCATATAGTGGTACATGTAAGATTGTACTAAATACATGTAGTGAGTTACTGATCTAGATATTGTAGTACCGTATTACCCCATATAGTGGTACATGTAAGATTGTACTAAATACATGTAGTGAGTTACTGATCTAGATATTGTAGTACCGTATTACTACATATAGTGGCACATGTAAGATTGTACTAAATACATGTAGTGAGTTACTGATCTAGATATTGTAGTACCGTATTACCACATAGAGTGGCACATGTAAGATTATACTAAATACATGTAGTGAGTTACTGATCTAGATATTGTAGTACCGTATTACCCCATATAGTGGCACATGTAAGATTGTACTAAATACATGTACTAAGTTACTGATCTAGATATTGTAGTACTGTATTACCCCATATAGTGGCACATGTAAGATTGTACTAAATCCATGTAGTGAGTTACTTATCTACTTATTGTAGTACCGTATTGCCCCATATAGTGGCACATGTAAGATTGTACTAAATACATGTAGTGAGTTACTGATCTAGATATTGTAGTATTACCCCATATAGTGGTACATGTAAGATTGTACTAAATACATGTAGTGAGTTACTGATCTAGATATTGTAGTACCGTATTACCCCATATAGTGGTACATGTAAGATTGTACTAAATACATGTAGTGAGTTACTGACCTAGATATTGTGGTACCGTATTACCCCATATAGTGGCACATGTAAGATTGTACTAAATACATGTAGTGAGTTACTGATCTAGATATTGTAGTACCGTATTACTACATATAGTGGCACATGTAAGATTGTACTAAATACATGTAGTGAGTTACTGATCAAGATATTGTAGTACCGTATTACTACATATAGTGGCACATGTAAGATTGTACTAAATACATGTAGTGAGTTACTGATCTAGATATTGTAGTACCGTATTACTACATATAGTGGCACATGTATGATTGTACTAAATACATGTAGTGAGTTACTGATCTACTTATTGTAGTACCGTATTACCCCATATAGTGGCACATGTAAGATTGTACTAAATACATGTAGTGAGTTACTGATCTAGATATTGTAGTATTACCCCATATAGTGGTACATGTAAGATTGTACTAAATACATGTAGTGAGTTACTGATCTAGATATTGCAGTATTACCCCATATAGTGGCACATGTAAGATTGTACTAAATACATGTAGTGAGTTACTGATCTAGATATTGTAGTACCGTATTACTACATATAGTGGTACATGTAAGATTGTACTAAATACATGTAGTGAGTTACTGATCTAGATATTGTAGTACCGTATTACTACATATAGTGGCACATGTAAGATTGTACTAAATACATGTAGTGAGTTACTGATCTAGATATTGTAGTACCGTATTACTACATATAGTGGCACATGTAAGATTGTACTAAATACATGTAGTGAGTTACTGATCTAGATATTGTAGTACCGTATTACCCCATATAGTGGCACATGTAAGATTGTACTAAATACATGTAGTGAGTTACTGATCTAGATATTGTAGTACCGTATTACCACATATAGTGGCACATGTAAGATTTTACTAAATACATGTAGTGAGTTACTGATCTAGATATTGTAGTACCGTATTACCACATATAGTGGCACATGTAAGATTGTACTAAATACATGTAGTGAGTTACTGATCTAGATATTGTAGTACCGTATTACTACATATAGTGGCACATGTAAGATTGTACTAAATACATGTAGTGAGTTACTGATCTAGATATTATAGTACCGTATTACCCCATATAGTGGCACATGTAAGATTGTACTAAATACATGTAGTGAGTTACTGATCTAGATATTGTAATACCGTATTACCACATAGAGTGGCACATGTAAGATTATACTAAATACATGTAGTGAGTTACTGATCTAGATATTGTAGTACCGTATTACTACATATAGTGGCACATGTAAGATTGTACTAAATACATGTAGTGAGTTACTGATCTAGATATTGTAGTACCGTATTACTACATATAGTGGCACAGGTAAGATTGTACCAAATACATGTAGTGAGTTACTGATCTAGATATTGTAGTACCGTATTACCCCATATAGTGGCACATGTAAGATTGTACTAAATACATGTACTAAGTTACTGATCTAGATATTGTAGTACCGTATTACCCCATATAGTGGCACATGTAAGATTGTACTAAATCCATGTAGTGAGTTACTTATCTACTTATTGTAGTACCGTATTGCCCCATATAGTGGCACATGTAAGATTGTACTAAATACAGGTACTAAGTTACTGATCTAGATATTGTAGTATTACCCCATATAGTGGTACATGTAAGATTGTACTAAATACATGTAGTGAGTTACTGATCTAGATATTGTAGTACCGTATTACCCCATATAGTGGTACATGTAAGATTGTACTAAATACATGTAGTGAGTTACTGATCTAGATATTGTGGTACCGTATTACCCCATATAGTGGCACATGTAAGATTGTACTAAATACATGTAGTGAGTTACTGATCTAGATATTGGTGTACCGTATTACTACATATAGTGGCACATGTAAGATTGTACTAAATACATGTAGTGAGGTAATGATCTAGATATTGTAGTACCGTATTACCCCATATAGTGGTACATGTAAGATTGTACTAAATACATGTAGTGAGTTACTGATCTAGATATTGTAGTACCGTATTACTACATATAGTGGCACATGTAAGATTGTACTAAATACATGTAGTGAGTTACTGATCTAGATATTGTAGTACCGTATTACCACATAGAGTGGCACATGTAAGATTGTACTAAATACATGTAGTGAGTTACTGATCTAGATATTGTAGTACCGTATTACCCCATATAGTGGCACATGTAAGATTGTACTAAATACATGTACTAAGTTACTGATCTAGATATTGTAGTACTGTATTACCCCATATAGTGGCACATGTAAGATTGTACTAAATCCATGTAGTGAGTTACTTATCTACTTATTGTAGTACCGTATTGCCCCATATAGTGGCACATGTAAGATTGTACTAAATACATGTAGTGAGTTACTGATCTAGATATTGTAGTATTACCCCATATAGTGGTACATGTAAGATTGTACTAAATACATGTAGTGAGTTACTGATCTAGATATTGTAGTACCGTATTACCCCATATAGTGGTACATGTAAGATTGTACTAAATACATGTAGTGAGTTACTGACCTAGATATTGTGGTACCGTATTACCCCATATAGTGGCACATGTAAGATTGTACTAAATACATGTAGTGAGTTACTGATCTAGATATTGTAGTACCGTATTACTACATATAGTGGCACATGTAAGATTGTACTAAATACATGTAGTGAGTTACTGATCAAGATATTGTAGTACCGTATTACTACATATAGTGGCACATGTAAGATTGTACTAAATACATGTAGTGAGTTACTGATCTAGATATTGTAGTACCGTATTACTACATATAGTGGCACATGTATGATTGTACTAAATACATGTAGTGAGTTACTGATCTACTTATTGTAGTACCGTAGTACCCCATATAGTGGCACATGTAAGATTGTACTAAATACATGTAGTGAGTTACTGATCTAGATATTGTAGTATTACCCCATATAGTGGTACATGTAAGATTGTACTAAATACATGTAGTGAGTTACTGATCTAGATATTGCAGTATTACCCCATATAGTGGCACATGTAAGATTGTACTAAATACATGTAGTGAGTTACTGATCTAGATATTGTAGTACCGTATTACTACATATAGTGGTACATGTAAGATTGTACTAAATACATGTAGTGAGTTACTGATCTAGATATTGTAGTACCGTATTACTACATATAGTGGCACATGTAAGATTGTACTAAATACATGTAGTGAGTTACTGATCTAGATATTGTAGTACCGTATTACTACATATAGTGGCACATGTAAGATTGTACTAAATACATGTAGTGAGTTACTGATCTAGATATTGTAGTACCGTATTACCCCATATAGTGGCACATGTAAGATTGTACTAAATACATGTAGTGAGTTACTGATCTAGATATTGTAGTACCGTATTACCACATATAGTGGCACATGTAAGATTGTACTAAATACATGTAGTGAGTTACTGATCTAGATATTGTAGTACCGTATTACCACATATAGTGGCACATGTAAGATTGTACTAAATACATGTAGTGAGTTACTGATCTAGATATTGTAGTACCGTATTACTACATATAGTGGCACATGTAAGATTGTACTAAATACATGTAGTGAGTTACTGATCTAGATATTATAGTACCGTATTACCCCATATAGTGGCACATGTAAGATTGTACTAAATACATGTAGTGAGTTACTGATCTAGATATTGTAATACCGTATTACCACATAGAGTGGCACATGTAAGATTATACTAAATACATGTAGTGAGTTACTGATCTAGATATTGTAGTACCGTATTACTACATATAGTGGCACATGTAAGATTGTACTAAATACATGTAGTGAGTTACTGATCTAGATATTGTAGTACCGTATTACTACATATAGTGGCACAGGTAAGATTGTACCAAATACATGTAGTGAGTTACTGATCTAGATATTGTAGTACCGTATTACCCCATATAGTGGCACATGTAAGATTGTACTAAATACATGTAGTGAGTTACTGATCTAGATATTGTAGTACCGTATTACCACATATAGTGGCACATGTAAGATTGTACTAAATACATGTAGTGAGTTACTGATCTAGATATTGTAGTACCGTATTACCACATATAGTGGCACATGTAAGATTGTACTAAATACATGTAGTGAGTTACTGATCTAGATATTGTAGTACCGTATTACTACATATAGTGGCACATGTAAGATTGTACTAAATACATGTAGTGAGTTACTGATCTAGATATTATAGTACCGTATTACCCCATATAGTGGCACATGTAAGATTGTACTAAATACATGTAGTGAGTTACTGATCTAGATATTGTAATACCGTATTACCACATAGAGTGGCACATGTAAGATTATACTAAATACATGTAGTGAGTTACTGATCTAGATATTGTAGTACCGTATTACTACATATAGTGGCACATGTAAGATTGTACTAAATACATGTAGTGAGTTACTGATCTAGATATTGTAGTACCGTATTACTACATATAGTGGCACAGGTAAGATTGTACCAAATACATGTAGTGAGTTACTGATCTAGATATTGTAGTACCGTATTACCCCATATAGTGGCACATGTAAGATTGTACTAAATACATGTACTAAGTTACTGATCTAGATATTGTAGTACCGTATTACCCCATATAGTGGCACATGTAAGATTGTACTAAATCCATGTAGTGAGTTACTTATCTACTTATTGTAGTACCGTATTGCCCCATATAGTGGCACATGTAAGATTGTACTAAATACAGGTACTAAGTTACTGATCTAGATATTGTAGTATTACCCCATATAGTGGTACATGTAAGATTGTACTAAATACATGTAGTGAGTTACTGATCTAGATATTGTAGTACCGTATTACCCCATATAGTGGTACATGTAAGATTGTACTAAATACATGTAGTGAGTTACTGATCTAGATATTGTGGTACCGTATTACCCCATATAGTGGCACATGTAAGATTGTACTAAATACATGTAGTGAGTTACTGATCTAGATATTGGTGTACCGTATTACTACATATAGTGGCACATGTAAGATTGTACTAAATACATGTAGTGAGGTAATGATCTAGATATTGTAGTACCGTATTACTACATATAGTGGCACATGTAAGATTGTACTAAATACATGTAGTGAGTTACTGATCTAGATATTGTAGTACCGTATTACTACATATAGTGGCACATGTAAGATTGTACTAAATACATGTAGTGAGTTACTGATCTACTTATTGTAGTACCGTATTACTACATATAGTGGTACATGTAAGATTGTACTAAATACATGTAGTGAGTTACTGATCTAGATATTGTAGTACCGTATTACTACATATAGTGGCACATGTAAGATTGTACTAAATACATGTAGTGAGTTACTGATCTAGATATTGTAGTACCGTATTACTACATATAGTGGCACATGTAAGATTGTACTAAATACATGTAGTGAGTTACTGATCTAGATATTGTAGTACCGTATTACCACATAGAGTGGCACATGTAAGATTATACTAAATACATGTAGTGAGTTACTGATCTAGATATTGTAGTACCGTATTACCCCATATAGTGGCACATGTAAGATTGTACTAAATACATGTACTAAGTTACTGATCTAGATATTGTAGTACTGTATTACCCCATATAGTGGCACATGTAAGATTGTACTAAATCCATGTAGTGAGTTACTTATCTACTTATTGTAGTACCGTATTGCCCCATATAGTGGCACATGTAAGATTGTACTAAATACATGTAGTGAGTTACTGATCTAGATATTGTAGTATTACCCCATATAGTGGTACATGTAAGATTGTACTAAATACATGTAGTGAGTTACTGATCTAGATATTGTAGTACCGTATTACCCCATATAGTGGTACATGTAAGATTGTACTAAATACATGTAGTGAGTTACTGATCTAGATATTGTAGTACCGTATTACTACATATAGTGGCACATGTAAGATTGTACTAAATACATGTAGTGAGTTACTGATCTAGATATTGTAGTACCGTATTACCACATAGAGTGGCACATGTAAGATTATACTAAATACATGTAGTGAGTTACTGATCGAGATATTGTAGTACCGTATTACCCCATATAGTGGCACATGTAAGATTGTACTAAATACATGTACTAAGTTACTGATCTAGATATTGTAGTACTGTATTACCCCATATAGTGGCACATGTAAGATTGTACTAAATCCATGTAGTGAGTTACTTATCTACTTATTGTAGTACCGTATTGCCCCATATAGTGGCACATGTAAGATTGTACTAAATACATGTAGTGAGTTACTGATCTAGATATTGTAGTATTACCCCATATAGTGGTACATGTAAGATTGTACTAAATACATGTAGTGAGTTACTGATCTAGATATTGTAGTACCGTATTACCCCATATAGTGGTACATGTAAGATTGTACTAAATACATGTAGTGAGTTACTGATCTAGAAATTGTGGTACCGTATTACCCCATATAGTGGCACATGTAAGATTGTACTAAATACATGTAGTGAGTTACTGATCTAGATATTGTAGTACCGTATTACTACATATAGTGGCACATGTAAGATTGTACTAAATACATGTAGTGAGTTACTGATCTAGATATTGTAGTACCGTATTACTACATATAGTGGCACATGTAAGATTGTACTAAATACATGTAGTGAGTTACTGATCTAGATATTGTAGTACCGTATTACTACATATAGTGGCACATGTATGATTGTACTAAATACATGTAGTGAGTTACTGATCTACTTATTGTAGTACCGTATTACCCCATATAGTGGCACATGTAAGATTGTACTAAATACATGTAGTGAGTTACTGATCTAGATATTGTAGTATTACCCCATATAGTGGTACATGTAAGATTGTACTAAATACACGTAGTGAGTTACTGATCTAGATATTGCAGTATTACCCCATATAGTGGCACATGTAAGATTGTACTAAATACATGTAGTGAGTTACTGATCTAGATATTGTAGTACCGTATTACTACATATAGTGGTACATGTAAGATTGTACTAAATACATGTAGTGAGTTACTGATCTAGATATTGTAGTACCGTATTACTACATATAGTGGCACATGTAAGATTGTACTAAATACATGTAGTGAGTTACTGATCTAGATATTGTAGTACCGTATTACTACATATAGTGGCACATGTAAGATTGTACTAAATACATGTAGTGAGTTACTGATCTAGATATTGTAGTACCGTATTACCCCATATAGTGGCACATGTAAGATTGTACTAAATACATGTAGTGAGTTACTGATCTAGATATTGTAGTACCGTATTACCACATATAGTGGCACATGTAAGATTGTACTAAATACATGTAGTGAGTTACTGATCTAGATATTGTAGTACCGTATTACCACATATAGTGGCACATGTAAGATTGTACTAAATACATGTAGTGAGTTACTGATCTAGATATTGTAGTACCGTATTACTACATATAGTGGCACATGTAAGATTGTACTAAATACATGTAGTGAGTTACTGATCTAGATATTATAGTACCGTATTACCCCATATAGTGGCACATGTAAGATTGTACTAAATACATGTAGTGAGTTACTGATCTAGATATTGTAGTACCGTATTACTACATATAGTGGCACATGTAAGATTGTACTAAATACATGTAGTGAGTTACTGATCTAGATATTGTAGTACCGTATTACCACATAGAGTGGCACATGTAAGATTATACTAAATACATGTAGTGAGTTACTGATCTAGATATTGTAGTACCGTATTACCCCATATAGTGGCACATGTAAGATTGTACTAAATACATGTACTAAGTTACTGATCTAGATATTGTAGTACTGTATTACCCCATATAGTGGCACATGTAAGATTGTACTAAATCCATGTAGTGAGTTACTTATCTACTTATTGTAGTACCGTATTGCCCCATATAGAGGCACATGTAAGATTGTACTAAATACATGTAGTGAGTTACTGATCTAGATATTGTAGTATTACCCCATATAGTGGTACATGTAAGATTGTACTAAATACATGTAGTGAGTTACTGATCTAGATATTGTAGTACCGTATTACCCCATATAGTGGTACATGTAAGATTGTACTAAATACATGTAGTGAGTTACTGATCTAGATATTGTAGTACCGTATTACTACATATAGTGGCACATGTAAGATTGTACTAAATACATGTAGTGAGTTACTGATCTAGATATTGTAGTACCGTATTACCACATAGAGTGGCACATGTAAGATTATACTAAATACATGTAGTGAGTTACTGATCTAGATATTGTAGTACCGTATTACCCCATATAGTGGCACATGTAAGATTGTACTAAATACATGTACTAAGTTACTGATCTAGATATTGTAGTACTGTATTACCCCATATAGTGGCACATGTAAGATTGTACTAAATCCATGTAGTGAGTTACTTATCTACTTATTGTAGTACCGTATTGCCCCATATAGTGGCACATGTAAGATTGTACTAAATACATGTAGTGAGTTACTGATCTAGATATTGTAGTATTACCCCATATAGTGGTACATGTAAGATTGTACTAAATACATGTAGTGAGTTACTGATCTAGATATTGTAGTACCGTATTACCCCATATAGTGGTACATGTAAGATTGTACTAAATACATGTAGTGAGTTACTGACCTAGATATTGTGGTACCGTATTACCCCATATAGTGGCACATGTAAGATTGTACTAAATACATGTAGTGAGTTACTGATCTAGATATTGTAGTACCGTATTACTACATATAGTGGCACATGTAAGATTGTACTAAATACATGTAGTGAGTTACTGATCAAGATATTGTAGTACCGTATTACTACATATAGTGGCACATGTAAGATTGTACTAAATACATGTAGTGAGTTACTGATCTAGATATTGTAGTACCGTATTACTACATATAGTGGCACATGTATGATTGTACTAAATACATGTAGTGAGTTACTGATCTACTTATTGTAGTACCGTATTACCCCATATAGTGGCACATGTAAGATTGTACTAAATACATGTAGTGAGTTACTGATCTAGATATTGTAGTATTACCCCATATAGTGGTACATGTAAGATTGTACTAAATACATGTAGTGAGTTACTGATCTAGATATTGCAGTATTACCCCATATAGTGGCACATGTAAGATTGTACTAAATACATGTAGTGAGTTACTGATCTAGATATTGTAGTACCGTATTACTACATATAGTGGTACATGTAAGATTGTACTAAATACATGTAGTGAGTTACTGATCTAGATATTGTAGTACCGTATTACTACATATAGTGGCACATGTAAGATTGTACTAAATACATGTAGTGAGTTACTGATCTAGATATTGTAGTACCGTATTACTACATATAGTGGCACATGTAAGATTGTACTAAATACATGTAGTGAGTTACTGATCTAGATATTGTAGTACCGTATTACCCCATATAGTGGCACATGTAAGATTGTACTAAATACATGTAGTGAGTTACTGATCTAGATATTGTAGTACCGTATTACCACATATAGTGGCACATGTAAGATTTTACTAAATACATGTAGTGAGTTACTGATCTAGATATTGTAGTACCGTATTACCACATATAGTGGCACATGTAAGATTGTACTAAATACATGTAGTGAGTTACTGATCTAGATATTGTAGTACCGTATTACTACATATAGTGGCACATGTAAGATTGTACTAAATACATGTAGTGAGTTACTGATCTAGATATTATAGTACCGTATTACCCCATATAGTGGCACATGTAAGATTGTACTAAATACATGTAGTGAGTTACTGATCTAGATATTGTAATACCGTATTACCACATAGAGTGGCACATGTAAGATTATACTAAATACATGTAGTGAGTTACTGATCTAGATATTGTAGTACCGTATTACTACATATAGTGGCACATGTAAGATTGTACTAAATACATGTAGTGAGTTACTGATCTAGATATTGTAGTACCGTATTACTACATATAGTGGCACAGGTAAGATTGTACCAAATACATGTAGTGAGTTACTGATCTAGATATTGTAGTACCGTATTACCCCATATAGTGGCACATGTAAGATTGTACTAAATACATGTACTAAGTTACTGATCTAGATATTGTAGTACCGTATTACCCCATATAGTGGCACATGTAAGATTGTACTAAATCCATGTAGTGAGTTACTTATCTACTTATTGTAGTACCGTATTGCCCCATATAGTGGCACATGTAAGATTGTACTAAATACAGGTACTAAGTTACTGATCTAGATATTGTAGTATTACCCCATATAGTGGTACATGTAAGATTGTACTAAATACATGTAGTGAGTTACTGATCTAGATATTGTAGTACCGTATTACCCCATATAGTGGTACATGTAAGATTGTACTAAATACATGTAGTGAGTTACTGATCTAGATATTGTGGTACCGTATTACCCCATATAGTGGCACATGTAAGATTGTACTAAATACATGTAGTGAGTTACTGATCTAGATATTGGTGTACCGTATTACTACATATAGTGGCACATGTAAGATTGTACTAAATACATGTAGTGAGGTAATGATCTAGATATTGTAGTACCGTATTACCCCATATAGTGGTACATGTAAGATTGTACTAAATACATGTAGTGAGTTACTGATCTAGATATTGTAGTACCGTATTACTACATATAGTGGCACATGTAAGATTGTACTAAATACATGTAGTGAGTTACTGATCTAGATATTGTAGTACCGTATTACCACATAGAGTGGCACATGTAAGATTGTACTAAATACATGTAGTGAGTTACTGATCTAGATATTGTAGTACCGTATTACCCCATATAGTGGCACATGTAAGATTGTACTAAATACATGTACTAAGTTACTGATCTAGATATTGTAGTACTGTATTACCCCATATAGTGGCACATGTAAGATTGTACTAAATCCATGTAGTGAGTTACTTATCTACTTATTGTAGTACCGTATTGCCCCATATAGTGGCACATGTAAGATTGTACTAAATACATGTAGTGAGTTACTGATCTAGATATTGTAGTATTACCCCATATAGTGGTACATGTAAGATTGTACTAAATACATGTAGTGAGTTACTGATCTAGATATTGTAGTACCGTATTACCCCATATAGTGGTACATGTAAGATTGTACTAAATACATGTAGTGAGTTACTGACCTAGATATTGTGGTACCGTATTACCCCATATAGTGGCACATGTAAGATTGTACTAAATACATGTAGTGAGTTACTGATCTAGATATTGTAGTACCGTATTACTACATATAGTGGCACATGTAAGATTGTACTAAATACATGTAGTGAGTTACTGATCAAGATATTGTAGTACCGTATTACTACATATAGTGGCACATGTAAGATTGTACTAAATACATGTAGTGAGTTACTGATCTAGATATTGTAGTACCGTATTACTACATATAGTGGCACATGTATGATTGTACTAAATACATGTAGTGAGTTACTGATCTACTTATTGTAGTACCGTATTACCCCATATAGTGGCACATGTAAGATTGTACTAAATACATGTAGTGAGTTACTGATCTAGATATTGTAGTATTACCCCATATAGTGGTACATGTAAGATTGTACTAAATACATGTAGTGAGTTACTGATCTAGATATTGCAGTATTACCCCATATAGTGGCACATGTAAGATTGTACTAAATACATGTAGTGAGTTACTGATCTAGATATTGTAGTACCGTATTACTACATATAGTGGTACATGTAAGATTGTACTAAATACATGTAGTGAGTTACTGATCTAGATATTGTAGTACCGTATTACTACATATAGTGGCACATGTAAGATTGTACTAAATACATGTAGTGAGTTACTGATCTAGATATTGTAGTACCGTATTACTACATATAGTGGCACATGTAAGATTGTACTAAATACATGTAGTGAGTTACTGATCTAGATATTGTAGTACCGTATTACCCCATATAGTGGCACATGTAAGATTGTACTAAATACATGTAGTGAGTTACTGATCTAGATATTGTAGTACCGTATTACCACATATAGTGGCACATGTAAGATTGTACTAAATACATGTAGTGAGTTACTGATCTAGATATTGTAGTACCGTATTACCACATATAGTGGCACATGTAAGATTGTACTAAATACATGTAGTGAGTTACTGATCTAGATATTGTAGTACCGTATTACTACATATAGTGGCACATGTAAGATTGTACTAAATACATGTAGTGAGTTACTGATCTAGATATTATAGTACCGTATTACCCCATATAGTGGCACATGTAAGATTGTACTAAATACATGTAGTGAGTTACTGATCTAGATATTGTAATACCGTATTACCACATAGAGTGGCACATGTAAGATTATACTAAATACATGTAGTGAGTTACTGATCTAGATATTGTAGTACCGTATTACTACATATAGTGGCACATGTAAGATTGTACTAAATACATGTAGTGAGTTACTGATCTAGATATTGTAGTACCGTATTACTACATATAGTGGCACAGGTAAGATTGTACCAAATACATGTAGTGAGTTACTGATCTAGATATTGTAGTACCGTATTACCCCATATAGTGGCACATGTAAGATTGTACTAAATACATGTAGTGAGTTACTGATCTAGATATTGTAGTACCGTATTACCACATATAGTGGCACATGTAAGATTGTACTAAATACATGTAGTGAGTTACTGATCTAGATATTGTAGTACCGTATTACCACATATAGTGGCACATGTAAGATTGTACTAAATACATGTAGTGAGTTACTGATCTAGATATTGTAGTACCGTATTACTACATATAGTGGCACATGTAAGATTGTACTAAATACATGTAGTGAGTTACTGATCTAGATATTATAGTACCGTATTACCCCATATAGTGGCACATGTAAGATTGTACTAAATACATGTAGTGAGTTACTGATCTAGATATTGTAATACCGTATTACCACATAGAGTGGCACATGTAAGATTATACTAAATACATGTAGTGAGTTACTGATCTAGATATTGTAGTACCGTATTACTACATATAGTGGCACATGTAAGATTGTACTAAATACATGTAGTGAGTTACTGATCTAGATATTGTAGTACCGTATTACTACATATAGTGGCACAGGTAAGATTGTACCAAATACATGTAGTGAGTTACTGATCTAGATATTGTAGTACCGTATTACCCCATATAGTGGCACATGTAAGATTGTACTAAATACATGTACTAAGTTACTGATCTAGATATTGTAGTACCGTATTACCCCATATAGTGGCACATGTAAGATTGTACTAAATCCATGTAGTGAGTTACTTATCTACTTATTGTAGTACCGTATTGCCCCATATAGTGGCACATGTAAGATTGTACTAAATACAGGTACTAAGTTACTGATCTAGATATTGTAGTATTACCCCATATAGTGGTACATGTAAGATTGTACTAAATACATGTAGTGAGTTACTGATCTAGATATTGTAGTACCGTATTACCCCATATAGTGGTACATGTAAGATTGTACTAAATACATGTAGTGAGTTACTGATCTAGATATTGTGGTACCGTATTACCCCATATAGTGGCACATGTAAGATTGTACTAAATACATGTAGTGAGTTACTGATCTAGATATTGGTGTACCGTATTACTACATATAGTGGCACATGTAAGATTGTACTAAATACATGTAGTGAGGTAATGATCTAGATATTGTAGTACCGTATTACTACATATAGTGGCACATGTAAGATTGTACTAAATACATGTAGTGAGTTACTGATCTAGATATTGTAGTACCGTATTACTACATATAGTGGCACATGTAAGATTGTACTAAATACATGTAGTGAGTTACTGATCTACTTATTGTAGTACCGTATTACTACATATAGTGGTACATGTAAGATTGTACTAAATACATGTAGTGAGTTACTGATCTAGATATTGTAGTACCGTATTACTACATATAGTGGCACATGTAAGATTGTACTAAATACATGTAGTGAGTTACTGATCTAGATATTGTAGTACCGTATTACTACATATAGTGGCACATGTAAGATTGTACTAAATACATGTAGTGAGTTACTGATCTAGATATTGTAGTACCGTATTACCCCATATAGTGGCACATGTAAGATTGTACTAAATACATGTAGTGAGTTACTGATCTAGATATTGTAGTACCGTATTACTACATATAGTGGCACATGTAAGATTGTACTAAATACATGTAGTGAGTTACTGATCTAGATATTGTGGTACCGTATTACCCCATAATTATAGTGGTACATGTAAGATTGTACTAAATACATGTAGTGAGTTACTGATCTAGATATTGTAGTATTACCCCATATAGTGGCACATGTAAGATTGTACTAAATACATGTAGTGAGTTACTGATCTAGATATTGTAGTACCGTATTACTACATATAGTGGCACATGTAAGATTGTACTAAATACATGTAGTGAGTTACTGATCTAGATATTGTAGTACCGTATTACTACATATAGTGGCACATGTAAGATTGTACTAAATACATGTAGTGAGTTACTGATCTAGATATTGTAGTACCGTATTACCCCATATAGTGGCACATGTAAGATTGTACTAAATACATGTAGTGAGTTACTGATCTAGATATTGTAGTACCGTATTACTACATATAGTGGCACATGTAAGATTGTACTAAATACATGTAGTGAGTTACTGATCTAGATATTGTAGTACCGTATTACCACATATAGTGGCACATGTAAGATTGTACTAAATACATGTAGTGAGTTACTGATCTAGATATTGTAGTACCGTATTACTACATATAGTGGCACATGTAAGATTGTACTAAATACATGTAGTGAGTTACTGATCTAGATATTATAGTACCGTATTACCCCATATAGTGGCACATGTAAGATTGTACTAAATACATGTAGTGAGTTACTGATCTAGATATTGTAATACCGTATTACCACATAGAGTGGCACATGTAAGATTATACTAAATACATGTAGTGAGTTACTGATCTAGATATTGTAGTACCGTATTACTACATATAGTGGCACATGTAAGATTGTACTAAATACATGTAGTGAGTTACTGATCTAGATATTGTAGTACCGTATTACTACATATAGTGGCACATGTAAGATTGTACTAAATACATGTAGTGAGTTACTGATCTAGATATTGTAGTACCGTATTACCCCATATAGTGGCACATGTAAGATTGTACTAAATACATGTACTAAGTTACTGATCTAGATATTGTAGTACCGTATTACCCCATATAGTGGCACATGTAAGATTGTACTAAATCCATGTAGTGAGTTACTTATCTACTTATTGTAGTACCGTATTGCCCCATATAGTGGCACATGTAAGATTGTACTAAATACATGTACTAAGTTACTGATCTAGATATTGTAGTATTACCCCAAATAGTGGTACATGTAAGATTGTACTAAATACATGTAGTGAGTTACTGATCTAGATATTGTAGTACCGTATTACCCCATATAGTGGTACATGTAAGATTGTACTAAATACATGTAGTGAGTTACTGATCTACTTATTGTAGTACCGTATTACCCCATATAATGGCACATGTAAGATTGTACTAAATACATGTAGTGAGTTACTGATCTAGATATTGTAGTACCGTATTACTACATATAGTGGCACATGTAAGATTGTACTAAATACATGTAGTGAGTTACTGATCTAGATATTGTAGTACTGTATTACCACATAGAGTGGCACATGTAAGATTATACTAAATACATGTAGTGAGTTACTGATCTAGATATTGTAGTACCGTATTACCCCATATAGTGGCACATGTAAGATTGTACTAAATACATGTACTAAGTTACTGATCTAGATATTGTAGTACTGTATTACCCCATATAGTGGCACATGTAAGATTGTACTAAATCCATGTAGTGAGTTACTTATCTACTTATTGTAGTACCGTATTGCCCCATATAGTGGCACATGTAAGATTGTACTAAATACATGTAGTGAGTTACTGATCTTGATATTGTAGTATTACCCCATATAGTGGTACATGTAAGATTGTACTAAATACATGTAGTGAGTTACTGATCTAGATATTGTAGTACCGTATTACCCCATATAGTGGTACATGTAAGATTGTACTAAATACATGTAGTGAGTTACTGATCTAGATATTGTGGTACCGTATTACCCCATATAGTGGCACATGTAAGATTGTACTAAATACATGTAGTGAGTTACTGATCTAGATATTGTAGTACCGTATTACTACATATAGTGGTACATGTAAGATTGTACTAAATACATGTAGTGAGTTACTGATCTAGATATTGTAGTACCGTATTACTACATATAGTGGCACATGTAAGATTGTACTAAATACATGTAGTGAGTTACTGATCTAGATATTGTAGTACCGTATTACTACATATAGTGGCACATGTATGATTGTACTAAATACATGTAGTGAGTTACTGATCTACTTATTGTAGTACCGTATTACCCCATATAGTGGCACATGTAAGATTGTACTAAATACATGTAGTGAGTTACTGATCTAGATATTGTAGTATTACCCCATATAGTGGTACATGTAAGATTGTACTAAATACATGTAGTGAGTTACTGATCTAGATATTGCAGTATTACCCCATATAGTGGCACATGTAAGATTGTACTAAATACATGTAGTGAGTTACTGATCTAGATATTGTAGTACCGTATTACTACATATAGTGGTACATGTAAGATTGTACTAAATACATGTAGTGAGTTACTGATCTAGATATTGTAGTACCGTATTACTACATATAGTGGCACATGTAAGATTGTACTAAATACATGTAGTGAGTTACTGATCTAGATATTGTAGTACCGTATTACTACATATAGTGGCACATGTAAGATTGTACTAAATACATGTAGTGAGTTACTGATCTAGATATTGTAGTACCGTATTACCCCATATAGTGGCACATGTAAGATTGTACTAAATACATGTAGTGAGTTACTGATCTAGATATTGTAGTACCGTATTACTACATATAGTGGCACATGTAAGATTGTACTAAATACATGTAGTGAGTTACTGATCTAGATATTGTAGTACCGTATTACCACATATAGTGGCACATGTAAGATTGTACTAAATACATGTAGTGAGTTACTGATCTAGATATTGTAGTACCGTATTACTACATATAGTGGCACATGTAAGATTGTACTAAATACATGTAGTGAGTTACTGATCTAGATATTATAGTACCGTATTACCCCATATAGTGGCACATGTAAGATTGTACTAAATACATGTAGTGAGTTACTGATCTAGATATTGTAATACCGTATTACCACATAGAGTGGCACATGTAAGATTATACTAAATACATGTAGTGAGTTACTGATCTAGATATTGTAGTACCGTATTACTACATATAGTGGCACATGTAAGATTGTACTAAATACATGTAGTGAGTTACTGATCTAGATATTGTAGTACCGTATTACTACATATAGTGGCACATGTAAGATTGTACTAAATACATGTAGTGAGTTACTGATCTAGATATTGTAGTACCGTATTACCCCATATAGTGGCACATGTAAGATTGTACTAAATACATGTACTAAGTTACTGATCTAGATATTGTAGTACCGTATTACCCCATATAGTGGCACATGTAAGATTGTACTAAATCCATGTAGTGAGTTACTTATCTACTTATTGTAGTACCGTATTGCCCCATATAGTGGCACATGTAAGATTGTACTAAATACATGTACTAAGTTACTGATCTAGATATTGTAGTATTACCCCATATAGTGGTACATGTAAGATTGTACTAAATACATGTAGTGAGTTACTGATCTAGATATTGTAGTACCGTATTACCCCATATAGTGGTACATGTAAGATTGTACTAAATACATGTAGTGAGTTACTGATCTACTTATTGTAGTACCGTATTACCCCATATAATGGCACATGTAAGATTGTACTAAATACATGTAGTGAGTTACTGATCTAGATATTGTAGTACCGTATTACTACATGTAGTGGCACATGTAAGATTGTACTAAATACATGTAGTGAGTTACTGATCTAGATATTGTAGTACCGTATTACCACATAGAGTGGCACATGTAAGATTATACTAAATACATGTAGTGAGTTACTGATCTAGATATTGTAGTACCGTATTACCCCATATAGTGGCACATGTAAGATTGTACTAAATACATGTACTAAGTTACTGATCTAGATATTGTAGTACTGTATTACCCCATATAGTGGCACATGTAAGATTGTACTAAATCCATGTAGTGAGTTACTTATCTACTTATTGTAGTACCGTATTGCCCCATATAGTGGCACATGTAAGATTGTACTAAATACATGTAGTGAGTTACTGATCTAGATATTGTAGTATTACCCCATATAGTGGTACATGTAAGATTGTACTAAATACATGTAGTGAGTTACTGATCTAGATATTGTAGTACCGTATTACCCCATATAGTGGTACATGTAAGATTGTACTAAATACATGTAGTGAGTTACTGATCTAGATATTGTGGTACCGTATTACCCCATATAGTGGCACATGTAAGATTGTACTAAATACATGTAGTGAGTTACTGATCTAGATATTGTAGTACCGTATTACTACATATAGTGGCACATGTAAGATTGTACTAAATACATGTAGTGAGTTACTGATCTAGATATTGTAGTACCGTATTACTACATATAGTGGCACATGTAAGATTGTACTAAATACATGTAGTGAGTTACTGATCTAGATATTGTAGTACCGTATTACTACATATAGTGGCACATGTATGATTGTACTAAATACATGTAGTGAGTTACTGATCTACTTATTGTAGTACCGTATTACCCCATATAGTGGCACATGTAAGATTGTACTAAATACATGTAGTGAGTTACTGATCTAGATATTGTAGTATTACCCCTTATAGTGGTACATGTAAGATTGTACTAAATACATGTAGTGAGTTACTGATCTAGATATTGCAGTATTACCCCATATAGTGGCACATGTAAGATTGTACTAAATACATGTAGTGAGTTACTGATCTAGATATTGTAGTACCGTATTACTACATATAGTGGTACATGTAAGATTGTACTAAATACATGTAGTGAGTTACTGATCTAGATATTGTAGTACCGTATTACTACATATAGTGGCACATGTAAGATTGTACTAAATACATGTAGTGAGTTACTGATCTAGATATTGTAGTACCGTATTACTACATATAGTGGCACATGTAAGATTGTACTAAATACATGTAGTGAGTTACTGATCTAGATATTGTAGTACCGTATTACCCCATATAGTGGCACATGTAAGATTGTACTAAATACATGTAGTGAGTTACTGATCTAGATATTGTAGTACCGTATTACCCCATATAGTGGCACATGTAAGATTGTACTAAATACATGTAGTGAGTTACTGATCTAGATATTGTAGTACCGTATTACCACATATAGTGGCACATGTAAGATTGTACTAAATACATGTAGTGAGTTACTGATCTAGATATTGTAGTACCGTATTACTACATATAGTGGCACATGTAAGATTGTACTAAATACATGTAGTGAGTTACTGATCTAGATATTATAGTACCGTATTACCCCATATAGTGGCACATGTAAGATTGTACTAAATACATGTAGTGAGTTACTGATCTAGATATTGTAATACCGTATTACCACATAGAGTGGCACATGTAAGATTATACTAAATACATGTAGTGAGTTACTGATCTAGATATTGTAGTACCGTATTACCCCATATAGTGGCACATGTAAGATTGTACTAAATACATGTAGTGAGTTACTGATCTAGATATTGTAGTACCGTATTACTACATATAGTGGTACATGTAAGATTGTACTAAATACATGTAGTGAGTTACTGATCTAGATATTGTAGTACCGTATTACTACATATAGTGGCACATGTAAGATTGTACTAAATACATGTAGTGAGTTACTGATCTAGATATTGTAGTACCGTATTACTACATATAGTGGCACATGTAAGATTGTACTAAATACATGTAGTGAGTTACTGATCTAGATATTGTAGTACCGTATTACCCCATGTAGTGGCACATGTAAGATTGTACTAAATACATGTAGTGAGTTACTGATCTAGATATTGTAGTACCGTATTACTACATATAGTGGCACATGTAAGATTGTACTAAATACATGTAGTGAGTTACTGATCTAGATATTGTAGTACCGTATTACCACATATAGTGGCACATGTAAGATTGTACTAAATACATGTAGTGAGTTACTGATCTAGATATTGTAGTACCGTATTACTACATATAGTGGCACATGTAAGATTGTACTAAATACATGTAGTGAGTTACTGATCTAGATATTGTAGTACCGTATTACCCCATATAGTGGCACATGTAAGATTGTACTAAATACATGTACTAAGTTACTGATCTAGATATTGTAGTACCGTATTACCCCATATAGTGGCACATGTAAGATTGTACTAAATCCATGTAGTGAGTTACTTATCTACTTATTGTAGTACCGTATTGCCCCATATAGTGGCACATGTAAGATTGTACTAAATACATGTACTAAGTTACTGATCTAGATATTGTAGTATTACCCCATATAGTGGTACATGTAAGATTGTACTAAATACATGTAGTGAGTTACTGATCTAGATATTGTAGTACCGTATTACCCCATATAGTGGTACATGTAAGATTGTACTAAATACATGTAGTGAGTTACTGATCTAGATATTGTGGTACCGTATTACCCCATATAGTGGCACATGTAAGATTGTACTAAATACATGTAGTGAGTTACTGATCTAGATATTGGTGTACCGTATTACTACATATAGTGGCACATGTAAGATTGTACTAAATACATGTAGTGAGGTAATGATCTAGATATTGTAGTACCGTATTACTACATATAGTGGCACATGTAAGATTGTACTAAATACATGTAGTGAGTTACTGATCTAGATATTGTAGTACCGTATTACTACATATAGTGGCACATGTAAGATTGTACTAAATACATGTAGTGAGTTACTGATCTACTTATTGTAGTACCGTATTACTACATATAGTGGTACATGTAAGATTGTACTAAATACATGTAGTGAGTTACTGATCTAGATATTGTAGTACCGTATTACTACATATAGTGGCACATGTAAGATTGTACTAAATACATGTAGTGAGTTACTGATCTAGATATTGTAGTACCGTATTACTACATATAGTGGCACATGTAAGATTGTACTAAATACATGTAGTGAGTTACTGATCTAGATATTGTAGTACCGTATTACCCCATATAGTGGCACATGTAAGATTGTACTAAATACATGTAGTGAGTTACTGATCTAGATATTGTAGTACCGTATTACTACATATAGTGGCACATGTAAGATTGTACTAAATACATGTAGTGAGTTACTGATCTAGATATTGTGGTACCGTATTACCCCATAATTATAGTGGTACATGTAAGATTGTACTAAATACATGTAGTGAGTTACTGATCTAGATATTGTAGTATTACCCCATATAGTGGCACATGTAAGATTGTACTAAATACATGTAGTGAGTTACTGATCTAGATATTGTAGTACCGTATTACTACATATAGTGGCACATGTAAGATTGTACTAAATACATGTAGTGAGTTACTGATCTAGATATTGTAGTACCGTATTACTACATATAGTGGCACATGTAAGATTGTACTAAATACATGTAGTGAGTTACTGATCTAGATATTGTAGTACCGTATTACCCCATATAGTGGCACATGTAAGATTGTACTAAATACATGTAGTGAGTTACTGATCTAGATATTGTAGTACCGTATTACTACATATAGTGGCACATGTAAGATTGTACTAAATACATGTAGTGAGTTACTGATCTAGATATTGTAGTACCGTATTACCACATATAGTGGCACATGTAAGATTGTACTAAATACATGTAGTGAGTTACTGATCTAGATATTGTAGTACCGTATTACTACATATAGTGGCACATGTAAGATTGTACTAAATACATGTAGTGAGTTACTGATCTAGATATTATAGTACCGTATTACCCCATATAGTGGCACATGTAAGATTGTACTAAATACATGTAGTGAGTTACTGATCTAGATATTGTAATACCGTATTACCACATAGAGTGGCACATGTAAGATTATACTAAATACATGTAGTGAGTTACTGATCTAGATATTGTAGTACCGTATTACTACATATAGTGGCACATGTAAGATTGTACTAAATACATGTAGTGAGTTACTGATCTAGATATTGTAGTACCGTATTACTACATATAGGGGCACATGTAAGATTGTACTAAATACATGTAGTGAGTTACTGATCTAGATATTGTAGTACCGTATTACCCCATATAGTGGCACATGTAAGATTGTACTAAATACATGTAGTGAGTTACTGATCTAGATATTGTAGTACCGTATTACCCCATATAGTGGCACATGTAAGATTGTACTAAATCCATGTAGTGAGTTACTTATCTACTTATTGTAGTACCGTATTGCCCCATATAGTGGCACATGTAAGATTGTACTAAATACATGTACTAAGTTACTGATCTAGATATTGTAGTATTACCCCATATAGTGGTACATGTAAGATTGTACTAAATACATGTAGTGAGTTACTGATCTAGATATTGTAGTACCGTATTACCCCATATAGTGGTACATGTAAGATTGTACTAAATACATGTAGTGAGTTACTGATCTACTTATTGTAGTACCGTATTACCCCATATAATGGCACATGTAAGATTGTACTAAATACATGTAGTGAGTTACTGATCTAGATATTGTAGTACCGTATTACTACATATAGTGGCACATGTAAGATTGTACTAAATACATGTAGTGAGTTACTGATCTAGATATTGTAGTACCGTATTACCACATAGAGTGGCACATGTAAGATTATACTAAATACATGTAGTGAGTTACTGATCTAGATATTGTAGTACCGTATTACCCCATATAGTGGCACATGTAAGATTGTACTAAATACATGTACTGAGTTACTGATCTAGATATTGTAGTACTGTATTACCCCATATAGTGGCACATGTAAGATTGTACTAAATCCATGTAGTGAGTTACTTATCTACTTATTGTAGTACCGTATTGCCCCATATAGTGGCACATGTAAGATTGTACTAAATACATGTAGTGAGTTACTGATCTAGATATTGTAGTATTACCCCATATAGTGGTACATGTAAGATTGTACTAAATACATGTAGTGAGTTACTGATCTAGATATTGTAGTACCGTATTACCCCATATAGTGGTACATGTAAGATTGTACTAAATACATGTAGTGAGTTACTGATCTAGATATTGTGGTACCGTATTACCCCATATAGTGGCACATGTAAGATTGTACTAAATACATGTAGTGAGTTACTGATCTAGATATTGTAGTACCGTATTACTACATATAGTGGCACATGTAAGATTGTACTAAATACATGTAGTGAGTTACTGATCTAGATATTGTAGTACCGTATTACTACATATAGTGGCACATGTAAGATTGTACTAAATACATGTAGTGAGTTACTGATCTACTTATTATAGTACCGTATTACCCCATATAGTGGCACATGTAAGATTGTACTAAATACATGTAGTGAGTTACTGATCTAGATATTGTAGTATTACCCCATATAGTGGTACATGTAAGATTGTACTAAATACATGTAGTGAGTTACTGATCTAGATATTGCAGTATTACCCCATATAGTGGCACATGTAAGATTGTACTAAATACATGTAGTGAGTTACTGATCTAGATATTGTAGTACCGTATTACTACATATAGTGGTACATGTAAGATTGTACTAAATACATGTAGTGAGTTACTGATCTAGATATTGTAGTACCGTATTACTACATATAGTGGCACATGTAAGATTGTACTAAATACATGTAGTGAGTTACTGATCTAGATATTGTAGTATTACCCCATATAGTGGTACATGTAAGATTGTACTAAATACATGTAGTGAGTTACTGATCTAGATATTGTAGTACCGTATTACCCCATATAGTGGTACATGTAAGATTGTACTAAATACATGTAGTGAGTTACTGATCTACTTATTGTAGTACCGTATTACCCCATATAATGGCACATGTAAGATTGTACTAAATACATGTAGTGAGTTACTGATCTAGATATTGTAGTACCGTATTACTACATATAGTGGCACATGTAAGATTGTACTAAATACATGTAGTGAGTTACTGATCTAGATATTGTAGTACCGTATTACCACATAGAGTGGCACATGTAAGATTATACTAAATACATGTAGTGAGTTACTGATCTAGATATTGTAGTACCGTATTACCCCATATAGTGGCACATGTAAGATTGTACTAAATACATGTACTAAGTTACTGATCTA
This sequence comes from Sthenelais limicola, assembly GCA_942159475.1. Classification (NCBI taxonomy): domain Eukaryota; kingdom Metazoa; phylum Annelida; class Polychaeta; order Phyllodocida; family Sigalionidae; genus Sthenelais; species Sthenelais limicola. Next base: position 83,467,563 of record OW804101.1, on the reverse strand, counting down.
GATATTGTAGTACTGTATTACCCCATATAGTGGCACATGTAAGATTGTACTAAATCCATGTAGTGAGTTACTTATCTACTTATTGTAGTACCGTATTGCCCCATATAGTGGCACATGTAAGATTGTACTAAATACATGTAGTGAGTTACTGATCTAGATATTGTAGTACCGTATTACTACATATAGTGGCACATGTAAGATTGTACTAAATACATGTAGTGAGTTACTGATCTAGATATTGTAGTACCGTATTACTACATATAGTGGCACATGTAAGATTGTACTAAATACATGTAGTGAGTTACTGATCTAGATATTGTAGTACCGTATTACTACATATAGTGGCACATGTATGATTGTACTAAATACATGTAGTGAGTTACTGATCTACTTATTGTAGTACCGTATTACCCCATATAGTGGCACATGTAAGATTGTACTAAATACATGTAGTGAGTTACAGATCTAGATATTGTAGTATTACCCCATATAGTGGTACATGTAAGATTGTACTAAATACATGTAGTGAGTTACTGATCTAGATATTGCAGTATTACCCCATATAGTAGCACATGTAAGATTGTACTAAATACATGTAGTGAGTTACTGATCTAGATATTGTAGTACCGTATTACTACATATAGTGGTACATGTAAGATTGTACTAAATACATGTAGTGAGTTACTGATCTAGATATTGTAGTACCGTATTACTACATATAGTGGCACATGTAAGATTGTACTAAATACATGTAGTGAGTTACTGATCTAGATATTGTAGTACCGTATTACTACATATAGTGGCACATGTAAGATTGTACTAAATACATGTAGTGAGTTACTGATCTAGATATTGTAGTACCGTATTACCCCATATAGTGGCACATGTAAGATTGTACTAAATACATGTAGTGAGTTACTGATCTAGATATTGTAGTACCGTATTACTACATATAGTGGCACATGTAAGATTGTACTAAATACATGTAGTGAGTTACTGATCTAGATATTGTAGTACCGTATTACCACATATAGTGGCACATGTAAGATTGTACTAAATACATGTAGTGAGTTACTGATCTAGATATTGTAGTACCGTATTACTACATATAGTGGCACATGTAAGATTGTACTAAATACATGTAGTGAGTTACTGATCTAGATATTATAGTACCGTATTACCCCATATAGTGGCACATGTAAGATTGTACTAAATACATGTAGTGAGTTACTGATCTAGATATTGTAATACCGTATTACCACATAGAGTGGCACATGTAAGATTATACTAAATACATGTAGTGAGTTACTGATCTAGATATTGTAGTACCGTATTACCCCATATAGTGGCACATGTAAGATTGTACTAAATACATGTAGTGAGTTACTGATCTAGATATTGTAGTACCGTATTACTACATATAGTGGTACATGTAAGATTGTACTAAATACATGTAGTGAGTTACTGATCTAGATATTGTAGTACCGTATTACTACATATAGTGGCACATGTAAGATTGTACTAAATACATGTAGTGAGTTACTGATCTAGATATTGTAGTACCGTATTACTACATATAGTGGCACATGTAAGATTGTACTAAATACATGTAGTGAGTTACTGATCTAGATATTGTAGTACCGTATTACCCCATATAGTGGCACATGTAAGATTGTACTAAATACATGTAGTGAGTTACTGATCTAGATATTGTAGTACCGTATTACTACATATAGTGGCACATGTAAGATTGTACTAAATACATGTAGTGAGTTACTGATCTAGATATTGTAGTACCGTATTACCACATATAGTGGCACATGTAAGATTGTACTAAATACATGTAGTGAGTTACTGATCTAGATATTGTAGTACCGTATTACTACCTATAGTGGCACATGTAAGATTGTACTAAATACATGTAGTGAGTTACTGATCTAGATATTGTAGTACCGTATTACCCCATATAGTGGCACATGTAAGATTGTACTAAATACATGTACTAAGTTACTGATCTAGATATTGTAGTACCGTATTACCCCATATAGTGGCACATGTAAGATTGTACTAAATCCATGTAGTGAGTTACTTATCTACTTATTGTAGTACCGTATTGCCCCATATAGTGGCACATGTAAGATTGTACTAAATACATGTACTAAGTTACTGATCTAGATATTGTAGTATTACCCCATATAGTGGTACATGTAAGATTGTACTAAATACATGTAGTGAGTTACTGATCTAGATATTGTAGTACCGTATTACCCCATATAGTGGTACATGTAAGATTGTACTAAATACATGTAGTGAGTTACTGATCTAGATATTGTGGTACCGTATTACCCCATATAGTGGCACATGTAAGATTGTACTAAATACATGTAGTGAGTTACTGATCTAGATATTGGTGTACCGTATTACTACATATAGTGGCACATGTAAGATTGTACTAAATACATGTAGTGAGGTAATGATCTAGATATTGTAGTACCGTATTACTACATATAGTGGCACATGTAAGATTGTACTAAATACATGTAGTGAGTTACTGATCTAGATATTGTAGTACCGTATTACTACATATAGTGGCACATGTAAGATTGTACTAAATACATGTAGTGAGTTACTGATCTACTTATTGTAGTACCGTATTACTACATATAGTGGTACATGTAAGATTGTACTAAATACATGTAGTGAGTTACTGATCTAGATATTGTAGTACCGTATTACTACATATAGTGGCACATGTAAGATTGTACTAAATACATGTAGTGAGTTACTGATCTAGATATTGTAGTACCGTATTACTACATATAGTGGCACATGTAAGATTGTACTAAATACATGTAGTGAGTTACTGATCTAGATATTGTAGTACCGTATTACCCCATATAGTGGCACATGTAAGATTGTACTAAATACATGTAGTGAGTTACTGATCTAGATATTGTAGTACCGTATTACTACATATAGTGGCACATGTAAGATTGTACTAAATACATGTAGTGAGTTACTGATCTAGATATTGTGGTACCGTATTACCCCATAATTATAGTGGTACATGTAAGATTGTACTAAATACATGTAGTGAGTTACTGATCTAGATATTGTAGTATTACCCCATATAGTGGCACATGTAAGATTGTACTAAATACATGTAGTGAGTTACTGATCTAGATATTGTAGTACCGTATTACTACATATAGTGGCACATGTAAGATTGTACTAAATACATGTAGTGAGTTACTGATCTAGATATTGTAGTACCGTATTACTACATATAGTGGCACATGTAAGATTGTACTAAATACATGTAGTGAGTTACTGATCTAGATATTGTAGTACCGTATTACCCCATATAGTGGCACATGTAAGATTGTACTAAATACATGTAGTGAGTTACTGATCTAGATATTGTAGTACCGTATTACTACATATAGTGGCACATGTAAGATTGTACTAAATACATGTAGTGAGTTACTGATCTAGATATTGTAGTACCGTATTACCACATATAGTGGCACATGTAAGATTGTACTAAATACATGTAGTGAGTTACTGATCTAGATATTGTAGTACCGTAATACTACATATAGTGGCACATGTAAGATTGTACTAAATACATGTAGTGAGTTACTGATCTAGATATTATAGTACCGTATTACCCCATATAGTGGCACATGTAAGATTGTACTAAATACATGTAGTGAGTTACTGATCTAGATATTGTAATACCGTATTACCACATAGAGTGGCACATGTAAGATTATACTAAATACATGTAGTGAGTTACTGATCTAGATATTGTAGTACCGTATTACTACATATAGTGGCACATGTAAGATTGTACTAAATACATGTAGTGAGTTACTGATCTAGATATTGTAGTACCGTATTACTACATATAGGGGCACATGTAAGATTGTACTAAATACATGTAGTGAGTTACTGATCTAGATATTGTAGTACCGTATTACCCCATATAGTGGCACATGTAAGATTGTACTAAATACATGTAGTGAGTTACTGATCTAGATATTGTAGTACCGTATTACCCCATATAGTGGCACATGTAAGATTGTACTAAATCCATGTAGTGAGTTACTTATCTACTTATTGTAGTACCGTATTGCCCCATATAGTGGCACATGTAAGATTGTACTAAATACATGTACTAAGTTACTGATCTAGATATTGTAGTATTACCCCATATAGTGGTACATGTAAGATTGTACTAAATACATGTAGTGAGTTACTGATCTAGATATTGTAGTACCGTATTACCCCATATAGTGGTACATGTAAGATTGTACTAAATACATGTAGTGAGTTACTGATCTAGATATTGTGGTACCGTATTACCCCATATAGTGGCACATGTAAGATTGTACTAAATACATGTAGTGAGTTACTGATCTAGATATTGGTGTACCGTATTACTACATATAGTGGCACATGTAAGATTGTACTAAATACATGTAGTGAGGTAATGATCTAGATATTGTAGTACCGTATTACTACATATAGTGGCACATGTAAGATTGTACTAAATACATGTAGTGAGTTACTGATCTAGATATTGTAGTACCGTATTACTACATATAGTGGCACATGTAAGATTGTACTAAATACATGTAGTGAGTTACTGATCTACTTATTGTAGTACCGTATTACTACATATAGTGGTACATGTAAGATTGTACTAAATACATGTAGTGAGTTACTGATCTAGATATTGTAGTACCGTATTACTACATATAGTGGCACATGTAAGATTGTACTAAATACATGTAGTGAGTTACTGATCTAGATATTGTAGTACCGTATTACTACATATAGTGGCACATGTAAGATTGTACTAAATACATGTAGTGAGTTACTGATCTAGATATTGTAGTACCGTATTACCCCATATAGTGGCACATGTAAGATTGTACTAAATACATGTAGTGAGTTACTGATCTAGATATTGTAGTACCGTATTACTACATATAGTGGCACATGTAAGATTGTACTAAATACATGTAGTGAGTTACTGATCTAGATATTGTGGTACCGTATTACCCCATAATTATAGTGGTACATGTAAGATTGTACTAAATACATGTAGTGAGTTACTGATCTAGATATTGTAGTATTACCCCATATAGTGGCACATGTAAGATTGTACTAAATACATGTAGTGAGTTACTGATCTAGATATTGTAGTACCGTATTACTACATATAGTGGCACATGTAAGATTGTACTAAATACATGTAGTGAGTTACTGATCTAGATATTGTAGTACCGTATTACTACATATAGTGGCACATGTAAGATTGTACTAAATACATGTAGTGAGTTACTGATCTAGATATTGTAGTACCGTATTACCCCATATAGTGGCACATGTAAGATTGTACTAAATACATGTAGTGAGTTACTGATCTAGATATTGTAGTACCGTATTACTACATATAGTGGCACATGTAAGATTGTACTAAATACATGTAGTGAGTTACTGATCTAGATATTGTAGTACCGTATTACCACATATAGTGGCACATGTAAGATTGTACTAAATACATGTAGTGAGTTACTGATCTAGATATTGTAGTACCGTATTACTACATATAGTGGCACATGTAAGATTGTACTAAATACATGTAGTGAGTTACTGATCTAGATATTATAGTACCGTATTACCCCATATAGTGGCACATGTAAGATTGTACTAAATACATGTAGTGAGTTACTGATCTAGATATTGTAATACCGTATTACCACATAGAGTGGCACATGTAAGATTATACTAAATACATGTAGTGAGTTACTGATCTAGATATTGTAGTACCGTATTACTACATATAGTGGCACATGTAAGATTGTACTAAATACATGTAGTGAGTTACTGATCTAGATATTGTAGTACCGTATTACTACATATAGGGGCACATGTAAGATTGTACTAAATACATGTAGTGAGTTACTGATCTAGATATTGTAGTACCGTATTACCCCATATAGTGGCACATGTAAGATTGTACTAAATACATGTAGTGAGTTACTGATCTAGATATTGTAGTACCGTATTACCCCATATAGTGGCACATGTAAGATTGTACTAAATCCATGTAGTGAGTTACTTATCTACTTATTGTAGTACCGTATTGCCCCATATAGTGGCACATGTAAGATTGTACTAAATACATGTACTAAGTTACTGATCTAGATATTGTAGTATTACCCCATATAGTGGTACATGTAAGATTGTACTAAATACATGTAGTGAGTTACTGATCTAGATATTGTAGTACCGTATTACCCCATATAGTGGTACATGTAAGATTGTACTAAATACATGTAGTGAGTTACTGATCTACTTATTGTAGTACCGTATTACCCCATATAATGGCACATGTAAGATTGTACTAAATACATGTAGTGAGTTACTGATCTAGATATTGTAGTACCGTATTACTACATATAGTGGCACATGTAAGATTGTACTAAATACATGTAGTGAGTTACTGATCTAGATATTGTAGTACCGTATTACCACATAGAGTGGCACATGTAAGATTATACTAAATACATGTAGTGAGTTACTGATCTAGATATTGTAGTACCGTATTACCCCATATAGTGGCACATGTAAGATTGTACTAAATACATGTACTGAGTTACTGATCTAGATATTGTAGTACTGTATTACCCCATATAGTGGCACATGTAAGATTGTACTAAATCCATGTAGTGAGTTACTTATCTACTTATTGTAGTACCGTATTGCCCCATATAGTGGCACATGTAAGATTGTACTAAATACATGTAGTGAGTTACTGATCTAGATATTGTAGTATTACCCCATATAGTGGTACATGTAAGATTGTACTAAATACATGTAGTGAGTTACTGATCTAGATATTGTAGTACCGTATTACCCCATATAGTGGTACATGTAAGATTGTACTAAATACATGTAGTGAGTTACTGATCTAGATATTGTGGTACCGTATTACCCCATATAGTGGCACATGTAAGATTGTACTAAATACATGTAGTGAGTTACTGATCTAGATATTGTAGTACCGTATTACTACATATAGTGGCACATGTAAGATTGTACTAAATACATGTAGTGAGTTACTGATCTAGATATTGTAGTACCGTATTACTACATATAGTGGCACATGTAAGATTGTACTAAATACATGTAGTGAGTTACTGATCTACTTATTGTAGTACCGTATTACCCCATATAGTGGCACATGTAAGATTGTACTAAATACATGTAGTGAGTTACTGATCTAGATATTGTAGTATTACCCCATATAGTGGTACATGTAAGATTGTACTAAATACATGTAGTGAGTTACTGATCTAGATATTGCAGTATTACCCCATATAGTGGCACATGTAAGATTGTACTAAATACATGTAGTGAGTTACTGATCTAGATATTGTAGTACCGTATTACTACATATAGTGGTACATGTAAGATTGTACTAAATACATGTAGTGAGTTACTGATCTAGATATTGTAGTACCGTATTACTACATATAGTGGCACATGTAAGATTGTACTAAATACATGTAGTGAGTTACTGATCTAGATATTGTAGTATTACCCCATATAGTGGTACATGTAAGATTGTACTAAATACATGTAGTGAGTTACTGATCTAGATATTGTAGTACCGTATTACCCCATATAGTGGTACATGTAAGATTGTACTAAATACATGTAGTGAGTTACTGATCTACTTATTGTAGTACCGTATTACCCCATATAATGGCACATGTAAGATTGTACTAAATACATGTAGTGAGTTACTGATCTAGATATTGTAGTACCGTATTACTACATATAGTGGCACATGTAAGATTGTACTAAATACATGTAGTGAGTTACTGATCTAGATATTGTAGTACCGTATTACCACATAGAGTGGCACATGTAAGATTATACTAAATACATGTAGTGAGTTACTGATCTAGATATTGTAGTACCGTATTACCCCATATAGTGGCACATGTAAGATTGTACTAAATACATGTACTAAGTTACTGATCTAGATATTGTAGTACTGTATTACCCCATATAGTGGCACATGTAAGATTGTACTAAATCCATGTAGTGAGTTACTTATCTACTTATTGTAGTACCGTATTGCCCCATATAGTGGCACATGTAAGATTGTACTAAATACATGTAGTGAGTTACTGATCTAGATATTGTAGTACCGTATTACTACATATAGTGGCACATGTAAGATTGTACTAAATACATGTAGTGAGTTACTGATCTAGATATTGTAGTACCGTATTACTACATATAGTGGCACATGTAAGATTGTACTAAATACATGTAGTGAGTTACTGATCTAGATATTGTAGTACCGTATTACTACATATAGTGGCACATGTATGATTGTACTAAATACATGTAGTGAGTTACTGATCTACTTATTGTAGTACCGTATTACCCCATATAGTGGCACATGTAAGATTGTACTAAATACATGTAGTGAGTTACAGATCTAGATATTGTAGTATTACCCCATATAGTGGTACATGTAAGATTGTACTAAATACATGTAGTGAGTTACTGATCTAGATATTGCAGTATTACCCCATATAGTAGCACATGTAAGATTGTACTAAATACATGTAGTGAGTTACTGATCTAGATATTGTAGTACCGTATTACTACATATAGTGGTACATGTAAGATTGTACTAAATACATGTAGTGAGTTACTGATCTAGATATTGTAGTACCGTATTACTACATATAGTGGCACATGTAAGATTGTACTAAATACATGTAGTGAGTTACTGATCTAGATATTGTAGTACCGTATTACTACATATAGTGGCACATGTAAGATTGTACTAAATACATGTAGTGAGTTACTGATCTAGATATTGTAGTACCGTATTACCCCATATAGTGGCACATGTAAGATTGTACTAAATACATGTAGTGAGTTACTGATCTAGATATTGTAGTACCGTATTACTACATATAGTGGCACATGTAAGATTGTACTAAATACATGTAGTGAGTTACTGATCTAGATATTGTAGTACCGTATTACCACATATAGTGGCACATGTAAGATTGTACTAAATACATGTAGTGAGTTACTGATCTAGATATTGTAGTACCGTATTACTACATATAGTGGCACATGTAAGATTGTACTAAATACATGTAGTGAGTTACTGATCTAGATATTATAGTACCGTATTACCCCATATAGTGGCACATGTAAGATTGTACTAAATACATGTAGTGAGTTACTGATCTAGATATTGTAATACCGTATTACCACATAGAGTGGCACATGTAAGATTATACTAAATACATGTAGTGAGTTACTGATCTAGATATTGTAGTACCGTATTACCCCATATAGTGGCACATGTAAGATTGTACTAAATACATGTAGTGAGTTACTGATCTAGATATTGTAGTACCGTATTACTACATATAGTGGTACATGTAAGATTGTACTAAATACATGTAGTGAGTTACTGATCTAGATATTGTAGTACCGTATTACTACATATAGTGGCACATGTAAGATTGTACTAAATACATGTAGTGAGTTACTGATCTAGATATTGTAGTACCGTATTACTACATATAGTGGCACATGTAAGATTGTACTAAATACATGTAGTGAGTTACTGATCTAGATATTGTAGTACCGTATTACCCCATATAGTGGCACATGTAAGATTGTACTAAATACATGTAGTGAGTTACTGATCTAGATATTGTAGTACCGTATTACTACATATAGTGGCACATGTAAGATTGTACTAAATACATGTAGTGAGTTACTGATCTAGATATTGTAGTACCGTATTACCACATATAGTGGCACATGTAAGATTGTACTAAATACATGTAGTGAGTTACTGATCTAGATATTGTAGTACCGTATTACTACCTATAGTGGCACATGTAAGATTGTACTAAATACATGTAGTGAGTTACTGATCTAGATATTGTAGTACCGTATTACCCCATATAGTGGCACATGTAAGATTGTACTAAATACATGTACTAAGTTACTGATCTAGATATTGTAGTACCGTATTACCCCATATAGTGGCACATGTAAGATTGTACTAAATCCATGTAGTGAGTTACTTATCTACTTATTGTAGTACCGTATTGCCCCATATAGTGGCACATGTAAGATTGTACTAAATACATGTACTAAGTTACTGATCTAGATATTGTAGTATTACCCCATATAGTGGTACATGTAAGATTGTACTAAATACATGTAGTGAGTTACTGATCTAGATATTGTAGTACCGTATTACCCCATATAGTGGTACATGTAAGATTGTACTAAATACATGTAGTGAGTTACTGATCTAGATATTGTGGTACCGTATTACCCCATATAGTGGCACATGTAAGATTGTACTAAATACATGTAGTGAGTTACTGATCTAGATATTGGTGTACCGTATTACTACATATAGTGGCACATGTAAGATTGTACTAAATACATGTAGTGAGGTAATGATCTAGATATTGTAGTACCGTATTACTACATATAGTGGCACATGTAAGATTGTACTAAATACATGTAGTGAGTTACTGATCTAGATATTGTAGTACCGTATTACTACATATAGTGGCACATGTAAGATTGTACTAAATACATGTAGTGAGTTACTGATCTACTTATTGTAGTACCGTATTACTACATATAGTGGTACATGTAAGATTGTACTAAATACATGTAGTGAGTTACTGATCTAGATATTGTAGTACCGTATTACTACATATAGTGGCACATGTAAGATTGTACTAAATACATGTAGTGAGTTACTGATCTAGATATTGTAGTACCGTATTACTACATATAGTGGCACATGTAAGATTGTACTAAATACATGTAGTGAGTTACTGATCTAGATATTGTAGTACCGTATTACCCCATATAGTGGCACATGTAAGATTGTACTAAATACATGTAGTGAGTTACTGATCTAGATATTGTAGTACCGTATTACTACATATAGTGGCACATGTAAGATTGTACTAAATACATGTAGTGAGTTACTGATCTAGATATTGTGGTACCGTATTACCCCATAATTATAGTGGTACATGTAAGATTGTACTAAATACATGTAGTGAGTTACTGATCTAGATATTGTAGTATTACCCCATATAGTGGCACATGTAAGATTGTACTAAATACATGTAGTGAGTTACTGATCTAGATATTGTAGTACCGTATTACTACATATAGTGGCACATGTAAGATTGTACTAAATACATGTAGTGAGTTACTGATCTAGATATTGTAGTACCGTATTACTACATATAGTGGCACATGTAAGATTGTACTAAATACATGTAGTGAGTTACTGATCTAGATATTGTAGTACCGTATTACCCCATATAGTGGCACATGTAAGATTGTACTAAATACATGTAGTGAGTTACTGATCTAGATATTGTAGTACCGTATTACTACATATAGTGGCACATGTAAGATTGTACTAAATACATGTAGTGAGTTACTGATCTAGATATTGTAGTACCGTATTACCACATATAGTGGCACATGTAAGATTGTACTAAATACATGTAGTGAGTTACTGATCTAGATATTGTAGTACCGTAATACTACATATAGTGGCACATGTAAGATTGTACTAAATACATGTAGTGAGTTACTGATCTAGATATTATAGTACCGTATTACCCCATATAGTGGCACATGTAAGATTGTACTAAATACATGTAGTGAGTTACTGATCTAGATATTGTAATACCGTATTACCACATAGAGTGGCACATGTAAGATTATACTAAATACATGTAGTGAGTTACTGATCTAGATATTGTAGTACCGTATTACTACATATAGTGGCACATGTAAGATTGTACTAAATACATGTAGTGAGTTACTGATCTAGATATTGTAGTACCGTATTACTACATATAGGGGCACATGTAAGATTGTACTAAATACATGTAGTGAGTTACTGATCTAGATATTGTAGTACCGTATTACCCCATATAGTGGCACATGTAAGATTGTACTAAATACATGTAGTGAGTTACTGATCTAGATATTGTAGTACCGTATTACCACATATAGTGGCACATGTAAGATTGTACTAAATACATGTAGTGAGTTACTGATCTAGATATTGTAGTACCGTATTACTACATATAGTGGCACATGTAAGATTGTACTAAATACATGTAGTGAGTTACTGATCTAGATATTATAGTACCGTATTAGCCCATATAGTGGCACATGTAAGATTGTACTAAATACATGTAGTGAGTTACTGATCTAGATATTGTAATACCGTATTACCACATAGAGTGGCACATGTAAGATTATACTAAATACATGTAGTGAGTTACTGATCTAGATATTGTAGTACCGTATTACCCCATATAGTGGCACATGTAAGATTGTAGTAAATACATGTAGTGAGTTACTGATCTAGATATTGTAGTACCGTATTACTACATATAGTGGTACATGTAAGATTGTACTAAATACATGTAGTGAGTTACTGATCTAGATATTGTAGTACCGTATTACTACATATAGTGGCACATGTAAGATTGTACTAAATACATGTAGTGAGTTACTGATCTAGATATTGTAGTACCGTATTACTACATATAGTGGCACATGTAAGATTGTACTAAATACATGTAGTGAGTTACTGATCTAGATATTGTAGTACCGTATTACCCCATATAGTGGCACATGTAAGATTGTACTAAATACATGTAGTGAGTTACTGATCTAGATATTGTAGTACCGTATTACTACATATAGTGGCACATGTAAGATTGTACTAAATACATGTAGTGAGTTACTGATCTAGATATTGTAGTACCGTATTACCACATATAGTGGCACATGTAAGATTGTACTAAATACATGTAGTGAGTTACTGATCTAGATATTGTAGTACCGTATTACTACCTATAGTGGCACATGTAAGATTGTACTAAATACATGTAGTGAGTTACTGATCTAGATATTGTAGTACCGTATTACCCCATATAGTGGCACATGTAAGATTGTACTAAATACATGTACTAAGTTACTGATCTAGATATTGTAGTACCGTATTACCCCATATAGTGGCACATGTAAGATTGTACTAAATCCATGTAGTGAGTTACTTATCTACTTATTGTAGTACCGTATTGCCCCATATAGTGGCACATGTAAGATTGTACTAAATACATGTACTAAGTTACTGATCTAGATATTGTAGTATTACCCCATATAGTGGTACATGTAAGATTGTACTAAATACATGTAGTGAGTTACTGATCTAGATATTGTAGTACCGTATTACCCCATATAGTGGTACATGTAAGATTGTACTAAATACATGTAGTGAGTTACTGATCTAGATATTGTGGTACCGTATTACCCCATATAGTGGCACATGTAAGATTGTACTAAATACATGTAGTGAGTTACTGATCTAGATATTGGTGTACCGTATTACTACATATAGTGGCACATGTAAGATTGTACTAAATACATGTAGTGAGGTAATGATCTAGATATTGTAGTACCGTATTACTACATATAGTGGCACATGTAAGATTGTACTAAATACATGTAGTGAGTTACTGATCTAGATATTGTAGTACCGTATTACTACATATAGTGGCACATGTAAGATTGTACTAAATACATGTAGTGAGTTACTGATCTACTTATTGTAGTACCGTATTACTACATATAGTGGTACATGTAAGATTGTACTAAATACATGTAGTGAGTTACTGATCTAGATATTGTAGTACCGTATTACTACATATAGTGGCACATGTAAGATTGTACTAAATACATGTAGTGAGTTACTGATCTAGATATTGTAGTACCGTATTACTACATATAGTGGCACATGTAAGATTGTACTAAATACATGTAGTGAGTTACTGATCTAGATATTGTAGTACCGTATTACCCCATATAGTGGCACATGTAAGATTGTACTAAATACATGTAGTGAGTTACTGATCTAGATATTGTAGTACCGTATTACTACATATAGTGGCACATGTAAGATTGTACTAAATACATGTAGTGAGTTACTGATCTAGATATTGTGGTACCGTATTACCCCATAATTATAGTGGTACATGTAAGATTGTACTAAATACATGTAGTGAGTTACTGATCTAGATATTGTAGTATTACCCCATATAGTGGCACATGTAAGATTGTACTAAATACATGTAGTGAGTTACTGATCTAGATATTGTAGTACCGTATTACTACATATAGTGGCACATGTAAGATTGTACTAAATACATGTAGTGAGTTACTGATCTAGATATTGTAGTACCGTATTACTACATATAGTGGCACATGTAAGATTGTACTAAATACATGTAGTGAGTTACTGATCTAGATATTGTAGTACCGTATTACCCCATATAGTGGCACATGTAAGATTGTACTAAATACATGTAGTGAGTTACTGATCTAGATATTGTAGTACCGTATTACTACATATAGTGGCACATGTAAGATTGTACTAAATACATGTAGTGAGTTACTGATCTAGATATTGTAGTACCGTATTACCACATATAGTGGCACATGTAAGATTGTACTAAATACATGTAGTGAGTTACTGATCTAGATATTGTAGTACCGTAATACTACATATAGTGGCACATGTAAGATTGTACTAAATACATGTAGTGAGTTACTGATCTAGATATTATAGTACCGTATTACCCCATATAGTGGCACATGTAAGATTGTACTAAATACATGTAGTGAGTTACTGATCTAGATATTGTAATACCGTATTACCACATAGAGTGGCACATGTAAGATTATACTAAATACATGTAGTGAGTTACTGATCTAGATATTGTAGTACCGTATTACTACATATAGTGGCACATGTAAGATTGTACTAAATACATGTAGTGAGTTACTGATCTAGATATTGTAGTACCGTATTACTACATATAGGGGCACATGTAAGATTGTACTAAATACATGTAGTGAGTTACTGATCTAGATATTGTAGTACCGTATTACCCCATATAGTGGCACATGTAAGATTGTACTAAATACATGTAGTGAGTTACTGATCTAGATATTGTAGTACCGTATTACCCCATATAGTGGCACATGTAAGATTGTACTAAATCCATGTAGTGAGTTACTTATCTACTTATTGTAGTACCGTATTGCCCCATATAGTGGCACATGTAAGATTGTACTAAATACATGTACTAAGTTACTGATCTAGATATTGTAGTATTACCCCATATAGTGGTACATGTAAGATTGTACTAAATACATGTAGTGAGTTACTGATCTAGATATTGTAGTACCGTATTACCCCATATAGTGGTACATGTAAGATTGTACTAAATACATGTAGTGAGTTACTGATCTACTTATTGTAGTACCGTATTACCCCATATAATGGCACATGTAACATTGTACTAAATACATGTAGTGAGTTACTGATCTAGATATTGTAGTACCGTATTACTACATATAGTGGCACATGTAAGATTGTACTAAATACATGTAGTGAGTTACTGATCTAGATATTGTAGTACCGTATTACCACATAGAGTGGCACATGTAAGATTATACTAAATACATGTAGTGAGTTACTGATCTAGATATTGTAGTACCGTATTACCCCATATAGTGGCACATGTAAGATTGTACTAAATGCATGTACTGAGTTACTGATCTAGATATTGTAGTACTGTATTACCCCATATAGTGGCACATGTAAG
Organism: Sthenelais limicola; assembly: GCA_942159475.1. NCBI lineage: Eukaryota > Metazoa > Annelida > Polychaeta > Phyllodocida > Sigalionidae > Sthenelais > Sthenelais limicola. Next base: position 83,451,760 of record OW804101.1, on the reverse strand, counting down.
ATTGTACTAAATCCATGTAGTGAGTTACTTATCTACTTATTGTAGTACCGTATTGCCCCATATAGTGGCACATGTAAGATTGTACTAAATACATGTAGTGAGTTACTGATCTAGATATTGTAGTATTACCCCATATAGTGGTACATGTAAGATTGTACTAAATACATGTAGTGAGTTACTGATCTAGATATTGTAGTACCGTATTACCCCATATAGTGGTACATGTAAGATTGTACTAAATACATGTAGTGAGTTACTGATCTAGATATTGTGGTACCGTATTACCCCATCTAGTGGCACATGTAAGATTGTACTAAATACATGTAGTGAGTTACTGATCTAGATATTGTAGTACCGTATTACTACATATAGTGGCACATGTAAGATTGTACTAAATACATGTAGTGAGTTACTGATCTAGATATTGTAGTACTGTATTACCCCATATAGTGGCACATGTAAGATTGTACTAAATCCATGTAGTGAGTTACTTATCTACTTATTGTAGTACCGTATTGCCCCATATAGTGGCACATGTAAGATTGTACTAAATACATGTAGTGAGTTACTGATCTAGATATTGTAGTATTACCCCATATAGTGGTACATGTAAGATTGTACTAAATACATGTAGTGAGTTACTGATCTAGATATTGTAGTACCGTATTACCCCATATAGTGGTACATGTAAGATTGTACTAAATACATGTAGTGAGTTACTGATCTAGATATTGTGGTACCGTATTACCCCATATAGTGGCACATGTAAGATTGTACTAAATACATGTAGTGAGTTACTGATCTAGATATTGTAGTACCGTATTACTACATATAGTGGCACATGTAAGATTGTACTAAATACATGTAGTGAGTTACAGATCTAGATATTGTAGTACCGTATTACTACATATAGTGGCACATGTAAGATTGTACTAAATACATGTAGTGAGTTACTGATCTACTTATTGTAGTACCGTATTACCCCATATAGTGGCACATGTAAGATTGTACTAAATACATGTAGTGAGTTACTGATCTAGATATTGTAGTATTACCCCATATAGTGGTACATGTAAGATTGTACTAAATACATGTAGTGAGTTACTGATCTAGATATTGCAGTATTACCCCATATAGTGGCACATGTAAGATTGTACTAAATACATGTAGTGAGTTACTGATCTAGATATTGTAGTACCGTATTACTACATATAGTGGTACATGTAAGATTGTACTAAATACATGTAGTGAGTTACTGATCTAGATATTGTAGTACCGTATTACTACATATAGTGGCACATGTAAGATTGTACTAAATACATGTAGTGAGTTACTGATCTAGATATTGTAGTACCGTATTACTACATATAGTGGCACATGTAAGATTGTACTAAATACATGTAGTGAGTTACTAATCTAGATATTGTAGTACCGTATTACCCCATATAGTGGCACATGTAAGATTGTACTAAATACATGTAGTGAGTTACTGATCTAGATATTGTAGTACCGTATTACTACATATAGTGGCACATGTAAGATTGTACTAAATACATGTAGTGAGTTACTGATCTAGATATTGTAGTACCGTATTACCACATATAGTGGCACATGTAAGATTGTACTAAATACATGTAGTGAGTTACTGATCTAGATATTGTAGTACCGTATTACTACATATAGTGGCACATGTAAGATTGTACTAAATACATGTAGTGAGTTACTGATCTAGATATTGTAGTACCGTATTACCCCATATAGTGGCACATGTAAGATTGTACTAAATACATGTAGTGAGTTACTGATCTAGATATTGTAGTACCGTATTACTACATATAGTGGCACATGTAAGATTGTACTAAATACATGTAGTGAGTTACTGATCTACTTATTGTAGTACCGTATTACCCCATATAATGGCACATGTAAGATTGTACTAAATACATGTAGTGAGTTACTGATCTAGATATTGTAGTACCATATTACTACATATAGTGGCACATGTAAGATTGTACTAAATACATGTAGTGAGTTACTGATCTAGATATTGTAGTACCGTATTACCACATAGAGTGGCACATGTAAGATTATACTAAATACATGTAGTGAGTTACTGATCTAGATATTGTAGTACCGTATTACCCCATATAGTGGCACATGTAAGATTGTACTAAATACATGTACTAAGTTACTGATCTAGATATTGTAGTACCGTATTACTACATATAGTGGTACATGTAAGATTGTACTAAATACATGTAGTGAGTTACTGATCTAGATATTGTAGTACCGTATTACTACATATAGTGGCACATGTAAGATTGTACTAAATACATGTAGTGAGTTACTGATCTAGATATTGTAGTACCGTATTACTACATATAGTGGCACATGTAAGATTGTACTAAATACATGTAGTGAGTTACTGATCTAGATATTGTAGTACCGTATTACCCCATATAGTGGCACATGTAAGATTGTACTAAATACATGTAGTGAGTTACTGATCTAGATATTGTAGTACCGTATTACTACATATAGTGGCACATGTAAGATTGTACTAAATACATGTAGTGAGTTACTGATCTAGATATTGTAGTACCGTATTACCACATATAGTGGCACATGTAAGATTGTACTAAATACATGTAGTGAGTTACTGATCTAGATATTGTAGTACCGTATTACCCCACATAGTGGCACATGTAAGATTGTACTAAATACATGTACTAAGTTACTGATCTAGATATTGTAGTACCGTATTACCCCATATAGTGGCACATGTAAGATTGTACTAAATCCATGTAGTGAGTTACTTATCTACTTATTGTAGTACCGTATTGCCCCATATAGTGGCACATGTAAGATTGTACTAAATACATGTACTAAGTTACTGATCTAGATATTGTAGTATTACCCCATATAGTGGTACATGTAAGATTGTACTAAATACATGTAGTGAGTTACTGATCTAGATATTGTAGTACCGTATTACCCCATATAGTGGTACATGTAAGATTGTACTAAATACATGTAGTGAGTTACTGATCTAGATATTGTGGTACCGTATTACCCCATATAGTGGCACATGTAAGATTGTACTAAATACATGTAGTGAGTTACTGATCTAGATATTGGTGTACCGTATTACTACATATAGTGGCACATGTAAGATTGTACTAAATACATGTAGTGAGGTAATGATCTAGATATTGTAGTACCGTATTACTACATATAGTGGCACATGTAAGATTGTACTAAATACATGTAGTGAGTTACTGATCTAGATATTGTAGTACCGTATTACTACATATAGTGGCACATGTAAGATTGTACTAAATACATGTAGTGAGTTACTGATCTACTTATTGTAGTACCGTATTACTACATATAGTGGTACATGTAAGATTGTACTAAATACATGTAGTGAGTTACTGATCTAGATATTGTAGTACCGTATTACTACATATAGTGGCACATGTAAGATTGTACTAAATACATGTAGTGAGTTACTGATCTAGATATTGTAGTACCGTATTACTACATATAGTGGCACATGTAAGATTGTACTAAATACATGTAGTGAGTTACTGATCTAGATATTGTAGTACCGTATTACCCCATATAGTGGCACATGTAAGATTGTACTAAATACATGTAGTGAGTTACTGATCTAGATATTGTAGTACCGTATTACTACATATAGTGGCACATGTAAGATTGTACTAAATACATGTAGTGAGTTACTGATCTAGATATTGTGGTACCGTATTACCCCATAATTATAGTGGTACATGTAAGATTGTACTAAATACATGTAGTGAGTTACTGATCTAGATATTGTAGTATTACCCCATATAGTGGCACATGTAAGATTGTACTAAATACATGTAGTGAGTTACTGATCTAGATATTGTAGTACCGTATTACTACATATAGTGGCACATGTAAGATTGTACTAAATACATGTAGTGAGTTACTGATCTAGATATTGTAGTACCGTATTACTACATATAGTGGCACATGTAAGATTGTACTAAATACATGTAGTGAGTTACTGATCTAGATATTGTAGTACCGTATTACCCCATATAGTGGCACATGTAAGATTGTACTAAATACATGTAGTGAGTTACTGATCTAGATATTGTAGTACCGTATTACTACATATAGTGGCACATGTAAGATTGTACTAAATACATGTAGTGAGTTACTGATCTAGATATTGTAGTACCGTATTACCACATATAGTGGCACATGTAAGATTGTACTAAATACATGTAGTGAGTTACTGATCTAGATATTGTAGTACCGTAATACTACATATAGTGGCACATGTAAGATTGTACTAAATACATGTAGTGAGTTACTGATCTAGATATTATAGTACCGTATTACCCCATATAGTGGCACATGTAAGATTGTACTAAATACATGTAGTGAGTTACTGATCTAGATATTGTAATACCGTATTACCACATAGAGTGGCACATGTAAGATTATACTAAATACATGTAGTGAGTTACTGATCTAGATATTGTAGTACCGTATTACTACATATAGTGGCACATGTAAGATTGTACTAAATACATGTAGTGAGTTACTGATCTAGATATTGTAGTACCGTATTACTACATATAGGGGCACATGTAAGATTGTACTAAATACATGTAGTGAGTTACTGATCTAGATATTGTAGTACCGTATTACCCCATATAGTGGCACATGTAAGATTGTACTAAATACATGTAGTGAGTTACTGATCTAGATATTGTAGTACCGTATTACCCCATATAGTGGCACATGTAAGATTGTACTAAATCCATGTAGTGAGTTACTTATCTACTTATTGTAGTACCGTATTGCCCCATATAGTGGCACATGTAAGATTGTACTAAATACATGTACTAAGTTACTGATCTAGATATTGTAGTATTACCCCATATAGTGGTACATGTAAGATTGTACTAAATACATGTAGTGAGTTACTGATCTAGATATTGTAGTACCGTATTACCCCATATAGTGGTACATGTAAGATTGTACTAAATACATGTAGTGAGTTACTGATCTACTTATTGTAGTACCGTATTACCCCATATAATGGCACATGTAAGATTGTACTAAATACATGTAGTGAGTTACTGATCTAGATATTGTAGTACCGTATTACTACATATAGTGGCACATGTAAGATTGTACTAAATACATGTAGTGAGTTACTGATCTAGATATTGTAGTACCGTATTACCACATAGAGTGGCACATGTAAGATTATACTAAATACATGTAGTGAGTTACTGATCTAGATATTGTAGTACCGTATTACCCCATATAGTGGCACATGTAAGATTGTACTAAATGCATGTACTGAGTTACTGATCTAGATATTGTAGTACTGTATTACCCCATATAGTGGCACATGTAAGATTGTACTAAATCCATGTAGTGAGTTACTTATCTACTTATTGTAGTACCGTATTGCCCCATATAGTGGCACATGTAAGATTGTACTAAATACATGTAGTGAGTTACTGATCTAGATATTGTAGTATTACCCCATATAGTGGTACATGTAAGATTGTACTAAATACATGTAGTGAGTTACTGATCTAGATATTGTAGTACCGTATTACCCCATATAGTGGTACATGTACGATTGTACTAAATACATGTAGTGAGTTACTGATCTAGATATTGTGGTACCGTATTACCCCATATAGTGGCACATGTAAGATTGTACTAAATACATGTAGTGAGTTACTGATCTAGATATTGTAGTACCGTATTACTACATATAGTGGCACATGTAAGATTGTACTAAATACATGTAGTGAGTTACTGATCTAGATATTGTAGTACTGTATTACCCCATATAGTGGCACATGTAAGATTGTACTAAATCCATGTAGTGAGTTACTTATCTACTTATTGTAGTACCGTATTGCCCCATATAGTGGCACATGTAAGATTGTACTAAATACATGTAGTGAGTTACTGATCTAGATATTGTAGTATTACCCCATATAGTGGTACATGTAAGATTGTACTAAATACATGTAGTGAGTTACTGATCTAGATATTGTAGTACCGTATTACCCCATATAGTGGTACATGTAAGATTGTACTAAATACATGTAGTGAGTTACTGATCTAGATATTGTGGTACCGTATTACCCCATATAGTGGCACATGTAAGATTGTACTAAATACATGTAGTGAGTTACTGATCTAGATATTGTAGTACCGTATTACTACATATAGTGGTACATGTAAGATTGTACTAAATACATGTAGTGAGTTACTGATCTAGATATTGTAGTACCGTATTACTACATATAGTGGCACATGTAAGATTGTACTAAATACATGTAGTGAGTTACTGATCTACTTATTGTAGTACCGTATTACCCCATATAGTGGCACATGTAAGATTGTACTAAATACATGTAGTGAGTTACTGATCTAGATATTGTAGTATTACCCCATATAGTGGTACATGTAAGATTGTACTAAATACATGTAGTGAGTTACTGATCTAGATATTGCAGTATTACCCCATATAGTGGCACATGTAAGATTGTACTAAATACATGTAGTGAGTTACTGATCTAGATATTGTAGTACCGTATTACTACATATAGTGGTACATGTAAGATTGTACTAAATACATGTAGTGAGTTACTGATCTAGATATTGTAGTACCGTATTACTACATATAGTGGCACATGTAAGATTGTACTAAATACATGTAGTGAGTTACTGATCTAGATATTGTAGTACCGTATTACTACATATAGTGGCACATGTAAGATTGTACTAAATACATGTAGTGAGTTACTGATCTAGATATTGTAGTACCGTATTACCCCATATAGTGGCACATGTAAGATTGTACTAAATACATGTAGTGAGTTACTGATCTAGATATTGTAGTACCGTATTACTACATATAGTGGCACATGTAAGATTGTACTAAATACATGTAGTGAGTTACTGATCTAGATATTGTAGTACCGTATTACCACATATAGTGGCACATGTAAGATTGTACTAAATACATGTAGTGAGTTACTGATCTAGATATTGTAGTACCGTATTACTACATATAGTGGCACATATAAGATTGTACTAAATACATGTAGTGAGTTACTGATCTAGATATTGTAGTACCGTATTACCCCATATAGTGGCACATGTAAGATTGTACTAAATACATGTAGTGAGTTACTGATCTAGATATTGTAGTACCGTATTACTACATATAGTGGCACATGTAAGATTGTACTAAATACATGTAGTGAGTTACTGATCTAGATATTGTAGTACCGTATTACCACATATAGTGGCACATGTAAGATTGTACTAAATACATGTAGTGAGTTACTGATCTAGATATTGTAGTACCGTATTACTACATATAGTGGCACATGTAAGATTGTACTAAATACATGTAGTGAGTTACTGATCTAGATATTATAGTACCGTATTACCCCATATAGTGGCACATGTAAGATTGTACTAAATACATGTAGTGAGTTACTGATCTAGATATTGTAATACCGTATTACCACATAGAGTGGCACATGTAAGATTATACTAAATACATGTAGTGAGTTACTGATCTAGATATTGTAGTACCGTATTACTACATATAGTGGCACATGTAAGATTGTACTAAATACATGTAGTGAGTTACTGATCTAGATATTGTAGTACCGTATTACTACATATAGTGGCACATGTAAGATTGTACTAAATACATGTAGTGAGTTACTGATCTAGATATTGTAGTACCGTATTACCCCATATAGTGGCACATGTAAGATTGTACTAAATACATGTAGTGAGTTACTGATCTAGATATTGTAGTACCGTATTACTACATATAGTGGCACATGTAAGATTGTACTAAATACATGTAGTGAGTTACTGATCTACTTATTGTAGTACCGTATTGCCCCATATAGTGGCACATGTAAGATTGTACTAAATACATGTACTAAGTTACTGATCTAGATATTGTAGTATTACCCCATATAGTGGTACATGTAAGATTGTACTAAATACATGTAGTGAGTTACTGATCTAGATATTGTAGTACCGTATTACCCCATATAGTGGTACATGTAAGATTGTACTAAATACATGTAGTGAGTTACTGATCTACTTATTGTAGTACCGTATTACCCCATATAATGGCACATGTAAGATTGTACTAAATACATGTAGTGAGTTACTGATCTAGATATTGTAGTACCATATTACTACATATAGTGGCACATGTAAGATTGTACTAAATACATGTAGTGAGTTACTGATCTAGATATTGTAGTACCGTATTACCACATAGAGTGGCACATGTAAGATTATACTAAATACATGTAGTGAGTTACTGATCTAGATATTGTAGTACCGTATTACCCCATATAGTGGCACATGTAAGATTGTACTAAATACATGTACTAAGTTACTGATCTAGATATTGTAGTACTGTATTACCCCATATAGTGGCACATGTAAGATTGTACTAAATCCATGTAGTGAGTTACTTATCTACTTATTGTAGTACCGTATTGCCCCATATAGTGGCACATGTAAGATTGTACTAAATACATGTAGTGAGTTACTGATCTAGATATTGTAGTATTACCCCATATAGTGGTACATGTAAGATTGTACTAAATACATGTAGTGAGTTACTGATCTAGATATTGTAGTACCGTATTACCCCATATAGTGGTACATGTAAGATTGTACTAAATACATGTAGTGAGTTACTGATCTAGATATTGTGGTACCGTATTACCCCATATAGTGGCACATGTAAGATTGTACTAAATACATGTAGTGAGTTACTGATCTAGATATTGTAGTACCGTATTACTACATATAGTGGCACATGTAAGATTGTACTAAATACATGTAGTGAGTTACTGATCTAGATATTGTAGTACCGTATTACTACATATAGTGGCACATGTAAGATTGTACTAAATACATGTAGTGAGTTACTGATCTAGATATTGTAGTACCGTATTACTACATATAGTGGCACATGTAAGATTGTACTAAATACATGTAGTGAGTTACTGATCTAGATATTGTAGTACCGTATTACCCCATATAGTGGCACATGTAAGATTGTACTAAATACATGTAGTGAGTTACTGATCTAGATATTGTAGTACCGTATTACTACATATAGTGGCACATGTAAGATTGTACTAAATACATGTAGTGAGTTACTGATCTAGATATTGTAGTACCGTATTACCACATATAGTGGCACATGTAAGATTGTACTAAATACATGTAGTGAGTTACTGATCTAGATATTGTAGTACCGTATTACTACATATAGTGGCACATGTAAGATTGTACTAAATACATGTAGTGAGTTACTGATCTAGATATTATAGTACCGTATTACCCCATATAGTGGCACATGTAAGATTGTACTAAATACATGTAGTGAGTTACTGATCTAGATATTGTAATACCGTATTACCACATAGAGTGGCACATGTAAGATTATACTAAATACATGTAGTGAGTTACTGATCTAGATATTGTAGTACCGTATTACTACATATAGTGGCACATGTAAGATTGTACTAAATACATGTAGTGAGTTACTGATCTAGATATTGTAGTACCGTATTACTACATATAGGGGCACATGTAAGATTGTACTAAATACATGTAGTGAGTTACTGATCTAGATATTGTAGTACCGTATTACCCCATATAGTGGCACATGTAAGATTGTACTAAATACATGTAGTGAGTTACTGATCTAGATATTGTAGTACCGTATTACCCCATATAGTGGCACATGTAAGATTGTACTAAATCCATGTAGTGAGTTACTTATCTACTTATTGTAGTACCGTATTGCCCCATATAGTGGCACATGTAAGATTGTACTAAATACATGTACTAAGTTACTGATCTAGATATTGTAGTATTACCCCATATAGTGGTACATGTAAGATTGTACTAAATACATGTAGTGAGTTACTGATCTAGATATTGTAGTACCTTATTACCCCATATAGTGGTACATGTAAGATTGTACTAAATACATGTAGTGAGTTACTGATCTACTTATTGTAGTACCGTATTACCCCATATAATGGCACATGTAAGATTGTACTAAATACATGTAGTGAGTTACTGATCTAGATATTGTAGTACCGTATTACTACATATAGTGGCACATGTAAGATTGTACTAAATACATGTAGTGAGTTACTGATCTAGATATTGTAGTACCGTATTACCACATAGAGTGGCACATGTAAGATTATACTAAATACATGTAGTGAGTTACTGATCTAGATATTGTAGTACCGTATTACCCCATATAGTGGCACATGTAAGATTGTACTAAATGCATGTACTGAGTTACTGATCTAGATATTGTAGTACTGTATTACCCCATATAGTGGCACATGTAAGATTGTACTAAATCCATGTAGTGAGTTACTTATCTTCTTATTGTAGTACCGTATTGCCCCATATAGTGGCACATGTAAGATTGTACTAAATACATGTAGTGAGTTACTGATCTAGATATTGTAGTATTACCCCATATAGTGGTACATGTAAGATTGTACTAAATACATGTAGTGAGTTACTGATCTAGATATTGTAGTACCGTATTACCCCATATAGTGGTACATGTAAGATTGTACTAAATACATGTAGTGAGTTACTGATCTAGATATTGTGGTACCGTATTACCCCATATAGTGGCACATGTAAGATTGTACTAAATACATGTAGTGAGTTACTGATCTAGATATTGTAGTACCGTATTACTACATATAGTGGCACATGTAAGATTGTACTAAATACATGTAGTGAGTTACTGATCTAGATATTGTAGTACCGTATTACTACATATAGTGGCACATGTAAGATTGTACTAAATACATGTAGTGAGTTACTGATCTACTTATTGTAGTACCGTATTACCCCATATAGTGGCACATGTAAGATTGTACTAAATACATGTAGTGAGTTACTGATCTAGATATTGTAGTATTACCCCATATAGTGGTACATGTAAGATTGTACTAAATACATGTAGTGAGTTACTGATCTAGATATTGCAGTATTACCCCATATAGTGGCACATGTAAAATTGTACTAAATACATGTAGTGAGTTACTGATCTAGATATTGTAGTACCGTATTACTACATATAGTGGTACATGTAAGATTGTACTAAATACATGTAGTGAGTTACTGATCTAGATATTGTAGTACCGTATTACTACATATAGTGGCACATGTAAGATTGTACTAAATACATGTAGTGAGTTACTGATCTAGATATTGTAGTACCGTATTACTACATATAGTGGCACATGTAAGATTGTACTAAATACATGTAGTGAGTTACTGATCTAGATATTGTAGTACCGTATTACCCCATATAGTGGCACATGTAAGATTGTACTAAATACATGTAGTGAGTTACTGATCTAGATATTGTAGTACCGTATTACTACATATAGTGGCACATGTAAGATTGTAATAAATACATGTAGTGAGTTACTGATCTAGATATTGTAGTACCGTATTACCACATATAGTGGCACATGTAAGATTGTACTAAATACATGTAGTGAGTTACTGATCTAGATATTGTAGTACCGTATTACTACATATAGTGGCACATGTAAGATTGTACTAAATACATGTAGTGAGTTACTGATCTAGATATTATAGTACCGTATTACCCCATATAGTGGCACATGTAAGATTGTACTAAATACATGTAGTGAGTTACTGATCTAGATATTGTAATACCGTATTACCACATAGAGTGGCACATGTAAGATTATACTAAATACATGTAGTGAGTTACTGATCTAGATATTGTAGTACCGTATTACTACATATAGTGGCACATGTAAGATTGTACTAAATACATGTAGTGAGTTACTGATCTAGATATTGTAGTACCGTATTACTACATATAGTGGCACATGTAAGATTGTACTAAATACATGTAGTGAGTTACTGATCTACTTATTGTAGTACCGTATTACCCCATATAATGGCACATGTAAGATTGTACTAAATACATGTACTAAGTTACTGATCTAGATATTGTAGTACCGTATTACCCCATATAGTGGCACATGTAAGATTGTACTAAATCCATGTAGTGAGTTACTTATCTACTTATTGTAGTACCGTATTGCCCCATATAGTGGCACATGTAAGATTGTACTAAATACATGTACTAAGTTACTGATCTAGATATTGTAGTATTACCCCATATAGTGGTACATGTAAGATTGTACTAAATACATGTAGTGAGTTACTGATCTAGATATTGTAGTACCGTATTACCCCATATAGTGGTACATGTAAGATTGTACTAAATACATGTAGTGAGTTACTGATCTACTTATTGTAGTACCGTATTACCCCATATAATGGCACATGTAAGATTGTACTAAATACATGTAGTGAGTTACTGATCTAGATATTGTAGTACCGTATTACTACATATAGTGGCACATGTAAGATTGTACTAAATACATGTAGTGAGTTACTGATCTAGATATTGTAGTACCGTATTACCACATAGAGTGGCACATGTAAGATTATACTAAATACATGTAGTGAGTTACTGATCTAGATATTGTAGTACCGTATTACCCCATATAGTGGCACATGTAAGATTGTACTAAATACATGTACTAAGTTACTGATCTAGATATTGTAGTACTGTATTACCCCATATAGTGGCACATGTAAGATTGTACTAAATCCATGTAGTGAGTTACTTATCTACTTATTGTAGTACCGTATTGCCCCATATAGTGGCACATGTAAGATTGTACTAAATACATGTAGTGAGTTACTGATCTAGATATTGTAGTATTACCCCATATAGTGGTACATGTAAGATTGTACTAAATACATGTAGTGAGTTACTGATCTAGATATTGTAGTACCGTATTACCCCATATAGTGGTACATGTAAGATTGTACTAAATACATGTAGTGAGTTACTGATCTAGATATTGTGGTACCGTATTACCCCATATAGTGGCACATGTAAGATTGTACTAAATACATGTAGTGAGTTACTGATCTAGATATTGTAGTACCGTATTACTACATATAGTGGCACATGTAAGATTGTACTAAATACATGTAGTGAGTTACTGATCTAGATATTGTAGTACCGTATTACTACATATAGTGGCACATGTAAGATTGTACTAAATACATGTAGTGAGTTACTGATCTAGATATTGTAGTACCGTATTACTACATATAGTGGCACATGTATGATTGTACTAAATACATGTAGTGAGTTACTGATCTACTTATTGTAGTACCGTATTACCCCATATAGTGGCACATGTAAGATTGTACTAAATACATGTAGTGAGTTTCTGATCTAGATATTGTAGTATTACCCCATATAGTGGTACATGTAAGATTGTACTAAATACATGTAGTGAGTTACTGATCTAGATATTGCAGTATTACCCCATATAGTGGCACATGTAAGATTGTACTAAATACATGTAGTGAGTTACTGATCTAGATATTGTAGTACCGTATTACTACATATAGTGGTACATGTAAGATTGTACTAAATACATGTAGTGAGTTACTGATCTAGATATTGTAGTACCGTATTACTACATATAGTGGCACATGTAAGATTGTACTAAATACATGTAGTGAGTTACTGATCTAGATATTGTAGTACCGTATTACTACATATAGTGGCACATGTAAGATTGTACTAAATACATGTAGTGAGTTACTGATCTAGATATTGTAGTACCGTATTACCCCATATAGTGGCACATGTAAGATTGTACTAAATACATGTAGTGAGTTACTGATCTAGATATTGTAGTACCGTATTACTACATATAGTGGCACATGTAAGATTGTACTAAATACATGTAGTGAGTTACTGATCTAGATATTGTAGTACCGTATTACCACATATAGTGGCACATGTAAGATTGTACTAAATACATGTAGTGAGTTACTGATCTAGATATTGTAGTACCGTATTACTACATATAGTGGCACATGTAAGATTGTACTAAATACATGTAGTGAGTTACTGATCTAGATATTATAGTACCGTATTACCCCATATAGTGGCACATGTAAGATTGTACTAAATACATGTAGTGAGTTACTGATCTAGATATTGTAATACCGTATTACCACATAGAGTGGCACATGTAAGATTATACTAAATACATGTAGTGAGTTACTGATCTAGATATTGTAGTACCGTATTACTACATATAGTGGCACATGTAAGATTGTACTAAATACATGTAGTGAGTTACTGATCTAGATATTGTAGTACCGTATTACTACATATAGTGGCACATGTAAGATTGTACTAAATACATGTAGTGAGTTACTGATCTAGATATTGTAGTACCGTATTACCCCATATAGTGGCACATGTAAGATTGTTCTAAATACATGTACTAAGTTACTGATCTAGATATTGTAGTACCGTATTACCCCATATAGTGGCACATGTAAGATTGTACTAAATCCATGTAGTGAGTTACTTATCTACTTATTGTAGTACCGTATTGCCCCATATAGTGGCACATGTAAGATTGTACTAAATACATGTACTAAGTTACTGATCTAGATATTGTAGTATTACCCCATATAGTGGTACATGTAAGATTGTACTAAATACATGTAGTGAGTTACTGATCTAGATATTGTAGTACCGTATTACCCCATATAGTGGTACATGTAAGATTGTACTAAATACATGTAGTGAGTTACTGATCTAGATATTGTGGTACCGTATTACCCCATATAGTGGCACATGTAAGATTGTACTAAATACATGTAGTGAGTTACTGATCTAGATATTGGTGTACCGTATTACTACATATAGTGGCACATGTAAGATTGTACTAAATACATGTAGTGAGGTAATGATCTAGATATTGTAGTACCGTATTACTACATATAGTGGCACATGTAAGATTGTACTAAATACATGTAGTGAGTTACTGATCTAGATATTGTAGTACCGTATTACCCCATATAGTGGCACATGTAAGATTGTACTAAATACATGTAGTGAGTTACTGATCTAGATATTGTAATACCGTATTACCACATAGAGTGGCACATGTAAGATTATACTAAATACATGTAGTGAGTTACTGATCTAGATATTGTAGTACCGTATTACTACATATAGTGGCACATGTAAGATTGTACTAAATACATGTAGTGAGTTACTGATCTAGATATTGTAGTACCGTATTACTACATATAGTGGCACATGTAAGATTGTACTAAATACATGTAGTGAGTTACTGATCTAGATATTGTAGTACCGTATTACCCCATATAGTGGCACATGTAAGATTGTTCTAAATACATGTACTAAGTTACTGATCTAGATATTGTAGTACCGTATTACCCCATATAGTGGCACATGTAAGATTGTACTAAATCCATGTAGTGAGTTACTTATCTACTTATTGTAGTACCGTATTGCCCCATATAGTGGCACATGTAAGATTGTACTAAATACATGTACTAAGTTACTGATCTAGATATTGTAGTATTACCCCATATAGTGGTACATGTAAGATTGTACTAAATACATGTAGTGAGTTACTGATCTAGATATTGTAGTACCGTATTACCCCATATAGTGGTACATGTAAGATTGTACTAAATACATGTAGTGAGTTACTGATCTAGATATTGTGGTACCGTATTACCCCATATAGTGGCACATGTAAGATTGTACTAAATACATGTAGTGAGTTACTGATCTAGATATTGGTGTACCGTATTACTACATATAGTGGCACATGTAAGATTGTACTAAATACATGTAGTGAGTTACTGATCTAGATATTGTAGTACCGTATTACTACATATAGTGGCACATGTAAGATTGTACTAAATACATGTAGTGAGTTACTGATCTAGATATTGTAGTACCGTATTACTACATATAGTGGCACATGTAAGATTGTACTAAATACAAGTAGTGAGTTACTGATCTACTTATTGTAGTACCGTATTACTACATATAGTGGTACATGTAAGATTGTACTAAATACATGTAGTGAGTTACTGATCTAGATATTGTAGTACCGTATTACTACATATAGTGGCACATGTAAGATTGTACTAAATACATGTAGTGAGTTACTGATCTAGATATTGTAGTACCGTATTACCCCATATAGTGGCACATGTAAGATTGTACTAAATACATGTAGTGAGTTACTGATCTAGATATTGTAGTACCGTATTACTACATATAGTGGCACATGTAAGATTGTACTAAATACATGTAGTGAGTTACTGATCTAGATATTGTAGTACCGTATTACTACATATAGTGGCACATGTAAGATTGTACTAAATACATGTAGTGAGTTACTGATCTAGATATTGTAGTACCGTATTACTACATATAGTGGCACATGTATGATTGTACTAAATACATGTAGTGAGTTACTGATCTACTTATTGTAGTACCGTATTACCCCATATAGTGGCACATGTAAGATTGTACTAAATACATGTAGTGAGTTACTGATCTAGATATTGTAGTACCGTATTACCACATAGAGTGGCACATGTAAGATTATACTAAATACATGTAGTGAGTTACTGATCTAGATATTGTAGTACCGTATTACCCCATATAGTGGCACATGTAAGATTGTACTAAATACATGTACTAAGTTACTGATCTAGATATTGTAGTACTGTATTACCCCATATAGTGGCACATGTAAGATTGTACTAAATCCATGTAGTGAGTTACTTATCTACTTATTGTAGTACCGTATTGCCCCATATAGTGGCACATGTAAGATTGTACTAAATACATGTAGTGAGTTACTGATCTAGATATTGTAGTATTACCCCATATAGTGGTACATGTAAGATTGTACTAAATACATGTAGTGAGTTACTGATCTAGATATTGTAGTACCGTATTACCCCATATAGTGGTACATGTAAGATTGTACTAAATACATGTAGTGAGTTACTGATCTAGATATTGTGGTACCGTATTACCCCATATAGTGGCACATGTAAGATTGTACTAAATACATGTAGTGAGTTACTGATCTAGATATTGGTGTACCGTATTACTACATATAGTGGCACATGTAAGATTGTACTAAATACATGTAGTGAGTTACTGATCTAGATATTGTAGTACCGTATTACTACATATAGTGGCACATGTAAGATTGTACTAAATACATGTAGTGAGTTACTGATCTAGATATTGTAGTACCGTATTACTACATATAGTGGCACATGTATGATTGTACTAAATACATGTAGTGAGTTACTGATCTACTTATTGTAGTACCGTATTACCCCATATAGTGGCACATGTAAGATTGTACTAAATACATGTAGTGAGTTACTGATCTAGATATTGTAGTATTACCCCATATAGTGGTACATGTAAGATTGTACTAAATACATGTAGTGAGTTACTGATCTAGATATTGCAGTATTACCCCATATAGTGGCACATGTAAGATTGTACTAAATACATGTAGTGAGTTACTGATCTAGATATTGTAGTACCGTATTACTACATATAGTGGTACATGTAAGATTGTACTAAATACATGTAGTGAGTTACTGATCTAGATATTGTGGTACCGTATTACCCCATATAGTGGCACATGTAAGATTGTACTAAATACATGTAGTGAGTTACTGATCTAGATATTGGTGTACCGTATTACTACATATAGTGGCACATGTAAGATTGTACTAAATACATGTAGTGAGGTAATGATCTAGATATTGTAGTACCGTATTACTACATATAGTGGCACATGTAAGATTGTACTAAATACATGTAGTGAGTTACTGATCTAGATATTGTAGTACCGTATTACTACATATAGTGGCACATGTAAGATTGTACTAAATACAAGTAGTGAGTTACTGATCTACTTATTGTAGTACCGTATTACTACATATAGTGGTACATGTAAGATTGTACTAAATACATGTAGTGAGTTACTGATCTAGATATTGTAGTACCGTATTACTACATATAGTGGCACATGTAAGATTGTACTAAATACATGTAGTGAGTTACTGATCTAGATATTGTAGTACCGTATTACCCCATATAGTGGCACATGTAAGATTGTACTAAATACATGTAGTGAGTTACTGATCTAGATATTGTAGTACCGTATTACTACATATAGTGGCACATGTAAGATTGTACTAAATACATGTAGTGAGTTACTGATCTAGATATTGTAGTACCGTATTACTACATATAGTGGCACATGTAAGATTGTACTAAATACATGTAGTGAGTTACTGATCTAGATATTGTAGTACCGTATTACTACATATAGTGGCACATGTATGATTGTACTAAATACATGTAGTGAGTTACTGATCTACTTATTGTAGTACCGTATTACCCCATATAGTGGCACATGTAAGATTGTACTAAATACATGTAGTGAGTTACTGATCTAGATATTGTAGTACCGTATTACCACATAGAGTGGCACATGTAAGATTATACTAAATACATGTAGTGAGTTACTGATCTAGATATTGTAGTACCGTATTACCCCATATAGTGGCACATGTAAGATTGTACTAAATACATGTACTAAGTTACTGATCTAGATATTGTAGTACTGTATTACCCCATATAGTGGCACATGTAAGATTGTACTAAATCCATGTAGTGAGTTACTTATCTACTTATTGTAGTACCGTATTGCCCCATATAGTGGCACATGTAAGATTGTACTAAATACATGTAGTGAGTTACTGATCTAGATATTGTAGTATTACCCCATATAGTGGTACATGTAAGATTGTACTAAATACATGTAGTGAGTTACTGATCTAGATATTGTAGTACCGTATTACCCCATATAGTGGTACATGTAAGATTGTACTAAATACATGTAGTGAGTTACTGATCTAGATATTGTGGTACCGTATTACCCCATATAGTGGCACATGTAAGATTGTACTAAATACATGTAGTGAGTTACTGATCTAGATATTGTAGTACCGTATTACTACATATAGTGGCACATGTAAGATTGTACTAAATACATGTAGTGAGTTACTGATCTAGATATTGTAGTACCGTATTACTACATATAGTGGCACATGTAAGATTGTACTAAATACATGTAGTGAGTTACTGATCTAGATATTGTAGTACCGTATTACTACATATAGTGGCACATGTATGATTGTACTAAATACATGTAGTGAGTTACTGATCTACTTATTGTAGTACCGTATTACCCCATATAGTGGCACATGTAAGATTGTACTAAATACATGTAGTGAGTTACTGATCTAGATATTGTAGTATTACCCCATATAGTGGTACATGTAAGATTGTACTAAATACATGTAGTGAGTTACTGATCTAGATATTGCAGTATTACCCCATATAGTGGCACATGTAAGATTGTACTAAATACATGTAGTGAGTTACTGATCTAGATATTGTATTACCGTATTACTACATATAGTGGTACATGTAAGATTGTACTAAATACATGTAGTGAGTTACTGATCTAGATATTGTAGTACCGTATTACTACATATAGTGGCACATGTAAGATTGTACTAAATACATGTAGTGAGTTACTGATCTAGATATTGTAGTACCGTATTACTACATATAGTGGCACATGTAAGATTGTACTAAATACATGTAGTGAGTTACTGATCTAGATATTGTAGTACCGTATTACCCCATATAGTGGCACATGTAAGATTGTACTAAATACATGTAGTGAGTTACTGATCTAGATATTGTAGTACCGTATTACTACATATAGTGGCACATGTAAGATTGTACTAAATACATGTAGTGAGTTACTGATCTAGATATTGTAGTACCGTATTACCACATATAGTGGCACATGTAAGATTGTACTAAATACATGTAGTGAGTTACTGATCTAGATATTGTGGTACCGTATTACTACATATAGTGGCACATGTAAGATTGTACTAAATACATGTAGTGAGTTACTGATCTAGATATTGTAGTACCGTATTACCCCATATAGTGGCACATGTAAGATTGTACTAAATACATGTACTAAGTTACTGATCTAGATATTGTAGTACTGTATTACCCCATATAGTGGCACATGTAAGATTGTACTAAATCCATGTAGTGAGTTACTTATCTACTTATTGTAGTACCGTATTGCCCCATATAGTGGCACATGTAAGATTGTACTAAATACATGTAGTGAGTTACTGATCTAGATATTGTAGTATTACCCCATATAGTGGTACATGTAAGATTGTACTAAATACATGTAGTGAGTTACTGATCTAGATATTGTAGTACCGTATTACCCCATATAGTGGTACATGTAAGATTGTACTAAATACATGTAGTGAGTTACTGATCTAGATATTGTGGTACCGTATTACCCCATATAGTGGCACATGTAAGATTGTACTAAATACATGTAGTGAGTTACTGATCTAGATATTGTAGTACCGTATTACTACATATAGTGGCACATGTAAGATTGTACTAAATACATGTAGTGAGTTACTGATCTAGATATTGTAGTACCGTATTACTACATATAGTGGCACATGTAAGATTGTACTAAATACATGTAGTGAGTTACTGATCTAGATATTGTAGTACCGTATTACTACATATAGTGGCACATGTATGATTGTACTAAATACATGTAGTGAGTTACTGATCTACTTATTGTAGTACCGTATTACCCCATATAGTGGCACATGTAAGATTGTACTAAATACATGTAGTGAGTTACTGATCTAGATATTGTAGTATTACCCCATATAGTGGTACATGTAAGATTGTACTAAATACATGTAGTGAGTTACTGATCTAGATATTGCAGTATTACCCCATATAGTGGCACATGTAAGATTGTACTAAATACATGTAGTGAGTTACTGATCTAGATATTGTATTACCGTATTACTACATATAGTGGTACATGTAAGATTGTACTAAATACATGTAGTGAGTTACTGATCTAGATATTGTAGTACCGTATTACTACATATAGTGGCACATGTAAGATTGTACTAAATACATGTAGTGAGTTACTGATCTAGATATTGTAGTACCGTATTACTACATATAGTGGCACATGTAAGATTGTACTAAATACATGTAGTGAGTTACTGATCTAGATATTGTAGTACCGTATTACCCCATATAGTGGCACATGTAAGATTGTACTAAATACATGTAGTGAGTTACTGATCTAGATATTGTAGTACCGTATTACTACATATAGTGGCACATGTAAGATTGTACTAAATACATGTAGTGAGTTACTGATCTAGATATTGTAGTACCGTATTACCACATATAGTGGCACATGTAAGATTGTACTAAATACATGTAGTGAGTTACTGATCTAGATATTGTGGTACCGTATTACTACATATAGTGGCACATGTAAGATTGTACTAAATACATGTAGTGAGTTACTGATCTAGATATTATAGTACCGTATTACCCCATATAGTGGCACATGTAAGATTGTACTAAATACATGTAGTGAGTTACTGATCTAGATATTGTAGTACCGTATTACTACATATAGTGGCACATGTAAGATTGTACTAAATACATGTAGTGAGTTACTGATCTAGATATTGTAGTACCGTATTACCACATAGAGTGGCACATGTAAGATTATACTAAATACATGTAATGAGTTACTGATCTAGATATTGTAGTACCGTATTACCCCATATAGTGGCACATGTAAGATTGTACTAAATACATGTACTAAGTTACTGATCTAGATATTGTAGTACTGTATTACCGCATATAGTGGCACATGTAAGATTGTACTAAATCCATGTAGTGAGTTACTTATCTACTTATTGTAGTACCGTATTGCCCCATATAGTGGCACATGTAAGATTGTACTAAATACATGTAGTGAGTTACTGATCTAGATATTGTAGTATTACCCCATATAGTGGCACATGTAAGATTGTACTAAATACATGTAGTGACTTACTGATCTAGATATTGTAGTACCGTATTACCACATAGAGTGGCACATGTAAGATTATACTAAATACATGTAGTGAGTTACTGATCTAGATATTGTGGTACCGTATTACCCCATATAGTGGCACATGTAAGATTGTACTAAATACATGTAGTGAGTTACTGATCTAGATATTGTAGTACCGTATTACTACATATAGTGGCACATGTAAGATTGTACTAAATACATGTAGTGAGTTACTGATCTAGATATTGTAGTACCGTATTACTACATATAGTGGCACATGTAAGATTGTACTAAATACATGTACTAAGTTACTGATCTAGATATTGTAGTACCGTATTATCCCATATAGTGGCACATGTATGATTGTACTAAATCCATGTAGTGAGTTACTTATCTACTTATTGTAGTACCGTATTGCCCCATATAGTGGCACATGTAAGATTGTACTAAATACATGTACTAAGTTACTGATCTAGATATTGAAGTATTACCCCATATAGTGGTACATGTAAGATTGTACTAAATACATGTAGTGAGTTACTGATCTAGATATTGTAGTACCGTATTACCCCATATAGTGGTACATGTAAGATTGTACTAAATACATGTAGTGAGTTACTGATCTAGATATTGTGGTACCGTATTACCCCATATAGTGGCACATGTAAGATTGTACTAAATACATGTAGTGAGTTACTGATCTAGATATTGGTGTACCGTATTACTACATATAGTGGCACATGTAAGATTGTACTAAATACATGTAGTGAGGTAATGATCTAGATATTGTAGTACCGTATTACTACATATAGTGGCACATGTAAGATTGTACTAAATACATGTAGTGAGTTACTGATCTAGATATTGTAGTACCGTATTACTACATATAGTGGCACATGTAAGATTGTATTAAATACATGTAGTGAGTTACTGATCTACTTATTGTAGTACCGTATTACTACATATAGTGGTACATGTAAGATTGTACTAAATACATGTAGTGAGTTACTGATCTAGATATTGTAGTACCGTATTACTACATATAGTGGCACATGTAAGATTGTACTAAATACATGTAGTGAGTTACTGATCTAGATATTGTAGTACCGTATTACTACATATAGTGGCACATGTAAGATTGTACTAAATACATGTAGTGAGTTACTGATCTAGATATTGTAGTACCGTATTACCCCATATAGTGGCACATGTAAGATTGTACTAAATACATGTAGTGAGTTACTGATCTAGATATTGTAGTACCGTATTACTACATATAGTGGCACATGTAAGATTGTACTAAATACATGTAGTGAGTTACTGATCTAGATATTGTGGTACCGTATTACCCCATAATTATAGTGGTACATGTAAGATTGTACTAAATACATGTAGTGAGTTACTGATCTAGATATTGTAGTATTACCCCATATAGTGGCACATGTAAGATTGTACTAAATACATGTAGTGAGTTACTGATCTAGATATTGTAGTACCGTATTACTACATATAGTGGCACATGTAAGATTGTACTAAATACATGTAGTGAGTTACTGATCTAGATATTGGTGTACCGTATTACCCCATATAGTGGCACATGTAAGATTGTACTAAATACATGTAGTGAGATACTGATCTAGATATTGTAGTACCGTATTACCACATAAAGTGACACATGTAAGATTATACTAAATACATGCAGTGAGTTACTGATCTAGACATTGTAGTACCGTATTACCCCATATAGTGGCACATGTAAGATTGTACTAAATACATGTAGTGAGTTACTGATCTAGATATTGTAGTACCGTATTACCACATATAGTGGCACATGTAAGATTGTACTAAATACATGCAGTGAGTTACTGATCTAGATATTGTGGTACCGTATTACCCCATATAGTGGCACATGTAAGATTGTACTAAATACATGTAGTGAGTTACTGATCTAGATATTGTAGTACCGTATTACTACATATAGTGGCACATGTAAGATTGTACTAAATACATGTAGTGAGTTACTGATCTAGATATTGTAGTACCGTATTACTACATATAGTGGCACATGTAAGATTGTACTAAATACATGTAGTGAGTTACTGATCTAGATATTGGTGTACCGTATTACCCCATATAGTGGCACATGTAAGATTGTACTAAATACATGTAGTGAGTTACTGATCTAGATATTGTAGTACCATATTACTACATATAGTGGCACATGTAAGATTGTACTAAATACATGTAGTGAGTTACTGATCTAGATATTGTAGTACCATATTACTACATATAGTGGCACATGTAAGATTGTACTAAATACATGTAGTGAGTTACTGATCTAGATATTGTTGTACCGTATTACCCCATATAGTGGCACATGTAAGATTGTACTATATACATGTAGTGAGTTACTGATCTAGATATTGTAGTATTACCCAATATAGTGGCACATGTAAGATTGTACTAAATACATGTAGTGAGTTACTGATCTAGATATTGGTGTACCGTATTATCCCATATAGTGGCACATGTAAGATTGTACTAAATACATGTAGTGAGATACTGATCTAGATATTGTAGTACCATATTACTACATATAGTGACACATGTAAGATTGTACTAAATACATGTAGAGAGATACTGATCTAGATATTGTAGTACAGTATTACCACATATAGTGACACATGTAAGATTGTACTAAATACATGCAGTTAGTTACTGATCTAGATATTGTAGTACCGTATTACCCAATATAGTGGCACATGTAAGATTGTACTAAATACATGTAGTGAGTTACTGATCTAGATATTGTAGTACCGTATTACCACATATAGTGGCACATGTAAGATTGTACTAAATACATGCAGTGAGTTACTGATCTAGATATTGTAGTACCGTATTACTACATATAGTGGCACATGTAAGATTGTACTAAATACATGTAGTGAGTTACTGATCTAGATATTGTAGTACAGTATTACCCCATATAGTGGCACATGTAAGATTGTACTAAATACATGCAGTTAGTTACTGATCTAGATATTGTAGTACCGTATTACCCAATATAGTGGCACATGTAAGATTGTACTAAATACATGTAGTGAGTTACTGATCTAGATATTGTAGTACCGTATTACTACATATAGTGGCACATGTAAGATTGTACTAAATACATGTAGTGAGTTACTGATCTAGATATTGTAGTACCGTATTACTACATATAGTGGCACATGTAAGATTGTACTAAATACATGTAGTGAGTTACTGATCTAGATATTGGTGTACCGTATTACCCCATATAGTGGCACATGTAAGATTGTACTAAATACATGTAGTGAGTTACTGATCTAGATATTGTAGTACCATATTACTACATATAGTGGCACATGTAAGATTGTACTAAATACATGTAGTGAGTTACTGATCTAGATATTGTAGTACCATATTACTACATATAGTGGCACATGTAAGATTGTACTAAATACATGTAGTGAGTTACTGATCTAGATATTGTTGTACCGTATTACCCCATATAGTGGCACATGTAAGATTGTACTATATACATGTAGTGAGTTACTGATCTAGATATTGTAGTATTACCCAATATAGTGGCACATGTAAGATTGTACTAAATACATGTAGTGAGTTACTGATCTAGATATTGGTGTACCGTATTATCCCATATAGTGGCACATGTAAGATTGTACTAAATACATGTAGTGAGATACTGATCTAGATATTGTAGTACCATATTACTACATATAGTGACACATGTAAGATTGTACTAAATACATGTAGAGAGATACTGATCTAGATATTGTAGTACAGTATTACCACATATAGTGACACATGTAAGATTGTACTAAATACATGCAGTTAGTTACTGATCTAGATATTGTAGTACCGTATTACCCAATATAGTGGCACATGTAAGATTGTACTAAATACATGTAGTGAGTTACTGATCTAGATATTGTAGTACCGTATTACCACATATAGTGGCACATGTAAGATTGTACTAAATACATGCAGTGAGTTACTGATCTAGATATTGTAGTACCGTATTACTACATATAGTGGCACATGTAAGATTGTACTAAATACATGTAGTGAGTTACTGATCTAGATATTGTAGTACAGTATTACCCCATATAGTGGCACATGTAAGATTGTACTAAATACATGCAGTTAGTTACTGATCTAGATAT
This sequence comes from Sthenelais limicola, assembly GCA_942159475.1. Classification (NCBI taxonomy): domain Eukaryota; kingdom Metazoa; phylum Annelida; class Polychaeta; order Phyllodocida; family Sigalionidae; genus Sthenelais; species Sthenelais limicola. The sequence continues at coordinate 83,425,455 of OW804101.1, read as the reverse complement.
TGTAGTACCGTATTACCCAATATAGTGGCACATGTAAGATTGTACTAAATACATGTAGTGAGTTACTGATCTAGATATTGTAGTACCGTATTCCCACATATAGTGGCACATGTAAGATTGTACTAAATACATGCAGTGAGTTACTGATCTAGATATTGTAGTACCGTATTACTACATATAGTGGCACATGTAAGATTGTACTAAATACATGTAGTGAGTTACTGATCTAGATATTGGTGTACCGTATTACTACATATAGTGGCACATGTAAGATTGTACTAAATACATGTAGTGAGTTACTGATCTAGATATTGCAGTATTACCCCATATAGTGGCACATGTAAGATTGTACTAAATACATGCAGTGAGTTACTGATCTAGATATCGTAGTACCGTATTACTACATATAGTGGCACATGTAAGATTGTACTAAATACATGCAGTGAGTTACTGATCTAGATATTGTAGTACCGTATTACTACATATAGTGGCACATGTAAGATTGTACTAAATACATGTAGTGAGTAACTGATCAAGATATTGTAGTACCGTATTACTACATATAGTGGTACATGTAAGATTGTACTAAATACATGTAGTGAGTTACTGATCTAGATATTGTAGTACCGTATTACTACATATAGTGGCACATGTCAGATTGTACTAAATACATGTAGTGAGTTACTGATCTAGATATTGGTGTACCGTATTACCCCATATAGTGGCACATGTAAGATTGTACTAAATACATGTAGTGAGTTACTGATCTAGATATTGTAGTACCATATTACTACATATAGTGGCACATGTAAGATTGTACTAAATACATGTAGTGAGTTACTGATCTAGATATTGTGGTACCGTATTACCCCATAATTAGAGTGGTACATGTAAGATTGTACTAAATACATGTAGTGAGTTACTGATCTAGATATTGTAGTATTACCCCATATAGTGGCACATGTAAGATTGTACTAAATACATGTAGTGAGTTACTGATCTAGATATTGGTGTACCGTATTACCCCATATAGTGGCACATGTAAGATTGTACTAAATACATGTAGTGAGATACTGATCTAGATATTGTAGTACCCTATTACTACATATAGTGACACATGTAAGATTGTACTAAATACATGTAGAGAGATACTGATCTAGATATTGTAGTACCGTATTACCCCATATAGTGGCACATGTAAGATTGTACTAAATACATGTAGTGAGTTTCTGATCTAGATATTGTAGTACCGTATTACTACATATAGTGGCACATGTAAGATTGTACTAAATACATGTAGTGAGTTACTGATCTAGATATTGTAGTATTACCCCATATAGTGGCACATGTAAGATTGTACTAAATACATGTAGTGAGTTACTGATCTACTTATTGTAGTACCGTATTACTACATATAGTGGCACATGTAAGATTGTACTAAATACATGCAGTGAGATACTGATCTAGATATTGTAGTACCGTATTACCCCATATAGTGGCACATGTAAGATTGTACTAAATACATGTAGTGAGTTACTGATCTAGATATTGGTGTACCGTATTACCCCATATAGTGGCACATGTAAGATTGTACTAAATACATGTAGTGAGTAACTGATCAAGATATTGTAGTACCGTATTACTACATATAGTGGTACATGTAAGATTGTACTAAATACATGTAGTTAGTTACTGATCTAGATATTGTAGTATTACCCAATATAGTGGCACATGTAAGATTGTACTAAATACATGTAGTGAGTTACTGATCTACTTATTGTAGTACCGTATTACCCCATATAGTGGCACATGTAAGATTGTACTAAATACATGTAGTGAGTTACTGATCTAGATATTGTAGTACCGTATTACTACATATAGTGGCACATGTAAGATTGTACTAAATACATGCAGTTAGTTACTGATCTAGATATTGTAGTACCGTATTACCCAATATAGTGGCACATGTAAGATTGTACTAAATACATGTAGTGCGATACTGATCAAGATATTGTAGTACCGTATTACTACATATAGTGGCACATGTAAGATTGTACTAAATACATGTAGAGAGACACTGATCTAGATATTGTAGTATTACTACATGAAGTGGCACATGTAAGTTTGTACTAAATACATGTAGTGAGTTACTGATCTAGATATTGTAGTATTACCCCATATAGTGGCACATGTAAGATTGTACTAAATACATGTAGTGAGTTACTGATCTAGATATTGTAGTATTACCCCATATAGTGGCAGATGTAAGATTGTACTAAATACATGTAGTGAGTTACTGATCTAGATATTGTAGTACCGTATTACTACATATAGTGACACATGTAAGATTGTACTAAATACATGCAGTGAGTTACTGATCTAGATATTGTAGTACCGTATTACCCCATATAGTGGCAGATGTAAGATTGTACTAAATACATGTAGTGAGTTACTGATCTAGATATTGTAGTACCGTATTACCACATATAGTGGCACATGTAAGATTGTACTAAATACATGCAGTGAGTTACTGATCTAGATATTGTGGTACCGTATTACCCCATATAGTGGCACATGTAAGATTGTACTAAATCCATGTAGTGAGTTACTTATCTACTTATTGTAGTACCGTATTGCCCCATATAGTGGCACATGTAAGATTGTACTAAATACATGTAGTGAGTTACTGATCTAGATATTGTAGTACCGTATTACTACATATAGTGGCACATGTAAGATTGTACTAAATACATGTAGTGAGTTACTGATCTAGATATTGTAGTACCGTATTACCACATAGAGTGGCACATGTAAGATTATACTAAATACATGTAGTGAGTTACTGATCTAGATATTGTAGTACCGTATTACCCCATATAGTGGCACATGTAAGATTGTACTAAATACATGTACTGAGTTACTGATCTAGATATTGTAGTACCGTATTACCCCATATAGTGGCACATGTAAGATTGTACTAAATCCATGTAGTGAGTTACTTATCTACTTATTGTAGTACCGTATTGCCCCATATAGTGGCACATGTAAGATTGTACTAAATACATGTAGTGAGTTACTGATCTAGATATTGTAGTACCGTATTACTACATATAGTGGTACATGTAAGATTGTACTAAATACATGTAGTGAGTTACTGATCTAGATATTGTAGTATTACCCCATATAGTGGTACATGTAAGATTGTACTAAATACATGTAGTGAGTTACTGATCTAGATATTGTAGTACCGTATTACCCCATATAGTGGTACATGTAAGATTGTACTAAATACATGTAGTGAGTTACTGATCTAGAAATTGTGGTACCGTATTACCCCATATAGTGGCACATGTAAGATTGTACTAAATACATGTAGTGAGTTACTGATCTAGATATTGTAGTACCGTATTACTACATATAGTGGCACATGTAAGATTGTACTAAATACATGTAGTGAGTTACTGATCTAGATATTGCAGTATTACCCCATATAGTGGCACATGTAAGATTGTACTAAATACATGTACTAAGTTACTGATCTAGATATTGTAGTATTACCCCATATAGTAGCACATGTAAGATTGTACTAAATACATGTAGTGAGTTACTGATCTAGATATTGTAGTACCGTATTACTACATATAGTGGTACATGTAAGATTGTACTAAATACATGTAGTGAGTTACTGATCTAGATATTGTAGTATTACCCCATATAGTGGCACATGTAAGATTGTACTAAATACATGTAGTGAGATACTGATCTAGATATTGTAGTACCGTATTGCCCCATATAGTGGCACATGTAAGATTGTACTAAATACATGTAGTGAGTTACTGATCTAGATATTGTAGTACCGTATTACCACATATAGTGACACATGTAAGATTGTACTAAATACATGCAGTTAGTTACTGATCTAGATATTGTAGTACCGTATTACCCAATATAGTGGCACATGTAAGATTGTACTAAATACATGTAGTGAGTTACTGATCTAGATATTGTAGTACCGTATTACCCAATATAGTGGCACATGTAAGATTGTACTAAATACATGTAGTGAGTTTCTGATCTAGATATTGTAGTACCGTATTACCCAATATAGTGGCACATGTAAGATTGTACTAAATACATGTAGTGAGTTACTGATCTAGATATTGTAGTACCGTATTCCCACATATAGTGGCACATGTAAGATTGTACTAAATACATGCAGTGAGTTACTGATCTAGATATTGTAGTACCGTATTACTACATATAGTGGCACATGTAAGATTGTACTAAATACATGTAGTGAGTTACTGATCTAGATATTGTAGTACCGTATTACTACATATAGTGGCACATGTAAGATTGTACTAAATACATGTAGTGAGTTACTGATCTAGATATTGCAGTATTACCCCATATAGTGGCACATGTAAGATTGTACTAAATACATGCAGTGAGTTACTGACCTAGATATTGTAGTACCGTATTACTACATATAGTGGCACATGTAAGATTGTACTAAATACATGTAGTGAGTTACTGATCTAGATATTGTAGTACCGTATTACTACATATAGTGGCACATGTTAGATTGTACTAAATACATGTAGTGAGTTACTGATCTAGATATTGCAGTATTACCCCATATAGTGGCACATGTAAGATTGTACTAAATACATGCAGTGAGTTACTGATCTAGATATTGTAGTACCGTATTACTACATATAGTGGCACATGTAAGATTGTACTAAATACATGCAGTGAGTTACTGATCTAGATATTGTAGTACCGTATTACTACATATAGTGGCACATGTAAGATTGTACTAAATACATGTAGTGAGTTACTGATCTAGATATTGTAGTACCGTATTACTACATATAGTGGCACATGTTAGATTGTACTAAATACATGTAGTGAGTTACTGATCTAGATATTGCAGTATTACCCCATATAGTGGCACATGTAAGATTGTACTAAATACATGTAGTGAGTTACTGATCTAGATATTGTAGTACCGTATTACTACATATAGTGGCACATGTAAGATTGTACTAAATACATGCAGTGAGTTACTGATCTAGATATTGGTGTACCGTATTACCCCATATAGTGACACATGTAAGATTGTACTAAATACATGTAGTGAGTTACTGATCTAGATATTGTGGTACCGTATTACCCCATAATTATAGTGGTACATGTAAGATTGTACTAAATACATGTAGTGAGTTACTGATCTAGATATTGTAGTATTACCCCATATAGTGGCACATGTAAGATTGTACTAAATACATGTAGTGAGATACTGATCTAGATATTGTAGTACCATATTACTACATATAGTGACACATGTAAGATTGTACTAAATACATGTAGTGAGTTACTGATCTAGATATTGTAGTACCGTATTACCCCATATAGTGGCACATGTAAGATTGTACTAAATACATGTAGTGAGATACTGATCTAGATATTGCAGTACCGTATTACTACATATAGTGGCACATGTAAGATTGTACTAAATACATGTAGTGAGTTACTGATCTAGATATTGTAGTACCATATTACCCCATATAGTGGCACATGTAAGATTGTACTAAATACATGTAGTGAGTTACTGATCTAGATATTGTAGTACCGTATTACCACATATAGTGACACATGTAAGATTGTACTAAATACATGTAGTGAGTTACTGATCTAGATATTGTAGTACCGTATTACTACATATAGTGGTACATGTAAGATTGTACTAAATACATGTAGTGAGTTACTGATCTAGATATTGTAGTACCGTATTACCACATATAGTGACACATGTAAGATTGTACTAAATACATGTAGTGAGTTACTGATCTAGATATTGTAGTACCGTATTACTACATATAGTGGTACATGTAAGATTGTACTAAATACATGTAGAGAGATACTGATCTAGATATTGGTGTACCGTATTACTACATATAGTGGCACATGTAAGGTTATACTAAATACATGTAGTGAGTTACTGATCTAGATATTGTAGTATTACCCCATATAGTGGCACATGTAAGATTGTACTAAATACATGTAGTGAGTTACTGATCTAGATATTGTAGTATTACCACATATAGTGACACATGTAAGATTGTACTAAATACATGTAGTGAGTTACTGATCTAGATATTGTAGTACCGTATTACTACATATAGTGGCACATGTAAGATTGTACTAAATACATGTAGTGAGTTACTGATCTAGATATTGTAGTACCGTATTACCACATAGAGTGGCACATGTAAGATTGTACTAAATACATGTAGTGAGTTACTGATCTAGATATTGTAGTACCGTATTACTACATATAGTGACACATGTAAGATTGTACTAAATACATGTAGTGAGTTACTGATCTAGATATTGTAGTACCGTATTACTACATATAGTGACACATGTAAGATTGTACTAAATACATGTAGTGAGTTACTGATCTAGATATTGTAGTACAGTATTACTACATATAGTGACACATGTAAGATTGTACTAAATACATGCAGTTAGTTACTGATCTAGATATTGTAGTACCATATTACCCCATATAGTGGTACATGTAAGATTGTACTAAATACATGTAGTGAGTTACTGATCTAGATATTGGTGTACCGTATTACCCCATATAGTGGCACATGTAAGATTGTACTAAATACATGTAGTGAGTCACTGATCTAGATATTGGTGTACCGTATTACCCCATATAGTGGCACATGTAAGATTGTACTAAATACATGTAGTGAGTCACTGATCTAGATATTGTAGTGTAATGGTCTAATGGAAGAAGTCTAACGAACGTGTGGTCTTCGTGAGAAGAGCTAAGCAACTGATTTAATGGTAACTAATGGTACAGGCTCCTCCAGGAGGGTACATGCATAATAATGAGTGGACGGAGCCCTTACGTAATATCCATGGCCTAGCATGTATAAGTAGACTTGCACAGTCCTAGCTAGTTAAGTATAATTAGCGATTTAAAGTAATGTGATAATAGGTGATAATTAATAATAATATAAATATAATGAGGTTACACAATGTTACGTAATGTTACATAACACTGCCCCCCCCCCGCCCTCAATCAGATACGAAGTATCGAGTGAGGGTGTACCCTAAAAACTTACAAGAAATTTTTTAGGAATTTTTGAAAAATTAAAAATATTAAGAATTAATAATTTTTAAATAGCTGTGCTGTTACCTAGTTATCCATACCAAGCCATATGCGCGGTTACATTGTGCGCAAGAAGATATTAAATACATAAAGCAAATCATACGATTTAATTACCATTTTGTAAAATATTTTCAATAAATTCATAAAGATTTAAAAACGTCGTTATGAACATGTAAGAGTGTAAACTCAGAAAGTGAAAGAACTGCTAATACTAAGGTCTTAATCGCTTGAAAAATCTGGCTATTATCTTACACAAAGGGTTCCATGTCATAATAAAAATAACAAAATGACAAGGTCTGCAAACACCGCAAGTGTTAACCCTATGAAAAACCAAATTCCAGTGTTAAATTCCCAATAGTACGGTCCAATCTGAGAATTTTACTCTAATCACACATAATAAAAGAACATCGCGTATACCAACACGCGTGGAATCCTGAAATATATTGGGATCCTATGTTAAAGTCTAAATAGTCCGGTGCAAACAGGAACAAACTACGTCGTTCTAATTTTTCCTATGTTAAATTCCCAATAGGTCGGTCGAAACAGTGACACCAGCCGGCGCCACCGTCGAATCGGTTTTGGACCGGACACCTACCAAGTATAAATAGCTGGTCATTTGTGCGGTGAACCATTGAGAACGCCACCGCTGAGCCGAACACACACCCGTACTATGGGCTACAAAGTTTTTTCAGAAAGAGATTGTTATATTCTACTGTTGTCTACCTACACGCACCTAGGCAAGGATCCATTGCCGAATGAGCAAGAGTATTGGTATATTCCAACTACCCGCCTCCCATTCCTGGTCCATAGCCTATTCCTTATTCAAAATTAGATCTTGTCTAATCTAGTAATATACAAAAAAAGTTTACCGATACATTTAGTTATCTCCTTTTCAAATAAATACCCGGAGATAAATAAATTCAATAATCCCGCAAGGCCTGATATGTAATCAACTGGCCTCGCTTGCTGATTATGTAACAGGTCAACCCCATCCCCTTCTACTCCTACAAGGATGACGGTTCACCCCGTCGCTACGCTCGATTTTTCAATCGCATAGCAAAAATGTCTTCTTTCTGCATCTACTTGCAGTAGAATACATGCAAAATAATTACCCGTGGGTACATATGACTAGCTAAATAACACTACAACCTCAAGTAATAAAGCGACTGATCCGCTAGACTTAGTATTGCTGACGTATCATATCCACCTAGTCATAAGATCATATAAATCTCTTGGTCTATGGTATGTCAATCCTACTCACGCTATTTACACCAGTAAAAAGAAACCATCTGTCCTTATTGGAAACAGATCTAGTGACTCCTTTAAGAGTCTGTACTACATAGTCGTCCCCTGTTGGTGTGATTACACCCTGGCTTATGGCCATCGCATCGTATCCTCAGGGGGTATCCTATTACGTATACAGTACTTAGTGCGCAGTAAATCACTTTACAGCCATATGCCACTGTCGTGTGGCGCTAAATAAACAAAACACTTGAGGGAACCATATGGGTTATCTCAATCCTCAATGTATAACTCAAAGTAGTTCCTCTAAACATATTAACTGTTATGTCTGGTAATTAGATCTACACTAAAAATACACATATACCAAGAGAGCTGAGTACCTACTCAGTGTAATCAAAGCAAACAGAGTCGATGATACGACCTAATCGTGGGCATTAATGGCCTCACCAATCCTGTATGTACATAAAGTCGTCATCGATCAACACATATAAATCACACACAAGTAAGGGAATAAAAAAATAAAAGCAAGAAGAAATGCAATGAATAAAATCAGACAATAACGCTTGTCTGTTGCATGAAATGTCATTTAAAGTTATCGACTGAATTCCAAAGAACCCAGGAAAAAAAAATTTTAGCTTGTATAAACAAGTAAAGTCCTTCCTCTCTTTCAAGAGAAATTAACGTCAATATTATTTAGTAAAGGTGCCGTTGCTGTTCACCTTGACAAATGGGGGCGATCCATTTGCCATTTGAATCAAATATTAAATAAAATGTTAATGTCCTTGTAAAGTAAAATTATATCTGGCACTCCTAGGGTGATCCTGTCACATTCGTGGCGTGGGGAACTATAAGCATCTCCTCTTCTTGGCCACTCTCTCTTGCCGACAAGTACGCCGCCGTGCTCCTGTAAGAAAGCATCGACCACATACCAATGACAGGTTGCATAATACTTTGGGTATTTTGTAAATGATTATTTTAAAATTTCACAGTTCTTTTGTGCCAATATTTCCCATGAAAGCCACATTACAGAAAGCAAAACATCAACATACATTAACAAGAAGAAAAGACGGATATAAAATATTCGTGAGAAAAGAACACCCTACACGTCTATAAGGGCAAGAATAACTATTGTTTCAGTCCATATATTAATTATATATAGACTTACATGTTCACGTTGGACCCGTTGGGGTCGTTGATCCACGGGATCTGGTAGGATCCGTTCTTGGATTCAATCACCAGGACATACATTGCCTCTGATGATGGCTCCATGATGGCTGCCAGTTCGCTTCTGTACCTCCTATCCACCTTTACGTTGGTTGGAAGCAAGATCTGTTTGTTGGCCCTATGGATCTTCAGGGATAGGGCAGCCTTCCAACGGAGGTCCAATGATAGATTGCAACAGCAGCACCAATTGACATGAGACTTTCCCAACCTTAGAGGTGGGGCTGGGGAAGATCCAAGAATAGAATTCACTTCAAATGGGATTTGCATTAAACGTATTGAGACCAGACTCTCATCCGAGTGCAATCTCAGAGTGATCCAAGAGGCTGATTCATCGTTTACATCTTTCGTACACCTTTTACACGTGAAACATCTAGGCAAATAATTGCAGATACATCTCCTGTTTTTCCACAGGAATCGCAGGATCTTGAAGGCAATAACTGCTGCAACTATTTTGAGAATTGCCTGTGTTGGACTTGGGGGTTCGTATGGCAGTAGGTCTTGAGTCATAGGTTGTGGGGTTGGGATATCGAAGCCCAGATTTATGTCCTCGAAGACTGGGGCCGATAGGTTTAATCTAAAAGCTTGAATGGGCCTCACAAACGTGCAAATAATTGCCAGCTTGTGAATCCTATAAAATAAATAAAATGAAAATATTGTCACACCAAGACTGATAATCAACGCTATGTTTATAGTGGCTGGATGAGTCGACATGGTACTAACTGACTTTTTCAGAGTTTCCCACCGATCATTTGCCATTTTGTCAGCCACTAATAGCTCGTTAGCCAGCCTCTCTGTGTTCATTCCTGACTCTATAATCGATTTGGGTAGATGTGACAATGCTGCATGCATATCTTGGGGTGTGGGCAAATTTAGATGAATTCGTGATCCATGTTTGGTTTCTCCAGTTAGATTTTTGAATGGAATTTTAAAAATTGCTGCTATGGCTAAATTAAATCCTGATTCAACAAATATACTGGTCTGATTCCAAGTAATACATCCATCCCTAGGGGCAGAGATTACTAAAGATCCACTAACTAGGGCACAGTCGCAAGGGACCTTGACTATAGCCAAAAGGCTCAAAGCCATCCTAGTTCTGGGTCGTTTGTGACAAGCCAAAGTCACTTTGGTCGTACGACCAACCAGTAGGTGTTGCATCCTATTCATAGTCAAATGAAAGAATGGGGTTGGTTTAGTCAGATATGTGTGGAATACACATAACCGAGCAATTTCAGAAGCTTTATCTTTAAAAATGGCCGAATAACAAGTTTCTTTTCCCTTTAGAATATGAGTTGGAGGAGTAAAACATGCCACTGAATTCCTGAGCTGTGTGCACTGCTCGAACGAATGAATTTTCATTTCGAAATAAATTCCCTGAAGGGGACATTTTGCCAGAATATGGGGTATCTCGGTCTCTAACATGGTATACCCTGTTGAATCGTTCGAGCTACTGTGAATAGGTATGCCGAATTTCAGGGGTCGATATGCAATGCAGTTATCGTCATTATGTGAAATTATTAGTGGAATTGTTATCAACAGAGAATTGTTTTTAAAGGAAAAATTTTCTACTCTAGTGTAGGAGCTGTCCAAGGAATCGTCCAAAATCCTCAACGTGGGAGATTGGACTTTCAACTTGGTTGCTACAGGTTTCAACAATTCTCTTAGGCCTCCCATCGGAAGAAATACATCCGACAAAACACCATGTTTTAAATCGTCCAATCCCTTCAATAATGTCCTAGCTGTATCTATATATTCTATTAGTACTAACAAATTTAAAGTTGCTTCATGCAGCATCGCATGTAAAGCCATGGTGTTAGATATTTCTGAAGTTAGGTTAGCTACAAAGGCATCGATCTGGTTCGTCAGATCCTTAATTTCGTCGGTAGAGTTTATAAATAATTTCCCTACCTCACTATTGTGTTTAGAAGCGTGCCTGAATAAGTTTTTCAATTGCTTAGTAAGACCTAAAACTACCTTATCCCTGTTCACATCGGATAATTTTCCCAGTGATAAAGTATCTATTAAAGCATCAAGCTTGCTCTCCACTAAAGCCAAATGGGGGTCTGTAGCTAAGCCTAGGGCTGCAGAAACTGTATCGCCTATAGGCTGTAAAAACGCTTTTCTCTTATACCTATTGTATCTGTCGTTTGCCACATTCTCTATTTTATCAAATAACTCAAGTGCTGTCCCATAAACAAGCTGCAATAGGCCTTGGATCTTATCTCTAATAAGTCTCATGTCTGATGTTGTATTGTAGTGATTTTCCATCCTAACGATTGTTCCATTAGGTGGCAAAATCACTGTTGGGATTGCTATTTGGACATAGGTTTTTTCCACGTCCGTCAAGATGGGTTTCCTCGTTCCAGCAAATGCAACCCCGTAGTTGTGTTTCACTACAGAGTCCGCATTTGCCCATACGGTGAGGAACAGAAGCCTAAACGAAGGTAAGAAAGAAAAGAAAAATTCTCGTAAACTTTTGTGTTCAGAATTCAAAACTAAAGCGATATTTTCCCAAAAAGTATATCCCGTCTATATTACCGACTGGGCTTATGCTTAATCTATTTTCACGATTAAGGCCATATGTCGGGGGCCTCTTGCCACTAAATGACTTATCTCCACTATCATGCTCACATATAAATAACAACATACGATAAAAGAAAGAATAATATTCCGGTGTAATCCATGAGTAAATCCTTGGCATTGATGGGTATCCACATAAGTATAAACATCAGAGCAATCATAAATCAAGTCTCAAAACGACACTTACCAGATTGCAAGACGGAACATGGTGATAAATCGTTGTGCCTATCGTGTAGCAGCTCACTATCAGTGAAAAATAAAACGAGCAGCTCAACTCTCCCCGATGGTTTTGGCCACTGCTAAGGAAGAACTTGAATTCGGCTGGTCATATAGTAATGTCCGCCTCAAGCCATGAATAATCTTGACCAATAGCAGCTTAGGACCCTGGAATTGCTCTTCCTGAGGAAGACATTCCACACCATATATAGCAAGGGGGGCGTATACTAGGAGCTGTCGTGCCACCATCACTCAGCATCATTTACATAATACGATTGCATCGTCCCATCCTACTGGACTTGCATAATAATGCCGCCTATCTGACTCAAAATAGATACCATCTGTTCAACCCACGGGGACCCCAGATCCTAGTAATTTACTCTAAGATATATCCTGTCGACCAGAATTATTTTCCTATTTATTTGCTGTCTCTAGTATTTTGATAAGCTTGTTATCAATCGCACTGGATTTCTTTATAAATTGTACATGTACTGGCCTTTTTACCTCTACCCCAGTCTCCAAATTCCTGATCTTCACAGTATATGGGGATGGGAACCCACACACAACGAATGGTCCAGCAAATTGTTGTTGCAATTTCTTTGCTGTATTTTGCCTTAGCAAACGATGTACTTTAGCATAGACTATAGATCCAACGTCTAATGTGTGGGGCTTGGCCTTCGTATCATGCTTCTCTTTCATTTTTCTTTCCCTCTCTCTTCTGCTTTTATTTGCAATTTCAGCCGCTTCAGCCTTTGTTTTCATTATTTGTAATAACTGATCTATTACTGGCTGAGTGTGGGCTATGTCATCTTGCAGTTGAGCCTCTGAGGGAATGATCGGGTTTTTGCCGAATGCAAGGAGATAGGGCGATATGCCAGTGGTGTAATGATCTGAAGCGTTCAGAGCAAATTGGATATTAGGTAAAAATAAATCCCAATTCGTCTGATTTTCATTCACCATCGTCCTTAAACAACCAATAATCGACTGATTTTGGCGTTCTACTTCTCCCTGTGATCGACTTAAATATGGCGAACCATGCACTTGTTTTATTCCCCAAGCTTTGCATTTTTCTCTAAAAGTTTCTCCTATGTAACAGCTGCCATTGTCGCTCCTCAAGATCTTAGGGACACCGACGTATGCTATTACATATTTATGGAATTCAGCTGCTACCCTTTCTGCTGTAATAGCTGGTGTCGGCCATATAAAGCAGAACTTTGAAAAATGATCAGTCACTACCTGGATGTAACAATTATTCCTCTGTGTTCTAGGTAGAGGACCCATTGCATCTATCATCAAAGTTGAAAAAGGTGTGAAAGTCGTTTCTCTGATCTTCATGGGGAGCTTATTCGGATGCTTTACACTTTTAGATTGAAGACACTCATGGCATGATGTAATATGGTCTTTCGTATCTCTAGCCATCGAATTCCAGAAGAATCGGGCCTGGAGTAAAGAGAGTGTCTTTGCATAGCCAACATGTGCATTAATTGAATTACCATGTACATAATTGATCAAGGGGGCCTGTAATGTCTGTGGAATTACCACTTGAAAGGAATTTGCCATCTGAGCTATCTTAGTCCTCTTAGGCAACCTGCAGAGTATGTTATCCTGAATGAAAAACATATCGTGTGTGGTCAGAATTAACCTAGTCAACTCATGATTCTTGGGCAGTTGTTTTCCTTCAATGTAACCTGACATTAGTTTACAAAACAAATCATCCCCCTGTGCCAGCTGTAATTTCAGCTTATCAAATGGCAACTCAATCGTATGTTTATTCGCCATTCCATCTCCAGGATTTGGGGTATTTATCCTGTTCCTGGAAGTGTATTTTCCTGGTCTGATTACAGGTCTTGCCTTTGTTTTCCTAGCCTTCTGGATGTTGCTTCCCTTAGACACACAAGCTGGGGTAGACATTTTATCCCTACTAATCCCATCTGGCTTGCTAGTCAAGGGTCTTGTATCAACATTTCCTAATTGCTTTGCACGATTTTGAGCTCTCGTTTCCACTGGAGCAATTAGGATTTCCTCTACAGTGTTTATCGCTGGCTCATCGTTATGCAATTTTCCTGGAAGGTCTGGAAACTCAGGAATTTGTGAATCTTCATTATCTAATTCCTGCACCTGTCCTGATGTCTTAAGTATTTTTCTGCTCTTGTAGAGCATGATGGGGTTATTTTCGCAAGGATCCTCCTGTTTATAGTGTTTAGTGGCTTGGATGGGATTGAATGTTACTGATTTCTTCATCTCCACATGTGGGACTGCTGGTATATTTGGATCATATATTCTTCTCGATAAAACATCTGGGATGATGTTCAATTTTCCCTTGATGTATTTGACCGAAAAATCAAATTGTCCAAAGAAATCTAGCCATCTAAACATTCTACCAGTTAGATCCTTTTTAGTGTTAATTGCAGTAAGGGCTGCATGATCGGTAAGAATCGTGAAATGCTTAGACATAACATAATGTCTAAACTTTCCTAGGGCGAATCGGATGCCTGCCAATTCCTTTTCTGTGGCACTGTATTTTTGCTCAGCTGGGGTTAACCCTCTCCCAGCAAAGGCAATTGGTCTCAAATTCCCATTAATATCGGCTTGAGATATGCAGGCCCCTAAACTTTGGTTAGAAGCATCTGAAGCTAAAATAAATTCTTTTGAATAATCTGGATATACCAAAACTGCATCCTCCAGAATTGCATTTCGAATTTTATTAAAAGCACTCTCTGCCGCAGACGTCCATACAAATTTAACCTTTGCCTTGGTCAGCATATATAGGGGCTTCATTATCGGACTAAAATTAGGAATAAACACCCTATAATAGTTAGCCAGCCCAGCAAACGAACGTACTTGTTTCACTGATTTTGGGGTTGGAAACGATCGCAAAGCGTCTAGTTTTGCTGGGTCAGGATGTATCCCATCCTTGTCGACAATGAACCCTAAAAAGGGGACTCTACTGAGACCAAAGGAACACTTTTCCTTTTTAAATTTGATATTTGCCTTATCAAAAGCTGTAAATACATTCTTGATATCCTGCACGTGAGAATCCCATGTAGGTGATGCGATCACCACATCATCTACGTAATAGAATGCATTTGGGACTGCTCTCAATACATTTTCTATTAGAGAATGAAATGCTTTTGGAGAAGTTTTAAGTCCCATTGGCATGACTTTGTACCTATACACTCCTAGAGGCGTATTAAATGCTGTTATAAATCGATTTTCTTCCCTTAAACCCACCTGATGGAAACCAGCAAATGCATCTAAGCGAGAGAAGAATCGACCCTGTGTTTGCCCCACAGCTTCGATAGTGTCGTCGGCGCGTGGAAAAGGTCTTATTTCGTCCTTTACAGAGCGATTTATTTGCCTATAGTCAATCACAAGACGCCAGGCTCTTTTACCGTCTGTTGTCATTGGTTTTTGTACCAAAAAACAAGGTGAACTAAATTCTACAGGATCCACACATTTCTCGATCAAATTTTGCTTTACCTGGTCCTTCAGAATTCCAGCCATAACCTTGGTCATGACTGGGTTCATTCGGTATGGCTGTCTCATTGTGGGACTAAAATCTGGTTTTAAATCAATGCCATGTTCATACTCTGTAGTTAACCCTAGTTTTTTATCCTTACCGACAAAAGAATTTTCATGATCATGCAATAGACTTAGTAACTCCTTTTTCTGTTCAGGATTCAAATCCTCGCCGATCTGAAAATCAACTACCTTATCATTGTTTTCACTCGATTGTGCGACCAATTCATTCAAATTTTCCACCTCTTTGGGGGAATAAAACTCGTCCTCGTGAGCCAACGTATATATACCCAGAATTGTTCCTCTCTCGATAGTTGTGGCTGCTTTGGAGGCATTAAAAATGGTTATAGGAACTTTATTTTCTCCAAATGGCTTAACTAACGCATGTTTAACAAGGAAAGAAACTGGCCTCTGTCGCTGCAAATTCTCAGTCACTCCTATTGAATTTAACATATCTTCATAAGAAGTGATTGCCGCGACAGTGGTGTATTCAGTCCCCGGAGCTATCACAAACCTACGTGCAGCTCTGATAGGAAACACCTGTTGTTTTTGTCCTGATTTGAAGCTAATCTTTGCTCTAAACTTTCGTAAAAAATCAACTCCCAGTATCATGCTTCTGGTTAACGCAGGAAGAACGATAAATCTATGGGTGAATTGTTGGCCTTCTATCATGAAATTTAACTCGATTTTCTTATAACAATGATGTGCTCCTCCATCTGCAACAAATATTTTAATATTACAGCGTAAAACCTTCCCATTGGGTATTTTACTTCGGATTTTCCTGAAAAATGCAGAACTAACACAAGAAATAGTGGCACCTGTATCAACAAGAACTGGCATATTCAAATCTTTTACCTCGATTTCTATGCAACCTTTATCAATTGGAGCAGTGACCGAAACTTTCTCACCTTTATGTTTGGCTTTCCTCAGCTTCAGTACTGCTTGGCAATTGTCGTCGTCCCTGTCTGTGTTGGTGGAAGAAATAATGTTTTTCTTTGTACCAGCAAACTTGCCTATTCTAATTCTGGATATTCTGTCTTTTTCTGCTACCGATTTACTAGGAGAAACACACTCTTGTTTGGGATTGTCCATTGGCTTGCCTAATTCGTCAACAATTTCATTTATGCTGTGTCGGTCGCCCTCCCAGACACAGCCTATTCGTTTAAATCATCACTCTCTTTGGAGGATGATCTGTGGGGGGTGACGTCTCTCCATTTGTTTTCACCTCCCTTTGGCGATTTCGATCTATGTTTCTTGTCCTTGTTGAAGGAAACCGATTTGTCTTTGCTATTGCTTCTAAAATGCTTTTTGTCCTTTTTATAATACTTTTTCTCATCACCACTTTTCTCCCTGCTGGAGCTTCTGTTGCTAAAATTGCTGTGGCGACTGGACGACCTCTCTCTGCTGCTATCGTAGTAGTCAGAGCTGTCATAATTCTTGTGCTTTGATCTGTATTTCTGAGGCTTTTCTCCCTTCTTTTCCTGGGCTTTCCTAGCCTCTCTATATTTATCAGCTCGAGATCTGTGATATTGCTCTCTCTTACGATCACTATCCTCGCTGTATTTCTTTGTATAATTTTTTTCTTTCTTCGAATACATCATGTGTATTGCTTCCTCCATAGGCATGTGGCTAGGGGCTCTGTCGGAGGCTATCATTCCCTCATGCTTGGCTGCTATTTTTGAGGCCTGATCTAAAGTGGTTGGAAATTCAGAGGCCACTCTTCCAGCCAATTCTGGTCTCAGATTCGTAACATAGAATCTGATCTGGACATGTAAGGGAACATTTGCCTTAGAGAGTAAGGTTAACATATCGTTGTCATAATCTATCACCTTCTCGTGCCTGCCCTGCTTTCTATGGGAATAATCCCTCAACACCTCAGCTAAAGGAAGCTCACTGAATTTAGCAATAAAATCAGTTTTAATGCGATTATATGGCAATGTGTCGCCATATACACCAACTATTTGATTATAGAAGGTCTTAGCCCTCCCCGACAAGTATTGGACCAGAGTGGTAACCATAAGCTGGTTATCCTCGCGAATAGGCACTGTAAATGCCTCAAATTCATCAAAGAATTCATTCACAGGTCTCATAGCTGTGGGCTTGTCGAAAACCAAGGGGGGCTTTCTGTATTGCTTGGATAATGCTGCTGTCGAAGTGAGGCCAGTAGCCTCTGCTTGCCTTCTCAGAGACACATCCAGAAAAGCAGTCTGATCTAATCTCATCTGCTTTATTTCATCCACCAAATCGTAGAGATGTTGACCATAGGGTGGGGGTGGTGGTCTGTACATCCCTTGTTGTACGTTTGGCAATTGAAAATTTTGTTGCTGTCTGTTAGGGGTCTGGTTCCTAGGATAATTCTGCCTAGGCACCTGTCTGTGAGGGGGTGTATTCCTACCCCTTCCCTGTCTTTGTCGTCCTCTTTGGATCCCCTGATCAATGTTTCTTGGCTGGGGAGCTTGATTCACATTAACGTTGGGATCTGGGACTTGGTATTGCTGTGGCTGATTCACAATATTTTGAGGCTGTTGTGGCACTGCATTTTGTGCCTGTTGTTGCACAAAGTTTTGTCCTTGTTGTGCCACATTTTCACCGTATTGCTGATATTGTCCTTGAGGTGGAACATACTGGTAGGGGGTATAGAACTGTTCATGTATACCAGCATTTCCCTCATCTTGCACGTGCCTGGGAGAAGGCAAACCTCCCTGTCTATTCGCCATATCCCACCAGTTTTGATATGGATCAGGTCTAAGTGGGACTTGTTGCTGTACGTGCTGGGGGGTTATCACAGGGGGTCTTGGACCATTTATCACAGGGGGTCTTGGACCATTCACGTTAAACACTGGGGCCTGTGGGAAATTCTTCAGAATAGGCCTCTGTGTCTGTTGCATAAGCTGATTCAAAGTTGGTTTTGCAGGGGTCTGTAAAGGGGTTTGAAAGTTGTCGTTTAAACCAGGGGTCTCGAATGGGTAATATGGCCCTCGATTAGCTTGATCTGCTTGGTTTATCTGATTAGCTGGGTTAATCCTCGGAGAAGGAGGTGTTGGCACCCTAGGGGTTAACACTCTCTCTCTGTGATTATTTATGTCCCTTTCATCAACCTGGTTTTCTTCCACAACATTTCTTTCAATATTATTATCAACATTCAAACCGACCTGAGGCTGATTTTCCTGCAACTCCTCCTGTTGATTCTCCACTGGATTAGCTGCTTCCACAGCTGGCTCAGGCTCCTGCTCTCCCTCTAAGTTAAGGTCCACTCCTTCTTGCTGGTCTTGCTCATCTCCAACGAGCTGCTCCTCCTCGTCTGACACGTCCTCAATGTGTTCCTCGTGCCCAATATTGTTTCCAGCCAACTGCTGTACGTTTCTGTTAATAATTTCGTCAATTAAGTCCACATTTATATCGTTGTTCACCACCTCCTCCTGTTGATTTTGACGAACTGGTGGTGGAGGTAATGGAATTGCTTCTGGATTTAATCTTGCATTTACATTTGGGACATTTTCCATGTCCTGAGGCACTTCGTATGGGTCTTCAACAAATTCCAATTGCCTTGGCTGCTGGTTCAAGATTTTGCCTCTATTCTCTCGTCTCTGTCCTCTCGTTACTATCGCTTGCGGTAACGCTGCCAAACGCTCAACGGAACGTTTAATCTTGTCGAACAGGGCCAACTCAGGCGTATTCGCAGCCTCTTCCATCGCTCAAAAACATGCTTCAAATTGCAAATAAACTCGCTTTTTGTGAGAAAAAAAAAATCTCTATGTCCAAGATCGAGCGGGTTGTCCGCCAGTGTAATGGTCTAATGGAAGAAGTCTAACGAACGTGTGGTCTTCGTGAGAAGAGCTAAGCAACTGATTTAATGGTAACTAATGGTACAGGCTCCTCCAGGAGGGTACATGCATAATAATGTATGGGCGGAGCCCTTACGTAATATCCATGGCCTAGCATGTATAAGTAGACTTGCACAGTCCTAGCTAGTTAAGTATAATTAGCGATTTAAAGTAATGTGATAATAGGTGATAATTAATAATAATATAAATATAATGAGGTTACACAATGTTACGTAATGTTACATAACAGTAGTACCGTATTACCACATGGAGTGGCATATGTAAGATTATACTAAATACATGTAGTGAGTCACTGCTCTAGATATTGTAGTACCGTATTACTACATATAGTGGCACATGTAAGATTGTACTAAATACATGTAGAGAGTTACTGATCTAGATATTGTAGTACCGTATTACTACATATAGTGGCACATGTAAGGTTATACTAAATACATGTAGTGAGTTACTGATCTAGATATTGTAGTACCGTATTACTACATATAGTGGCACATGTAAGATTATACTAAATACATGTAGTGAGTTACTGATCTAGATATTGTAGTACCGTATTACCCCATATAGTGGTACATGTAAGATTGTACTAAATACATGTAGTGAGTTACTGATCTAGATATTGTAGTATTACCCCATATAGTGGCACATGTAAGATTGTACTAAATACATGTAGTGAGTTACTGATCTAGATATTGTAGTACCGTATTACCCCATATAGTGGCACATGTAAGATTGTACTAAATACATGTAGTGAGTTACTGATCTAGATATTGTAGTACCGTATTACTACATATAGTGGCACATGTAAGATTGTACTAGATACATGTAGTGAGTTACTAATCTAGATATTGTAGTACCGTATTACTACATATAGTGGTACATGTAAGATTGTACTAAATACATGTAGTGAGTTACTGATCTAGATATTGTAGTACCGTATTACTACATATAGTGGCACATGTAAGATTGTACTAGATACATGTAGTGAGTTACTGATCTAGATATTGTAGTACCGTATTACTACATATAGTGGCACATGTAAGATTGTACTAAATACATGTAGTGAGTTACTGATCTAGATATTGTAGTACCGTATTACTACATATAGTGGCACATGTAAGATTGTACTAAATACATGTAGTGAGTTACTGATCTAGATATTGTAGTACCGTATTACCCCATATAGTGGCAGATGTAAGATTGTACTAAATACATGTAGTGAGTTACTGATCTAGATATTGGTGTACCGTATTATCCCATATAGTGGCACATGTAAGATTGTACTAAATACATGTAGTGAGTCACTGATCTAGATATTGTAGTACCGTATTACTACATATAGTGGCACATGTAAGATTGTACTAAATACATGTAGTGAGGTACTGATCTAAATATTGTAGTACCGTATTACCCCATATAGTGGCACATGTAAGATTGTACTAAATACATGTAGTGAGTTACTGATCTAGATATTGTAGTATTACCCCATATAGTGGCACATGTAAGATTGTACTAAATACATGTAGTGAGTTACTGATCTAGATATTGTAGTACCGTATTACCCCATATAGTGGCACATGTAAGATTGTACTAAATACATGTAGTGAGTTACTGATCTAGATATTGAAGTACCGTATTACCCCATATAGTGGCACATGTAAGATTGTACTAAATACATGTAGTGAGTTACTGATCTAGATATTGAAGTACCGTATTACCCCATATAGTGGCACATGTAAGATTGTACTAAATACATGTAGTGAGTTACTGATCTAGATATTGCAGTATTACCCCATATAGTGGCACATGTAAGATTGTACTAAATACATGTAGTGAGTTACTGATCTAGATATTGTAGTACCGTATTACCCCATATAGTGGCACATGTAAGATTGTACTAAATACATGTAGTGAGTTACTGATCTAGATATTGCAGTATTACCCCATATAGTGGCACATGTAAGATTGTACTAAATACATGTAGTGAGTCACTGATCTAGATATTGTAGTACCGTATTACCACATGGAGTGGCATATGTAAGATTATACTAAATACATGTAGTGAGTCACTGCTCTAGATATTGTAGTACCGTATTACTACATATAGTGGCACATGTAAGATTGTACTAAATACATGTAGTGAGATACTGATCTAGATATTGTAGTACCGTATTACTACATATAGTGGCACATGTAAGATTGTACTAAATACATGTAGTGAGTTACTGATCTAGATATTGTAGTACCGTATTACTACATATAGTGGCACATGTAAGATTGTACTAAATACATGTAGAGAGTTACTGATCTAGATATTGTAGTACCGTATTACTACATATAGTGGCACATGTAAGGTTATACTAAATACATGTAGTGAGTTACTGATCTAGATATTGTAGTACCGTATTACTACATATAGTGGCACATGTAAGATTATACTAAATACATGTAGTGAGTTACTGATCTAGATATTGTAGTACCGTATTACCCCATATAGTGGTACATGTAAGATTGTACTAAATACATGTAGTGAGTTACTGATCTAGATATTGTAGTATTACCCCATATAGTGGCACATGTAAGATTGTACTAAATACATGTAGTGAGTTACTGATCTACTTATTGTAGTACCGTATTACTACATATAGTGGTACATGTAAGATTGTACTAAATACATGTAGTGAGTTACTGATCTAGATATTGTAGTACCGTATTACTACATATAGTGGCACATGTAAGATTGTACTAGATACATGTAGTGAGTTACTGATCTAGATATTGTAGTACCGTATTACTACATATAGTGGCACATGTAAGATTGTACTAAATACATGTAGTGAGTTACTGATCTAGATATTGTAGTACCGTATTACTACATATAGTGGCACATGTAAGATTGTACTAAATACATGTAGTGAGTTACTGATCTAGATATTGTAGTACCGTATTACCCCATATAGTGGCAGAGGTAAGATTGTACTAAATACATGTAGTGAGTTACTGATCTAGATATTGGTGTACCGTATTATCCCATATAGTGGCACATGTAAGATTGTACTAAATACATGTAGTGAGTCACTGATCTAGATATTGTAGTACCGTATTACTACATATAGTGGCACATGTAAGATTGTACTAAATACATGTAGTGAGGTACTGATCTAAATATTGTAGTACCGTATTACCCCATATAGTGGCACATGTAAGATTGTACTAAATACATGTAGTGAGTTACTGATCTAGATATTGTAGTATTACCCCATATAGTGGCACATGTAAGATTGTACTAAATACATGTAGTGAGTTACTGATCTAGATATTGTAGTACCGTATTACCCCATATAGTGGCACATGTAAGATTGTACTAAATACATGTAGTGAGTTACTGATCTAGATATTGTAGTACCGTATTACCCCATATAGTGGCACATGTAAGATTGTACTAAATACATGTAGTGAGTTACTGATCTAGATATTGCAGTATTACCCCATATAGTGGCACATGTAAGATTGTACTAAATACATGTAGTGAGTTACTGATCTAGATATTGTAGTACCGTATTACCCCATATAGTGGCTCATGTAAGATTGTACTAAATACATGTAGTGAGTTACTGATCTAGATATTGCAGTATTACCCCATATAGTGGCACATGTAAGATTGACTGTAGTAAATACATAGATACTGCATTACCGTATAACCTCAGTTAATGGTACAAAGTTGTCCATACTAAAGATGTGTGGTGAGGTTACTGAGGTTATTCTATAATCTACATCTTTATCTTTAACAGCTGACTATGTCCACTAATGCATACTACAATAGGGCATCTAGCGATGGCCCAGAGAACATCCAGTTGTCCAGCCCGCAGCCTTGCAATACCATGTACCATGAGGTCTATGATCATATGCCTGTGCCCAGGCAGCCTACCAGGGAAGAATCTGTATCCATGCATCCTCAGATGTACAATGAGGCCTATGATCATATGCCTGTATCCAGGCGGCCTCAGATGTGGAGGGAGCCTGCCCCCAGCCCAGCAGACCCCGGCCCAGCTCATGAGTACGACGAGGTTAGTGAGGAGATTGATTCACCACCCAGATCCCCTCCAGAGGTTCCCCATCGGTATGAGCACCTCCAGATGAGGAGAGCTGAATCAGGCCGCCGCCCAGCTGACAGGCAACCAGCAGATAGCGCCCCGGCAGCATCAGGCTGCAAGAGTCCCCGCTGGTACACCTGGCTCATCATTGTGATTGGGCTGTTCATCCTTGTAGCAGTTGTTGTTGTGCCTACATCTATATTCCTGCTCACTGGCAAAGGTAAGCCATTCATCCATGTTATATAAATGATAAAAAATGTAATATTTATATAGAGTGGCATCAGGAAATAAGGGTTGTATGACAGCAAGCCCTATATAGTGTACAATAATACTTATAAACTAGCTCATTTACACATTTGAATGGCCTACCCACTCTTGTGTCAAAATTGTACATAAACTTTACAAAATACTTTATGGATGAGTAAATGTTGATTAGCATACCGGCAGGGCCACACAGGTTCTCCTAAAGGCAGCCATTGTAGCAGAAGTTGCAATGTTTTGTTCAATAATTGAAACAATCATTACTGTTATTTAGAGAAACCCAAGGGAAGTAGAGAAATAGTCATATTAACTCCAGCCAATCTCTCTTTTCCCTCTTGTCAATCTCTAATTTGTAAGTTGGTACGTTTTCAAACAATAATCTAAACATTTGGTTTCATAAAAAGCAGCTGAATTGAAAAGTTTTGTTTCCAACCAATTATAATTTGTGGTCCACAATTTCAGGCACAAGTGGAGGAAGCACATCAGCAGGTCCTACCAGTCCACCAGCAATGGCATCACCTACATCACCAGGTAAGCAATGTTTTATAGTCTCCTTATTGATATGTCCAGTAACCAACACCTGACCTCTCATAACTCCTTCCTTTCAGATAGAATAAAACGGTGTCGCAAAAAAAAAAAATGTTATATAGATTAGCTTTGTGTTAAGAGGCTCTTGTATGGACCGACAGGTATGGACCTGTATACAACTCTATAGTTGTTCAATATAATAACTATTGGTTGGCAGCCACACTGTGTATTCTGTTGTAGGTAGAAGTACAGGACAAAAGGTCCTGAGCCCATCCACGCCCAGCGCAACCCTTCCTCCAACATTATTCATCACATATTAGCACTTTGACTCTACTGGACCTTGTATATACATCTGTAGCGTGGTGTTTATATCTAACTGGTCTGTGATGCTGGGAGACATGCAGATGAAATATATATATTAAAGTGTCCGATCGATAACCTTAAGCCACCATGGGAACTTAATCTATCAAATCAAGACCAATGACAATGATAGGATCTAATGGACCTCGCCAGCTCTCTATGTTTAATCCCATGCGTCAACTCCTGGGTTCTTCATGGCTGTGAAGCAACCCTTTACATAGATACAATAAGACAGGAGTATAAGAACAATATGCAGTCACACTGGGTGTATGTAAGTCAATACAACAATACATAGAGAATCCACCAATACATAGCAATAAAAATGTTAAAATTGTAGACACTTGAACCACCACGACCTCTGTTGGTCAAACCTCCTTGTACAACCATAGCCGCGACCAGCGCAACAGGAAACATACATAAACTGCGGAACCTTGGTTGTCATCTGACAGCCGCATGGCCCCAGCTCTGGTTTAGCAAATGCCAATCCAGAGCCACGCACCACAAAAGAGTGCTTTAGTCTTGCTTTTCTAATGCATTTATATTCTGATCAGGTTCAATGTACAATGAAAGATTGGGAATGGAAACCAATAACCACATTTACATTTCAAGTAATTCCAATTTATACCAAAGATAAGTTATGAACCAGGAGATACATGTTAATAAGCAACAAGATCGCAAAACGTAACAAATTACATTTGGTGATATGTAAGTACTTCTGATCCTGTGTTAATATATCCAATGTATGTTTATCTACAGCTCCCACAGCTTATGTTAATATATCCAATGTATGTATATCTACAGCTCCCGCAGCTTATGTTAATATATCCAATGTATGTTTATCTACAGCTCCCGCAGCTTATGTTAATATATCCAATGTATGTTTATCTACAGCCCCCGCAGCTTATGTTAATATATCCAATGTATGTTTATCTACAGCCCCCACAGCTTATGTTAATATATCCAATGTATGTTTATCTACAGCCGCCACAGCTTATGTTAATATATCCAATGTATGTTTATCTACAGCCCCCACAGCTTATGTTAATATATCCAATGTATGTTTATCTACAGCCCCCACAGCTTATGTTAATATATCCAATGTATGTATATCTACAGCTCCCACAGGTTATGTTAATATATCCAATGTATGTTTATCTACAGCCCCCACAGCTTATGTTAATATATCCAATGTATATTTATCTACAGCCCCCACAGCTTATGTTAATATATCCAATGTATGTTTATCTACAGCTCCCACAGCTTATGTTAATATATCCAATGTATGTTTATCTACAGCCCCCACAGCTTATGTTAATATATCCAATGTATGTTTATCTACAGCCCCCACAGCTTATGTTAATATATCCAATGTATGTTTATCTACAGCCCCCGCAGCTTATGTTAATATATCCAATGTATGTTTATCTACAGCTCCCACAGCTTATGTTAATATATCCAATGTATGTTTATCTACAGCTCCCACAGCTTATGTTAATATATCCAATGTATGTATATCTACAGCTCCCACAGGTTATGTTAATATATCCAATGTATGTTTATCTACAGCCCCCACAGGTTATGTTAATATATCCAATGTATGTTTATCTACAGCCCCCACAGCTTATGTTAATATATCCAATGTATGTTTATCTACAGCCCCCACAGGTTATGTTAATATATCCAATGTATGTTTATCTACAGCCCCCACAGCTTATGTTAATATATCCAATGTATGTTTATCTACAGCCCCCACAGCTTATGTTAATATATCCAATGTATGTTTATCTACAGCCCCCGCCCCCAAACCTACAGCGCCAACACCTGCCTCCACCACATCAGCTCCTCTCATTCCCACCAGTGGTGAGTTACATTGAAATATATTATTATTAATACTGTGTATGTCCCTATACTCCAATGTAAGAGTGTGTATGTCCCTATACACCAATGTAAGAGTGTGTATGTCCCTATACTCCAATGTAAGAGTGTGTATGTCCCTATACTGCAATGTAAGAGTGTGTATGTATGTCCCTATACACCAATGTAAGAGTGTGTATGTATGTCCCTATACACCAATGTAAGAGTGTGTATGTCCCTATACTCCAATGTAAGAGTGTGTATATCCCTATACACCAATGTAAGGGTGTGTATGTCCCTATACACCAATGTAAGAGTGTGTATGTCTGCCCTATACACCAATGTAAGAGTGTGTATGTATGTCCCTATACTCCAATGTAAGAGAGTGTATATCCCTATACTCCAATGTAAGAGTCTGTATGTCCCTATACACCAATGTAAGAGTGTGTATGTTCCTATACTCCAATGTAAGAGTGTGTATGTCCCTATACACCAATGTAAGGGTGTGTATGTCCCTATACACCAATGTAAGAGTGTGTATGTCTGCCCTATACACCAATGTAAGAGTGTGTATGTATGTCCCTATACTCCAATGTAAGAGAGTGTATATCCCTATACTCCAATGTAAGAGTGTGTATGCCCCTATACTCCAATGTAAGAGTGTGTATGTCCCTCTACTCCAATGTAAGAGTGTGTATGTCCCTCTACTCCAATGTAAGAGTGTGTATGTCCCTATACACCGATGTAAGAGTGTGTATGTCTGCCCTATACTCCAATGTAAGATTGAATATGTCCCTATACACCAATGTAAGAGTCTGTATGTCCCTATACACCAATGTAAGGGTGTGTATGTCCCTATACACCAATGTAAGAGTGTGTATGTCCCTATACACCAATGTAAGGGTGTGTATGTCCCTATACACCAATGTAAGAGTGTGTATGTCTGCCCTATACACCAATGTAAGAGTGTGTATGTCCCTATACTCCAATGAAAGAGTGTGTATGTCCCTATACACCAATGTAAGAGTGTGTACGTCCCTATACTTCAATGTAAGAGTGTGTATGTCCCTATACTCCAATGTAAGAGTGTGTATGTCCCTATACACCAATGTAAGAGTGTGTATGTCCCTATACACCAATGTAAGAGTGTGTACGTCCCTATACTCCAATGTAAGAGTGTGTATGTCCCTATACTCCAATGTAAGAGTGTGTATGTTCCTATACTCCAATGTAAGAGTGTGTTTGTCCCTATACTCCAATGTAAGAGTGTGTATGTCCCTATACTCCAATGTAAGAGTGTGTATGTCCCTATACTCCAATGTAAGAGTGTGTATGTTCCTATACTCCAATGTAAGAGTGTGTATATCCCTATACTCCAATGTAAGAGTGTGTATGTCCCTATACACCAATGTAAGAGTGTGTATGTCCCTATACTCCAATGTAAGAGTGTGTATGTCTACCCTATACACCAATGTAAGAGTGTATATGTCCCTATACTCCAATGTAAGGGTGTGTATGTCTGCCCTATACTCCAATGTAAGAGTGAATATGTCCCTATACTCCAATGTAAGAGTGTGTATGTCCCTATACACCAATGTAAGAGTGTGTATGTACCTATACACCAATGTAAGAGTGTGTATGTCCCTATACTCCAATGTAAGAGTGTGTATGTCCATATACACCAATGTAAGAGTATGTATGTCCCTATACACGAATGTACGAGTGTGTATGTCCCTATACTCCAATGTAAGAGTGTGTATGTCCCTATACTCCAATGTAAGAGTGTGTATGTCCCTATACACCAATGTAAGAGTGTGTATATCCCTATACTCCAATGTAAGAGTGTGTATGTCCCTATACTCCCATGTAAGAGTGTGTATGTATATCCCTATACTCCAATGTAAGAGTGTGTATGTCCCTATACTCCAATGTAAGAGTATGTATGTCACTATACTCCAATGTAAGAGTGTGTATGTGCCTATACTCCAATGTAAGAGTGTGTATGTGCCTATACTCCAATGTAAGAGTGTGTATGTATATCCCTATACTCCAATGTAAGAGTGTATATGTCTGCCTTATACTCCAATGTAAGAGTGTGTATGTCCCTATACTCCTATGTAAGAGTGGGTATGTCCCTATACACCAATGTAAGAGTGTGTATGTCCCTATACTCCAATGTAAGAGTGTGTATGTCTGCCCTATACTCCAATGTAAGAGTGTGTATGTGCCTATACTCCAATGTAAGAGTGTGTATGTCCCTATACTCCAATGTAAGAGTATGTATGTCACCATACTCCAATGTAAGAGTGTGTATGTCCCTATACTCCAATGTAAGAGTGTGTATGTGCCTATACTCCAATGTAAGAGTGTGTATGTATATCCCTATACTCCAATGTAAGAGTGTGTATGTCCCTATACTCCAATGTAAGAGTGTGTATGTCTGCCCTATACTCCAATGTAAGAGTGTGTATGTCCCTATACTCCAATGTAAGAGTGTGTATGACCCTATACTCCAATGTAAGAGTGTGTATGTCTGCCCTATACTCCAATGTAAGAGTGTGTACGTCCCTATACTCCAATGTAAGAGTGTGTATTTCTGCCCTATACACCAATGTAAGAGTGTGTATTTCCCTATACTCCAATGTAAGAGTGTGTATAGCTGCCCTATACACCAATGTAAGAGTGTGTATTTCCCTATACTCCAATGTAAGAGTGTGTATGTCCCTATACTCCAATGTAAGAGTGTGTATGTCCCTATACACCAATGTAAGAGTGTGTATATCTGCCCTATACACCAATGTAAGAGTGTGTATTTCCCTATACTCCAATGTAAGAGTGTGTATGTCCCTATACTCCAATGTAAGAGTGTGTATGTCCCTATACACCAATGTAAGAGTGTGTATGTCTGCCCTATACACCAATGTAAGAGTGTGTATGTCCCTATACTCCAATGTAAGAGTGTGTATGTCCCTATACACCAATGTAAGAGTGTGTATGTACCTATACACCAATGTAAGAGTGTGTATGTCCCTATACTCCAATGTAAGAGTGTGTATGTCCATATACACCAAGGTAAGAGTATGTATGTCCCTATACTCCAATGTAAGAGTGTGTATGTCTGCCCTATACACCAATGTAAGAGTGTGTACGTGCCTATACTCCAATGTAAGAGTGTGTATGTCTGCCCTATACACCAATGTAAGAGTGTGTATTTCCCTATACTCCAATGTAAGAGTGTGTATATCTGCCCTATACACCAATGTAAGAGTGTGTATTTCCCTATACTCCAATGTAAGAGTGTGTATGTCCCTATACTCCAATGTAAGAGTGTGTATGTCCCTATACACAAATGTAAGAGTATGTTTGTCCCTATACTCCAATGTAAGAGTGTGTATGTCCCTATACTCCAATGTAAGAGTGTGTATGACCCTATACTCCAATGTAAGAGTATGTATGTCTGCCCTATACACCAATGTAAGAGTGTGTACGTGCCTATACTCCAATGTAAGAGTGTGTATATCTGCCCTATACACCAATGTAAGAGTGTGTATTTCCCTATACTCCAATGTAAGAGTGTGTATGTCCCTATACTCCAATGTAAGAGTGTGTATGTCCCTATACACCAATGTAAGAGTGTGTACGTCTGCCCTATACTCCAATGTAAGAGTGTGTATGTCCCTATACTCCAAAGTAAGAGTGTGTATGTCCCTATACACCAATGTAAGAGTATGTTTGTCCCTATACTCCAATGTAAGAGTGTGTATGTCCCTATACACCAATGTAAGAGTGTGTATGTCCCTATACACCAATGTACGAGTGTGTATGTCCCAATACTCCAATGTAAGAGTGTGTATGTCCCTATACTCCAATGTAAGAGTGTGTATGTCCCTATACACCAATGTAAGAGTGTGTATGTCCCTATACTCCAATGTAAGAGTGTGTATGACCCTATACTCCAATGTAAGAGTGTGTATGTATATCCCTATTCTCCGATGTAAGAGTGTATATGTCTGCCCTATACCCTAATGTAAGAGTGTGTATGTCTGCCCTATACTCCAATGTAAGAGTGTGTATGTCCCTATACTCCAACGTAAGAGTGTGTATGTCCCTATACACCGATGTAAGAGTGTGTATGTCTGCCCTATGCACCAATGTAAGAGTGTGTATGTCCCAATACTCCAATGTAAGAGTGTGTATGTCCCTATACACCAATGTAATAGTGTGTATATCCCTATACTCCAATGTAAGAGTGTGTATGTCCCTATACACCAATGTAAGAGTGTGTATGTCCCTATACTCCAATGTAAGAGTGTGTATATCTGCCCTATACACCAATGTAAGAGTGTATATGTCCCTATACTCCAATGTAAGGGTGTGTATGTCTGCCCTATACTCCAATGTAAGAGTGAATATGTCCCTATACTCCAATGTAAGAGTGTATATGTCCCTATACTCCAATGAAAAAGTGTGTATGTATGTCCCTATACACCAATGTAAGAGTGTGTATGTCCCTATACTCCAAAGTAAGAGTGTGTATGTCCCTATACACCAATGTAAGAGTATGTATGTCCGTATACTCCAATGTAAGAGAGTGTATATCCCTATACTCCAATGTAAGAGTGTGTATGCCCCTATACTCCAATGTAAGAGTGTGTATGTCCCTCTACTCCAATGTAAGAGTGTGTATGTCCCTCTACTCCAATGTAAGAGTGTGTATGCCCCTATACTCCAATGTAAGAGTGTGTATGTATGCCCTATACTCCAATGTATGATTGAATATGTCCCTATACACCAATGTAAGAGTGTGTATGTCCCTATACACCAATGTAAGAGTGTGTATGTCCCTATACTCCAATGTAAGAGTGTGTATGTCCCTATACTCCAATGTAAGAGTGTGTATGTATGCCCTATACTCCAATGTAAGAGTGTGTATGTCCCTATACACCAATGTAAGAGTGTGTATATCCCTATACTCCAATGTAAGAGTGTGTATGTCCC
Organism: Sthenelais limicola; assembly: GCA_942159475.1. Classification (NCBI taxonomy): domain Eukaryota; kingdom Metazoa; phylum Annelida; class Polychaeta; order Phyllodocida; family Sigalionidae; genus Sthenelais; species Sthenelais limicola. The sequence goes on along the minus strand of OW804101.1, from coordinate 83,393,548 downwards.
TATACACCAATGTAAGAGTATGTTTGTCCCTATACACTAATGTAAGAGTGTGTATGTCCCTATACACCAATGTAAGGCTGTGTATGTCTGACCTATACTCCAATGTAAGACTGTGTATGTCTGACCTATACTCCAATGTAAGAGTGTGTATGTCCCTATACACCAATGTACGAGTGTGTATGCCCCTATTCTCCAATGTAAGAGTGTGTATGTCCCTATACTCCAATGTAAGAGTGTGTATGTCCCTATACTCCAATGTAAGAGTGTTTATGTCCCTATACTCCAATGTAAGAGTGTGTATGTCCCTATACCCCAATGTTAGAGTGTGTATGTCCCTATACACCAATGTAAGAGTATGTATGTCCCTATACACCAATGTAAGAGTGTGTATGTCACTATACTACAATGTAAGAGTGTGTATGTTACTATACTACAATGTAAGAGTGTGTATGTCCCTATACACCAATGTAAGAGTGTGTATGTCCCTATACACCAATGTAAGAGTGTGTATGTCCCTATACTCCAATGTAAGAGTGTGTATGTCCCTATACTCCAATGTAAGAGTGTGTATGTCCCTATACACCAATGTAAGAGTGTGTATATCCCTATACTCAAATGTAAGAGTGTGTATGTCCCTATACTCCAATGTAAGAGTGTGTATGTATATCCCTATACTCCAATGTCAGAGTGTGTATGTCCCTATACTCCAATGTAAGAGTATGTATGTCACTATACTCCAATGTAAGAGTGTGTATGTGCCTATACTCCAATGTTAGAGTGTGTATGTGCCTATACTCCAATGTAAGAGTGTGTATGTATATCCCTATACTCCAATGTAAGAGTGTATATGTCTGCCTTATACTCCAATGTAAGAGTGTGTATGTCCCTATACTCCTATGTAAGAGTGGGTATGTCCCTATACACCAATGTAAGAGTGTGTATGTCCCTATACTCCAATGTAAGAGTGTGTATGTCTGCCCTACACTCCAATGTAAGAGTGTGTATGTCACTATACTCCAATGTAAGAGTGTGTATGTCCCTATACTCCAATTTAAGAGTGTGTATGTGCCTATACTCCAATGTAAGAGTGTGTATGTATATCCCTATACTCCAATGTAAGAGTGTGTATGTCCCTATACTCCAATGTAAGAGTGTGTATGTCCCTATACTCCAATGTAAGAGTGTGTATGTCCCTATACACCAATGTAAGAGTATGTTTGTCCCTATACTCCAATGTAAGAGTGTGTATGTCCCTATACTCCAATGTAAGAGTGTGTATGTCCCTATACTCCAATGTAAGAGTGTGTATGTCCCTATACACAAATGTAAGAGTATGTTTGTCCCTATACTCCAATGTAAGAGTGTGTATGTCCCTATACTCCAATGTAAGAGTGTGTATGACCCTATACTCCAATGTAAGAGTATGTATGTCTGCCCTCTACTCCAATGTAAGAGTGTGTACGTCCCTATACTCCAATGTAAGAGTGTGTATGTCTGCCCTATACACCAATGTAAGAGTGTGTATTTCCCTATACTCCAATGTAAGAGTATGTATGTCCCTATACACCAATGTAAGAGTGTGTATTTCCCTATACTCCAATGTAAGAGTGTGTATGTCTGCCCTATACTCCAATGTAAGAGTGTGTATGTCCCTATACTCCAACGTAAGAGTGTGTATGTCCCTATACACCAATGTCAGAGTGTGTATGTCTGCCCTATGCACCAATGTAGGTGTGTGTATGTCCCAATACTCCAATGTAAGAGTGTGTATGTCCCTATACTCCAATGTAAGAGTGTGTATGTCCCTATACACCAATGTAAAAGTGTGTATGTCCCTATACTCCAATGTAAGAGTGTGTATGTCTGCCCTATACTCCAATGTAAGAGTGTGTATGTCTGCCATATACACCAATGTAAGAGTGTATATGTCCCTATACTCCAATGTAAGAGTGTGTATGTCTGCCCTATACTCCAATGTAAGAGTGAATATGTCCCTATACTCCAATGTAAGAGTGTGTATGTCCCTATACTCCAATGAAAGAGTGTGTATGTCCCTATACACCAATGTAAGAGTATGTTTGTCCCTATACTCCAATGTAATAGTGTGTATGTCCCTATACTCCAATGTAAGAGTGTGTATGTATATCCCTATACTCCAATGTAAGAGTGTGTATGTCCCTATACTCCAATGTAAGAGTATGTATGTCACTATACTCCAATGTAAGAGTGTGTATGTGCCTATACTCCAATGTAAGAGTGTGTATGTGCCTATACTCCAATGTAAGAGTGTGTATGTATATCCCTATACTCCAATGTAAGAGTGTATATGTCTGCCTTATACTCCAATGTAAGAGTGTGTATGTCCCTATACTCCTATGTAAGAGTGGGTATGTCCCTATACACCAATGTAAGAGTGTGTATGTCCCTATACTCCAATGTAAGAGTGTGTATGTCTGCCCTATACTCCAATGTAAGAGTGTGTATGTCCCTCTACTCCAATGTAAGAGTGTGTATGTCTGCCCTATACACCAATGTAAGAGTGTGTATGTCTGCCCTATACACCAATGTAAGAGTGTGTATGTCCCTATACACCAATGTAAGAGTGTGTATGTCCCTATACTCCAATGTAAGAGTGTGTATGTCCCTATACTCCAATGTAAGAGTGTGTATGTCCCTTAACTCCAATGTAAGAGTGTGTATGTCCCTACACACCAATGTAATAGTGTGTATGTCCCTATACTCCAATGTAAGAGTGTGTATGGCTGCCCTATACTCCAATGTAAGAGTGTGTATGTCCCTATACACCAATGTAAGAGTGTGTATGTACCTATACACCAATGTAAGAGTGTGTATGTCCCTATACTCCAATGTAAGAGTGTGTATGTCCATATACACCAATGTAAGAGTATGTATGTCCCTATACACGAATGTACGAGTGTGTATGTCCCTATACTCCAATGTAAGAGTGTGTATGTCCCTATACTCCAATGTAAGAGTGTGTATGTCCCTATACACCAATGTAAGAGTGTGTATATCCCTATACTCCAATGTAAGAGTGTGTATGTCCCTATACTCCCATGTAAGAGTGTGTATGTATATCCCTATACTCCAATGTAAGAGTGTGTATGTCCCTATACTCCAATGTAAGAGTATGTATGTCACTATACTCCAATGTAAGAGTGTGTATGTGCCTATACTCCAATGTAAGAGTGTGTATGTGCCTATACTCCAATGTAAGAGTGTGTATGTATATCCCTATACTCCAATGTAAGAGTGTATATGTCTGCCTTATACTCCAATGTAAGAGTGTGTATGTCCCTATACTCCTATGTAAGAGTGGGTATGTCCCTATACACCAATGTAAGAGTGTGTATGTCCCTATACTCCAATGTAAGAGTGTGTATGTCTGCCCTATACTCCAATGTAAGAGTGTGTATGTGCCTATACTCCAATGTAAGAGTGTGTATGTCCCTATACTCCAATGTAAGAGTATGTATGTCACCATACTCCAATGTAAGAGTGTGTATGTCCCTATACTCCAATGTAAGAGTGTGTATGTGCCTATACTCCAATGTAAGAGTGTGTATGTATATCCCTATACTCCAATGTAAGAGTGTGTATGTCCCTATACTCCAATGTAAGAGTGTGTATGTCTGCCCTATACTCCAATGTAAGAGTGTGTATGTCCCTATACTCCAATGTAAGAGTGTGTATGACCCTATACTCCAATGTAAGAGTGTGTATGTCTGCCCTATACTCCAATGTAAGAGTGTGTACGTCCCTATACTCCAATGTAAGAGTGTGTATTTCTGCCCTATACACCAATGTAAGAGTGTGTATTTCCCTATACTCCAATGTAAGAGTGTGTATAGCTGCCCTATACACCAATGTAAGAGTGTGTATTTCCCTATACTCCAATGTAAGAGTGTGTATGTCCCTATACTCCAATGTAAGAGTGTGTATGTCCCTATACACCAATGTAAGAGTGTGTATATCTGCCCTATACACCAATGTAAGAGTGTGTATTTCCCTATACTCCAATGTAAGAGTGTGTATGTCCCTATACTCCAATGTAAGAGTGTGTATGTCCCTATACACCAATGTAAGAGTGTGTATGTCTGCCCTATACACCAATGTAAGAGTGTGTATGTCCCTATACTCCAATGTAAGAGTGTGTATGTCCCTATACACCAATGTAAGAGTGTGTATGTACCTATACACCAATGTAAGAGTGTGTATGTCCCTATACTCCAATGTAAGAGTGTGTATGTCCATATACACCAAGGTAAGAGTATGTATGTCCCTATACTCCAATGTAAGAGTGTGTATGTCTGCCCTATACACCAATGTAAGAGTGTGTACGTGCCTATACTCCAATGTAAGAGTGTGTATGTCTGCCCTATACACCAATGTAAGAGTGTGTATTTCCCTATACTCCAATGTAAGAGTGTGTATATCTGCCCTATACACCAATGTAAGAGTGTGTATTTCCCTATACTCCAATGTAAGAGTGTGTATGTCCCTATACTCCAATGTAAGAGTGTGTATGTCCCTATACACAAATGTAAGAGTATGTTTGTCCCTATACTCCAATGTAAGAGTGTGTATGTCCCTATACTCCAATGTAAGAGTGTGTATGACCCTATACTCCAATGTAAGAGTATGTATGTCTGCCCTATACACCAATGTAAGAGTGTGTACGTGCCTATACTCCAATGTAAGAGTGTGTATATCTGCCCTATACACCAATGTAAGAGTGTGTATTTCCCTATACTCCAATGTAAGAGTGTGTATGTCCCTATACTCCAATGTAAGAGTGTGTATGTCCCTATACACCAATGTAAGAGTGTGTACGTCTGCCCTATACTCCAATGTAAGAGTGTGTATGTCCCTATACTCCAAAGTAAGAGTGTGTATGTCCCTATACACCAATGTAAGAGTATGTTTGTCCCTATACTCCAATGTAAGAGTGTGTATGTCCCTATACACCAATGTAAGAGTGTGTATGTCCCTATACACCAATGTACGAGTGTGTATGTCCCAATACTCCAATGTAAGAGTGTGTATGTCCCTATACTCCAATGTAAGAGTGTGTATGTCCCTATACACCAATGTAAGAGTGTGTATGTCCCTATACTCCAATGTAAGAGTGTGTATGACCCTATACTCCAATGTAAGAGTGTGTATGTATATCCCTATTCTCCGATGTAAGAGTGTATATGTCTGCCCTATACCCTAATGTAAGAGTGTGTATGTCTGCCCTATACTCCAATGTAAGAGTGTGTATGTCCCTATACTCCAACGTAAGAGTGTGTATGTCCCTATACACCGATGTAAGAGTGTGTATGTCTGCCCTATGCACCAATGTAAGAGTGTGTATGTCCCAATACTCCAATGTAAGAGTGTGTATGTCCCTATACACCAATGTAATAGTGTGTATATCCCTATACTCCAATGTAAGAGTGTGTATGTCCCTATACACCAATGTAAGAGTGTGTATGTCCCTATACTCCAATGTAAGAGTGTGTATATCTGCCCTATACACCAATGTAAGAGTGTATATGTCCCTATACTCCAATGTAAGGGTGTGTATGTCTGCCCTATACTCCAATGTAAGAGTGAATATGTCCCTATACTCCAATGTAAGAGTGTATATGTCCCTATACTCCAATGAAAAAGTGTGTATGTATGTCCCTATACACCAATGTAAGAGTGTGTATGTCCCTATACTCCAAAGTAAGAGTGTGTATGTCCCTATACACCAATGTAAGAGTATGTATGTCCGTATACTCCAATGTAAGAGAGTGTATATCCCTATACTCCAATGTAAGAGTGTGTATGCCCCTATACTCCAATGTAAGAGTGTGTATGTCCCTCTACTCCAATGTAAGAGTGTGTATGTCCCTCTACTCCAATGTAAGAGTGTGTATGCCCCTATACTCCAATGTAAGAGTGTGTATGTATGCCCTATACTCCAATGTATGATTGAATATGTCCCTATACACCAATGTAAGAGTGTGTATGTCCCTATACACCAATGTAAGAGTGTGTATGTCCCTATACTCCAATGTAAGAGTGTGTATGTCCCTATACTCCAATGTAAGAGTGTGTATGTATGCCCTATACTCCAATGTAAGAGTGTGTATGTCCCTATACACCAATGTAAGAGTGTGTATATCCCTATACTCCAATGTAAGAGTGTGTATGTCCCTATACACCAATGTAAGAGTATGTTTGTCCCTATACACTAATGTAAGAGTGTGTATGTCCCTATACACCAATGTAAGGCTGTGTATGTCTGACCTATACTCCAATGTAAGACTGTGTATGTCTGACCTATACTCCAATGTAAGAGTGTGTATGTCCCTATACACCAATGTACGAGTGTGTATGCCCCTATTCTCCAATGTAAGAGTGTGTATGTCCCTATACTCCAATGTAAGAGTGTGTATGTCCCTATACTCCAATGTAAGAGTGTTTATGTCCCTATACTCCAATGTAAGAGTGTGTATGTCCCTATACCCCAATGTTAGAGTGTGTATGTCCCTATACACCAATGTAAGAGTATGTATGTCCCTATACACCAATGTAAGAGTGTGTATGTCACTATACTACAATGTAAGAGTGTGTATGTTACTATACTACAATGTAAGAGTGTGTATGTCCCTATACACCAATGTAAGAGTGTGTATGTCCCTATACACCAATGTAAGAGTGTGTATGTCCCTATACTCCAATGTAAGAGTGTGTATGTCCCTATACTCCAATGTAAGAGTGTGTATGTCCCTATACACCAATGTAAGAGTGTGTATATCCCTATACTCAAATGTAAGAGTGTGTATGTCCCTATACTCCAATGTAAGAGTGTGTATGTATATCCCTATACTCCAATGTCAGAGTGTGTATGTCCCTATACTCCAATGTAAGAGTATGTATGTCACTATACTCCAATGTAAGAGTGTGTATGTGCCTATACTCCAATGTTAGAGTGTGTATGTGCCTATACTCCAATGTAAGAGTGTGTATGTATATCCCTATACTCCAATGTAAGAGTGTATATGTCTGCCTTATACTCCAATGTAAGAGTGTGTATGTCCCTATACTCCTATGTAAGAGTGGGTATGTCCCTATACACCAATGTAAGAGTGTGTATGTCCCTATACTCCAATGTAAGAGTGTGTATGTCTGCCCTACACTCCAATGTAAGAGTGTGTATGTCACTATACTCCAATGTAAGAGTGTGTATGTCCCTATACTCCAATTTAAGAGTGTGTATGTGCCTATACTCCAATGTAAGAGTGTGTATGTATATCCCTATACTCCAATGTAAGAGTGTGTATGTCCCTATACTCCAATGTAAGAGTGTGTATGTCCCTATACTCCAATGTAAGAGTGTGTATGTCCCTATACACCAATGTAAGAGTATGTTTGTCCCTATACTCCAATGTAAGAGTGTGTATGTCCCTATACTCCAATGTAAGAGTGTGTATGTCCCTATACTCCAATGTAAGAGTGTGTATGTCCCTATACACAAATGTAAGAGTATGTTTGTCCCTATACTCCAATGTAAGAGTGTGTATGTCCCTATACTCCAATGTAAGAGTGTGTATGACCCTATACTCCAATGTAAGAGTATGTATGTCTGCCCTATACTCCAATGTAAGAGTGTGTACGTCCCTATACTCCAATGTAAGAGTGTGTATGTCTGCCCTATACACCAATGTAAGAGTGTGTATTTCCCTATACTCCAATGTAAGAGTATGTATGTCCCTATACACCAATGTAAGAGTGTGTATTTCCCTATACTCCAATGTAAGAGTGTGTATGTCTGCCCTATACTCCAATGTAAGAGTGTGTATGTCCCTATACTCCAACGTAAGAGTGTGTATGTCCCTATACACCAATGTCAGAGTGTGTATGTCTGCCCTATGCACCAATGTAGGTGTGTGTATGTCCCAATACTCCAATGTAAGAGTGTGTATGTCCCTATACTCCAATGTAAGAGTGTGTATGTCCCTATACACCAATGTAAAAGTGTGTATGTCCCTATACTCCAATGTAAGAGTGTGTATGTCTGCCCTATACTCCAATGTAAGAGTGTGTATGTCTGCCATATACACCAATGTAAGAGTGTATATGTCCCTATACTCCAATGTAAGAGTGTGTATGTCTGCCCTATACTCCAATGTAAGAGTGAATATGTCCCTATACTCCAATGTAAGAGTGTGTATGTCCCTATACTCCAATGAAAGAGTGTGTATGTCCCTATACACCAATGTAAGAGTATGTTTGTCCCTATACTCCAATGTAATAGTGTGTATGTCCCTATACTCCAATGTAAGAGTGTGTATGTATATCCCTATACTCCAATGTAAGAGTGTGTATGTCCCTATACTCCAATGTAAGAGTATGTATGTCACTATACTCCAATGTAAGAGTGTGTATGTGCCTATACTCCAATGTAAGAGTGTGTATGTGCCTATACTCCAATGTAAGAGTGTGTATGTATATCCCTATACTCCAATGTAAGAGTGTATATGTCTGCCTTATACTCCAATGTAAGAGTGTGTATGTCCCTATACTCCTATGTAAGAGTGGGTATGTCCCTATACACCAATGTAAGAGTGTGTATGTCCCTATACTCCAATGTAAGAGTGTGTATGTCTGCCCTATACTCCAATGTAAGAGTGTGTATGTCCCTCTACTCCAATGTAAGAGTGTGTATGTCTGCCCTATACACCAATGTAAGAGTGTGTATGTCTGCCCTATACACCAATGTAAGAGTGTGTATGTCCCTATACACCAATGTAAGAGTGTGTATGTCCCTATACTCCAATGTAAGAGTGTGTATGTCCCTATACTCCAATGTAAGAGTGTGTATGTCCCTTAACTCCAATGTAAGAGTGTGTATGTCCCTACACACCAATGTAATAGTGTGTATGTCCCTATACTCCAATGTAAGAGTGTGTATGGCTGCCCTATACTCCAATGTAAGAGTGTGTATGTCCCTATACACCAATGTAAGAGTGTGTATGTCCCTATACACCAATGTAAGAGTGTGTATGTCCCTATACACCAATGTAAGAGTGTGTATGTCCCTATACACCAATGTAAGAGTGTGTATGTCCCTATACACCAATGTAAGAGTGTGTATGTCCCTATACACCAATGTAAGAGTGTGTATGTCCCTATACTCCAATGTAAGAGTGTGTATGTCCCTATACACCAATGTTAGAGTGTGTATGTCCCTATACACCAATGTAAGAGTGTGTATGTCCCTATACTCCAATGTAAGAGTGTGTATGTCTGCCCTATACACCAATGTAGGAGTGTGTATGTCTGCCCTATACACCAATGTAAGAGTGTGTATGTCCCTATACTCCAATGTAAGAGTGTGTATGTCCCTATACTACAATGTAAGAGTTTGCACAATGTGAGTTGAAGCTGATGCTTATAATTTACTATTTATTATACTTCATTGTACATCTGGTTGCACATGGAGACAATAAAGGCCAACCATCAGTGCCTTGTATTGTAAGGAACAAAGTGTTTGATTCATCAGTTTAACATATTCTGTGTATTTTACTACATGTGTTATATTGCAGGTGACTACATCACCCAGTGTGACATACCTGCAGGACGGGGTGGATCTAAGTATATATTTGATGTGTGCTGGATGGATGGCACCACCCTGGTGGCTGTACAGGGCTGGGGTAAACAGGTGCTAAGGTACAGTGTAGGGCAGCATGGCTGCACACACACTGTGATGGACATGGGTTATGAGGCTGTACGTGTGGCATGTGATAGAAGCACCAGGATGGTGTATGTAACAGATACAACTAATGCTAGGGTGGTGATGTACAACCTTACTAACACTGGTGCTGGTGGTGTGGTATGGCAGCCACAGGGTGTGCAGCAGCCATGGTATATAAGTGTGAATGATATGTACATAGTTGTGTGTGAGTCTGGTGCTATAACCCATGTGTATGTGTTTAACAAGCAGCGGGTGCTGATACACAAGGTGCAGGTGGCTACTACTGGTTTTAATGCAGGCTGGAGCTACCTGACAGCTGGAGGGCTATGGGTGGCAAGTACCGGGTGGGGTCATCAGGTAGTTATATATAACACCAACACTAACATGTCTAATATAGTGGGAGTGATGGGAGCTGGAGATGGACAGTTTGATGGAGCTGGTGGAGTAAGTGGTGGCCCTAATGATGGGTCACTGCTTGTATGTGACATCAATAATAACAGGATCAGTGTGTGGAGTGTGGGGGGTGCCTTTATGTCACACCTCACCCTGGCAGGCAAACAGGTGATGAGGCCATATGCTATATCAGTGGTTGACAGGGCGGGAGACTCCAGCCTCATGGCTCTCAGTACATGGACTAATCCAGTTGAGCTGCTCATTTACAGCCTGAGTTATTAACCAGGTATTCAGTGCTCTATAAATATCTTCATATTGATGTAAATAGAAAACTTGGGTTAGACACATAGAGTAGGATTTAATATGTTTATTGTTTATATATAAATACTTTTATTCACACGCTGACAAATTAATGATTCTATGTTTTACAATACATCTGGTTCTCAGTTTGTATTGAGGAGTAATATAACGTATATGGGTCAGATTTTCAGAAAATGTACAATTCACCTTCACCACACCTCCCAAATAACCTTATGATAAATTCCAGGTATATCTGAGTATATTTGGGATCGCATTGATTTAAAGTATCAGTTCTGTTATGTTAAACTACATTTTGAAGCTCATTTTTGCCCTAAATCTGGGCTATTTGAAAGGATTAGTGAAGGCGAATTGTACATTTTCTGAAAATCTGACACAGATATGTCATCATATGAACTTTGTTGGATTATATGTACAGGGTGGGACTTATGGATAACAAAGCTTGCGGACTGTCATGATTAGAAAATGCGTTGGTGATGGTGTTAATATATGTACTGCTCTTAGCTTAATCGTTTATGTATAATCACTGTAGGTATGACTGTATGGTTTACCAGAATTTGATATATAATAATATTTGATTTATTAGAGTCAGCAATGACCGAGATATTGTGCTGAATAAAAATATTTAAATACAAATGTGATGTGTTTCAGGAAAATAAGTCATAAGTCGCAAAATTTATATTTTTAAAAGTGTTTTTTTCACAAGATGACATTATTGGAATGTTCTGATTTCAGGACGATCTATATAATATATCCTTTAATTCTAAAGGTCCTCATATGGACTACATGTAGTTACTTTACTGTTTATTGACCCCCAGACATATTGGAAACTTTTTTTCAAAAACGAAAATTTCAACTTAAAATCTAGAAATACTTATAAGATTATTAGACTGTTTACTATCATTGGAATTGGTTTGATCTCATCTGTTCAAATATAATAGTATCTCAAAATCTATTTCTTGTGATTTATGACTCATTTTCCTGAAACACATCACATTTGATTCATTAGAGTCAGCAACGCCTGAGATATAGTGTATTTGTTACATAATGTGAAAATATTTAAATACAAATGTGATGTGTTTCCGGAAAATGAGTCAAAAGTCGCAAAAAATATATTTTTAAAGGTCGTTTATTCACAAGATCGCCTTTTTGGAATGTTTTCATTTTTGATGTATCTAGTAAGATAGGTCTCATGATTACATGGACCAAGTTCCAGGATAGTTTATTTAATATACTCATGCATCTCCAAGATTATCTAATGGAGTACATTTACCTACTTTACCAGTAATTGATCACCCACAAATATTTCAGAAATATAAATATCAAACTTGAAATACAGAAATACTTATTTCATTTCCTTAATGTTTACCACCATTGGAATCGGCTTGATCTCATCTTTCCAAATATAATGATATCTCAGATTCATTTTTTGCGACTTATGACTCATTGTCCTGTAACACATCACGAATACAAACCCATGATGTGCAACATGTTGGCTAATGTCAAGATGACTGACAGTATGTAACCTCTAATGTGGTTATTGGTTGAGACTATTTAAGGCATGGTCCAGGCCAGTCTGGTCACTCTCTGCCTGACCCCCTCCCCCTCTCTGAGCCCAGGTCAGAAACCACTTCTGCCTGGGCGCTCACTGGATCCACACCTCTCAACACCCTTTTCAACTGCAAAATTTCTTTTGTTGATTTTTTAAAATAAAAGTTAGGTGGTCTCAAGACGGCTGTAACCACCCGTTCTTGTTCCAGTTATGAATAATAGACTATCAGGTGAAAAGCAATAAACTGATTGTCATGTGTCACAGTAAAATTATCAAAAGTCAGAAAAACATGAATCTTTATAAAAAGTTTGTCCACAAGTATTCGTGCTCACAATGTTTGTATAGATAGGGCTAATCGTCAGGTTAATAGTCCCACAGTGAAAGAATAAATCATTGCCCCAACTGCTGCCAATGAAAATTGTATTATATTGTAAAATAGTTAAATTAGACCGTAACCAACCCAGCAAATCTGTAAAGATTCATATCTCTGCTTCTAGGATTAGGGCTAGAAATACATTCCAGTCTATATGTATGTATTGTTAGACTTAACATTATAATAGAGTCATTAAATGAATCATTGGTCCAACAATTTCCAATGAAAATGACATTTTGGTTCAAATCAAATTCAAATCTGTAAACAAACATGTTATGATCTTGAGAGATGCATACGGGTCAGATTCTCAGAAAATGCACAATCTACAGTTCTACACATCTTAGATTCTGCTAAATTAGAGTGAAAAATTATAAATACTGAGTATATCTGAGTGTATTCCTTATTGTATTGATACAATAAATCTGTCTGGTTATGTTGAACTGTATTCTGAACCTGATTCGCGCCTTAAAATTGGCTTATTTGAGGGGATTGGTGAAGGTCAATTGTACATTTTCTTAAAACTTGACCCATATATTGTAATGTTTCTACGGAGCTCCGGGTCGCCTCCAGCTCTGGGTCCAGACACCTCTGTGTAGTACCTCCAGACGCCACTAGGAGTCTATATTGCAAGCCATGACCATATTTGCAGTTTATATAACTTGAGTAATTTATCATTATTTAACCATACATGTTATACCATCCAGACTTTAACCATATTACTTGTGACATATTCCACTACTTATGTTCAAGTTTGCATTCATGTAAATATTATGTTTATTTCATTATTCCTGTTTGGTATTACAAACATAATGTTATCTTATGTTAGAAACTATTGATATACCTTCTGTACCTGTTCATATTCGGGGTGAGGAGCAAGGTCTTCACCCCAGCACACAAGGAGGAATAAAGGGCATATAGAAGAATTATTTCACTCTTGATGTTATATATCGGAGCTGCGTTTGGAACATATAACAGAATATTTCAACCCCTGATCCTTTAATTTTGATAAATATCTAGTCACTTTAGTTCATTTCCTCCCATCTCCTGCTATTGATATTCATAACATATTTATTCTCACATGAGTAAACTATACGATCATGAAATATTATTTAATATAGAATATTATTAAGCCAGAGCTGAAACACAGATGTGCAACGATGGCCACAAAGACATTGGAAAGGACATAGGCAAGAATAGCAATACATATATACAGAGTTGTCATGAGTAACTCTATTTGACACCAGGTGGCCTACATGTCCTGTCCTTGTAGTGTATACCATCTCACTCTACTAGACGTGATGTGACTCAGGTTCCAATAAATTCCCTGAATGTGTAGCCCCAGTCTCTCTTAATTCAGAGAAAGTATACATGCTCAAAAAGGCACACAAACACCTTTTTACAGGGATCTGATACACCTAGTCATTTCCATTGCCACATAATGCCCCCTCAACATCTCTAGATCAATGTTCTAAAGTAACACAGTCATCATAGTATTAATAAACAAGTAATGGACGTTTTCCTTCCTCTGCCATGTGTTGGCCCCACTCATACCACTAGCCTGCACTAGCAACATTCACCCTCACTGCTCCACCCTAGGTTCATAGCTCAGTGGTAAGTCACTGGCACAGAGAGTGGAAGATTGTGAGTTTGAGCCCCAGTCAGGCAGCAGTCTTTCTCTTTTCTCTGGGTCGCGTAGATGCTCTGATTCTATGTGACAGGGTGGGTGAGTTAGCATGGTGACGGGAAAGGCAGGAGAAACAACATATGTATACATATAATGTTTTACACAAAATATAATGTTTCATCAAATTACCTGTTGATATTCAATGGGCTATCAATAATACTAAAGGAAACAATGAGCGTTCAGGCCAGCGCTAGCATATCACCACTCATCCTGGAGGCACTGATGTAGATCATATCCTATGTTTTATCCAAGTCTATGTATCATCTTATTCCTGCTTTACAGGTTGCTGTTATATCTATTACAATTACTACAGATTGTATGTTATACCTCTTCTCTGTATGTACTATATGTTGCTATTGTAACCTGTCTTGATATATTAGATCACCTTGCCATGTTACTCTTGTACTACCCTTTTATACTGCTTGCCTTCAATGGTGAGTCTCCCAATGTAATGCTGAATATACTCAAATTTACCTTGTATTGACCAAATTGCAGCCTAATTTAGCAACATTTACTAAATGTGTACAGCTGCCAATTGTACATTTTCTGAAAATCTGACCCATATATCCCATGCTGGAGACAACGTGTTTTCTAAAGATTTTATACTGTAGCATACTCCCATAATTCCATGCGAATCAAGTTTCAAAATGGCGGCTATGGAAACCCCCTTCATATAGACCTGTGCTTCTAAGGGGGTTAGGAATACATTCTAGTTGTCTTACTTATGTTTCATTAGCCTACAAATTCATTACATTCAATCATTGCCCCAAAATGAAAAGTTCATTGTGGGGTTTTAATTGGCTTTTAGAATTGATTTATATGAAATTTTGTTTGTTTATAAACTACTTTACTGATTCCTCTTTTACCCATAGCTACATAATAAAACATTAATTTTTGTTAAAGTAATAATGCCCTGGTAGATCACCTGGTGCAGCATCTTTGAAACACCATATAAGGATCATGAACTTGAAACACATGACCATACATATGTAATATAAAGGTTGACAAAGGCATGAGAAAAAATGACCATTCTAGAGAAGACTAATTAAATAAGAAATTATGCAGCATATTTTGAGGGCAGCTAGAGGAATCAAAGGAGTCACTGGTAGATGTCTTTAAGAGTGTTCAACCCACTAAAGCATACTCATACTAAAGGCAACAGCAGGAAGGAAAATAAAAGGAAGTCAGCCAGTTGGAAAAGAAAAAAAGGTGAGGAAAATAGTATAGAGTTACTAAACAAAAGAACCAAACCAGGGAAAGCAATAGAATGTTTTCCAAATGATTTTTCTGGCATGTCATCAGTCATGGTTCAACTCAATGCAATCATAATGTAGAAGTTCTCCTTCACAAGATGGACAGAAAGCATCAGGACTTCCTCCAGAAAAAGACATCTTTTGTCCTGATGTAGTGCTCCAGTTTAAAAGAATCATGGAAGACTACAAAAATCAAACTGAAAGAACCAAATGGTGCCAACACTTGAAACATCTGGATGTCTTAGTTTAGAAAGTAGTGGCAGGGAACTGGACATTTCCAGCCAGAATCTCTCTTTTGAAAGAAGAAGTGACCCATTTCATTTGTTGAGGGAGAAGACAAGTAGGAGTCAATTTGATTTTTGTTTCGCAGTATAATTTATGTCACATGTTTTCAAAGTATATCTGGATTGGGTATAAATGTTGAAGTTTTGTTTCTAGTAGTGTTATAAAAATTACAGCGGAATCAATTGTATTGCCGAATATTTAAACAGGGGCAGAATGTTGGTAACATCGATATGCCAATTATAAAATTTCTTCAACTCGACCCAAAGGGGGTATCAATAGTTCTTTGCAAACTCCTTCTTGGCACTGAAACACTGAATCCATTGAGGAAAAGAAATTGCAGTAGTAGAAGATATATTGCGGAATTTTTGGCACTTTAACCAGTGAAAGTTATTATAGAGCTGCATCGTTTTTGAACCAATTCATCACTTAAAGGGGCAGGAGGAGTATAAAAGGGGTGGAACAGCCTTTGATCCAGTGTCATGTCATTGTTACTCTAGAAAAAGGCCAATTTGTTAGCTACTCAATTGGTTGATACCAAATTTGGGCCATCAAGTATGGTCATCAATACAGACAAAAGGGTTAAAAGGATATAGGGATGATGTGATATAAGCTTACTCTGTGTATAATATATTGTGGATTTTTAGTGCAATATATGGCACACACTTGAGAATACCATCATTAGGTATTCTGAATAGCCCATAGCTTCCTGCATTTAGGTAAAAAATTGCCTGTTGATAGCTTAAACAGCTGAATTAGGAGAACGATTTGAAATTTGACCCCTTCAAACCCTCTTTTTGAACCTCAGTATTGGAAAATTCTAGTGAAAAAATAATGATTAAATAAAATTATATGGCCCAAAATTGATCTTTTTGACTTACAGGACAATTTACAATAGGATATAAACTATTACTGTATGCTCAATATCCTTTGTATAGATGCAGTCAGCGTTATGGAAATTATGCGTTACGGAAATTATGTGTTACAGAAGTTACGCACCCCTTTGAGGCCCTGTCAAGGCAAAAGCCATGAGCCAAGAATGTATATGTTGTCATGTGTATAGAAGATGTTAATTTGTATACATGTGTGAAACAATTTTGATGTATGTCTTTAATCATGTTTACGATTGGCAAATAATTGGTGTTACGGAAATTATTTGTTACAGAAATTATTTGCCCTATTGAGGACCAGGGAAAGCAGATGATATGAGCCAATGTTATATATCTTCTCATGTGTATAGACCATGATTATGTGAATATAGGTGCAAAAGTATTTTGCTGTAGGTTGATTATTAGATGTTTGTTATTGGAAATAAATCAAAAAGTAATTTCCGTAACGAAAATTGACAAAATCAACCATTAAACTTTGTGCATTGATTGTGTCTTTGTATAACTTCTAATTCCTTAACTTTTTTCCTCAGATACAGGTGAGTATGTGAACAATTGACTGCCCTAGTAGTTATATCATATCACATGTTTTCAAAAATTACAAGGGGGGTCTAAAAATCGTTATGGAAATTACTGCCTAAATGGCCAAAAATCAACACACTGGGGAAAAAAAAGAAATATTCATAATGCAGCTTAAACAATTTTAGGAATAGTGTGGTGCTGAGTGTGGTGGTGCCGGGTCGGAGTGGGTAGCCCTGCTCTCTCCCGGCACTGCTAGCCAGTAACCCAAAATCCCGGTCTAGTCATCCGGTTCTCCGGGTGGGGCCGGCCGGACTGGACTCGAGCTGGTTATTCTTTCCTGCTGCAGGGAAGGTTCACCACTAGATGTCATGTTGGGGTTTTGTCACGCTTATTCTAATATTTCACTGCTAGCAAATGTTTGTACTTCTTACTATATTTAGAAACACCGTCTTTCTATTACAATTATTTGTTTATAACCCTCTCTTCTGTGAAGGTGAGGGTGTGTGTTCTTTCACTGTGGTTGAGAGGTGTTACCCAGTCAGGAATAAAAGACCCAGGCTAGCAAGGACCCGACGATCTGTGTTGTCTATTGTTGTTATTTACCCCGAATCGCCGTATAAGTGAATAGCAGACATTACAATAGTACTATAAGACATTCCCTCTTCATTCATTTGACTTTTATGAGAATCTAAATCATATTTTTTCAACAGTGGCCATTTCCTCCCAAAAAAATTGTTCTTTTAGCACTTTTTGCCCCAAATTTACCTTATTTTGGCCTCTAGCTTTGATTTTTCTGTTAATACATAGGCTAAACCATATATGGCCCTTCAGCTTTCATCGATCCCCATACACTAAAACCGAAAATGAGAAGAGAAACTAATGATTAAAGAAATTATAGCCTTGCAAAAGCAGAAAACCTGATTTGTACATGGGGGGGGGGGGGGGGGGGATGCAGGGGCTCATATATTATATTGTGAATTCATCTTCATTGAGTATTTATTCATCTTCATTATTTCATCAATTTTCTCATCATAGCCTGCTGTTGGAGGATACTTTTCTGGGTCATTTTTGTTACGTCTGATGCATGCCTAGGTCATAATCACCTGGAACCTAAAATAAGAAAACATAACATATGAGATAGACATCTTCAGTTGTAGACATTTTATAATATGCACTTCAGTTTATAATCGGGGTAATACTGGTCCTGGGTAAATTCCCAGAGAAATATAACTGAAACTGTATGGGCCAAGCTTAGATAAGTTAAAACTGTATGGGCCAAGCTTAGATTAGGTTAAAACTGTATGGGCCAAGCTTAGATAGGTTAAAACTGTATGGGCCAAGCTTAGATAAGGTTAAAACTGTATGGGCCAAGCTTAGATAGGTTAAAACTGTATGGGCCAAGCTTAGATTAGGTTAAAACTGTATGGGCCAAGCTTAGATCAGTTAAACTGTATGGGCCAAGCTTATATAGGTTAAAACTGTATGGGCCAAGCTTATATAGGTTAAAACTGTATGGGCCAAGCTTAGGTAGGTTAAAACTGTATGGGCCAAGCTTAGATTAGGTTAAAACTGTATGGGCCAAGCTTAGATAGGTTAAAACTGTATGGGACAAGCTTAGGTTAGGTTAAAACTGTATGGGCCAAGCTTAGATTAGGTTACAACTGTATGGGCCAAGCTCAGATAGGTTAAAACTGTATGGGCCAAGCTTAGATTAGGTTAAAACTGTATGGGCCAAGCTTAGATCAGTTAAAACTGTATGGGCCAAGCTTAGATTAGGTTAAAACTGTATGGGCCAAGCTTAGATAGGTTAAAACTGTATGGGCCAAGCTTAGATAAGGTTAAAACTGTATGGGCCAAGCTTAGATAGGTTAAAACTGTATGGGCCAAGCTTAGATTAGGTTAAAACTGTATGGGCCAAGCTTAGATCAGTTAAACTGTATGGGCCAAGCTTATATAGGTTAAAACTGTATGGGCCAAGCTTATATAGGTTAAAACTGTATGGGCCAAGCTTAGGTAGGTTAAAACTGTATGGGCCAAGCTTAGATTAGGTTAAAACTGTATGGGCCAAGCTTAGATAGGTTAAACTGTATGGGCCAAGCTTATATAGGTTACAACTGTATGGGCCAAGCTTAGATAGGTTAAAACTGTATGGGCCAAGCTTAGATAGGTTAAAACTGTATGGGCCAAGCTTAGATAGGTTAAAACTGTATGGGCCATGCTTAGATAGGTTAAAACTGTATGGGCCAAGCTTAGATAGGTTAAAACTGTATGGGACAAGCTTAGGTTAGGTTAAAACTGTATGGGCCAAGCTTAGATTAGGTTACAACTGTATGGGCCAAGCTCAGATAGGTTAAAACTGTATGGGCCAAGCTTAGATAGGTTAAAACTGTATGGGCCATGCTTAGATAGGTTAAAACTGTATGGGCCAAGCTTATATAGGTTAAAACTGTATGGGCCAAGCTTAGGTAGGTTAAAACTGTATGGGCCAAGCTTAGATTAGGTTACAACTGTATGGGCCAAGCTTAGGTAGGTTAAAACTGTATGGGCCAAGCTTAGATAGGTTAAAACTGTGTGGGACAAGCTTAGATAGGTTAAAACTGTATGGGCCAAGCTTAGATAGGTTAAAACTGTATGGGCCAAGCTTAGATCAGTTAAACTGTATGGGCCAAGCTTAGATAGGTAAAAACTGTATGGGCCAAGCTTATATAGGTTAAAACTGTATGGGCCAAGCTTAGATTAGGTTAAAACTGTATGGGCCAAGCTTAGATTCCCAGAGAAACCTAACTGAAACTGTATGGGCCAAGCTTAGATCAGTTAAAATGTATGGCCCAAGCATAGATAGGTTAAAACTGTATGGGCCAAGCTCAGATAGGTTAAAACTGTATGAGCCAAGCTTAGATAGGTTAAAACTGTATGGGCCAAGCTTAGATAGGTTAAAACTGTATGGGCCTAGCTTAGATAGGTTAAAACTGTATGGGCCAAGCTTAGATAGGTTAAAACTGTATGGGCCAAGCTTAGATTAGGTTAAAACTGTATGGGCCAAGCTCAGATAGGTTAAAACTGTATGGGCCTAGCTTAGATAGGTTAAAACTGTATGGGCCAAGCTTAGATAGGTTAAAACTGTATGGGCCAAGCTTAGATAGGTTAAAACTGTATGGGCCAAGCTTAGATAGGTTAAAACTGTATGGGCCAAGCTTAGATAGGTTAAAACTGTATGGGCCAAGCTTAGATAGGTTAAAACTGTATGGGCCTAGCTTAGATAGGTTACAACTGTATGGGCCTAGCTTAGATAGGTTACAACTGTATGGGCCAAGCTTAGATTAGGTTAAAACTGTATGGGCCAAGCATAGATAGGTTAAAACTGTATGGGCCAAGCTTAGATAGGTTACAACTGTATGGGCCAAGCTTAGATAGGTTAAAACTGTATGGGCCAAGCTCAGATAGGTTAAAACTGTATGGGCCAAGCTTAGATAGGTTAAAACTGTATGGGCCAAGCTTAGATAGGTTAAAACTGTATGGGCCAAGCTTAGATAGGTTAAAACTGTATAGGCCAAGCTTAGATAAGTTAAAACTGTATGGGCCATGCTTAGATAGGTTAAAACTGTATGGGCCAAGCTTAGATAGGTTAAAACTGTATGGGCCAAGCTCAGATAGGTTAAAACTGTATGGGCCAAGCTTAGATAGGTTAAAACTGTATGGGCCAAGCTTAGATAAGTTAAAACTGTATGGGCCATGCTTAGATAGGTTAAAACTGTATGGGCCAAGCTTAGATAGGTTAAAACTGTATGGGCCAAGCTTAGGTCGGTTAAAACTGTATGGGCCAAGCTTAGATAGGTTAAAACTGTATGGGCCAAGCTCAGATAGGTTAAAACTGTATGGGCCAAGCTTAGATAGGTTAAAACTGTATGGGCCAAGCCCTGATCAGTTAAAACTGTATGGGCCAAGCTTAGATAGGTTAAAACTGTATGGGCCAAGCTTAGATAGGTTAAAACTGTATGGGCCAAGCTTAGATAGGTTAAAACTGTATGGGCCAAGCTCTGATCAGTTAAAACTGTATGGGCCAAGCTTAGATAGGTTAAAACTGTATGGGCCAAGCTCAGATAGGTTAAAACGGTATGGGCCTAGCTTAGATAGGTTAAAACTGTATGGGCCAAGCTTAGATAGGTTAAAACTGTATGGGCCAAGCTTAGATAGGTTAAAACTGTATGGGCCAAGCTTAGATAGGTTAAAACTGTATGGGCCAAGCTTAGATAGGTTAAAACTGTATGGGCCAAGCTTAGATAGGTTAAAACTGTATGGGCCTAGCTTAGATAGGTTACAACTGTATGGGCCTAGCTTAGATAGGTTACAACTGTATGGGCCAAGCTTAGATTAGGTTAAAACTGTATGGGCCAAGCATAGATAGGTTAAAACTGTATGGGCCAGGCTTAGATAGGTTAAAACTGTATGGGCCAAGCTTAGATAGGTTACAACTGTATGGGCCAAGCTTAGATTAGGTTAAAACTGTATGGGCCAAGCATAGATAGGTTAAAACTGTATGGGCCAGGCTTAGATAGGTTAAAACTGTATGGGCCAAGCTTAGATAGGTTACAACTGTATGGGCCAAGCTTAGATAGGTTAAAACTGTATGGGCCAAGCTCAGATAGGTTAAAACTGTATGGGCCAAGCTTAGATAGGTTAAAACTGTATGGGCCAAGCTTAGATAGGTTAAAACTGTATGGGCCAAGCTTAGATAGGTTAAAACTGTATAGGCCAAGCTTAGATAAGTTAAAACTGTATGGGCCATGCTTAGATAGGTTAAAACTGTATGGGCCAAGCTTAGATAGGTTAAAACTGTATGGGCCAAGCTCAGATAGGTTAAAACTGTATGGGCCAAGCTTAGATAAGTTAAAACTGTATGGGCCATGCTTAGATAGGTTAAAACTGTATGGGCCAAGCTTAGATAGGTTAAAACTGTATGGGCCAAGCTTAGGTCGGTTAAAACTGTATGGGCCAAGCTCAGATAGGTTAAAACTGTATGGGCCAAGCTTAGATAGGTTAAAACTGTATGGGCCAAGCCCTGATCAGTTAAAACTGTATGGGCCAAGCTTAGATAGGTTAAAACTGTATGGGCCAAGCTTAGATAGGTTAAAACTGTATGGGCCAAGCTTAGATAGGTTAAAACTGTATGGGCCAAGCTCTGATCAGTTAAAACTGCATGGGCCAAGCTTAGATAGGTTAAAACTGTATGGGCCAAGCTTAGGTAGGTTAAAACTGTATGGGCCAAGCTTAGATATGTTAAACTGTATGGGCCAAGCTTAGATAGGTTAAAACTGTATGGGACAAGCTGATATAGGTTAAAACTGTATGGGCCAAGCATAGATAGGTTAAAACTGTATGGGCCAAGCTTAGATAGGTTAAAACTGTATGGGACAAGCTTATATAGGTTAAAACTGTATGGGCCAAGCTTAGATAGGTTAAAACTGTATGGGCCAAGCTTATATAGATTAAAACTGTATGGGACAAGCTTAGATAGGTTAAACTGTATGGGCCAAGCTTAGATAGGTTAAAACTGCATGGGCCAAGCTTAGATAGGTTAAAACTGTATGGGCCAAGCTTATATAGGTTAAAACTGTATGGGCCAAGCTTAGATAGGTTAAAACTGTATGGGCCAAGCTTAGATAGGTTAAAACTGTATGGGCCAAGCATAGATAGGTTAAAACTGTATGGGCCAAGCTGAGATAGGTTAAAACTGTATGGGCCAAGCTTAGGTCGGTTAAAACTGTATGGCCAAGCTTAGATTAGGTTAAAACTGCATGGGCCAAGCTTAGATAAGTTAAAACTGTATGGGCCAAGCTTAGATAGGTTACAACTGTATGGGCCAAGCTCAGATAGGTTAAAACTGTATGGGCCAAGCTTATATTAGGTTAAAACTGTATGGGCCAAGCTTAGATAAGTTAAAACTGTATGGGCCAAGCTTAGATAGGTTAAAACTGTATGGGACAAGCTTATTTAGGTTAAAACTGTATGGGCCAAGCTTAGATTAGGTTAAAACTGTATGGGCCAAGCTCAGATAGGTTAAAACTGTATGGGCCAAGCTTAGATTAGGTTAAAACTGTATGGGCCAAGCTTAGATAGGTTAAAACTGTATGGGCCAAGCTTAGATAGGTTAAAACTGTATGGGCCAAGCTTAGATTAGGTTAAAACTGTATGGGCCAAGCTTAGATAGGTTAAAACTGTATGGGCCAAGCTTAGATAGGTTAAAACTGTATGGGCCAAGCTTAGATCAGTTAAACTGTATGGGCCAAGCTTAGATTAGGTTAAAACTGTATGGGCCAAGCTTAGATTAGGTTAAAACTGTATGGGCCAAGCTTAGATAGGTTAAAACTGTATGGGCCAAGCTTAGATAAGTTAAAACTGTATGGGCCAAGCTTAGATAGGTTAAAACTGTATGGGACAAGCTTATTTAGGTTAAAACTGTATGGGCCAAGCTTAGATTAGGTTAAAACTGTATGGGCCAAGCTTAGATAGGTTAAAACTGTATGGGCCAAGCTTAGATAGGTTAAAACTGTATGGGCCAAGCTTAGATTAGGTTAAAACTGTATGGGCCAAGCTTAGATAGGTTAAAACTGTATGGGCCAAGCTTAGATAGGTTAAAACTGTATGGGCCAAGCTTAGATCAGTTAAACTGTATGGGCCAAGCTTAGATTAGGTTAAAACTGTATGGGCCAAGCTTAGATTAGGTTAAAACTGTATGGGCCAAGCTTAGATAGGTTAAAACTGTATGGGCCAAGCTTAGATAGGTTAAAACTGTATGGGCCAAGCTTAGGTAGGTTAAAACTGTATGGGCCAAGGTTAGATTAGGTTAAAACTGTACACTGTTAATGCACAGTTTACAAAATTGTACTCCAAACCGTCCATTTGAGGACACATGTGTTTACAAAACCGTTTACAACACATTCCTGAGGACGCATAATGCTATGGAGACACTGCTGCTACTCACTGCGCCTTGACCACAACTGATCTAAACGTTTTGAAGGACGATTTTATTTTGGTAACACAGTTGGCACAACGGTGCCTGCCGTCCAGCCAGTGCCAGACAAGCTAGCGTGACCATTAGTGCATGACGGCCACTGATGACAACACTAATAACAAAACAGAGAAAAAAACTTGCCCCTGCTTTGGATCTGGCAATTCACAGAGCAACCTTAGGATTCACAAACGAGCTTCTATGCCATTACACCACCGAAATTGTTGGAGATATCTGCTCAACTTATATGAGTCTGAATGCAGAGATCATAAACTCAAAAATATTGCTTTCCACTGGATAGTTCATAGCTCCTTTAAACTCCCTCAAAATGCTTCCGATCTGAATATAAAAAATATCACAGAACCCCCTGAATGTCAGGACGACAGCCCTGCTTTCAGATTTACAATCGCATGGTTAGTTCCTTCATAATACATTATTTCTGTCGGCCGCATTATATTATTATAACCAATATTGACGAATACACAGAACCTTAAACCTAGAAAAAAAATATTTCCACTACATGAGTAATTCTCCCAATCAGGCATCATTTGGTTTTCCAGCTTGAGGTGTCAGTCTACAACCTGTATTTACAATATTAATGTAGTTACTAATTTATGAATATCAATTTGAATGAATACATGTTAAATTGCAGGGAACATGTGTTGCAATGTCGCCGTTACGCCATTTCATCGCCGTTACACCGTATAGTTATTAGAGATAAAGATATCCTCCAATATTAGGACAGTAATGTTATAGTAACAAAACGGATATTTGACAAAAAGGTAGGGAAACCTCTGGTTACAACCAGACCCTCTTTTGCCGGCCAAAACAATTCTCTAGCTCTGAAATCTTCATTTAATCTTGTGGGCCGAATTACGGGGTAATTTGGCTCCATCTAAACGAAAATCTGATGAATCAGGTTTAATATGTTCGAAATAAGGAAAAGAATAGGCAAGAATGGAAGTATCTATGCCTAGATATAGCGTATCTAGACATATAAATATCTATCACAACCTTCCCATATGTTGTCTGCATTTTGCTGATATTCTCTGCTATGTGTCCGCCCAAAATTGTAGATATTTGACGGATTTCATTTAAAAAAACAATGGCCTCCTAATATCGAATTCAGCCCGTTTGGGAGAAAAATCTTCATATGTAAAAGCTTAGGTTAAGTAATGCGTTCATGACGTGTACATCCAGGTACAAACTGGTTTGTAAACCCATGTGTAGTCTCTATCACCATCGCAGAATGTGGCTATAATGTGGCAGACAGTCCAAAACATAACAAAAGATTGTGGAGTTATACATGTCGATTTCACTGATTTTTTATTTTTATGGAAGGTTCTCTCTAGCGGAGTTTTTGTATATACCTGCTTGATTGCACTGTACTGACGAAACCACTTGCAGAGCTATTTGACTTTAATGCATTTTATTGAGACCTGTTCATGTCTGGATCCTCAAACTGGTGAATAAGAATTATACATCAGACTTCCTTGAAAAGCTTTTGGAGAAATAATACGTGTTTATTTCGACCCTAAAAGGCCTCTCACAAGATCATTTGTAACAGCAAAGATCATGTTTCTATTTGTATTGTTTTTATTCCTTATTTATTCGCATGTAAAATGTTCTTGCATGGACCCAGCGATATGGTTCTCAATAGATCAGCTAAATGCCACCGAAGCGACCAATAGGCCTACCTTGTTTCTAACCTCTGCTAAACAGCTGCGATTAATCAGGTTTATTTCCTTCACACCTGCCGACCGGGAGACTGTGCGGCCGCCTTGGAGCTTTTACGGCTTTTGGTGACACAGAGGGCCGGCGAGGCTAAAGAGCAGACACACAACGCGCTCCCATACCTGACACCCCTCGTCACCTGTATGAGGCGCCAAGTGTCAAGTTAACAATTTTGTTAGCTAATCACCATTTTCATTAACAAAATGGTCATTTAAGAACGAAATTGTAGTTTTGTTCTTTTACAAATTCATTTCGTCAACGGAATAGTTAATTTGTCCATTCATCTTCAATTTCGTGTACGAAATGAAGATGTACAGTCCCAAATTCAATTTCGTCTACGAAATGGATTTTGTGCAGTCCCAAATTCAATTTCGTGTACGAAATGAATTTTGTACTGTCACAAAACCAATTTCGTAGACGAAATGAATTTTGTGCAGTTACAAAATCAATTTCGTCTACGAAATGAATTTTGTGTAGCACAAAATCAATTTCGTATACGAAATGGATTTTGTACTGTCACAAAATCAATTTCGTCTACGAAATTAATTTTGTGCAGTTACAAAATCAATTTCGTCTACGACATTGATTTTGTGTAGTCACAAAATCAATGTCGTTGACGAAATGAATTTTGTGCCTTCACAAATTTGATTTTGTCTACAAAATGAATTATGTGCAGTCCCAAAGTCAATTTTGTCTACGAAATGATTTTTGGGCACTCCCAAAGTCGATTTGGTGTATGAAATGATTGTTGTGCTATCTCAAACCAATTTTGTGTACGAAATGAATTTTGACAAATTGATACAAGTACAAAATGAAATTGGCGAAACTGACGAAATTGGCGAAATTGGCGAAACTGGCGAAACTGACTAAATGACTGAATTGGTGAAACGGACGAAATTGGCGAAACTGACGAAACTGACTAAATTAGCGAAACTGACGAAATTGGCGAAACTGACGAAAATGACTGGCACTGCACCAAACCCAATGGTGAAATTGGCGAAACTGTGCGAAACTGACTAAATTGGCGAAACTGACTAAATTGGCGAAACTGACGAAATTGGCCAAACCGACGAAATTGGCGAAACTGACGAAATTGGCAAAATTGGCAAAACTGACTGAATTGGCGAAACGGACGAAATTGGCGAAACGGACGAAATTGGCAAAACCGGCGAAATTGGCGAAATTGGCGAAACACGAAATTGGCGAAACTGACGAAACTGGCCAAACCGGCAAAATTGGCGAAACTGGCAAAATTGGCAAAACCAACGAAATTGGCAAAACTGACGAAAATGACTGGCACTGCATTCCAAACCCATTGGCGAAATTGGCGAAACTGACTAAATTGGTGAAACTGACTAAATTGGCGAAACTGACTAAATTGGCAAAATTGGCGAAACTGGCAAAATTGGCGAAACCGACGAAGTTGGTGAAACCGACGAAATTGGCAAAACCGGATAAATTAGCGAAACTGACGAAATTGGTGAATCTGGCGAAACACAAAATTGGCGAAACCTGATAAATTGGCGAAACTGACGAAACTGGCGAAACACAAAATTGGCGAAACAGATGAAATTGGCGAAACAGACGAAATTGGCGAAACTGACGAAATTGGTGAAACTGACTAAATTGGCGAAACTGACTAAATTGGTGAAACTGACTAAATTGGCGAAACTGGCGAAATTGACGAAATTGACTTTGGCACTGCACAAAACTCATTGGCAAAATTGACGAATGGACTGCACAAAATTCGTTTCGTAGACAGAATGGACTTTAGCACTGCCAAAAATCTATTTTGTAGACGAAATTGACTTTGGCAACTCCATCCATCCAAAATCTATTTCGTGAAATTGATTTTGAGACATCACAAAATTCATTTCGTAGACGAAATTGATTTTGTAACTGCACAAAATCCATTTCGTAGACAAAATTGACTGTGGCTTTGCACAATTTTCATTTCGTAGACGAAATTGACTTTGAGACATCACAAAATTCAATTTGTAGACGAAATTGACTTTGGCACTGCACAAAATCCATTTCGTAGACGAAATTGACATTGGCACTGCACAAAATCCATTTCGTTGACAAAATTGACTGTGGTTTTGCACAATTTTCATTTCGTAGACGAAATCTACTTTGCAACTGCACAAAATCCATTTCGTAGACGAAATCTACTTTGCAACTGCACAAAATCCATTTCGTAGATGAAATCTACTTTGCAAGTGCACAAAATTCATTTCGTTCACAAAATTCATTGCTGAGTGAACAAAATAGTTATTTCATTTACAAAATTCATTTGTAAATGAACAAAATTACAATTTCGTTATTAAATGCCCATTTTGTTAACGAAAAAGGTTAGTAATCAACGAAATTGTGAGGTTGACACTTGGCGCCCCATAGACCTGAGGTATGCGCTCTATGCACCATTTCAACGATACATTGCCCCAGTGCAGGGCAGGGAGCATGGGGCTTTATGCTATACTAGTCTCCCATGTTAGGTCGGTAAATTACCGTATCTGGCATTAATATGACATTTCAGACCCTGCCTAGAGAACAAGAAGCTTGAGATGTTATAATTTGTTATTCTATGTAGCAGCCTACAGAAATTTCAATTTGAATTAAGAAGAAAAAGTGTATCGATCAAAGTCAAGGATATAAGACTAGTATATCAACCAGATTTTGTATTTGTATGTTAGCCTATATCAAAAGATATTTTGCACAATACAAAGTATATTGATGTGAGATCCCAGCCCAAGAAAAAACTCAGGCAGGCCTATTAAGTAGGCCTATCAGGCTTGTACCGTGTTTGGTAGGCCTATTGGTAATTGTAAATAATAATAGGATAGGTAGCCTACATTAAATTGCCACTGTTGTGGTTATAATTTATATTATATAAGTGTTTTTATTTCCAAATTGCAATACAATTACAAAGAAAAGGGTCATTAATCTTTTAAGCATAGGCCTATTCTTTTTGTTACCTTTATTGGACCTTAATTCTGGTTTATTCATTTCAATATTATCTAGTATCAAAGATTTCTTAAATGCTATTTCTAACAGATGTGCCTCGCTCCTTTTTTCAAGGGGTTGAATACCTAATTCCTTAGACACCTCAACTAGGCTTACATTAGTCATTTTATCCAAATATCTTGCCCTCCTAACAATATTGTTTTGTACCTAGGCCTACCAGTAATTTCTTCAACAATGCCTTATTACTAGTATCATTATATATGGTATGTTCTAAGGTATAGGCCTAAGACATATTGAAATAAACGCCCTATATCTGTTTTGTAACTGTATTTTTAAGGAAATAACAACAACAATTATTTATAAACCATAGGCCTAGGCCCAATATATAACTCCAACTTTTAATGTCTGTACAACTCCGATTGATGCGCCACCTAGTGTATTACCGTAACCTGTTGGCATTGTAACGGGTCCTATTGTTATGAACAATGGCGTCCATTTTTAAGGACTCAACTGGATTTCTAGCGGGAATTCTACCACAGTTTGAACTTGGATTTCTCTCAGATGATCATCAGGTAAGAGAGCATTATTATATTCGTCCTTCAGAATAACAGAGCAACGATTGATTGACCAGTTTGTACTAAAGCTATATATTTTCTTGTTTTAAATCTATGCAACATTACGCAATCCAATTTGAATATCAATATGGCGGAACAATGCAATGGCATATATATAGCATGGTAGCGGGCATGGTAGCCATAACAATCATGGCAACTAAACAGTAAAACTCCTTGTAATACATGATGTCATACATCATTTTAAATTGCTCTATCTCAGCTATGTAGTTATATATATGAGGTGCACGTATTGCGAACAACAAACAAGTGGTGATTCTGGGACTGAATGGCCAAAAACCTCTGTGGCCAAAAGCTACCGGGTGGCTATGTCCAAATCCTAAATGCTGTTTTGACACCTACACCCGCCGCCTCCCATTGAGGGGTGGTAGCCCACTGGGTGTAAAAGTTGTTTAACACGGGAGAGGGGGCAGATAGGGGGCTGAGTCCTATGTCCAAATGTTATACCTTTGCCACACTATCACTTATTTAGTCGAATCATCTGAGTATTTAGTATAAGACATATATTCTCATAACATTCGCCGACATCTTAAAAAATAACTATCAATAAAAAAGATTTTAAAGTCTCCCTCTCATCCCCTCCCCTTCTTCCTCCATTTCCTTTGATTTTAGAAAATGTCCCAGCCAATTGACTCACGTCCAACCACCTCCTTGACCTGGTTTAAATTTTCACTAAAATTCATACCCACTACTCCAATGCAATCAAAACAATGAAGTCTAATCCACGCTTGTCTGTGTGCGTCCCCATTGTTGTGGTTGTGTGTGTAGTGTGCAGGGGGTCGGGGCGGGGGTTAGTAAATGACAGAGATAGAGAGAGTGTATTTTTGTATTTAACGATTTTTATTCAGCAATGGAACATTATGTAACAGTTACAATTTTCTCAGGACGTGCTGATTTTACTTACAAAGAGAGTTCAATAAGTGTAATAATCTGATGACAAACATTTACATTTAAGCTCAAAATTTTGATACAAATAATAGGATATTAGAATAATTTAAAATTTCTAAGAGTAAGAGAGGGGGACAGATAGAGAGAAAGAGAGAGAGTGAAGTGGGTGAGAGGGGGAGAGATTAACAAATATAACATAGGTTCAATAAATGTAATATCCACCTTCTAATGAGTAAAATCGATATTAAGCTGACAGGAGGTATATTGGAATAAACAAATACGCATACTAATTTCAGTTGTTCTGTATAATATGGTAGATCACAAATGAAAAAAAGTAATATTGTTCAAAAATTAAAATATTCTTATATAATAATGATATAAAAAACGTTTTATATTGATTCAAACAACTTGATGCGGCCGACGGAAATAATTCATCACGAAGGAACTAGCCGTCTGATTATAAACAGTCAGGAGGTTCTGGGATAATTTTTATTTTTAGATTGGAAGCATTTTGAGCTATCTAGTGGAAAGCAATATTCCACAAGTTCCATGAGTTTCCACGAGTTTTTACAAGTGGTCATGATTGTGGCGATGATTGTGGCTCTTAATATTGATGACAATATTGATAATGATGACGCTCTTAATATATTAACTGAACAACGCAAACCAACCATAAGGCTATGGTCCTTTTGGGGATCCTTTATTTTAAAGTAATCCTTCGTTTGTAACATTTATTACTAAGCCCAGGATTAAATAAACATACTACCATACTTATCTATTATAATTATCAATAATCTTTGTACAGTTTCATTTGGGGTGGCTGATGTTGAAGGGGCTAAAGCTGTCTCTACATCAGTCCCGATTGTGTATCGCTGACAGTTGGTGATACTGTTGGGGGTAATGTAGAGGCTCTTGTGACCTATCCCGACGGCCTCCCGACACTTGAAGCTGTTGGCAACAGTCGGCGACATTCGCAATTTTCAGGCGAGCCATGTTATTCAGGCTATGTGTTATTATCGATCAAATGCATTTGAATCTATTGTTTTTCAGAGAGGGTATGACTGATCAAAAAGAAGAGGACACCTCTGAGCAGGTGGAATGCAAGTGGGTCCAAGCCAGGGAGTGGACACAGCAGTACCACCAAAGAAATAACTGTGTAAAACGAATTTGAAGAGGCCGGCTGCTGGGCTTCCTGCCATAACAATGGAGGATATCATGGCCGCCAAGGAGGAAGGACACAAGTTGTATCCCAAGTTATTTTTATTTTGAAAAGAAATAATTCATATCTTTGCATTCTAAGATCATTCTATCGAGTATATTCAACTACTTTACTAGTGATACTCCACCCAGAAATACCACTTACTTTTTTCAAACATACAATTGTGATTATCTTATTAGATTTTCTTAACATTCTCATCTTTGGAATTTGCGTGATCATACATTGTAAATATGATGATATATTAAAATCAATTTCTGTTAACTTATGGCTCATTCTTCTGTGACACACCCCACATAAAAGCCTATAATAATGGTTTCAAGTTACATATTATTCCTATTTCGAAATTACTAATTATTCATGCAATCCTTGTAAATAAGTTGATTAAAATGGATCTCATTGTGACACACATTCAACTTGTTTTCTAAGCAGAAACAATTCTGCTCCCAATGTATGGAGTAAAATTATTATGTTGTTCACTGCATGTACAGTATTTGTCATTAGTTTTTTTTTTTTTTAAGATTTTATTTACACTGGGTTGACACTGTCCCAGAACTTCCAGGATCTTCTAATGCGCCCAGTTTACAAACAGATAGGGCCAATAGATTCAATGAATAGTCACTGTCATAGAGTGTGGTCATGTTATTACAATCAAGAGCATAGATAGTAGCAATTCAGACACATTATTACATGTTAGGTAAGTCTAGTTACAATCGTATTTGGAAATATTTGAATACAAATGGAAAACGAATGACAGCAAAAGTGTAATAAAAAGTCAGAATGCAAGGAATAATCACTAACATTGAGTGTGATCCAAGCATGAGCAAGAAGAGAGGGAAACAGATAGTTTAAAGGTGTACATAAGATCGGAAGGTATGGAGTAGTCACTATCATAGAGTGTGATCCAAGCATGTCAAGTGGAAGGGGAACAGATAATTAAGTTATTGTTTCATAGAGAAGTTTATGTTGAAGTGATTTGAAGGTCTCTACATTGGCAATGTTTCGAGTTCTAGGTGATAGCTCATTCCAAGCTGAAGCAGTTTTAAAAAGAACAGAGATACGACCTAGTTGTGTTTTAAATTTGGGTAAAGTTAGAAGTATGGCATCATTTGCTCTTGTATTTCTGGTTTTTGTGAAGTCACAATATATATCAATCTTACTTCTTCTATGGGCATATGTTTGAAGATGAAATTTTCTTCTGTCAAATAGGTAGGGGATCTTTAAATCTCTATGGGTTTCTAAGGTCGAAAGTCTATTGAAGGGTTGTAGTATAATTCTCAAGGCTTTGTTTTGTAATTTTTTAAGTTTATCCATGTTTGCACGATGGGAGTTATGGTAGATAATATCCCCATAGTCGAAGAAAGGTAGTATTTTTGACTTAAAGACCAATAAAGTTGCAGGTTTGGTTAGGAAAGTACGAACTTTTAAAAGCAGAAAGATTTTATGTGAGATAATCCTGATTAGGTTTTTTACATGATATTGGTGATTTAGTCGATCGTCTAAGGTATATCCCAAATACTTGTATGTTTGTACCTGTTCAAGTTTACTACCATTCAGCATAATATTAATATCAGGGAATTTCTGATTCTTGTTCACAAGCATAATTTTTGTTTTAGTAGTGTTAATAAGAAAACGATTACGAGAACACCAGTTGGACAGGTTTACAATATCATGTTGCATATTGGCAATTAGAGTTTGAGGTGATTTATCAGAGAGATATAAAACGGTGTCGTCTGCATACAGCAGATAACTACAGAAGTCCAGACAGCTACCAAGGTCATTAATAAAAATAAGAAACAATAGGGGTCCCAAAATTGACCCTTGGGGAACACTAGTTTTAATCATCGCTAGCTTAGAAGTTAGATTATTAGCAATAGTTCGTTGATTTCTATTTTGTAAGTAGGATTTTAACCAGAGAAGAAGTCCACCTTTAATACCAAGAAGTCTAGTTTTTTCGAGAAGAATATCGTGATCCACTAAATCAAAAGCTTTGCGGAAGTCCACATATGTAAGTAAAGTTGGGAGTTTATTTTCTAAATTGATTGCTAATTGGTCAGTTAACTTAATAATAGTATCAGTAGTTGAATTTCCAGGCAAGAAGCCTGCTTGATGGGTGTCAAGTAGCTGATGATTTGTTAAGTATGTTAGTATTCTGGTGTGAATTATCTTTTCGATTAATTTACTTGGTGTTGGAAGTAAAGAAATAGGTCTGTAATTATTTAATATCGTATTATCTCCTCCTTTGAAAAGCGGGACAACAGTAGCTGTTTTCCATGCACAAGGGAATATATGAGTGGACAAAGACAAATTAAAACAGTGAGTTAGTTCAGGTAAGAGCGTAGTAAATGCATCTTTTAATACATTGTTTGAGATATGTTCAATGGCAGAGGATTTATTAGTATCAATGTTTCGTATAAGAGCAAGCACTTCAATTTCATTGGTCGTGATGTCCGATAATTGGGATATGACTCTTTGGTCAGTATTTGTCATGGGAGTTTTGGGTGCATTAGTTAGAAGATTATCTGTTATATTTGCGAAATATTGATTAATAAAATCAGGTAGGTCTTCATTAGAGACAGGCATGTTGTTGTTATCATTGAGATTTAGATGAGATGTAGTTGGCTTGGAAGGAAAGATAGAATTTATAGTCTTCCAGTATTTTTTGGGATCTTTCGTGTCACGTAGAGTGTTTAGAAGGTAGTTTCTTTTAGCATTCTTAAGTTTATTATTTACTTCTTTCTTGAGAATCTTTGCTTCCAGGAAGCTGTCAGCAGTACCCAATTTTCTTGCTTTTTTCCTAGCTGCATTCTTTTTTGTTATCAGTTCTAGAATATCCCTAGTGAACCAGGGGTCATTTGTATCATTGACCTTAATGTTTTTAAGTGGACATAAGTCATCGAGAGTAGCAGTGATACAGGATAAGATATAATTCCATGAATCATTAGGGTTAGAGAGAGCCATAAATTCATTTCTCTGGAATGACTTTCTTAAGCTCTGCTGGAAAGCCAACGAGTTAAAATTCTTATATGAGCGAGCTTTTTTAATCGTAAAGATTTTCTTTGTTTTTATTTTCTTCCTGATCATATAGATAGCTTCATGGTCGCTTATATTATGATGTATTGTTCCACTGTCAGAGACACATGTTGAGTCTGTTAGTATTAGATCTATGGTGGTAGAGGAGATAGTACCATTCCTAATGGCAGAACGTGTGTTAACATTGATCAACTGTTGTAGTCCATTATGCTGAGCAAATAAGGATAGTTTCTTCTTGTCCGGGCAAGAGTTATTCGCATAATTTATGTTAAAATCACCCATCATAAAAGTTTCATGATCTGAGGGATCACATGGACTTGATACTAAGATATCATTCAATTTGCTAATGAAGGATTCAATAGTACCTGATGGGGGGCGATAGACTGAGAAAATAGTCATAGGCTTAAGGTTTTTTGGAAGTAGTTGAATTGATAACAATTCGATATCACTAGTTGATTGGTCTAGATCAGATAGTCTTCTATAATTTAGATCTGATTTAATATAACATAGTAAGCCTCCTCCTTTCTTGATAGTCGAGGAGTTTGGCAGCAGAAAGGTGCGATCAAGTCTAATTAGGTTGTAGTTTGGTATATTAATGAGTTGATCAGGGTAGGGGGTGCTAAGCCAGGTTTCGGATAGGGAGATAAAATCGGGCTTGAGAAGGAGTATATTTTGTTTTACAGTATCAAATTTGTTACATAAGCTTTGACAGTTTAGGTGATAGAGCATGAGGCCATTCTTTTTGTTAGCAAGAGACATTATGGAAAAATAAGGAAATATAAAAATAGATAATACCAAAAATTTATAAAAACAAAAGGGGGGGCAGGGGCGGCTAACTGCAAACGCACAGCCGGGGGCAGCCGGGAATCAGAAGAAGGGAC
Organism: Sthenelais limicola; assembly: GCA_942159475.1. NCBI lineage: Eukaryota > Metazoa > Annelida > Polychaeta > Phyllodocida > Sigalionidae > Sthenelais > Sthenelais limicola. The sequence continues at coordinate 83,358,173 of OW804101.1, read as the reverse complement.
CGACGGAGGTCAAGACGGTATCAGTGAACCAACTCATCATCGGAGATTTAAGAGCTGGATTGAGTCCCGCAGTTACTAGCGGTAATAACATTATAGTATAACTCCATGCATAATACATAATACATAATACATGCTACATCAAACAATTGATTGGTTAACTCCTAGTCACTAGGGTGTAGTGTGAGGAGAGCTGGATTGAGTCACGCAATTACTAGAGGTAATAACATTATAGTATAATTCCATGCATAATACATACTACATCAAACAATTGATTGGTTAACTCCTAGTCACTAGGGTGTAGTGTGAGGAGTAAAAGGAGTAAATTGCTTAGGAACAGATTTTCTCCTTTAGGTTACTCAAGATATTAAATTATTCAGAATATTCCGAGCTCCGAGTCACTGTCATAAGTGTGAGGAGTTAAAGAAAATAATAGTTTTTTGAAAGGCTATTATTCAGGTATATATCATTATATGTATCAAGTATTAGTAGACACAGGTTAGATTAGCACAAAAGATCCTCAAGTAGATCCAGATTACCGACCGTATCAAGTGTCATTCTCTATATCAAAGTCAAGAACAGAAAAACAGAAACATAATCAGAAAAATAATCAACGTCAGATCTCCAAGTCACTAGCTCAGTGTGGGGAGATATACTAATGGGTATATACATTAGGGCTAATAAGCGTATGAAATATAAGTTTACACCATCCCATGAAATGAAATATATTTATCTACTAAACATAGATGGGAAAAAAGGATTGAATTTAGCTCCTAGTCACAAGAATTTGTGTGAGGAGAGTCACTCCGGTATAATAATTATTCGCAGAGCGGGTGCATATTGCGATAGAAATTGGAGAATAGCTTCATGACAAATTTCCGGTTGGTAGTACTATTGTAGTGAATTCCATCCGTCGTGGTGGCTGAGTATCTATGTGAAATATATCCATGTCTTATTTTATGAACATGGGCTTCAAAGTGGGGGGTGATGACACGTCTGGCTCTATTTAGCTTTCTTATTAGCTTATTCAGGTTATATATTGTCTCGTCAATAATATTCTGCTCGACTTGTGAGGTAATAGTGCAAATATTATAATTGTCGAACGAAAGACCAACGACCTCGCATATTATTAAAGCCCTTGCCAGGGCCCCTAGGCGTGGAAGTTCACAGAATATATCTTCGTAGACCATTGCAGTCAGAGATGAAGAATCTTGAAGCGCCGGGACAATTTGCTTATATTTTAGTTTGATGGACAGGTTGTTGATGCCACCGCAAAAATATAATAAGTCAAACTGCATGGAATCATAGTGTATGATTGCCTGGTCAGTTATGCTTTCGCAATTCCCTCCAGGAACAGCTAGACATGCGATATCAAGATCGGAACAATCATATGTTAGTGCATATTCAGCAATGATTGGTTTCCAATGCTTCACCCTTGAGTCACCTAGGATTAGGATTTGAAATCTTGCCATTGTATAGGATTAGGAGAGGTTCAAGAATAATGATTTCTCAAGTCCATCAGAATCTTTCCGAATAGGTTTCTGTCGTCATCAACCCTATCAGCTGTTATGGTTCTGGATTGCGCTAAGGTGAAACCACAACCGTAGGGAAATTCATACGTAGCCTCGTATATATTTCCTTGCTTCAGACTCATGAGAAAGGTCTTTAGCTCGGGGTGGGCATCAAATTTCGCTCTTGCGCATTTGGTCAATTGGGTTTCGGCATTCCACTCCTTATTGGTGGGAATTTTGCGTGCAAGTCTCTTGATCGTATAGGGATTTTTAACTACTTTTAATTTCTCAATGAGCTCTTGATTGGCTTTGGCGGCAACGGCTTTGGATAACTGATATAGCTGTTCTGACGAATTGACTACAGTACCATCATCTGCTGTTAGCTCGCAATTATACAGGTTGGACAGCGGGCTCATATGGCCTTGAAAGGCCGTTCCGTCAGGCGTGTCCAGGGTGGAGGCATTCGACTTTGTTATTCCAAAGGGAAGATTATCATAGTCCCCGGCCACGTATGTTGTTCCTTCAATAACACATGACGTGCCTCTAACAACCGCCCTCTTACCATTCAAGCGAGCAGCGGTGGCAAAGGCTTTTGCTTCCTTTTCAAGTAGCTGGTCACTTTCGGTCAGATCATTAAATGCCCTGATTCCATTGAGCAATGGATTATTTCGGTTGGCAGACAGCTGTTTAAAGAGATTGACTTTGTTAGTTAGGGAGAGCAATTGTAATTTTATTGGCCTACCATACTTTGGCTTACCTTCTGTGGCATTTAGTGTATCAGCGGCTTGGGCTTGCTCTTGATCGTATAAGCCTAGCCGGCTTGCACCAGCCGTTTGTACGTAGCTGATATTCAAGCGAATATTAGTGAAGAATGCATCGATCGTATTTGCCATAACTTCATTTGGTGGTTCGAAAATACCCTTGATTATTAGACTCAGATCCCTTGAATCGGGTGCTTGTTGGTTCTGATTCGCATAAACTAAAGTATTATTATCAGCAGGGTTGATCGTGGGTGGGTTGATCATAGGTGGGGGCTGGTTAGGATTAGGTCGGGATTTAGACGACAGACTTTCCTCAATTCTAGAGATTCTGTCTTCGTGTCTCACCAAGCTGTTATCATGCGCAGCCACTGTTCCCTCTAGCTGGGGGATACGTTGGCAATATTCACCGATGGTCCCTCCCAAAGAAAGATTGTCAGAGTGAAGCCTTTCATTTATCACCTGAATATTATCTAGTTTGGAGTCGATCATGTTGACCCTATTTTCAATCGTCGTGTTAGCTGCAGCAATCGAGTTTACTCTAGATTCAATACCAGAATTTGCATCGGCAAGCTTGCCTAGGGAGATTTGGATTTTGTACATGCTCTGTCTAAGTTCATCAATAATAAAGTCACGACTACCATCAGATAATTTAGTATTTACAACAGGTTTCGGGGGAGAGGAAACTGAGGTAGATGAACGACTTAACTGACTGGATGCCTGGGTCAGGGTAGGTTGTGCTGTCTGTAGGGAGGCCTGGGAGTTGACGATCGAGTTTGTGATGTAACAGGGTCAGATTTTCAGAAAATGTACAATTCACCTTCACCAATCCTCTCAAATAGCCAAAATTTAGGACAAAAATTAGCTTCAAAATGCAGTTTAACATAACAGAACTGATACTTTCAATCAATGCAGTACCAAATATACTCAGATATACCCGGTATTCTTCATTTTCCAGCCTAGTTTAGAAGAATTCCCTAAATGTGTAGAGCTACCAATTGTACATTTTCTGAAAATCTTACTCAACAATAGCCCATGATGGCCATGAGATCTGAATGTTTTGTAAATCATTAAACATAATGATATCAAGTGGATATGTGATATCAATTGAATGGTGTATGTGATAAGTGCCAACATGTTTTTATGTTGAAATGAAACAACAGTACATGTAACATTTGGGAATTTTGCTGCCCCCCTCTCATGCCCTCATCCCATCTTACCCCTCCCTCCTCCATTCACCCCCTCTCATGCCCTCATCCCATCTTACCCCTCCCTCCTCCATTCACCCCCTCTCATGCCCTCATCCCATCTTACCCCTCCCTCCTCCATTCACCCCCTCTCATGCCCTCATCCCATCTTACCCCTCCCTCCTCCATTCACCCCCTCTCATGCCCTCATCCCATCTTACCCCTCCCTCCTCCATTCACCCCCTCTCATACCCTCACCCCATCTTACCCCTCCCTCCTCCATTCACCCCCTCTCATACCCTCACCCCATCTTACCCCTCCCTCCTCCATTCACCCCCTCTCATGCCCTCACCCCATCTTACCCCTCCCTCCTCCATTCACCCCCTCTCATGCCCTCATCCCATCTTACCCCTCCCTCCTCCATTCACCCCCTCTCATGCCCTCATCCCATCTTACCCCTCCCTCCTCCATTCACCCCCTCTCATACCCTCACCCCATCTTACCCCTCCCTCCTCCATTCACCCCCTCTCATGCCCTCATCCCATCTTACCCCTCCCTCCTCCATTCACCCCCTCTCATGCCCTCATCCCATCTTACCCCTCCCTCCTCCATTCACCCCCTCTCATGCCCTCATCCCATCTTACCCCTCCCTCCTCCATTCACCCCCTCTCATGCCCTCATCCCATCTTACCCCTCCCTCCTCCATTCACCCCCTCTCATGCCCTCATCCCATCTTACCCCTCCCTCCTCCATTCACCCCCTCTCATGCCCTCATCCCATCTTACCCCTCCCTCCTCCATTCACCCCCTCTCATGCCCTCATCCCATCTTACCCCTCCCTCCTCCACTCACCCCCTCTCATACCCTCATCCCATCTTACCCCTCCCTCCTCCACTCACCCCCTCTCATACCCTCACCCCATCTTACCCCTCCCTCCTCCACTCACCCCCTCTCATACCCTCATCCCATCTTACCCCTCCCTCCTCCACTCACCCCCTCTCATACCCTCATCCCATCTTACCCCTCCCTCCTCCATTCACCCCCTCTCATACCCTCACCCCATCTTACCCCTCCCTCCTCCATTCACCCCCTCTCATACCCTCACCCCATCTTACCCCTCCCTCCTCCATTCACCCCCTCTCATACCCTCACCCCATCTTACCCCTCCCTCCTCCATTAACCCCCTGTCATACCCTCACCCCATCTTACCCCTCCCTCCTCCACTCACCCCTCTCAATCCCTCACCCCATCTTACCCCTCCCTCCTCCATTCACCCCCTCTCATACCCTCACCCCATCTTACCCCTCCCTCCTCCATTCACCCCCTCTCATACCCTCACCCCATCTTACCCCTCCCTCCTCCATTCACCCCCTCTCATACCCTCACCCCATCTTACCCCTCCCTCCTCCATTCACCCCCTCTCATACCCTCACCCCATCTTACCCCTCCCTCCTCCATTCACCCCCTGTCATACCCTCATCCCATCTTACCCCTCCCTCCTCCATTCACCCCCTCTCATACCCTCACCCCATCTTACCCCTCCCTCCTCCACTCACCCCCTCTCATACCCTCACCCCATCTTACCCCTCCCTCCTCCACTCACCCCCTCTCATACCCTCACCCCATCTTACTCCTCCCTCCTCCACTCACCCCCTCTCATGCCCTCATCCCATCTTACCCCTCCCTCCTCCACTCACCCCCTCTCATACCCTCATCCCATCTTACCCCTCCCTCCTACACTAACCCCCTCTCATACCCTCACCCCATCTTACCCCTCCCTCCTACACTAACCCCCTCTCATACCCTCATCCCATCTTACCCCTCCCTCCTCCATTCACCCCCTCTCATACCCTCACCCCATCTTACCCCTCCCTCCTCCATTCACCCCCTCTCATACCCTCACCCCATCTTACCCCTCCCTCCTCCATTCACCCCCTGTCATACCCTCATCCCATCTTACCCCTCCCTCCTCCATTCACCCCCTCTCATACCCTCACCCCATCTTACCCCTCCCTCCTCCACTCACCCCCTCTCATACCCTCACCCCATCTTACCCCTCCCTCCTCCATTCACCCCCTCTCATACCCTCACCCCATCTTACCCCTCCCTCCTCCACTCACCCCCTCTCATACCCTCACCCCATCTTACCCCTCCCTCCTCCACTCACCCCCTCTCATACCCTCACCCCATCTTACCCCTCCCTCCTCCACTCACCCCCTCTCATACCCTCACCCCATCTTACTCCTCCCTCCTCCACTCACCCCCTCTCATGCCCTCATCCCATCTTACCCCTCCCTCCTCCACTCACCCCCTCTCATACCCTCATCCCATCTTACCCCTCCCTCCTACACTAACCCCCTCTCATACCCTCACCCCATCTTACCCCTCCCTCCTACACTAACCCCCTCTCATACCCTCATCCCATCTTACCCCTCCCTCCTACACTAACCCCCTCTCATACCCTCACCCCATCTTACCCCTCCCTCCTCCACTCACCCCCTGTCATACCCTCACCCGTCCCCTCCTCCATTCACCCCCTCTCATACCCTCACCCCATCTTACCCCTCCCTCCTCCATTCACCCCCTCTCATACCCTCACCCGATCTTACCCCTCCCTCCTCCATTCACCCCCTCTCATACCCTCACCCCATCTTACCCCTCCCTCCTCCATTCACCCCCTCTCATACCCTCACCCCATCTTACCCCTCCCTCCTCCATTCACCCCCTCTCATACCCTCATCCCATCTTACCCCTCCCTCCTCCATTCACCCCCTCTCATACCCTCATCCCATCTTACCCCTCCCTCCTCCATTCACCCCCTCTCATACCCTCATCCCATCTTACCCCTCCCTCCTCCATTCACCCCCTCTCATACCCTCATCCCATCTTACCCCTCCCTCCTCCATTCACCCCCTCTCATACCCTCATCCCATCTTACCCCTCCCTCCTCCATTCACCCCCTCTCATACCCTCATCCCATCTTACCCCTCCCTCCTCCATTCACCCCCTCTCATACCCTCATCCCATCTTACCCCTCCCTCCTCCATTCACCCCCTCTCATACCCTCATCCCATCTTACCCCTCCCTCCTCCATTCACCCCCTCTCATACCCTCACCCCATCTTACCCCTCCCTCCTCCATTCACCCCCTCTCATACCCTCATCCCAACTTACCCCTCCCTCCTCCACTCACCCCCTCTCATACCCTCATCCCATCTTACCCCTCCCTCCTCCATTCACCCCCTCTCATACCCTCACCCCATCTTACCCCTCCCTCCTCCATTCACCCCCTCTCATACCCTCACCCCATCTTACCCCTCCCTCCTCCATTCACCCCCTCTCATACCCTCACCCCATCTTACCCCTCCCTCCTCCATTCACCCCCTCTCATACCCTCATCCCAACTTACCCCTCCCTCCTCCATTCACCCCCTCTCATACCCTCACCCCATCTTACCCCTCCCTCCTACACTAACCCCCTCTCATACCCTCACCCCATCTTACCCCTCCCTCCTCCATTCACCCCCTGTCATACCCTCACCCGTCCCCTCCTCCATTCACCCCCTCTCATACCCTCACCCCATCTTACCCCTCCCTCCTCCACTCACCCCCTCTCATACCCTCACCCCATCTTACCCCTCCCTCCTACACTAACCCCCTCTCATACCCTCACCCCATCTTACCCCTCCCTCCTCCATTCACCCCCTCTCATACCCTCACCCCATCTTACCCCTCCCTCCTCCACTCACCCCCTCTCATACCCTCACCCCATCTTACCCCTCCCTCCTCCATTCACCCCCTCTCATACTCGCACCCAATCTTACCCCTCCCTCCTCCATTCACCCCCTCTCATACCCTCACCCCATCTTACCCCTCCCTCCTCCACTCACCCCCTCTCATACCCTCACCCCATCTTACCCCTCCCTCCTCCATTCACCCCCTCTCATACCCTCACCCCATCTTACCCCTCCCTCCTCCATTCACCCCCTCTCATACCCTCACCCCATCTTACCCCTCCCTCCTCCATTCACCCCCTCTCATACCCTCACCCCATCTTACCCCTCCCTCATCCATTCACCCCCTCTCATACCCTCACCCCATCTTACCCCTCCCTCCTCCATTCACCCCCTCTCATACCCTCACCCCATCTTACCCCTCCCTCCTCCACTCACCCCCTCTCATACCCTCACCCCATCTTACCCCTCCCTCCTCCATTCACCCCCTCTCATACCCTCACCCCATCTTACCCCTCCCTCCTCCATTCACCCCCTCTCATACCCTCACCCCATCTTACCTCTCCCTCCTCCACTCACCCCCTCTCATACCCTCACCCCATCTTACCCCTCCCTCCTCCACTCACCCCCTCTCATACCCTCACCCCATCTTACCCCTCCCTCCTCCATTCACCCCCTCTCATACCCTCACCCCATCTTACCCCTCCCTCCTCCATTCACCCCCTCTCATACCCTCACCCCATCTTACCCCTCCCTCCTCCATTCACCCCCTCTCATAGCCTTGCCCCATCTTACCCCTCCCTCCTCCATTCACCCAATCTTACTCCCTCTCATAGCCTTGCCCCACCTTACCCCTCCCTCCTCCACTTACCCCATCTTACCACCTCTCATAGCCTTGCCCCATCTTACCCCTCCCTCCTCCACTCACCCCTCTCATACCCTTACTGCAGCCGCCCCTCTGCTCCTCCCCTCCCCCTATCATAGCCTCATCCCAGGTGCCCCTCCCCTCCTCCACACACCCCCTCTCATACTCTCACCCCATCTTACTCCTCCCTCCTCCACTCACCCCTCTCATACCCTCACCCCATCTTACCCCTCCTTCCTCCACTCACCCCTATCATACCCTCACCCCATCTTACCCCTCCCCCTCCACTCACCTGCTCTCATACCCTCACCCCATCTTACCCCTCCCTCCTCCATTCATCCCCTCCCATACCCTCACCCCATCTTACCCCTCCCTCCTCCACTCACCCCCTCTCATACCCTCACCCCAGCCGCCCCTCTGCTCCTCCACTCACCCCTCCTCTCCTCCTCTCAACCCTCTCGTAGCCTCACCCCACCTTACCTCTCCCTCCTCCACTCATCCCCTCTCATAGCCTCACCCCATCTTACCCCTCCCTCCTTCACTCACCCCTCTCATACCCTCACCCCATCTTACCCCTTCCTTCTCCACTCACCCCTCTCATAGCCTCACCCAATCTTACCCCTCCCTCCTCCACTCACCTCTCTCATACCCTCACCCCATCTTACCCCTCCTTCCTCCACTCACCCCCTCTCATACCCTCACCCCAGCCGCCCCTCTGCTCCTCCACTCACCCCCTCTCATACCCTCACCCCACCCACCCCTCCGCTCCTCCCCTCCCCTCCTCTCATACCCTCACCCCATGTAAGTTTTTTTTTTCATCAGCTGCAACCTATCAAATGCTACACTGTGTGGGGTGTGCAGTACCCCAAGCAATACCAGCTACTTGGATTCCTTGACAGCCAAATAGTAAAGGAAAATTCTTCTTTCAAATTTACTGCAGTTCCAGTTGAGTTATATCGAAAATATATGTTACTTTAAAGACCCATTGCGTAACAAATCTTCACTTAAAACTTTCCTCCCCTAGTTCCACCCCTGATAAGCAGTTGGTAATCGACTTTTAAAAGAATCTCCCATAGAGACAGTCTTTTCTCATACCCTATACAGTATTATATAGGTAATATCACTTAAAATCTACCCGAGGAAGCTGTATAGGTATGCTATTAGTTAGGTATTGTATATATCCTACTGTATATGTATGCAGAGTTTGGAGTGTATTAAATGAATTGATTGCTAATTTAGTTTGGGGAAAAAAAGGAATTAGTATATTATGTATATGTTTGTATTGTTCGCTGAAAAGAATGAAAATCCTATAAAAAGTGGTGTGTCATTCAGAGCGTTTTTGTAGGAAAATATATGAAATGTTGAAAGCAATGTTGTAAGTGCTTCCTGTTTTTCAACTGGGGAAATTAGGTATATTACTGTCTTTGTTGCATTAATGTATAAGATATTAATGAACATGATCATAAATGTCTCTAAGACATTAAATCACAGGTTTGAATACTACCATATAATAGGGCTATTATAGAAAGCCATATCGCGATATAACTCAATTTTTGTTAATACAAAATATTGCCAAATGTATAATGTAAACTAATTCTGCACAGATCAACGTAATTAAATAAATGATTGACTGAATCTGCCATTGTTGTGTTGTGTTGTTCCAGCTCCTACATCCCTTTATAGAAGCATTATAAAGTGCATCATATTAAATATCCATAAGCTGAGAAACGATGACCTAAATATGTTAATCAAGACCATATGATAACTGAAAACACTTTTTACTTGAGGACGTTTTACCTTCTAAACACTTTTTTACTTGAGGACGTTTTACCCTCTAAACACTTTTTTGCTTGAGGACGTTTTACCCTCTAAACACTTTTTTGCTTGAGAACGTTTTTCCCTCTAAACGTTTTTGAGAACGTTTTGGGGAAAAAAACGTCTCAAAAGTGGGGGCAAAAAAAGCGTCTTCACCACTGTTTAGAATGAAGACGTTTTTGCTCTCAGTGTATGGGCCAAGCTTAGATAGGTTAAAACTGTATGGGCCAAGCTTAGATAGGTTACAACTGTATGGGCCAAGCTTAGATAGGTTAAAACTGTATGGGCCAAGCTTAGATTAGGTTAAAACTGTATGGGCCAGGCTTAGATAGGTTAAAACTGTATGGGCCAAGCTTAGATAGGTTAAAACTGTATGGGCCAAGCTTAGATTAGGTTAAAACTGTATGGGCCAAGCTTAGATAGGTTAAAACTGTATGGGCCAAGCTTAGATTAGGTTAAAACTGTATGGGCCAAGCTTAGATAGGTTAAAACTGTATGGGCCAAGCTTAGATTAGGTTAAAACTGTATGGGCCAAGCTTAGATTAGGTTAAAACTGTATGGGCCAGGCTTAGATAGGTTAAAACTGTATGGGCCAAGCTTAGATAGGTTAAAACTGTATGGGCCAAGCTTAGATTAGGTTAAAACTGTATGGGCCAGGCTTAGATAGGTTAAAACTGTATGGGCCAAGCTTAGATTAGGTTAAAACTGTATGGGCCAAGCTTAGATTAGGTTAAAACTGTATGGGCCAAGCTTAGATAGGTTAAAACTGTATGGGCCAAGCTTAGATAAGTTAAAACTGTATGGGCCAAGCATAGATAGGTTAAAACTGTATGGGCCAAGCTCAGATAGGCTAAAACTGTATGGGCCAAGCTTAGATCAGTTAAACTGTATGGGCCAAGCTCAGATAGGTTAAAACTGTATGGGCCAAGCATAGATAGGTTAAAACTGTATGGGCCAAGCTCAGATAGGTTAAAACTGTATGGGCCAAGCTTAGATCAGTTAAACTGTATGGGCCAAGCTCAGATAGGTTAAAACTGTATGGGCCAAGCATAGATAGGTTAAAACTGTATGGGCCAAGCTCAGATAGGTTAAAACTGTATGGGCCAAGCATAGATAGGTTAAAACTGTATGGGCCAAGCTCAGATAGGTTAAAACTGTATGGGCCAAGCTTAGATCAGTTAAACTGTATGGGCCAAGCTTAGATAGGTTAAAACTGTATGGGCCAAGCTTAGATTAGGTTAAAACTGTATGGGCCAAGCTCAGATAGGTTAAAACTGTATGGGCCAAGCTTAGATAGGTTAAAACTGTATGGGCCAAGCTCAGATAGGTTAAAACTGTATGGGCCAAGCATAGATAGGTTAAAACTGTATGGGCCAAGCTCAGATAGGTTAAAACTGTATGGGCCAAGCTTAGATTAGGATACAACTGTATGGGCCAAGCTTAGATTGGTTAAAACTGTATGGGCCAAGCTTAGATTAGGTTACAACTGTATGGGCCAAGCTTAGATTGGTTAAAACTGTATGGGCCAAGCTTAGATTGGTTAAAACTGTATGGGCCAAGCTTAGATTAGGTTACAACTGTATGGGCCAAGCTTAGATAGGTTAAAACTGTATGGGCCAAGCTTAGATAGGTTAAAACTGTATGGGCCAAGCTTAGATTAGGTTAAAACTGTATGGGCCAAGCTTAGATAGGTTAAAACTGTATGGGCCAAGCATAGATAGGTTAAAACTGTATGGGCCAAGCTCAGATAGGCTAAAACTGTATGGGCCAAGCTTAGATAAGTTAAAACTGTATGGGCCAAGCATAGATAGGTTAAAACTGTATGGGCCAAGCTCAGATAGGCTAAAACTGTATGGGCCAAGCTTAGATCAGTTAAACTGTATGGGCCAAGCTCAGATAGGTTAAAACTGTATGGGCCAAGCATAGATAGGTTAAAACTGTATGGGCCAAGCTCAGAAAGGTTAAAACTGTATGGGCCAAGCTTAGATCAGTTAAACTGTATGGGCCAAGCTCAGATAGGTTAAAACTGTATGGGCCAAGCTTAGATTGGTTAAAACTGTATGGGCCAAGCTTAGATCAGTTAAACTGTATGGGTCAAGCTTAGATAGGTTAAAACTGTATGGGCCAAGCTCAGATAGGTTAAAACTGTATGGGCCAAGCTCAGATAGGTTAAAACTGTATGGGCCAAGCTCAGATAGGTTAAAACTGTATGGGCCAAGCTTAGATAGGTTAAAACTGTATGGGCCAAGCTCAGATAGGTTAAAACTGTATGGGCCAAGCATAGATAGGTTAAAACTGTATGGGCCAAGCTCAGATAGGTTAAAACTGTATGGGCCAAGCTTAGATTAGGATACAACTGTATGGGCCAAGCTTAGATTGGTTAAAACTGTATGGGCCAAGCTTAGATTAGGTTACAACTGTATGGGCCAAGCTTAGATTGGTTAAAACTGTATGGGCCAAGCTTAGATTGGTTAAAACTGTATGGGCCAAGCTTAGATTAGGTTACAACTGTATGGGCCAAGCTTAGATAGGTTAAAACTGTATGGGCCAAGCTTAGATAGGTTAAAACTGTATGGGCCAAGCTTAGATTAGGTTAAAACTGTATGGGCCAAGCTTAGATAGGTTAAAACTGTATGGGCCAAGCTTAGATTAGGTTAAAACTGTATGGGCCAAGCTTAGATAGGTTAAAACTGTATGGGCCAAGCTTAGATAGGTTAAAACTGTATGGGCCAAGCTTAGATAGGTTAAAACTGTATGGGCCAAGCTCAGATAGGTTAAAACTGTATGGGCCAAGCTTAGATAGGTTAAAACTGTATGGGCCAAGCTTAGATAGGTTAAAACTGTATGGGCCAAGCTTAGGTTAAAACTGTATGGGCCAAGCTTAGATAGGTTAAAACTGTATGGCCCAAGCTTAGGTTCAAACTGTATGGGCCAAGCTTAGATAGGTTCAAACTGTATGGGCCAAGCTTATATAGGTTAAAACTGTATGGGCCAAGCTTAGATAGGTTAAAACTGTATGGGCCAAGCTTAGATAGGTTAAAACTGTATGGGCCAAGCTTAGATTAGGTTAAAACTGTATGGGCCAAGCTTAGATAGGTTAAAACTGTATGGGCCAAGCTTAGATAAGTTAAAACTGTATGGGCCAAGCATAGATAGGTTAAAACTGTATGGGCCAAGCTCAGATAGGCTAAAACTGTATGGGCCAAGCTTAGATCAGTTAAACTGTATGGGCCAAGCTCAGATAGGTTAAAACTGTATGGGCCAAGCATAGATAGGTTAAAACTGTATGGGCCAAGCTCAGATAGGTTAAAACTGTATGGGCCAAGCTTAGATCAGTTAAACTGTATGGGCCAAGCTCAGATAGGTTAAAACTGTATGGGCCAAGCATAGATAGGTTAAAACTGTATGGGCCAAGCTCAGATAGGTTAAAACTGTATGGGCCAAGCATAGATAGGTTAAAACTGTATGGGCCAAGCTCAGATAGGTTAAAACTGTATGGGCCAAGCTTAGATCAGTTAAACTGTATGGGCCAAGCTTAGATAGGTTAAAACTGTATGGGCCAAGCTCAGATAGGTTAAAACTGTATGGGCCAAGCTTAGATAGGTTAAAACTGTATGGGCCAAGCTCAGATAGGTTAAAACTGTATGGGCCAAGCATAGATAGGTTAAAACTGTATGGGCCAAGCTCAGATAGGTTAAAACTGTATGGGCCAAGCTTAGATTAGGATACAACTGTATGGGCCAAGCTTAGATTGGTTAAAACTGTATGGGCCAAGCTTAGATTAGGTTACAACTGTATGGGCCAAGCTTAGATTGGTTAAAACTGTATGGGCCAAGCTTAGATTGGTTAAAACTGTATGGGCCAAGCTTAGATTAGGTTACAACTGTATGGGCCAAGCTTAGATAGGTTAAAACTGTATGGGCCAAGCTTAGATAGGTTAAAACTGTATGGGCCAAGCTTAGATTAGGTTAAAACTGTATGGGCCAAGCTTAGATAGGTTAAAACTGTATGGGCCAAGCTTAGATTAGGTTAAAACTGTATGGGCCAAGCTCAGATAGGTTAAAACTGTATGGGCCAAGCTTAGATAGGTTAAAACTGTATGGGCCAAGCTTAGATTAGGTTAAAACTGTATGGGCCAAGCTTAGATTAGGTTAAAACTGTATGGGCCAAGCTTAGATTAGGTTAAAACTGTATGGGCCAAGCTTAGATAGGTTACAACTGTATGGGCCAAGCTCTAAGAGCACCATACATATACAATATGTAAACATAGTGGCCTACTTAGATGTAGATAGGTTACTATTCTTTGAGATGTGTTATATCCTTGATCCCCCTAATACCCCAATCCACCACACAAATATGAACATACATGAATATCCTCAACTATGTAGAGAGTTGCAAAGTTGTGAAGAATAAGACTTCCATTCTTTAACCCTACATGGTCCAACCCAGCCTTCATGAGGAATCAAAGGCTGTTGTAATTCAAATATCAACCATGGCTTAATTCTTATATAAGTTATACACTCTAATGCTACTCACAATGACATCTTATACCACCCCTGACCTATAAGAGCATACAAAGTTATTGGGGCGTGGAAGAGTTTATGTTTTACAAGTAGGATCTGGGGATCACACCATCTGATGTCAGAGCAAGTCATCTGTGAATGCCACGTTGTACTGCGCAGTTTGTACCAAGTCCTTTCCTCCCTCACGTCTGTACGTAACACAACGGTAGCCACTGCCCACCAGAATCACACCAATCTAGACCACAATTAAACCACCGTCCATCTCAGGTAAGTATTCAAGCTCACATAACTAACACTGCCCATTGCATAACTAAGTCTGGCGGGACATTCTGTATGAGGGGTAGAAATAATGTCCATTGGAAAACATATGGGATATTTCCTATGATAGAGATTTACATAGAGAGGGTCATTCTGAGGGAGAGAGAAGGGAATCAAAGAGGGAGAGAGAGAAGGACAGAGGGAGAGGGACAGACAGAGACAGACAGAGGGACATAACAAGTGAATGAGAGAGTGACAGAAAGAGAGACATACAGAGGGACAGACATACAGACAGATAGACACACAAACAGAGGTACAAATAACATTGACTGTGAGTCATGTGGCAGTAAGAGAGCCACATGTGATTAATGATAAGTCACTGAGTTGTGATGTCTGTGTCACGCCAGTCGCTCACTGAGGTGCAAAACACAACTTTTCTTATTTTTTTCTATTATGAATCATTCATGGAAGGGGAGGGTGAGCAATCTGAGTACCGTATAACTACATATAGTGGCACATGTGTGATCAACTGTATTAAATATAAATACATGTAGTGAGTTACTGATATAGATATTGTAGTACCAGATTACCCCATATAGTGGTACATGTAAGATTGTACTAAATACATGTAGTGAGTTACTGATCTAGATATTGTGGTACCGTATTACTACATATAGTGGTACATGTAAGATTGTACTAAATACATGTAGTGAGTTACTGATCTAGATATTGTAGTACCGTATTACCCCATATAGTGGTACATGTAAGATTGTACTAAATACATGTAGTGAGTTACTGATCTAGATATTGTAGTACCGTATTACTACATATAGTGGCACATGTAAGATTGTACTAAATACATGTAGTGAGTTACTGATCTAGATATTGTAGTATTACCCCATAGAGTGGTACATGTAAGATTGTACTAAATACATGTAGTGAGTTACTGATCTAGATATTGTGGTACCGTATTACTACATATAGTGGCACATGTAAGATTGTACTAAATACATGTAGTGAGTTACTGATCTAGATATTGTAGTATTACCCCATAGAGTGGTACATGTAAGATTGTACTAAATACATGTAGTGAGTTACTGATCTAGATATTGTGGTACCGTATTACCCCATATAGTGGCACACATAAGATTGTACTTAATACATGTAGTGAGTTACTGATCTAGATATTGTAGTACCCTATTACTACATATAGTGGCACATGTAAGATTGTACTAAATACATGTAGTGAGTTACTGATCTAGATATTGTAGTACCGTATTACTACATATAGTGGCACATGTAAGATTGTACTAAATACATGTAGTGAGTTACTGATCTAGATATTGGTGTACCGTATTTCCCCATATAGTGGCACATGTAAGATTGTACTAAATACATGTAGTGAGTTACTGATCTAGATATTGTAGTACCATATTACTACAAATAGTGGCACATGTAAGATTGTACTAAATACATGTAGTGAGTTACTGATCTAGATATTGCAGTATTACCCCATATAGTGGCACATGTAAGATTGTACTAAATACATGTAGTGAGTTACTGATCTAGATATTGTAGTACCGTATTACTACATATAGTGGCACATGTAAGATTGTACTAAATACATGTAGTGAGTTACTGATCTAGATATTGTAGTATTACCCCATATAGTGGCACATGTAAGATTGTACTAAATACATGTAGTGAGTTACTGATCTAGATATTGTAGTACCGTATTACTACATATAGTGGCACATGTAAGATTGTACTAAATACATGTAGTGAGTTACTGATCTAGATATTGCAGTATTACCCCATGTAGTGGCACATGTAAGATTGTACTAAATACATGTAGTGAGTTACTGATCTAGATATTGTAGTACCGTATTACTACATATAGTGGTACATGTAAGATTGTACTAAATACATGTAGTGAGTTACTGATCTAGATATTGTAGTACCGTATTACTACATATAGTGGCACATGTAAGATTGTACTAAATACATGTAGTGAGTTACTGATCTAGATATTGTAGTACCGTATTACCCCATATAGTGGTACATGTAAGATTGTACTAAATACATGTAGTGAGTTACTGATCTAGATATTGTAGTACCGTATTACCCCATATAGTGGTACATGTAAGATTGTACTAAATACATGTAGTGAGTTACTGATCTAGATATTGTAGTACCGTATTACCCCATATAGTGGCACATGTAAGATTGTACTAAATACATGTAGTGAGTTACTGATCTAGATATTGTAGTACCGTATTACTACATATAGTGGCACATGTAAGATTGTACTAAATACATGTAGTGAGTTACTGATCTAGATATTGTAGTACCGTATTACTACATATAGTGGCACATGTAAGATTGTACTAAATACATGTAGAGAGTTACTGATCTAGATATTGGTGTACCGTATTACCCCATATAGTGGCACATGTAAGATTGTACTAAATACATGTAGTGAGTCACTGATCTAGATATTGTAGTACCGTATTACTACATATAGTGGCACATGTAAGATTGTACTAAATACATGTAGTGAGTTACTGATCTAGATATTGTAGTACCGTATTACTACATATAGTGGCACATGTAAGATTGTACTAAATACATGTAGTGAGTTACTGATATAGATATTGTAGTACCGTATTACTACATATAGTGGTACATGTAAGATTGTACTAAATACATGTAGTGAGTTACTGATCTAGATATTGTAGTACCGTATTATTATAGAGTCGAGATCGTGGATACTTCTATAATCTAATGTGAATAGGAGATAAGGAGAAAGGACGACCAGACACGTACAGATTCCGTTACCAACTGATTGTATATTTTATTAGACAACAACCCTCACAGGAGCAGCTCACGTGCTACTCCTGGAGGTGGGAGGGGCTCTATTCATGATAGGCCCAAGGCAATATGACAGGCAGGTGTGAGTCATGGAGGGAGGGGCTAGGATGATCTTGGCTGTATAGCATCACCCCCTCGCTACCCCGACGATCCTCCATAAAGCACACCTGCTTAAGAACAAATTATACATAATATCCAAGAATAATAATTAAATAAAGAATAATCAAGAAGGCGATCAAATACGGATTCTTTTTCCTAAATATGGTATATGGAAGCATATTACTAGACATTTGAGAAAACAATGACAAGCTAAGATACACGTAAGGTCTAACAGAAGGGTTATGAAATCATTAACTTGAACACTTGACCGGCCGCGCAGGGATGGCATAAGGCGAGAGCCTGCGTCGGCGACCGGCCTTCTCAAATGACAGCGCCGGCGTATGCACCTACACATTCCGCCCTAAACATAAATCTTGGCCGTAGAGAGACCGGCAAGGCGCAGTGAATACGGGGCCTGACACCGGCCTGCACAGAAACTTCCTTAAAAGACCAAAAATAATAATAAAAATATGATAACTCTGTTAGAGGGAAACATAATTGTTTCCTGCTTCTGCTTAGAAAATATAAAGAGAATACAACAATACAGCAGAACGCTATCCGTACATGAAACTTTAAAGAAGACTAAAATATGCTACAAATATACAAAAAGCTCACATAAAGTGAGAATCACTCTCTTCCCCCTCTCTCTCTCAGGGGAGAGAGAGAAAAGATCAGCCCGCCTCACACTCTACACCACTTCCAATTCCATTGGGTTCCCTTGTACTGGCTTCCACACCAGAGTCCAGCGAACCTCGCCTTCCTCCAGCATGGCAGCCAGCACTCTGTACTTAGTGCAGGTGAGAGATCTCTGTCGAGGCAGATCGATCTCCAGCAGCCCTCCTTGGTGGATTAGCCTGATAGGTCCAGTCCATTGGAGAGCTACTGAGGAGAAGAGATAGCAGCCCCTATCGGCATAGATACCTGCCATCCTAGGGGCTTCAGCAGCGGAGAAGGACTCTCTCTCAAAAATAGTAGAAGAGAGAAAAATCTCAATATACCTTTCTCCCTGCTGGAGGCGGAGGCAAATCTTGTTGGCCTTGCTGGTGACCTTTCGGCGGCAGCAGCAAAGGCAACAGGCCTTCAAACACAAATACACTTTATAAAGACATCTAACAATCTTTGGCAAGCAAAAGAAAATAATAAAAATCACTGCGACAATACCAATTTATCCCAGATTTGGGGGCTTGGTAGAGAGGACCAACCGTTTTCGTGAAGCTCGGCCTAGTGAGAGGCATTTTTAGCCTCGTGAAGACTGAAAAAATGCACTAGGTAAGACAAAATTTGTGACAACAAGGGTGTCTGGCCAAAAGGCAAAAAATAAAGTTAAATAAGCGGGGTAAAGGATAGTTATCTGCAGTGAAAAAACGTTTTAAAGTGACTTCTAACAATTTGTAAACTCTCTATGACTAGCCTACAAACACATCTCCTCCAAACTTGCACAATGCCATGTCATGCCCTGCGAATGATCACTCAGGCATGTACACAACCTTGTGTGGATGATTGTCATCAAAAGCAAGAGAAAAGTGCCAATAGGCAAGGCAAAAAGCCAGAAAGCAAACTCCAAAAGGATAGGATAATTACAAAAATAAATAAGAAATAAAAATAAATAGTTTTAAAAAGAAAAAGTTTCACAAAAGTGAAAACAAATTAATAAAGAATAACATAAAAAAGAAAAGTCAACCAAAGATTGCTAACAGCAAGACAAAACCGCTCTCTCCAGCCCTACATAAATGCCAGAATAATAGATCATTCAGAGCGTGTTTACATACATCAACCTTGCTGTCTAGAGCTAACAAGTTTAACCTTGCCGCCTATGACGTCCCCACTCTCAGCATGACTGCCTATAGCGCCCGGTCGGTGAAACATAATATGGGTCGTCTATAGCGACCAACACAAAATGGGCGCAATGTTAACTCAATGGCGTCTGCCGAAAGCGCAATGCTGTGAATCAAAAACACATATGTATGGGAGTTCCCAATAGGAACTGGCTCAGTACCTGTGAGATATCGTGGTAAAAACAGAACAGCAAATACATATAAGTACAACGACACCACACAAATACAAAGACAATGCAATCGTTTCAAAGAAATACAGAAAATAGAAAAACAGACCCAAAAGTCTAGATCTGAGAAATCGTTGAAAGTTATCAACGAGTCAATCAAGTCAAATGTTTAAAAATTCAAAATCTAAAATACAGGGAAAAAAATCTGAGGAACCCACTGGAAGCAAAAACATGGTTAAGGCAAATTATAAACAGTACAATTAGCAGCACAGACGGCTGTAAGTGAGACCCACAAAACAGATGTTATTGTTTTGCTTCCTCATTCAAATACCCAGCTATAAATACACCATACACCAGAGAAACAAGGTCAGATACATTCTAAGTCAGCAGAATAATAAAAATACCTCATGGGGTCGTGCTGTGACCCCAGTCACCACAACTGGGTGACCCAAATACTCGGTCACACACTGAAACAGCTGTATCAGTCCACATAGCAAATTAGACAAGAGAGAAATAATAAATCAACCGAAAAAACTGCTTCTAGGAAAGAAACTAGACGTCTTTCTCATCTCTCTCATGGAGATCTGAGAAAGAAACACATTTGTTTCTCAGACCTGCCCCATTGCCCACACTTGCTAACGAGATAGTACTTGAGGTTAAACCTCTTTTCGAACGACTGAGGGGGGTTTTTAGTAAAATCTGCACAGCTCTAGAGTTCTTTGGGACCCAAAATAGAGCCCAAATCTTCTCCTGACTTGCCAAGGCAGTTTTTAGCCTAAAAGAGGAATAAAAGGGTATTTTAACAGCTGTCGGCAAAGTTACTCTAAACACTTTGCCTTGACTGGGTACTAAAAGGTCATCACTCCATTCAAGGAAAATAAATCTCCTCAAATGGCAGCAAGAAATCTCTGCCTCTGCAGAGATTACTACAGGAGCAAGAGATTTGACCATAGCATTATGAGAAAAAATTGAACTGACCAATGGAAAATCGAAAGAGTTTCCACTGCTCTGTAAACGCAAGTGAAGCATGGGGGTGTCCAACATCTCGTTTCTCCCCCCACAGCAAATCATGTTCAAGAAAACTCTATAGGTCCAAATTTTTTTTAAGACAAATACTAGCACAATACAGAGGCAAATGGAGACCAAATAACCAGAATAATCGTAGTAAAAAGAATAATAATTAAAGGAAGAATCAGTGATAGACTTGGCACTCGGTGAAAAAACGACATTAGCAGCCTCCAGATCAGTTAAATTCATAATAGCAAAAGCATCTGTCTGGCGCACAATTGGAAAAATAGCTCCCAAACGATGCATCTTACAGAATAAATAAACACACATTATAGTGTTAAAAAGGCTGATCATAGTGGCAGTAATGCCCACCGAATGATGTTTAGGGAGATTCTGCAGATTTACCTTCAAGTTTTCCCAAATTTTCTTTACTTTTTGTTGCTTTTCCATCATGTCCTTCACTGCTGGTCTTAAGTCAATACCCTTATTTATTAAATCGTCTCCAAGGTGGCCTAAATGTTTCCTAATTTCCTCGGAGGAGGGTAAATTTAATTCCACTGGAGCATGAAAGATTTCTGCCCCAGAGATATTTAAAATATTGATTCCAAAAGAAGCAGCCATAGGCATATTAAAACCTGTTTTGATACTAATATGAGCAATTTCTGGCTCTTCACAGTTAATTTGATTATTTTCCAAGACAACCTTATCGAATTTCAAAATACACCGGCAGGGTAAAGACACAACAAGAAACGGGGGGACACTAATCTCCTTGTTATGACCCCCAGGGCACTCAAACCTCGCAGTATGGCCTGCCCCAACGATGACATGGCTGTCATTACCCACTGATAGGTGTGTCAGGGGCACTGGCACGTTGAGGAACGAGTGGTAAGGGCATAGTTCAAGGGCTGAAGTTACATTATCAAAGAATAGGGACGATAAACATGACCAAAGTCTAATAGATCTCAAAATAATAGATTCTCTGCAAAACCTACCATAATCCAAGTTGACACATGCTTCCATAAATTCACTGTTTAGTTCCAAGTACTGGCTCTGGTCCTTCGAGATGGCAAAATATTTTGAGGCAAACACCAGTTTAGTAAATCCAGAGGTATTGTGAGAGTGGCTATGTAGGGGTAAAGGAATAAAAATGGGTCTAAAAAGAGAAAAAATTGATTTTCTAGGAGCCACAATGACCCCCAGAGAAATAAAAATTCGATCTCTATCCACATGGAAATTTAGCAGCGAATCCCTGTCCAAAGTAGTTACCATATGGTAACCTTCAGGCAAGGACCTCCGCAAGACTCCCCTAGCCCTGTCCAGACTCCTGTCCTCTACGAGATCCAACGACACATGCCCCTCTAATAAACCCTCGATCGCTGTCAGTACTTTCCTCACTGTTCCCACGTATTGGGCCTGGGCCACGATGTCAAGGGTGGTTGCAGAGAGGAAAGACAGCTTTCTGAAGCTTAGGTGCATGAATCGTATGGCAGACAGGAGCTCTCCAGAGCTAGTATTAGCCACAGTACCAATAGTCGCAGTTAAATTCAAAATCAAATTGTCTACTTCCAGCAAATGTTCCAAAGAAAAATCCAAAAGCAAATTTGTGTTTAATACAAGTCCATTGATGACTTTATCTCTTGCCTCTTGTGTTTCCTCAATAGTTCCAACTCCTCCTGACATTATTCGCACAGCTTTGTTGAAGTCAGCCAATTCATCCTCAGTGGCCACACCAAAAAGTTTTCGTGCAACCTTTCCTACCCCAGGCAAGACAGATCGTTTTGTCCTTGCAGAGTAATCAGCCTTCAAAGTTTCCATAATAGAAGAAAACTTGAAAAATGTCCCATTTGCAATCCTATACAGACGATTTTGCATGTAATTAATTGCAACACAATCCTCCTCTTGTATTCCTAGTCTAACAGAATCGCAAAGGGAAGGCATAACAGGGTCTTCTACCCTAGGCAAGGGTAGGTCCAAAATCACTGACTTCTGTTGGCAATTGACCACGATGTCCTGCTCTTTGAACAGGAAAACACCCAAGTTTTGTCGCAGCCTGTGTCCCGTAACAGACACAGTCGCCACGACCAGCAGGAAAAGCACACTGAAGTGAAGAAAAATCAGACACTCTCTCAGACAATTGCAAAAAGCCAAAAACAAATGATAAAAACGTAAAGAAAAAGGGTTAACTAGAGTAAAATAGCTAACACCAAAGTCTATCTACTTGAATCAGTTAGACTGTAAAGAAGACTAAGGGTTTTTAGCCCATAGGTTCAGTAAGATGAAGAAGTGAGACAAGAAGTCCGAGGTTGTAGTTCGTCTGGATTCGGCCTAGGCGGTGGTGACTCAGCGAGTAAGTGCCTAGGTCCGAGTATTCACTTTATTTTATACTCCAAAATCATGAATTATTCATACAATCAAACCCAGGAAATATTCCACTGGCTCTTCCCCTTCCCTCTAATTGGTTGAGGGAGAGAGAATCTTCCTTGCCCACACGCCGACCTCTGCTCCCCAGGCAGAGACCATAAATGGAGTGCATGCAAGTTGGATCCCTCTCCTCAGCCTTCCCCCTCCCACCCCTTACTCATAGATCCCCTGGCTCGTGCCAGCCCCCCCCCCCCCCCTCCCTCTCAGCCCTTCCCCCCTCTTGATAAACCCAGAGCAGTGTATAAGTAATTGGGTCGGGCTGGGGGAGGTGGGGTGAGCCCTGAGTGGCTCATCTCCCCCTCCCTCCTGGCCAGGCCATGTGTGGCGTGCATGCCCCGACCATGATCAGGGCTAAATAGGTCGGATCTTGGATCTAAAGATTCCAATTCTTTACAAGACATTGGCTTCACACGATCCCCATTGTCTATGTGGGGAGTGGCAAAAGTTCTTAAGTTTCAGAAAAATAAAATCTTAGTACAGAATAAATAATTTAAAGTTCCTAGAAATCATTTCTAGATCATTAGCATGGACGCTTAAATGAGTCGAACGACGAATTAGGTAACCAATTACAAGAGAAATCAAGATGAAAAGAAAAGAAAAAATATATCAGGGAGCAACTCCTACCTCCGTCTATCCATCTTGAATCTCCAGACCTTGAGTGATCGTGGTCTAGTCAGAGAAACCTTAGGGTAGTACCCATTACATTAACCCCTCCAGGGTGGATTGGTGCGGTACTAGGCCTGGCCACGTCCAGATTAAGTGTCAGGGGGGTTTCAATACAGCCCCCAACCCCTCATTGCTGGCTCAGTAGGTGACCCAGGCCCATTCCATCAAGGGAACACTAGGGCTTGTGGGATGCACGAGAGGTTTGCAGCATGAGCGATGCCACGCCCCCCTGAGGGAAGGACCAAGCAACGCCCACGCCACGCGCATTCCTCTGCACTGAGGCTCATCCCACTCTAGCAACGGTACCTACGACTGTCCAAATCCTACCTTTAGTCCCTTCAGGGCGAGATTTCTCTTTTTAAATCATCCACAGTTAACACAAGCCTCAAGGGAGGAATGGACAAGAATTTTTTGAATAAATTTACATGTCCTCTCCCCTAAAATCTTCGCTTCATTGGCTCACAAACGTTCTTACATGGTGATGACTAAGAAAAAGTCCAGAGAAAATGGCCTAAAGTCATCACATTCTGTACTGGAACTAATACAGATCAAAAAATATCAACTTTAAAAATATAAATAATTTCAAAGTTTTTCAAAAGTTCAAGAAAAACGCTCAAAATCGCACAAAAAATTTACTCCAAAACCCTTGCAATTGTCATAAAAATAGTCCGAAATTCACCAAGGAACAGAAACACTCATCATACTACAAAACAGAAGGGATTTAAGCACAATATCTCCCCCAAATGACACCTCAGGCAAGCCAGATTGTTCATTTGAGATTCAGCAACAAAAGCAAATTTTTCTTTCCTTCCAAGTTGCCAAGGGTTGGCAAACATCTGCAGCAAAATTAGCAGAAAACGATGCCAAGCGACCAAACTGCAAAAGGTTTGCAGTATTTGGCAACCAAAAGGTTTCTAGAAAATAAATAAAAAAATAAAATATAGTCCCAAATCGCTCTGAAACAGAGCGTTTTCTTCCGAAGTGGGAAAAAAAAAAAAAAAAAATTAAATGATCGGGGTTGCTGTTTCTCTAGGCAGTGCCTAAAGCATCACATTATTGCTAGACGTGGTGATACACAGTGTCTAGCAAGGGAGAGTATTATGCCCATACTCCCGACTGGGCGATAAATTAACGTTGAGCAGCCGGCTATTTATAGGTCTAGAGTTGAAAGCGCGGACGTCGGAGTGAACAGGTGTACGCGCTCAACACGCTAGCGCCTATGGGCGGGTGACAAGAGGTGTCCAGATTGACACTTTCCAGCTGGAAATATATCCACATAGGGAATGCTACTGCACACCGCATTGTTGCTTCCCCGACGACGCTCGCCGGGCCCTGCTCGCTCCCGTGCCGTGAAAAACGCCACTCTATCAGTCGGCCGCTCTCCCGATGAAACAAAAGCTGCCTAGGCTTGCTTCTACCGATGGGCCATTCCCCAATAAGCCCTGATATCCACACGCCCAGACAAAGGCTAGAATAAAAACAAATAAATGAACTTATCTTCCCAACAATTTCTTGAGGAAATCTCGAGTATATTTCTTATTTACCAGTTTAAGGAATTGAACATGCACAGGCCGACCCAATATCTTGCCGCTGCTCAAGTTCTTCAGCTTTGCAGTGAATTTTGATGGCCTTCTCACCACCAAATAAGGTCCAGAGTACTGGCTCTGTATCTTAGCACTCAAACCTTTCTTGAAGAAATGAACTTTGGCATACACCACACAACCAGGTTCAATATTGTCCAAATGAATCTTTCTGTCATACCTTTGTTTCATATTAACATTAGATCTTTCAATGTTTCTTTCTACTAGCTGTGTCAATTTTTCCCTGTTCTCATCCGCGTCCAACAGATGTTCCAGAATTGGTTTGATCGTATCTTTCACATCTATCAGACATGCCTGAGAAGGAATTTGACATTCACGCCCATACACCAGTGTATAAGGGGCTATTCCAGCACTGAAACTATCTGTGGCATTTAGGGCCATAACAATTCCTGGGACATATAGATCCCAGTTCTCCGCATTTGCCAAGCAGAAGGTACGCAGCCTCTCTCCCATCGATTTATTTTGTCTTTCAATGAGCCCATTTGAAGATGGCTTCCAGGGAGAGGAGAAAATCTGTTCTATTCCAAACTTTTTACAGAATAAGGTGAAATCCTTCCCTGTAAATGTCGTCCCGTTGTCGCTATAAATCTTACTTGGACAACCCACAGAACAGATCACTTTCTCAAAGAATTCATTCCTAAAACTTGCACTACTGATCGAATCAGTGGCCCAAGCAAATAAGAACTTTGTGGACATATCTATACAGGTTTGAATATAGCAATTTCCTGATTTGGTCTTAGTAATGGTACCTATTGAGTCAACCATAAAACATGAGAAGGGGCGTGGGGTGGGATCCCTAATCTCCATGGGCAGGCGGATAGTCCTATTCATCTTCTTTGAACTTAGGCATTCGTGGCAAATTGAAACATATTTCTCCACATCTGCTACCATAGTTGGCCAGAAAAACCTGCTGGAGATCAAGTGAAGCATCTTAGTGATCCCCACATGTGCACCGACTACCCCATTATGGATCCTTTCTAGGAATTTATTAATCAGATCCTTGGGTATCACAATCTGGTACACCTGTGGTATCAGTCTATACCTCAGCTTCCCAGGAATTCGACACAGGAGGCCATTTCTCATAAAGAACTGTTCCTGGGACAGCAATATCCGCCTCGCTTCCTCATTTTCCTGAGGGAGCATACCAGACTTAATATAGTTGATCATTGATCTACAGGCAGGATCAGACATCTGCCCTGAAATCAGATCCTTCACTCCCACAGCTTCACCTCCTGTCAATTCCTCAGAAAATAAATCACCTGACAGACGGGGGATGGCTGATGCTATAGCCTTTCTTCTGTCGGCATTCTTACTGATCTTAGACCTAGAAAAATGTGGCAATTTACTGCTAACCCTAGCCTGTTTATTCTTTATAGCTTTTTGCTTCCTCTTCCTCTCCTGATCCCTTGATCTCTGGAGGGCCTTTTCCTTAGATCTGTCCGTATCCTGGCGTGTGGAGGATCTAGTTTCAATAGCCATGATGGCTTTCTCCCCACTCACTACAGGAATTCTAGGAGCTTCTTCCTCACATTCTTGGTCGATGACTGTGAGGTCCTCCTTCAAGGAAATTATAGGAAGTGGCCTAAACATTCTTACAGGATAATTTTGTACCACATCTTCCGGTCCAAAATATTTAATGGCATGTACCTCAGAAAAAGCCACAGATTTACCATGACCCCTGCCCTGAGGCACGTGGCTCTCCTTCCCCTCAAGGCTGTAATCTCGCCTGCTGAGAATATCAGCAACCGTGTTTAGGGAGCCCTTCAGATATAGGATAGTGTATTCAAAATTACTGAAAAAATCGAGCCATCTAGCCATTCTACCAGTAAGATTTTTCTTGCTATTTAGAGCAAGCAATGCTTGGTGATCTGTGTATATGGAGAAGGGCCTCCCCCAGATATAATGTTTGAACTTTTCCATAGCAAACTTCAAACCAGCCAGTTCCCTGTCAGAACAGCTATAGTTTCTCTCACATTTCGTGAGGGCCCTTCCCGCGAATTCTATGGGTCTAAGAAACCCATTTTCATCCTTTTGATTTAAAGAACAGCCAAGGGAAAAATTACTTGCATCACTTGTGATAAAAAATTCCTTAGAATAATCTGGATGTGGTAGCAAGGCATTTTTACAAATGGACCTCTTGACGAGCT
This sequence comes from Sthenelais limicola, assembly GCA_942159475.1. Classification (NCBI taxonomy): domain Eukaryota; kingdom Metazoa; phylum Annelida; class Polychaeta; order Phyllodocida; family Sigalionidae; genus Sthenelais; species Sthenelais limicola. The sequence goes on along the minus strand of OW804101.1, from coordinate 83,330,713 downwards.
CAAAACTTCTCTCACTTTCAGGGTCCCATTTGAACTCCCTCTTTTTGCTGGTAATACGGTACAGAGGTATCATAAGTTCACTAAAATTTGGAATGAAATTTCTATAATAATTACACAGGCCACAGAAAGCCTTCACATCTTTGGCTTTCCTAGGTCTGGGGAAACTCCTGATAGCATCTACCTTGCAATGCTCAGGTTGGAGACCTCGCCTGTTAATCACATAGCCTAAAAATGAAACCGATTCAAGACCAAAGAAACATTTTTCCAGCTTTAACAAGAGTAGAAAACAAATTATCTATACTCAGGAGATGCTCCTCCCAGCTATCTGACGCCAAAATTATGTCATCAATATAGCAACTAACATTAGGGATCCCTTCCAAGATCCGAGTCATCATAGCGTTGAAGCTTTTAGGGCTTGTCTTCAAACCCATAGGCATACTCCTATACTGGAATATACCGTCACACGTGGAAAAAGCTGTTATATGGCGATCCTCTTTTCTCAACTTACATTGATAGAAGCCATTATAACAATCAACCTTGGTAAAATACTTTCCACGCATTTCTCCAACTCTAGATATTACTTCATCAGCTCTTGGAAAGGGTATAGCCTGAGGTAAAACTTCCGTGTTGACAAAACGAAAGTCCACGACAAGCCTATGTTTGACTTTTCCCGACCTCCTCGAACCTGGTTTCTCTACTAAAAAACATGGGCTAGAAAACAAACCTCTACCATCTGTTTTTTCAATAATACCAGAATCTAGCTGTTCCTTCACTAGCTTTCTCAAAATCGTCGTCATTTGTGGGTTCAACCTATAAGGCATTTTATTAACAGGTCTAAAATTTTCTTTCAGATCAATTCGATGTTCATAATTCTCCGCGTGTATTATTGGTACCCCTTCCTTGTGGAAAACCTGATCAAATCTTAGCAAAATATCAAGTAGCTGAGTCTGTTGTTCCCTCGTGAGTTTCTCTGACATTTGATATGAGCCCCCCACCGTCTGTATTTTGTCGGCCATGAGTGGCTCATATCTCTTATCACCCACAGCTGTCGACGCCTCAGTACTTGTCTGACACGTGCCTAGCTCGTTTATCACACTGTGGGGGCTTGCTCGAAGCAAAGGGAAGAAATCTTTCTCGTTCCTTACTCTAAAAAGGCCTAAAATATTTCCCTTTCTTACCTTACATTCGGTTTCTGACAGATTAGCAATGACAACCGGAATAGAATTGTTTTCATTAGCTCTTACCAGGCACCTTTTAGCAATAAAGGGAACAGGTCTACTCCTGTTCAAATTTTCTGTTATTCCTACCTTCCCTTTGAGATTTTGCAAGCCAGAAATACGAATAGAAAAAACATTCTCAGCCCTTGGTTTCAACACAATGTCTCTGTCTGTTCTTAACACAAATAAACCTTGGTTTGGATCACCAAACCTGATGTTTGCCTTGTACCTGTCAAGGAAATCGACACCAATAATCATAGCCCTTCTCAGGCCAGGAACAACATGCAACCATTCGACATAAGTTTCACCTCCTATTTCGAATACAGCTCTTATAGCCTTTCTGGCTATTTTATAATCACCATTTGCCATGTACAGCTTTAAATACGTTTCAGCTACAATAAACTTTGGATTATCCTTGATAATAGCATTACTGAACTCTGATCCGACACAAGAGACACTGGCCCCAGTGTCTACAAGGGTAGGAACAATATATTTTCCCACCTTAACCTCTACTCTGGCATCTGACAATTTTACCACATTGAAAATTCTTCCCCTTGTTCTAGAAAAGGAAGTTAGTTCCAACATGGTGTACATGATTTTATTTTTATTGCTGGGATTCGAATAATCTGAGGAATTTGTCTCACTTACCCCTAGTTTTGCTCTGGGTAGTAATGGTACAGTTGCTCTTGTGGAACTTCTGGACAGGTCAGGAAGGCTTCCTGACCTTCTCCCCCGTTTTTTGAATCGATTTGTTCACCATTGTTCACTATTTCTCCTGAGACTTCATTTACATGAAAGGCCTGTCCTCTACCGTTCTCCTGGCTCTGGCTCCTGGGTTGACTCCTGTCTTTGGAGCCAAATCTCACGTTATTTTGTGGCCATGGGGAATTGTTCCAGCCTCTCCTGTCCTGGCTGCCACTTCTATTTGGGGGAAATCCTCTCTTTTCCTGGCTTTGCGACCTTGGCTGGCCAGAAAAATTATTGTTATATTGTTGATAATTTGATGAAGGAGCATAATATGGTTGTTGGCTGGGAGGCTGGAAATTTCCTCTCTCTCTGCTCCTACCCCTATAGTTTTGCTGATTTTGGTAGGGATAAGGATTGTTATTGGGACGGTAGTTGGGGTTGTAATTGTAGTTGGGGTTGTAGCTGTAGTTGGGGTTGTGGCTGTAGTTAGGGTTGTAGTTAGGGTTTGAGTTCTGATGGTAATTAGGGTTAGGGTTAAATTGCCTATCCCTGCTCCTCCCCTGTTGAAACCTATTTCCACTGGCACTTCTCTGATTTCCGTTCAGATATTTGTCTCTCCTGGACCTATCATCTTGCCTGCCAATGTGTGCTACCTCTGGTACCTTCTCAGCCACTTCTTTTTTCTCTGCTCTTGCCCCAATTACTGCTTCGAATTTTGCAGCAGAATTAGGGTTTAGGGTTTTCTGCAGCAACACACACCCTAATATCCTCCCTCAGCTTGCCAAGGAGGATATTTGCCCTTTCCCTTTCAGGAAGGCCTGATCTAGATAACAATTGGCTCATAATTTTACAAAAAGCCTTAGTATCTTGACCCTCTGACTGGGTCCTGAAAGGATAATCTTTCATTCTCTCGTCAAGAGTTAGGTCTGCAAATTTGTCTAAAAAGTCCCTTTTGAATGTAGGGTATGGAACTCTAGTTCCATATTGTTTGGTAAAACTATTGTAGAAAACTAGGGCTTCGTCCGAAATATAGGGCTTTATTCCCACTACCCACATTTCCTGGGGGAGCCCACTCCTCTCCGCAAATTCCTCGAATTCTTCCAGGAAGAATTCGCAACTGTAAAGGACAGTTGGTTCCTTAAAGATTTGGGGGGCTTTCAGAAATTTTTTCATGACATGGTCACTTGTACCATTGTTGAAACTACCCTTATTCCTCCTCTCAGATTGACTATCCATGAAACTTTTCATGAAGTCAAAGGTATCCACACGCATCTGTTTCATTTCCTGGAGCATCGCCAGCATTGGATCTTGCTGAGAGACAATAGGTTTCACCTCTTGTGGGGAAGTTTGGTAATTTTGCTGAAAAGTAAAAGGCTTCACCTCTTGAGGAGAATTTAGAAAATTTTGCCTATTCTGGGGGTCGTTGAATACATTTAGAGGAGAGTAAGCGCCCTGTTGGAACTGCTGGCCATTTGGGACAGAATTTAGCATATTTACGTTTTGTTGCTGAGCCAATTGTTGTTGTATGGGAGACAAGGGTGAACTTTGTGACTGGTTTGCTGTATAAGGTTGGTAGTTAGGCTGAATGTTTACCAGAGGCACCGATGCAGGATCGAAACCAGGGTTAGATTGAGCAAATACCTGACTTTGGTGGTTCGTTCTAGGCTGATTAGGGTTAGGTACCCTCAGAGGAGAAATTCCCGAAGGTTGAAGAATGGGGACTTGTTGAATCACAGGCTTCTGCATAGGGAACCGCTGTTGAGGAGCTCCTCCAGGGTGGAAGAAAGAGCCCATCTCGCTCATCCTGCTGCCGGCACGTTTGGGCGCAACAGGCGGGCCCCCGACCTCTCTCGTGTTGCCGGCGGTCTCCCCTCAGCGGCTTGGCCGGTACCGAATAAGCTTCGGTTCACCTCCGGCCGACCCAAGATCCTGTCGACGTCGCCCTCCTCGAGATAGTTTCTAGGCCTATAAACACCATCGTCACAGTAGCCTTTTGGAGGCGATATTCCAGTCACTGGAGTTGGAGGTAGAGGATATTCCTCTTCCTCCTGGTTATACATGTTAACACTTAAATGTCCACCCTTGCTGGGGGTATTTATGACCGATTTGAAATCTGGTTCTGAATCGTCAGAATCAAAAAGATCTGACGAAAAATCCGAGTCTTCTCTTACTCTACCAAACACCTCTGCTTGCCTGGTTTCCTGACTCTCACGTGTCCTCGTGTCTATGAAAGATGTAAAATAGTCAACTCCCTCCTTGAGCCTTTGTAGTTTTGATTTCTTCTCCATAAATAATCCAAAAATGAAAACATAAGTAGTTCTATAGAGTTGGTTGATGTTAAAGCACTGTAGAAAAAAAAATTTTGCTCGAATTCGCCACCAGTATTATAGAGTCGAGATCATGGATACTTCTATAATCTAATGTGAATAGGAGATAAGGAGAAAGGACGACCAGACACGTACAGATTCCGTTACCAACTGATTGTATATTTTATTAGACAACAACCCTCACAGGAGCAGCTCACGTGCTACTCCTGGAGGTGGGAGGGGCTCTATTCATGATAGGCCCAAGGCAATATGACAGGCAGGTGTGAGTCATGGAGGGAGGGGCTAGGATGATCTTGGCTGTATAGCAGTATTACTACATATAGTGGCACATGTAAGATTGTACTAAATACATGTAGTGAGTTACTGATCTAGATATTGTAGTACCGTATTACCACATCGAGTGGCACATGTAAGATTATACTAAATACATGTAGTGAGTTACTGATCTAGATATTGTAGTACCGTATTACCCCATATAGTGGCACAAGTAAGATTGTACTAAATACATGTACTGAGTTACTGATCTAGATATTGTAGTACCGTATTACCCCATATAGTGGCACATGTAAGATTGTACTAAATACATGTAGTGAGTTACTGATCTACTTATTGTAGTACCGTATTACCCCATATAGTGGCACATGTAAGATTGTACTAAATACATGTAGTGAGTTACTGATCTAGATATTGTAGTACCGTATTACCACATAGAGTGGCACATGTAAGATTATACTAAATACATGTAGTGAGTTACTGATCTAGATATTGTAGTACCGTATTACCCCATATAGTGGCACATGTAAGATTGTACTAAATACATGTAGTGAGTTACTGATCTACTTATTGTAGTACCGTATTACCCCATATAGTGGCACATGTAAGATTGTACTAAATACATGTAGTGAGTTACTGATCTAGATATTGTAGTACCGTATTACTACATATAGTGGCACATGTAAGATTGTACTAAATACATGTAGTGAGTTACTGATCTAGATATTGTAGTACCGTATTACCCCATAGAGTGGCACATGTAAGATTGTACTAAATACATGTAGTGAGTTACTGATCTAGATATTGTAGTACCGTATTACTACATATAGTGGCACATGTAAGATTGTACTAAATACATGTAGTGAGTTACTGATCTAGATATTGTAGTACCGTATTACCCCATAGAGTGGCACATGTAAGATTGTACTAAATACATGTAGTGAGTTACTGATCTAGATATTGTAGTACCATATTACCCCATATAGTGGCTCATGTAAGATTGTACTAAATACATGTAATGAGTTACTGATCTAGATATTGCAGTATTACCCCATATAGTGGCACATGTAAGATTGACTATAGTAAATACATAGATACTGCATTACCGTATAACCTCAGTTAATGGTACAAAGTTGTCCATACCTAAGATGTGTGGTGAGGTTACTGAGGTTATTCTATAATCTACATCTTTATCTTTAACAGCTGACTATGTCCACTAATGCATACTACAATAGGGCATCTAGCGATGGCCCAGAGAACATCCACTTGTCCAGCCCGCAGCCTGGCAATACCATGTACCATGAGGTCTATGATCATATGCCTGTGCCCAGGCAGCCTACCAGGGAAGAATCTGTATCCATGAATCCTCAGATGTACAATGAGGCCTATGATCATATGCCTGTATCCAGGCGGCCTCAGATGTGGAGGGAGCCTGCCCCCAGCCCAGCAGACCCCGGCCCAGCTCATGAGAATGAGGAGGTGAGTGAGGAGATTGATTCACCACCCAGGTCCCCTCCAGAGGTTCCCCATCGTTATGAGCAGCTCCAGATGAGGAGAGCTGAATCAGGCCGCCGCCCAGCTGACAGGCAACCAGCAGATAGCGCCCCCGCAGCATCAGGCTGCAAGACTCCCCGCTGGTACATATGGCTCATCATTGTGATTGGGCTGTTCATCCTTGTAGCAGTTGTTGTTGTGCCTACATCTATATTCCTGCTCACTGGCAAAGGTAAGCCATTCATCCATGTTATATAAATGATAAAAAATGTAATATTTATATAGAGTGGCATCAGGAAATAAGGGTTGTATGACAGCAAGCCCTATATAGTGTACAATAATACTTATAAACTAGCTCATTTACACATTTAAATGGCCTACCCACTCTTGTGTCAAAACTGTACATAAGCTTTACAAAATATTTTATGGATGAGTAAATGTTGATTAGCATAACGGCAGGGCCACACAGGTCCTCCTAATGGCAGCCATTGTAGCAGAAGTTGCAATGTTTTGTTTAATAGTTGAAACAATCATTACTGTTATTTAGAGAAACCCAAGGGAAGTAGAGAAATAGTCATATTAACTCCAGCCAATCTCTCTTTTCCCTCTTGTCAATCTCTAATTTGTAAGTTGGTACGTTTTCAAACATTTGGTTTCATAAAAAGCAGCTGAATTGAAAAGTTTTGTTTCCAACCAATTACAATTTGTGGTCCACAATTTCAGGCATAAGTGGAGGAAGCACATCAGCAGGTCCTACCAGTCCACCAGCAATGGCATCACCTACATCACCAGGTAAGCAATGTTTTATAGTCTCCTTATTGATATGTCCAGTAACCAACACCTGACCTCTCATAACTCCTTCCTTTCAGATAGAATAAAACGGTGTCGCAAAAAATTCTGTTGTATATTCTGTTGTAGGTAGAAGTACAGGACAAAAGGTCCTGAGCCCATCCACGCCCAGCGCAACCCTTCCTCCAACATTATTCATCACATATTAGCACTTTGACTCTACTGGACCTTGTATATACATCTGTAGCGTGGTGTTTATATCTAACTGGTCTGTGATGCTGGGAGACATGCAGATGAAATATATATATTAAAGTGTCCGATCGATAACCTTAAGCCACCATGGGAACTTAATCTATCAAATCAAGACCAATGACAATGATAGGATCTAATGGACCTCGCCAGCTCTCTATGTTTAATCCCATGCGTCAACTCCTGGGTTCTTCATGGCTGTGAAGCAACCCTTTACATAGATACAATAAGACAGGAGTATAAGAACAATATGCAGTCACACTGGGTGTATGTAAGTCAATACAACAATACATAGAGAATCCACCAATACATAGCAATAAAAATGTTAAAATTGTAGACACTTGAACCACCACGACCTCTGTTGGTCAAACCTCCTTGTACAACCATAGCCGCGACCAGCGCAACAGCAAACATACATAAACTGTGTAACCTTGGTTGTCATCTGACAGCCGCATGGCCCCAGCTCTGGTTTAACAAATGCCAATCCAGAGCCACGCACCACAAAAGAGTGCTTTAGTCTTGCTTTTCTAATGCATTTATATTCTGATCAGGTTCAATGTACAATGAAAGATTGGGAATGGAAACCAATAACCACATTTACATTTCAAGAAATTCCAATTTGTAGCAAAGATATCTTATGAACCAGGAAATATGTGTTAATAAGCAACAAGATGGCAAACCATAACAAATGACATTTGGTGATATGTAAGTACTTCTGATCCTGTGTTAATATATCCAATGTATGTTTATCTACAGCCCCCACAGCTTATGTTAATATATCCAATGTATGTTTATCTACAGCTCCCGCCCCCACACCTACAGCGCCAACACCTGCCTCCACCACATCAGCTCCTCTCATTCCCACCACTGGTGAGTTACATTTAAATATATTAATATTAATATTGTGTATGTCCCTATACTCCAATGTAAGAGTGTGTATGTCCCTATACTCCAATGTAGGAGTGTGTATGTCTGCCCTATACACCAATGTAAGAGTGTGTATGTCCCTATACTCCAATGTAAGAGTGTGTATGTCCATATACTCCAATGTAAGAGTGTGTATGTCCCTATACACCAATGTAAGAGTGTGTATGTCCCTATACTCCAATGTAAGAGTGTGTATGTCCCTATACTCCAATGTAAGAGTGTGTATGTCCCTATACTCCAATGTAAGAGTGTGTATGTCCCTATACTCCAATGTAAGAGTGTGTATGTCCATATACTCCAATGTAAGAGTGTGTATGTCCCTATACACCAATGTAAGAGTGTGTATGTCCCTATACTCCAATGTAAGAGTGTGTTTGTCCCTATACACCAATGTAAGAGTGTGTATGTCCCTATACTCCAATGTGAGAGTGTGTATGTCCCTATACTCCAATGTAAGAGTGTGTTTGTCCCTATACACCAATGTAAGAGTGTGTATGTCCCTATACACCAATGTAAGAGTGTGTATGTCCCTATACTCCAATGTAAGAGTGTGTATGTCCCTATATACCAATGTAAGAGTGTGTATGTCCCTATACACCAATGTAAGAGTGTATGTCTGCCCTATACACCAATGTAAGAGTATGTATGTCTGCCCTATACTCCAATGTAAGAGTGTGTATGTCCCTATACTCCAATGTAAGAGTGTGTATGTCCATATACTCCAATGTAAGAGTGTGTATGTCCCTATACACCAATGTAAGAGTGTGTATGTCTGCCCTATACTCCAATGTAAGAGTGTGTATGTCCCTATACACCAATGTAAGAGTGTGTATGTCCCTATACACCAATGTAAGAGTGTGTATGTCCCTATACACCAATGTAAGAGTGTGTATGTCCCTATACACCAATGTAAGAGTGTGTATTTCTGCCCTATACTCCAATGTAAGAGTGTGTATGTCTGCGCTATACTCCAATGTAAGAGTGTGTATGTCCCTATACACCAATGAAAGAGTGGGTATGTCCCTATACACCAATATAAGAGTGTGTATATCCCTATACTCCAATGTAAGAGTATGTATGTCCCTATACACCAATGTAAGAGTGTGTATGTCCCTATACACCAATGTAAGAGTGTGTATGTCCCTATACTCCAATGTAAGAGTGTGTATGTCTGCCCTATACTCCGATGTAAGTGTGTGTATGTCCCTATACACCAATGTAAGAGTGTGTATGTCTGCCCTATACACCAATGGAAGAGTGTGTATGTCTGCCCTATACTCCAATGTAAGAGTGTGTATGTCTGCCCTATACTCCAATGTAAGAGTGTGTATTCCCTATACTCCAATGTAAGAGTGTGTATGTCGCTATACACTAATGTAAGAGTGTGTATGTCCCTATACTACAGTGTAAGAGTGTGTATGTTCCTATACACCAATGTAAGAGTGTGTATGTCACTATACACCAATGTAAGAGTGTGTATGTCCCTATACTCCAATGTAAGAGTGTGTATGTCCCTATACACCAATGTTAGAGTGTGTATGTCCCTATACTTCAATGTAAGAGTGTGTATGTCCCTATACACCAATGTAAGAGTGTGTATGTCCCTATACACCAATGTAAGAGTTTGCACAATGTGAGTTGAAGCTGATGCTTATAATTTACTATTTATTATACTTCATTGTACGTCTGGTTGCACATGGAGACAATAAAGGCCAACCATCAGTGCCTTGTATTGTAAGGAACAAAGTGTTTGATTCATCAGTTTAACATATTCTGTGTATTTTACTACATGTGTTATATTGCAGGTGACTACATCACCCAGTGTGACATACCTGCAGGACAGGGTGGAGATAAGTATATATGGGACATGTGCTCGATGGATGGCACCACCCTGGTGGCTGTACAGGGCTGGGGTAACCAGGTGCTGAGGTACAGTGTAGGGCAGCATGGCTGCACACACACTGTGATGGACATGGGTTATCAGGCTTACAGTGTGGCATGTGATAGAAGCACCAGGATGGTGTATGTAACAGATGCAACTAATGCTAGGGTGGTGATGTATGACCTGACTAACACTGGTGGTAGTGGTGAGGAATGGCAGCCACAGGGTGTGCAGCAGCCAGACGATATAAGTGTGAATGATATGTACATAGTTGTGAGTGAGCTGGGTGTTCTAACCCATGTGTATATGTACAACAAGCAGCAGGTGCTGATACACAAGGTGCAGGTGTTTACTACTGGTGTTGATGTAGAGTGGAGCTACCTGACAGCTGGAGGGCTATGGGTGGCAACTACATCAGCTCATCAGGTAGTTATATATAACACCAACACTAACATGTCTAATATAGTGGGAGGGAAGGGAGCTGGAGATGGACAGTTGAATGGAGCACGTGGAGTGGGTGGTGGCCCTAATGATGGGTCACTGCTTGTATGTGACAGGCTAAATAACAGGATCAGTGTATGGACTGTGGAGGGTGCCTTCCTGTCACACCTCACCCTGGTAGGCAAACAGGTGACACACCCTGTCTCTATATCAGTGGTTGACAGGGCGGGAGACTCCAGCCTCATGGCTGTCACTACATGGACTATTCCACCTGAGCTGCTCATATACAGCCTGAGTTAATAACCAGGTATTTAGTGCTCTATAAATATCATCATATTGATGTAAATAGAAAACTTGGGTCAGACACATAGAGTAGGATTTAATATGTTTATTGTTTATATATAAAGACTTTTATTCACATGCTGACAAATTAATAAATCAATGTTTTACAATACATCTGGTTCTCAGTTTGTATTGAGGAGTAATATATCGTATATGGGTCAGATTTTCAGAAAATGTACAATTCACCTCCACCAATCCTCTCAAATAACCCAGATTCAAGACTAAAATGAGCTTCAAAATGCAGTTTAACATAACAGAACTGATACTTTATACCCATGCGATACCAACTATACTCAGATACACCTGGTATTCTTAGTTTTTTCAGCCTAATTTAGGATAATTTCTAAATGTGTTGAGCTGCCAATTGTACATTTTCTGAGAATCTGACCCATATATGATGTTGGGAGTTATATAACATCTAACCATCTAACCACTTATATTTGTATAACGTTATACTCTGGTGTAACCATCTAACCACTTATATTTGTATAATGTTATACTCTGGTGTAACCATCTAACCAAGCCCCTGAAATATAGGTAAAGTGATTACCACCAGGTTATGGAAGCGTCAGGCGAGAGTCAAACTATTGTAGTTTGACTAAATACTATATTTTAAGTTAATTGATGTATATCGTTTTTAGAAGTGTATTAATGAGTAAAGGTTTAAGTCCTCCATGATTTATCATTGAGTATGTTGGACTGAAAACTAGATGTAATACTGACACCCAGAGATGTAATGTAAAGTTTTCTCACAGTAAGTGTTCATGTTATAAGTGTCAATACCATGTTACTGGACGTAACAACCAAGTGTAGTGGTATTGGTTAGTTCTTCTCCGAAGCACCAGGTGGAGCTACCACTGCTGGTCATTTCTCTATACATTTACTGGGTACAGAAGTCACGCGCACTTCTACCCTTTATTTATCTCTAGCAACATGTTAAGGTATTTCCGAGTCAACCATAATGTTAAAGGAACCTTGGCCCTAGTGCCTGTGTGTTATCAATGTGACCCAATCTTTTTAAGATTAATACTTCTTCATGTCTATGTTGAGACACCATGTGGTACTGTGTACCTGGATTGGTGTACAGGTCCGAAAGTCATTCTCGGACAGGAACTTGTTATTTCAGGTAAATACATTCCTCAAACTACAGGAATAGAGTATTTCGGATAATACGCTCCTTGATGCAATAAGAACTTGCTAGTTGTGTTTGAATAAAACAGAGAACGGTGTGGAAATCACTCTTTTGTCTTTATTCTTTGCTAAGAAGAACTGGGATATAGTGAAGAACACTACACAAGCATGATATGTTGGTCAAGGATATTTAACCCCGAAAATATTACAATGAAATTACAAGAATGATTTAATCTAATAACCACACTATATATTATTGCTAGAATAATCAAACATTGTATTGGTCAGATTGGAAAACACAAATCAAATCAAATGAATTGTTAGATAATAAGTATATCTTTGATAGAATGATATTGTATCAATGGGTCCAGGAAGACCTGGAACCTGAACCTGAAACCTTGCTTTTACTGTATAATCAGGCTTGTATAAGCAGCTCTCACTTATCTCTTGTATTTATGTGTATTGGTGCTAATTGTGTATAATTGCACCTGTTTTATACTTGCACCACATTATCTATATATTCTAGTGGCTGGTCCACGAGGGGTTGGTTGCCAGAGAGCTATGTTGGTAATAAATATCGTTGCAAAAGGTTTAATACATTGTTCCCTGTTTATTTAGTATTTTATCATAACAATCGGTATCAATCTATAGATAATCACCACTGTTTTGAGGTTGGGATCAAAATTCATTTAGTGATATCAATCCTTTTGGTAGTATCCATTTTCTAAACGATATTATGGTGGTTATGTATGTCTCTATGGAATATATTCTACAGAAAAATATATCTAGTTAAAAAAAAAATTAATAATAAAAAGCGATATTTGCCTCGTGAGAGGTAGAGAGGGTACTCAGGTATTGACACTGCAAACTGTAAAACAGAAAATGAAATACAAAAAAACCCAAATAACTCGATGCCTGTCGATGCCTGCAGAGAAGTGTCCAGCTTTCCCGCCAATACATGATGTGTTTCAGTCGCAAAATTGTTTATTTTTCATATGTAGTGTCTCGTTATTTCCTCGTACCCTAGTGGCTATGGAACTAGTGCAAATAACAACACAACCAGGTTCTAACGGTCCTCGCCAGCCAAGTCCTTTATTATACCAAACACACCTGCCGCAGTTGGAGCTCGGAGAGCCTCTGCCAACCTTTACAACTTGTGGCAGTAAGATATATGAATGACAAGCATCTCAATAGTAAAAGGTGTTTATACTGACATGCAGAACAGTAGAAGAGCAAATCATAAAAATAAGTTATAAATGCATATCAATAAGTAATTACGACCTCTGTCGGAACATATAAGAACCGCAGCCCCTGGCCTCTCGTCCGGAGCCTAACGGGAGAGCATCCGGAAACCCCGGAACATGGTACCGGACAGAGTCAGAACCAGCCTGACTCTCGCCGGCACCACAATGCCCCCCTCCCTCTTTATTTTTGGAGGTTGGCAACCGTACCAGACCCAAAGCGACTGGACAATAAGGTTGCCTAAAACATATCGGTTTCAGCAACAAAAGTTGGAAAAAAATTAAGGAAGAAGTAGGAAACATAAAAATACACGTTCAATGCAAATAATGATCAAATAATACAACTCATCTGAACAGCATCAATACCCGTAGAAATGTTCTTGGTTTTAACTAGTAAGACTTCTTGGTCCGGAACACACAGTTCTATACTGGCACTATCACAGGCTAGTTTTATGATCCCAAGTGTCCAATATAAGTCCAGCCAACTAGTTATATTGTTCACCAAGTCATTTTGTTCCTACTAAAACCAACTCTTGGAATGTATTGTTTGTGAAACACAGTATAACAAGCTTACTTCTCACAGTGGTAAGTCCAACTTTTTGAAGAGCCGGGGATTATTCCTTAGTTTCCACCATTTGGTTCCACCATCCAGGAATATATCTTTCTTTGGCCAACTCCCTCCCCGGATCACCTCTCAGCCTGGTCTTTCCTCGCACAGTGGTAGGTTATCCATTTCAACCCTTATTGAGCCGTTCCCTACTGCCTTTCGGAGCCCGTGCCCGGAACGTCCGATTCTTAGTACTTCTCGTTGTGTCATTTTTTTTTTCTTTCCTGTTCTCCTCACGCATAGCCATATCTATCCGGGGGTTGTACCTGCCGGCGTGGGCGCCCCGCCAGGTATCCAGATTTTGATATTCTATCCATTACCGTGTCCATCCGCAAGTCACCACCCTGTTCCGCAGCGTCCGGGGTACACTCAGAATCACTGTCCAATGGCAGGCTCTCCGCTGGTTCATCAGGATCTGCTAGCGGTGGGGCAAGATCCTTCTTGACCGATTTCGGGGGCCTCCCACGCCTCTTTGTATGTTTTACTATTACAGGGCCAGGTTTCACCATTGGGGCATCTTTCCCTGGGACAGTTTCACCCCTTCCGTCCTCCCTCAAAATTTCGTGCCTGGCCATCTGCTGCTTTTGATACTCCTCTGACCGGTGCAGATTTACAACCTGCAACGGCTGTCCTTTTGCATCAAATGCTAGCTTCAACAGGTTCCCATTCCATCTAAGTATACCAGCCATTGTCCTTAGCTCATAAGTGGATCCTTGCACCCTTCTTAGCACTTCGAAAGGCCCGTCCCATTTGGGACCGTACTTCTTCTGTGCCACAGGAGTGGAATATCTCCATACCACATCTCCTTCCTTAAAAACCTTTGGGCGAGCCCTCCGGTCACACTGTGATGGACATGGGTTATAGTGCTGTACGTGTGGCATGTGATAAAAGCACTAGGATGGTGTATGTAGCAGATCAAACTAATGCTAGGGTAGTTATGTATGACCTTACTAACACTGGTGCTGGTGGTGAGGTATGGCAGCCACAGGGTGTGCAGGAGCCAGATGATATAAGTGTGAATGATATGTACATAGTTGTGTGTGAGTATGGTGATATAACCCATGTGTATGTGTTTAACAAGCAGCGGGTGCTGCTCCACAAGGTGCAGGTGGCTACTACTGGTGTTAGAGTAAACTGGAGCTACCTGACAGCTGGAGGGCTATGGGTGGCAACTACATCAGCTCATCAGGTAGTTATATATAACACCAACACTAACATGTCTAATATAGTGGGAGGGTGGGGAGCTGGAGATGGACAGTTTAATGTAGCAGGTGGAGTGAGTGGTGGCCCTAATGATGGGTCACTGCTGGTATGTGACAGGTATAATGACAGGATCAGTGTGTGGAGTGTGGGGGGTGAGTTCATGTCACACCTCACCCTGGCAGGCAAACAGGTGGAATACCCATATGCTATATCAGTGGTTGACAGGCCGGGAGACTCCAGCCTCATGGCTGTGAGTACAGAGTATAGTCCATGTGAGCTGCTCATTTACAGCCTGAGTTAATAACCAGGTGTTTAGTGCTCTATAAATATCATCATATTGATGTAAATAGACAACTTGGGTCAGACACATAGAGTAGGATTTAATATGTTTATTGTTTATATATAAAGACTTTTATTCACATGCTGACAAATTAATAAATCAATGTTTTACAATACATCTGGTTCTCAGTTTGCATTGAGGAGTAATATAACGTATATGGGTCAGATTTTCAGAAAATGTACAATTCACCTTCACCACACCTCCCAAATAACCTTATGATAAATTCCAAGTATATCTGAGTATATTTGGTATCGCATTGATTTAAAGTATCAGTTCTGTTATGTTAAACTACATTTTGAAGCTCATTTTTGCCCTAAATCCAGGCTATTTGTAAGGATTAGTGAAGGCGAATTGTACATTTTCTGAAAATCTGACACAGATATGTTATCATATGAACTTTGTTGTATTATATGTACAGGGTGGGACTTATGGATAACAAAGCTTGCGGACTGTCATGATTAGAAACTGTGTTGGTGATGGTTTCAATATATGTACTGCTCTTAGCTTAATTGTTTATGTATAATCACTATAGGTATGACTGTATGGTTTACCAGAATTTGATATATAATAATATTTGATTTATTAGAGTCAGCAATGACCGAGATATTGTGCTGAATAAAAATATTTAAATACAAATGTGATGTGTTTCAGGAAAATAAGTCATAAGTCGCAAAATTTATATTTTTAAAAGTGTTTTTTTCACAAGATGACATTATTGGAATGTTCTGATTTCAGGACGATCTATATAATATATCCTTTAATTCTAAAGGTCCTCATATGGACTACATGTCGTTACTTTACTGTTTATTGACCCCCAGACATATTGGAAACTTTTTTTCAAAAACGAAAATTTCAACTTAAAATATAGAAATACTTATTAGATTATTAGACTATCGTTTACTATCATTGGAATCGGTTTGATCTCATCTGTTCAAATATAATGGTACCTCAAAATCTATTTTTTGTGACTTATGACTCATTTTCCTGAAACACATCACATTTGATTCATTAGAGTCAGCGACGCCGGAGATATAGTGTATTTGTTACATAATGTGAAAATATTTAAATGTGATGTGCTTCCGGAAAATGAGTCAAAAGTCACAAAAATTATATTTTTAAAGGTCGTTTATTCACAAGATCGCCTTTTTGGAATGTTTTCATTTTTGGAGTATCTAGTAAGATAGGTCTCATAAATACATGGACCAAGTTCCAGGATAGTTTATTTAATATACTCATGCATCTCTAAGATTATCTAATGGAGTACATTTACCTACTTTACCAGTAATTGTTCACCCAAAAATATTTCGGAAATATAAATATCAAACTTGAAATACAGAAATACTTATTTCATTTCCTTAATGTTTACCACCATTGGAATCAGCTTGATCTCATCTTTCCAAATATAATGATATCTCAGATTCATTTTTTGCGACTTATGACTCATTTTCCTGTAACACATCACAAATACAAACCCATGATGTGCAACATGTTGGCTAATGTCAAGATGACTGACATTATGTAACCTCTAATGTGGTTATTGGTTGAGACTATTTAAGGCATGGTCCGGGCCAGTCTGGTCACTCCCCGCCTGACCCCCAAACCCTCTCTGAGGCCAGGTCAGAAACCACTTCTGCCTGGGCGCTCACCGGATCCACACCTCTCAACACCCTTTTCAACTGCAAAATTTCTTTTGTTGATTTTTTAAAATAAAAGTTAGGTGGTCTCAAGACGGCTGTAACCACCCGTTCTTGTTCCAGTTATGAATAATAGACTATCAGGTGAAAAGCAATAAACTGATTGTCATGTGTCACAGTAAAATTATCAAAAGTCAGAAAAACATGAATCTTTAAAAAATGTTTGTCCACAAGTATTCGTGCTCACAATGTTTGTATAGATAGAGCTAATTGTCAGGTTAATAGTCCCACAGTGAAAGAATAAATCATTGCCCCAACTGCTGCCAATGAAAATTGTATTATATTGTAAAATAGTTAAATTAGACTGTAACCAACCCAGCAAATCTGTAAAGATTTATATCTCTGCTTCTAGGATTAGGGCTAGAAATACATTCCAGTCTATATGTATGTATTGTTAGACTTAACATTATAATAGAGTCATTAAATGAATCATTGGTCCAAAAATCTCCTATGAAAATGACATTTTGGTTTAAAACAATTCAAATCTGTAAACAAACATGTTAGAATAGAATAGAATAGAGAGTCTTTTATTTGCCGATAATTAATTACAAAGAAAGTGACAAATGGGTCGACATGCATATGTGTTGAAGTTCATCAACACATTTCTTCCTGCTGTTACCCTATTTGGAATATATTATGATTTGAGTACAATGATAATTCATATCTAACGACTAGGGTGAGGTTTTTATAGTAAAGTACATTACTATACGGTGCGATGGGCGATTATAGAGTTATTCGCTTCGAATGAATGACATGTTTGTTATAGTAGTAGTATTAGGACAAATAGTATCCAACGACTAGGGTTTGGTTCATATAGTTTAATACATTACTATATGTTACAGTGAGCGATTACTTAATTATTCGCCTCAAGAAATGACATGTTTATCAAAGTAGTATACAACTGTTAAAAAGTCAAAATCTCCATATACTTTGGGATTTCAATAGTCAAGGTCGTGACCAGTGGTGCTAACATACAAGATTAGCATTGACACAAGAGAGTGGTAAAAAATACATTTTATTATGATCTTGAGAGATGCATACGGGCCAGATTCTCAGAAAATGGACAATCTACAGTCTACACATCTTAGATTCTGCTAAATTAGAGTGAAAAATTATAAATACTGAGTATATCTGAGTTTATTCCTTATTGTATTGATACAATAAATCTGTCTGGTTATGTTGAACTGTATTCTGAACCTGATTTGCGTCTTAAAATTGGCTTATTTGAGGGGATTGGTGAAGGTCAATTGTACATTTTCTTAAAACTTGACCCATATATTGTAATGTTTCTACGGAGCTCCGGGTCGCCTCCAGCTCTGGGTCCGGACACCTCTGTGTAGTACCTCCAGATGCCGCTAGGAGTCTATATTGCAAGCCATGACCATATTTGCAGTTTATATAACTTGAGTAATTTATCATTATTTAACCATACATGTTATACCATCCAGACTTTAACCATATTACTTGTGACATATTCCACTACTTATGTTCAAGTTTGCATTCATGTAAAAATTATATTTATTTCATTATTCCTGTTTGGTATTACAAACATAATGTTATCTTATGTCAGAAATTATTGATATACCTTCTGTACCTGTTCATATTCGGGGTGAGGAGCAATGTCTTCACCCCAGCACACAAGGAGGAATAAAGGGCATATAGAAGAAGTATTTCACTCTTGATGTTATATATCGCAGCTGCATTTGGAACATATAACAGAATATTTCAACCCCTGATCCTTTAATTTTGATAAATATCTAGTCACTTTAGTTCATTTCCTCCCATCTCCTGCTTTCGATATTCATAATATATTTATTCTCACATGAGTAAACTATACGATCATGAAATATTATTTAATATCGAATATTATTAAGCCAGAGCTGAAACACAGATGTGCAATGATGGCCACAAAGACATTGGAAAGGACATAGGCAAGAATAGCAATACATATATACAGAGTTGTCATGAGTAACTCTATTCGACACCAGGTGGCCTACATGTCCTGTCCTTGTAGTGTATACCATCTCACTCTACTAGACGTGATGCGACTCAGGTTCCAATAAATTCCCTGAATGTGTAGCCCCAGTCTCTCTTAATTCAGAGAAAGTATACATGCTCAAAAAGGCACACAAACACCTTTTTACAGGGATCTGATACACCTAGTCATTTCCATTGCCACAGAATGCCCCCTCAACATCTCTAGATCAATGTTTTAAAGTAACACAGTCATCATAGTATTAATAAACAAGTAATGGACGTTTTCCTTCCTCTGCCATGTGTTGGTCCCACTCATACCACTAGCCTGCACTAGCAACATTCACCCTCACTGCTCCACCCTAGGTTCATAGCTCAGTGGTAAGTCACTGGCACAGAGAGTGGAAGATTGTGAGTTTGAGCCCCAGTCAGGCAGCAGTCTTTCTCTTTTCTCTGGGTCGCGTAGATGCTCTCTATGTGAGAGGGTGGGTCAGTTAGCATGGTGATGGGAAAGGCAGGAGAAACAACATATGTGAGGTGTCATGTCAGCTATTCATACCGTTTAAAGGAATGGCCCATAAGAGGGAAAACCCACAGATATTTAATGAAAGAAACATAGAAAATTTCTGATTTTTGCAACCGTTGTTTGTGAGTACTGCAAGAATACCTTGTTAAAATATGAAAAGGACCAACGATGTATTTACTGTCTAACCAGAATTTATTTTTCTGAGTTGACCAGTTAAAATTTGAATGTTGTGACTGTTCTCACTTACTCCCTCCAGCTGTTCCCGTCAGTGCATGGGGTCCTGATGGGGAATACAAGTTCTAAAGCATAAACATTTAACTTTAAGGAAACACTTTGAGGACATGTTAAAAACTATTAGTTTGGAATATATTGAATTATTGCCAGATATATCGAATAACTTGGAAATATTGAGGGTAAGTACAATGTGACCTAATAACTTTGAACGTCCTGTTCACTTGCTCCCATCAGGGACCTCTCAGTGAAACCCAGGAGTAAGTTGGGAGGATGGGGTCACCATTTACCAGAGCGATAAAAACGTCACATCACTGATATCAGTTTCTCTTGTTGGGTACTAACGAATTTTGGCCCTTTAAGAGGGTGACGCATCTTATCAACTTGTTATGTTTTAAACATCACTTCTTATTCATCTTAATGTGATCAGCTGTAACACCACATGTATGCTGTGTCTGTGGATGTGAACAAGTTTCCAACTTGCTTCTTAATAAATTACTGTAGTGAATCTACTAATTGTTCGTTTGTCACGAGTGTCAATAAAGTCAGTCCACAAAGGGTTGCCTCAACCAATACTACTTTATTACCCGTTAGCACAAGTGTCCGTAGCGGCCCAGAAGCATTGGCTCACTTCAAGGGTCACCAAAGCTTGGTACATACAATGAGGGTGGCAATATGAAAGAGCCGGACAACACATGTCCGTAATACCATTGACGAATGCAGTTTGAAGGGTAAAAGGCAACACAAGTGTTCACAAGTAGTACATAAATGGCATAAGGCCTGAAATGGTTATATATTGTAGTAAAACGGTGGCATACACCAGCTGCTAATATAATAGACTAGAAGAATAGAGCAGAACACCTAGTGGTAAGTAAACAGGTTAAAAAGACGGGACTTAGAGATATACCAAAGTCACAGCAGGGCGTAGCTCTTCCACTACATTACTATAATTCACACCTGTTTGTTTCTCCTCCTCAATCATACCAGGGACATATGGGTCGGATTTTCAGAAACTGTACAATTCAACTTCACCAATGTTCTCAAATAAGCCAAATTTCAGATGAAAATAAAGTTCAAAATACAGTTCAACCTAACCAAACAGATGCCTAGTATCAATGCAATGCCGAATATACTCAAATTTACCTAGTATTGACCAAATTGCAGCTTAATTTTTCAGAATTTACTGAATGTGTACAGCTGCCAATTGTACATTTTCTGAAAATCTGACCCATATATATTATAAATGTGATGTGTTTTACAAAAAATGAATAACCAGTCACAGAAAGATTATCATCACCATAATTATAACTCAAAGCGCTTAACCCTTAAAAAATGATGATATTCCAACAAAAGGGCCTAGTTTTAGCCTCACCATGTTATTGTTTAATTTGATTTTATTCTTATCTCATTAAAAACTCGAATTTTAACTTTACCCTTTTGGCCAAGGTAACGGCAGGGAGAACTGGAGGCAATCTAGAAGTCTGTATACCAGTTCATCATATGTATTGTCCTATTCAATAGATGAAGTAGTTCTTACCTTATCTTGAAGAGATCTTCGGAACAAAACACATTGAAAAATGTCCATTTTGCGACTTGTGACTCATTTTCCTGGAACTCATCACGTATGTTCACTCTAAGAAATCTCCCTAGAGACAAGACGAATTTGCATAGCGATTTACGCACATTTCGTAATATTAATTCTACAACCAACAAGTGGTGGAATTACGCAAGGCATGGATTACCCAATCAGTCAAGCGTGCCCAAATTGGAAGGCTTTCCGAGCCATTGTCTTAATCCGTTCAGGACAGCGCTGCCAACGTTGCGTTTTGCTTGACGACCAAGCGCCGGAAAAGAACATTCATTTGATGACGTCTGTGTTCAATTCAATTCAGAGATTTGTTTATTTGTGGATCTTTGTACAAATCAGGTAATACAATGTCTGGTTACAGTTATAAACCGAACCAGGTCTTCCAAAGGTTGCCTGCGAATCTTGACATTTTTTAATTTTCGTTTCGTTACAACAAGAACATTAATGAGAAGTAAAGTACAGAGTCAAAGTATAAATAACAATGGTGATTCTAATTATATGTGATGGAGGATGTAAAACTAATAACAGAGAATGATTGTTGAAATTATTATGAGTGATGTAAGGACATTCTTGAGATAATTTACTAGGAAGGTACTGGTTTTACCTGTTTCGATATAAGATATTAATGATTCAGGTCTACAGGTGAGGCAAGAAAGATTAGCTACTGCAGTTAATGTGAACATCCATGTATAAAGTTGTAAGCACACAAGTGATCGCAGTTTCCTTCTATATGTTACAGTATAAGCGAACTAAGCTATGATATTTGGACATAGTGAACAGTAGATCTTATAATAAGAGATGAAACTTCATGGAGAGATTGATCATACATCGGACGAATAGTTGGTGAACAATGCTATCCTTTTTTGGATAGTTCAACGATATTGTGATACAATATGAGATATAAAATAGTAAGATGAATTAACAGAGCATAGTCGACCAGGAATGGAATGTATAACAGGACATAATAACAAGAAGAGAGACATGACCGATATTCCGCTGCGAGGTGATAACAGTTTGCAAATTTACTAAAACGGATATAATGATTTGTCAGTATAATGTTTGAAGGTAGGTCCATCAGGAATTTTGTGCGCTACAGTTTTCAGATCATTCCATCTGAGTTGACATTTGTAGATGAGTGAATTAATAAGTTTAGTGGAATAGGAAGGTAAAACTAAAAGGTTTTTCGAATAGGAAGGTAAAACTAAAAGGTTTTTCCTGCCCTCAGCATGGCTACGAGTGGGGAGCCTTCTGTTATCAACATTGCATGGGTTTTGTGATAAATAGCATAAAGGCAATGTCCAATATACATGTCCTATATACTATAGGTAATGGCACAAGGCCTATGACATGGACACTTATAGAAATATAAAATTCAACCCTTTAATCTGGAATGTGTAACTTGGTTTGGTTTGGTATACTTATAGTTTTAGAGCCCTACTTGAGATTTGAATTGTTTTTTTAATTGAAATCATGATGTAACCATGGCAACCAACTAAGCATAACTATGCTCCATTATTTGATAATGTCATCTCTCTGGCCATATTTTGGGTTATATTTAACATTTAACTAGTATTCCAATTGAATTTACATTAGTTTGATTACATTTCATTTCTTCCTAGAGCCAATTATTAGAGAACTAAATATCTACAATACATCATATCATCAATGGAATTTGGACATCAGTCTCATGAAATAATTTGGGACGTCTATCATTCTGATTAAAGACAAGATGTTTCCTTATATTTGATGTCTCTCCAAATGATGCCGAATTTGGTCATTTTTTACCATTTCAACCCTTGACTTCTACTGTTGTTATTCCTTGGGACAATATTGGAATCACACATGTGATATATCATCATATGCGAAAATTTGTTCATCACAACTTGCAGAGATAAAATTAGATTTGATTGCTACAAGGTCTTTACGTTTTTACAATTTCAAAATTTTTCAGAAACTTGACCATTAAACACAATTTCCAGAAAGTGACAGTTGTACCAAACTGTTCGCCACATTGTAAGCTCTGATAATATATATACTTGTTCAGAACTCGCATAAAAAAATAAAAAGCTATTAGGGTTCAATTGGAGGGATGTCTGGAAACATAATGTTTATGGGCCTTATTTAGCGGTTTGGGCTATAGGTGATAAGGGCACAGAAGAAGTCTACATATTTTTACATGAATTAGAAATAAACAAAAAGTAATATGCACATAATGTTTTGAATTATTGTGTACTCCATAGGTCTCGACAGAAGGGTCATAACGCTTTTTAGTTTGTGAAAATATTCCAACTAGAAGAAAAGTTACATCCAAATAACGAAATAATAATGGTAATGGTAATGGCAGCGGCAACAATTGACCCTCTGCCCATATACACATATAATCAAATATATTTATAATTAACTGAAATATATAATAATCTTCCACTTGTTTTCCTGTTAATGATCATCATCATAGTATTGGTATTGTATTGGTTGTTTATGAAGGTAAATATAAATTCGATTAAAGCATTTAGAGGCAAAATTATTTGGAAAAGTTTTCTATTCGTCCACACAATACAAGTATGTCACATAATTATTATGTAACATAATTTATGTGACCGTAACGTTCCGGCACTAAATTATTCTAGGATTAATATCCCTGTCTGCCTCTCTCCCTCATTCTGTTCCTGTCTCTGTTTCTCTCTCTCTCTCTCCCTCTCTCTCTCTCTCTCACAAACACTATTATCATCCATACTGGTTTGTTGAGGCCTAGTTCATAGCTGGTTCTGTGGTGTAATGGTTAAGACCCTCACTTGTGAACCCCAAGGTTCCTATATCAAACCCAGCATGGTCAAGTATTTTTTCTCTGCTTTCTCACGCCGTCACAGGTGAGCGCACACACCTTCACGCACTGCCGCACACGACTGGTCGTGCCACTGCTTCACGCACTGTCGCACAGCCACGGGATTAGGGAATTTAGTCCTAAGCCTTTGGCTTTGTCGGGGAGATCAATTACGCGATTGAGTTCTACGGTAAAAGATACAGTGAAGGGATATTTCCAGCATTTCCTCTTAAAAAAATGACAAAGTACAAAGTATTTGTAATGACTGTCACACAGACAGGCACTTGATGGTCCGGGTGGCGCAGTATTAAACACACAATCAAGTCCTCGATCCTTGACAGAATCCTGTAGATAACACTTGGCACTTCATAGCATAGAGTTGGAGGGACAATGGTGTCTTATCAGCCAGTCTTGGAGGAGGGGAGGCAGGGTGGGTGGGAGGCAGGGTGGGGGGAGGCAGGGAGAGGGGAGGCAGGGAGAGGGGGTGCAGGGTTAGGGGGGAGGCAGGGTGGGTGGGGGGAGGCAGGGAGAGGGGGTGCAGGGAGAGGGGGTGCAGGGTGGGGGGGAGGCAGGGTGGGGGGGGACAGGGTGGGGGGAGGAGAGGGCAGGTTGGGGGAGGGGAGGCAGGGTGGGGTGGTGGGGGAGGGGACAGGGTGGGCAGGGAGAGGGGGTGCAGGGTTGGGGAGGGCAGGGAGAAGGGGTGCAGGGTTAGGGGGGCCGGGAGAGGGGGTGCAGGGGAGGCAGGGTGGGGGGGACAGGAGGTGATAAGGAGATACGGTCTGGTACAGAGACCAAGGTGTACTTGTGTTACACCGACACGGTGGCTGAGTGTTAGAACAAGGGAGTGGGTGCTCCAGCACAGATAGGCAGACCCTCCATCATGCTCCATCATAATAATACCTTTAAACAAGATTGAGATATCAGTGGGGTACTTATAGGGGAATGGAAAGGAGGTAGGGTACTCTCCTTCAGGAGTATTATCATTCCAATGTGTTGTTATTTAACCTATCTATTCTGAGTACTACACTCCAGAAGTATATCTAAACCTGAAAGCATTGTAAAGTAAATGCAATAAATTTACCACAAATGTAGGGTTGACACGTCAAAAAGGTACTTGTAATATGTATGTCAATGTTAGAAATAAGTTCTCTTAAATCTAGATAAGGTTTTTTATCCAGTGATACTTCTATTGGAAATCTCGATGTATGATGTATAAACTGTATAAATGTATAACATGATCCGATCTTAAATCTGATCTTAAAACTTTGTGCTATGTAATAATGATTAAAGATTTTGTTATGTGATTAATGTCAGCGACGGTCTAGGGACTGATGGAAGATCTAATTTTAGCATGAGTACTCTTAGAATTACACGTCCTTTTCTTGTATCTGACAAACTTGAATCCAAATTCTATAATGATAATAATATTCCCCGCTGTTATACACCAGTCTGTGTCTGAAGCACTAGTGTCTAATAAGCTGTTGGTGAATCAAGACTTCTCCTGTAGAGAGTGTAAAGATCTGAGTGTTGTGTCTCTAACTTACCTGCATCAGTGTGTTCCTGTGCCGGCTACTCACTGACATGGTGTTAATGCAGCATGGAGGATGAGAAACAATGGTGTGATATATATTTATATACATGAGTATTGTGTTCAGGTGACCACAGGTGGCGTCACGCGCAAGTCCGACGGTACCTGCCTCTTCTCTCTCACTCTCCACCTTGCCTTCTACTTGTCAACACGGAAAAAAAATTGTGTTTTTCTAATAAAAGGGGCGGACAAGAAAGTCTGTCACACATGTTCCAAACATTCTCTCTCTCCATTCATTTGATTAACAATACATAACTGTCAAGGCCTATTATACCATGATCAGGGATTGTACACGCTGCCAGTCAGTGGATTGTAAAGAACTGAAATCTTTAGACCCAAGATCCGACCTATTTAGCCCTGATCATGGTCGGGGCATGCACGCGACACATGGCCTGGCCAGGAGGGAGGGGGAGATGAGCCACTCAGGGCTCACCCCGCCTCCCCCAGCCCGACCTAATTACTATATACACTGCTCTGGGTTTATCAAGAGGGGGGAAGGGCTAAGAGGGAGGGGGGGGGGCCGGCACGAGCCTTGGGATCTATGAGTAAGGGGTGGGAGGGGGAAGGCTGAGGAGAGGGATCCAACTTGCATGCACTCCATTTATGGTCTCTGCCTGGGGAGCAGAGGTCGGCGTGTGGGCAAGGAAGATCCTCTCTCCCTCAACCAATTAGAGGGAAGGGGAAGAGCCAGTGGAATATTTCCTGGGTTTGATTATATGAATAATTCATGATTTTGGAGTATAAAATAAAGTGAAAGACTCGGACCTAGGTACTCGCTGAGTCACCACCGCCTAGGCCGAATCCAGACGAACTACAACCTCGGACTTCTTGTCTCACTTCTTCATCTTACTGAACCTATGGGCTAAAACCCTTAGACTTCTTTACACTGGCGAACCACTAAGAGACTTGTTGCTAAGTTGAGCAACAACCCAATCTTCTGACTGGAAGTGAGACATAGCCTAGGAGAGGCAAGATGAGCTGGAAGAGTAGGTGAGTGGAACTCTAAAAACTCTGATTGAGCTTATAAATTATACTTATGGGATGTGTGGAGGGTGGATCTGGGCCACTGTATAGGGTTGGGAGAATGATCACACTCAAACACTCATAATACAAGGAGAGTGGGTGAGCAATGTTCGGGGTAAAAACTTTGCTAGGTTCTGGGTTCTGTTGGTTATAACTCTGTACCTTGCGCCATCTAGTTTTCTTTTTTTTCTTTACTCTCTCTCTCTCATCAAAGTGTAAAACATGGCGGACATCAATTGGGATCTCAATGCCGCGGACTTGGCCATGCTTGACGAGGGTCAAAGGAGGGCCAGGTTTGCAGCTATCAAAGAGGTCAGAAGGCGCATGGAACGCCATGGCGCCATGCTAGGAGTAAATGATGGGTCCAATAAGGACACTTTGAGAGAGTGGCTAGATGGGATAAGCAGGGCAAAGGCCTATTGTGTAGCGAATGATACGCTCACTCTAGAGCTTTTGGGAACTCTTGCCAGCGGGCCTCTAGCGAGGTGCGTGGCAGGATTCCTACAGGTACCGGCCAATAGGACATGGGATCTGGCGAGGGCTGAGATTTTCCGCCTCTTCATGAATGAAGAGGAGGAACAGCAGCTGCGAGCAAGGCTCACCGATCTCTATCAGCTCCCATATGAGGATGCGAAGCAATACGGACGCAAGTTCCAGCTGGCGTCTCAGAGGGCTTACAGCGTGGATAACCTGGACCACGAGATAGTCCAAGAGACGTTGGTCAGGAATTTTGTGTTGGGACTCAGGGATGAGCAAATACGTCATGACGTATTTGCTGCTCGCCCTGATACCCTGGCTGAGGCAATAAGACAAGCCTCAGCTGCTGCTCACACCTTCGCTCTGGCAGGGCAACCTACCAGAGGGGATAGGAAGGATGAACCAATGGAAATTGGGGCTATCCTCCCTAAGAGAATGGCCCCTTCTGGGCCAAATCCTACAGATGCTTCAGATTGGAAGCTAATAGCTGATTTGGAGTCAAAGGTGAATTACCTTACGAAATTAGTAGAGAGGATGGAGACGGGGAAACCATCCAACCCCACAGTGATCGTTCCCCAATCAGGTGCAGCACCCCAGTACCCCTTTCAGACACCCATGTTGCCTATGTATCCCCCATATTTCAACACGTCCTATCCCCCACCCCCGATTGCCAGTTCTCAGGTAGTAAACCACCCAGGGAAAGGGAAGGGGAAGGGAAATGATAATCCAGGACCGGAAAAAAATAAGCAGGGAGGAGGGAAGAGGTTTAGGGGTAAAAATGTCTGTTATGAGTGTGGGGAGGAGGGACACTTCGCAAGAGAATGTTCCCACCGCTATGCACATGTACAGGCTGCAGTGGTGGCGGCCATGCAGATGGCCTCTACCACTCAAAAGCCAGCCAAATATGTTAACCAGGGGGAATAGAAACGCCGGATGAGAGGTTCTGCCTCTCCATCTCAGTGGCGGGGATGGAGATGCGTGCACTCATTGATACCGGCGCGTCAAGGAGTCTAATGCGAGAGGATGTATGGAGAGCCTTTTGCAAAACCCATCATCGGCCTCTCGTATTGACAAAGGGGGAATCTCTTAAATCACTCTCTGGTCATGATCTCAAAACTGAAGGGCAGGCGATAGTTAACTTGGGGGGTAGCTCATTTCCAGTTCATATTGTAAGAAGACTTCACCATGAACTGCTTCTGGGGGATGATGCCTTATTTATATTAGATGCCCAAATTAGCTTCAGAAAAAGAAAGGTAATTTTGGAAGGAAAAAGTTACAGAAGGCAACAAGTGGGTAGTGCAGATCAAGAATTCGCCTCTATCCACACAGAGGCAGAAGCATGGGAAGAAAAATACCCCGCTGTTTTTGGCATAGGAAAACAGGGAAAATTAGGTACCTTTAAAGATGTGAAAATGCACATAGATACTGGAAATGCGCGCCCAATTAATCAACGCCCCTATCGTTTGCCCCTGGCCAAGAGAAAACTTATAGATAAAGAATTAGATGAAATGCTGGAGCTGGGAGTAATAGAACCCAGCAGCTCAGCATAGGGAAGCCCGATATTGTTGGTCCCAAAGAAAGATGGGAGCAATAGACCTTGTGTCGACTTCAGAAAACTAAACTCTGTAAGCAAAAAGGATGCTCATCCACTTCCAAATATTCAAGATATTTTTGACAGTTTAGCAGGATCAACTGTCTTTTCCACCATCGACCTAAAAAGCGGCTACTGGCAAGTAGAGATGGACCCGGATAGCATGGAAAAGACAGCGTTTGTGTGTCATAGGGGCCTATTTCAATTCCGTAGGATGCCTTTTGGACTCACTAACGCACCAGCCGTCTTTCAACGGGCCATGAACAAAATGTTTTCGGAATTTATTGGCAAATTTTGCATGACTTTCATAGATGATATTGTAATCTATTCCAAATCTGAAGAGGAGCATGATCACCATTTGGCTCTGGTGTTTGATAAATTAGAATAATACGGAATTACAGTCAAAAAGAGTAAATGTATTTTCAAACAAGAGAAGGTAGATCTCCTCGGCTGCCAAGTTTCAAAAGATGGAATTAATTCCCACCCAGATAAATGTAGTGCTATCAGGGATATGCTACCTCCAGAGGATGTGAGCGGAATTCGCTCCTTCCTAGGAATGACTGGGTATTACCGTCAATGTATCCCAGATTATGCTAAGGTAGCTCATCCTTTGGTCAAACTTACCAAAAAGTATGCCAGGTTCGAATGGTTGGAAGAGCAGCAAAGCTCATTTGAAACTCTGAAGGAATTACTAACTTCAGATAGAGTAATGGCGCACCCTCAGTTGGATAAGCCTTATCGTCTCTATAGCGATGCGTGTGATTACGCAATTGGGGCCATATTGGTCCAGTCTGATAGTGAAGGCATAGAGAGGCCAGTTCAGTATATCTCTAAACAACTCTCTGGGCCACAACTCAATTGGGCTACGATTGAAAAGGAAGCTTATGCAATCGTGTATGCCTTAAATAAGCTCAGACCTTATCTACAGGGTAGCGAATTCAAAATTTACACTGACCACAAGCCTTTAAAGTCTCTGTTTGTGGGAGAAGTTAAAAACACCAAAATTCAAAGATGGGCGGTATTAATAGCAGAGTTTGGGGCTCCCATTGAATATAGAAAAGGGGCAAACAATATCAGGGCAGACATGCTTTCTCGAATAAAAACAAACCCCAAGAAGGAAGGGCCGACTCTCAGTTCTCTTGAAGTCTGTGCCTTGGAGGAGATAGATGAAATTCCTTGGGAATTTGATAAACTCGAGAAAGACAAAATACGTTTAGAACAGAGGGAGTTGGAACAATTTCAACAGGGGATGGAGGATGAGGGGGATTACACCATAATTGATGGCATGCTTTTTACTCTCACCCCTCCCCCAGGCAAGCCAGCCTACCCCCGCCTGGTCCTGCCACCCTCAGCTAGGCATAGAGTAGTGAGGCGCGCCCACACTGAAGTAGGCCACCAGGGCATGAGGAAGACCCTAGATAGGATCCAAGAGGCTTATAAATGGCCCACCATGAGAAGAGATACCTATAATGTCTTAATCCGATGCGCTAGGTGTGCTGTAAACAGAGTGGGTAGGGCGCGTGTACCTCCTACTGCGATGCCAATAGCAAAATACCCTGGTCAGATACTGGGAATGGATCTCTGTGGTCCCTTCCCAGTCTCTGATAAAGGTAATAGATACATCTTGACTGTAATAGATCACGCAACTGGCTGGGTAGAAGTCAAACCCATACCCTCCAAAGCAGCTAAAAACATTGCTGATTATCTGGCTAATGAATATGTCCCTAGGTATGGCCCCCCAGAGGTGCTCATCACCGACCGGGGACTCGAATTTATGAACCAGCAAGTGGAAGGGTACCTTAAATCCATAGGCACTGAAGTAAGGCATTCTACAGCTTTTCACCCCCAGACAAATGGTAAAATTGAAAGATTCAACAAAACTTTTAAAAATATACTAAGAAAATTCATCAATGCAAGACCAGCAGAGTGGGAGAGCCATTTAGGTCCAACCCTCTGGGCACATAGAGTCTCCACTTCTTGTGTAACTGGTTTTACACCATATTTTTTAACTTTCGGCACCAATCCAAGATATCCCTTTTCTAAAATATTCCCCACTCCAGAGGGAACAGAAGATGCCGTACTCAGTGAGCGCCTACAGGCCTTAACAGATGCGTTCAGAGAAGCTGCTGAGCGCACTGAGGCCAGTAGAGTGGCTAATTATGAGAGATTAAGGGCCAGAGCAAATGCAAAGGATCTAAAAATAGGGGATCATGTGGTGGTGCTGTTATGTAATAACGGGGATAAGGGGTACCACCCTAACTATGAGGGGACCCCAGGGTGAACGCAGGCGTATAAATAGGGATAGGGTAAAAATGGTATCTGGGGAAATAGAATGGGATGTACTGAGAACTAGGCAACCGAGGGCGGGTCAAGGAAAGAGAAATAAGGCTCGGAGACAAGCCCAAAAAGCTCAACAAGTTCATGTTCCACCACCTCCCCCACCCCAGCCTAGGGCAGTGCCCGACACTGTTTATTTACCCATACCAAATATGCCTCCTCCAATTCAGATAGAACAGGAAGACCAAGCAAGAGCAGAGCAACCAGAGGACGAGCACATGCAAGTGGAGGACGAGGACCAAGTGCCACGCCCACCTCAACCACAACAAGTGCCACGCCCACCCCAGCAGCGACCGCCGAGGGAGAAGGTGCTAGTACTAGCTTCACCTAAGCCAGTTACATTACGCCGACCCCTGCCACCAGCCGTTGCTGTGGAGACTGCTCCCCCGCGCACACCACCACCAGGTCCTGTTACAAGGTCAAGGGCAAAAAGAGGGAGGATAGAGACCCCAACCAAGTGCCCTAAACCCAAGGCTTTGACCACCACCTCTGAATGCACTGAAAAGAGGATCAAAGTGTTCCACCCTCTAGGCACTACTAAGAGGGAAAGGCCTGACTCCTCACCAAACCCAGCCACGCCCACTTCACCCGTGCAGAGGCCGAGGAAGCTGCCCTGTATACCCCCACCATCGCCACCACCATCACCACCACCTACACCCCCACCCCCACCGTCACCCCCACCACAGCCCCAACCATGGGAGTTCGACCCAGGGGCACCACCAGTGACGGACTTCTCTCAACCTACACCTTCCAGTCCCTCCTCATAATCACCCTGGCTATGATGGCTAATGGCGATTTGTTTGAGGAGGAAGGGGTGTTGGTGTATGAGGAGGGGGAGGTCAGAGCCCTGACCGCGACTTGGACAACAGTGATCGTTTTTTTTTTTTTTTAAACTTTTATTTATACTGGGTGTGCAAAATCCCAGACTAGGGTTTTTCACAAGCCCCAGGTGTACAGACGTTTAAACAGGCAGCTTACAAGTTAAGTTAAATGGTGTGATATCATATATGTATAGCAATACAGATCAGTTCATCAATGGAGATGGTTCAATTTCAAATTATATACAGTTATTAGAGGAGTCACTTTGCCACTGTCTCAGAGTGTTAGTGTCCTTCATATAAAATAATCACAGTATGTGAAAGTAGTCGAGATGTCACTTTGCCACTGTCTCGGAGTGTTAGTGCTCTCTGTATGTCAATGATATTTACACTATGAACAATGTTATGTTACGTCATTACAACATATATGTATTGCGATATACATGATGTGATCTGCTCAGCGAAGAGTATATAGGCTCATATAGGATTCTATCTGGAGGTGAAACTTATCAAAATAGTTTAGTTGGGTTGGGTTAAGTAGAATAAAGAAGAGGAGTCACTTTGCCACTGTCTCTGAGTGTTAGTGCTCTAGGTGTGTGGTTACAATAATATGGTCATTGCAGTCAAGTTAAAACAACGATTGGAGCCAGATTCTTTGGTTAGATTTAAAAGCTTCAATGGTACCTATTCCTCTCTGCCTGGCTGAAAGTTCATTCCATGAGTGCGCACATTTGATCTGAATTGAGTTTTGTCCATGTTTAGTGTGGAATCTCGGGGTTTTGAGGGTGACACCCTCATTTCCCCTTGTGGGCCTTATTGGATTATTTACTAATTCTGGGATTTTCGATTTTCTAAAGGCAAGTGCTCTTAAATGCGTTTTCCTTCTGTTTTCCAGGAGGGGGATTCTGGTTTGTGCATGGAGTTGTATGGTAGGGGTATCGAAGGGCAAGTCCAGGGCGATTTTCAGTGACCTGTTTTGGAGCCTCTGGAGCTTCTGCATTAGCTGGGGATTAGTGTCATGCAATATGACATCGCAGTAGTCAAAATATGGGAGAATCTTTGTTTTATAAATTTTTAAAGCAGTTTGTGAGTCAATATATTTCCTAATTTTGTGCAGCTGATGTGTTTTGTGTGCAATAGTTTTGATTGATTGGTTTGTGTGTGGGCGGAAGCTCAGCTTATCATCAATTGAGAATCCTAGATATTTGTAAGTAGGGACTAGTTTCAGTTGTTTGTCGTGGTATAGTATTGCCTTTGATTTGCATAGCTTTCTGTTTTGCTTTGATCTTGAGATGAACATTGTGTTTGATTTTGCTGAATTGACAAGGAAGAGGTTATTGTTGCACCATGTATGGAGAGAGTCTATAGAGTTCTGCATATTGGCGTAAAGAGTATCCAGATCTTTGCCATGAGTATAGATTAGCGTGTCATCTGCATATAAGGATATTTTTGTGTTTCTAATGTTGTGTGTAATGTCATTAATAAAGATAATGAACATTAATGGCCCAATTATTGAGCCTTGAGGGACACCAGTTGTAGTGGGTGCTTTATCAGAGAGATTGTTATTGACTATGGTTAGCTGCTTTCTGTTTTGGAGATACGATTTGCACCAGTTAAGGAGTATTTAGTTTAACTTCGGTAGCAACGATTCCTTTCATATTGGAATTCAAAGCAACAATATTCGAATTCATTCCCTGTGCATTAGTGTTTAGGGACCCAATGTCTGCTTGGTTTACCAGGGCAATTGATTTCACCTGTTGCATTGACGATTTCATAGCTGAAAGACCATTTAAAAGTTCATCTAATTTCTCCTCACGAGCAACAAATCTTTCCATAAAATCATTAGGGAGACAGCATTGGGGGTTAGATGAATTATAATGACTTATCTGGTTGTGTGTAGTCGTGCCTGCTATGTCTGAACGTTGGGGAATGGCGACTTGTTGCTGGTAGAGTTTCAGCGTTGGTGCATTCAATCCTACATTGGACGACGGGCTTGTATGCATTGTAGGAGGTTGATCATTAACAGCTTGGGTACATCTCGATTGTGAATAAGTTTCTGTACAACTAGAAGGAATCAGTGATGTGTTTTGTTGTGATGATGAGGTCGAGTTTGGCACATTCATTCCCATATTTCCAGGAGAGAATTCTCTCGGGACCAGGACATATTGTTGACAGGGTTCCCTGGGTCTGCCATTTTGCAAAGGCAACATATTACTCGAGTTCATGCTGTCCATGTCACTTTGTCTAAATAAACTAATGTCAGTATAATCCTTGTTCGATCTAAGAGGTCTTTGGTTGTAGCTGGTCATATCTGATATTCCAGACGAATTTGTAGGCAGTATATGTGAGAAAATTCGCCAGTAATTGTCCTGTGAGCGGGAGCTTGGTCCTTTCGTGTGTTAGCACCTTGCCGCCATCTTGAGCCTACACCCCCCCACGCCCCCTCCTGTCAGTGCTTGGGTCTCCGTCCTAAGAAGGCGAATTGGAGAACTCAGACAGGCGGAGGTTGTGGGAGACAGAGATGTCAGTGCCTGGGAGGAGCACATGGGTTTCCTCCAGGCAGAGATTTCAACACCAGTCCAACAAGACACCCGAAGGAAGAGAGGCCTATTCAATTTTGTGGGCTTGCTAAGCCGTGCCTTGTTTGGCACCGCTACTGTAGGACAGGTGAACGAATTAAGATCTGCAGTACAAGAAGCTCAGGCTAGCGAGAGCGCATTGGCCCATTGTCAGGAAGAGATGGTGTTGGTGTTGAATCAGACAAGGCTCTACATGACAGAGAACCGCTTGGACATCGCGCAGCTCCAAGCTGCAGCAAGTAACATCTCCCGCCAAGTGGCAGACATTCTAGCACAGTTAAATGGTTTCAGTAAAGATATTCACAGGATTCATATGAAAAGGGAAGTGGATATTCTATTGCAGCGAGTGAGTAGGGCGGTGGAAAATTACCACCGTCAAAACGAATTATTTTATCGCCAGCGCATCCAGCTGGAAAGGGGATTCTTAACAGACCAGATTTTACCACTGGCTTACTTATCAGAAATATTGTCTAAATTACAAGAAGGGAAACATTACACCCCACAAGATAACCGCTGGTATTATAGACACCTGAACGTTCGACTATTATTAGACGGCGAACAGGAGCTAATATACCAGACAGTAATTCCGGCAGTTTCAGGCACTCAATTTTTACACTATAGATTAAAGTATTTTCCGGTCCCATATGGTGCTGACCACCTGAGAAAGTTGGTAGGAGAAGAGGAGGTGGCCCTAGATAGCATATCCAGCGCGTCATTTCTTCCTCAGCACTGTATCGGGTTTGAACCCCAGATTTGCTCAGCTGCAATAGAGCATCTAACCCCGACCTGCGAAACAAATATTATTTTAGGTAAAAAGCCAGACCTTTGTAAGGCGCAGATTGTAAAAAGAAATAACTTAACAAACCAAGTGTTTAGAGAGGGAGAGTCCATTTCTTCTGTAATTCTAGCTATTTATGAACCTCTGGAAACAATCTTGAGGTGCCCTGGGCAGAAACCAGTGATACAAACGTATCACCGGCATGCCAGGGTGATTTTAGAAGGCGGTTGTCTCCTGGTTGGAAAGGATTGGCGTGTAAGTAGCATCCAACGCCATGAGTCCCACATAACACTCCCCATCCCCAAGATTATGCCCCTCCCTGGGTTTAATCTGACTTATGGCAAATTATCCCTTTACCCCCATTTAGATCAGCAATTGACTTTCCTGCCAAGAGCTGAAATACCCTTACTAGCCCTGACAGATTTTCCTAAACCCGTTTCCCCCCTGATCTCCTCCACCCCTTGGTCTGAAAGTTCTATCTGGGGTATAGCCACTCTCATCCCCACTCTCCTAGGAGTCATGACCCTGGGAATAATCTACCTCCGCCGAAAGGGGCTCGCCCCAAGAGGTAAAGTCAGCCTTTTGTGTTGTCTGAGGAACCTTAAGCCCCGAGAGAATATCCCAATAGGACCCCCAACCCACCACCCTGTAGCCCTAGCCCTCCAAGACCTAGATCGAGAGGAGGGAGAGGCCACTCCAGGCGCTAGGACTGGCTCTCGTTCCCTCGAGCATATCCCTGCCCCCTCCCCCGCCTCACCATATTACGCTGCCAATTTCGGACTGACCAGGATGAAATAATTAGTCTACCAATGTTTATTTGGTTTCTCTGGGGTAACAAACACTTTTTGAACTTGTCGGTAACTTACTCTTGTTTAATATTTACTATTAATATTTGTTCTGTCCTCTTCTCGGGTGCTAGGGAGATCACAGAACACAGAGTAGTATACCTGGGTGAAATCCATTTTCTCTCGGGAGGAAATGGTGGAATCCGTGGACAAGGATCCAGCCCAAAAAGGTATTTTTATTTCAACTCTCATTGCGAGAAGTTGTTTTTACACAAACAGAATCGGTCGAGACAGAGGAGCCTGAGAGGAAGCACCATGGAATCGAAGCCCTCACCTTGTCTCCGACCATTCTGCTTTGAAGAGGTATTTTTCCAAGTAATAAGAGTTTATACGTGATGCTACAGTAAAGTCGACATGTGTTCTGTAGTGTTTGAGGTTAAAAGTGGAAATATTGTAGTGTTGACTACCCAACTGCTCTCACTCTCCATGGCCAAAGGAGGAGAGAGAAAGAGATGGGCGTCCTGTCGGTCAGCGATGAGGTCCAGCGGGGGCCTCGGCTGACCGGCCGGGCAGAGGAGACGGCGGTGACGAACGTATTTGAGAACTTTGTGTGTACTAGCTCCGTACAAAGGAAGACATTTAACAGTGTTCAGAAGCACACTTAAAAACACATAGACTTCTCTTACATAATATTCGACTAAAAGACTTTTTAGTGCAGGGTGATGGCCTCTGATATAAATGAACACTCCTTTTAATAGAGCCACTCCCTTTGGAAACTTTCCATCTTGACCCGTTAGGTCTACAGATATAATAATTTATAATACTTTTACCTTACCTTTTTTATGATTTTGTGTGTGTAAATTATGTAACCTTATTTCTATTTCTCTTGTTTGGTTGGACTGGGTTGATCAGTGGCTAAATATTTTGTTCGAAAGAAAGCTTTCAACAAAAATAAAATATGGGACGAATGTAAAGAACTGAAATCTTTAGACCCAAGATCCGACCTATTTAGCCCTGATCATGGTCGGGGCATGCACGCCACACATGGCCTGGCCAGGAGGGAGGGGGAGATGAGCCACTCAGGGCTCACCCCGCCTCCCCCAGCCCAACCTAATTACTATATACACTGCTCTGGGTTTATCAAGAGGGGGGAAGGGCTAAGAGGGAGGGGGGGGGGGCCGGCACGAGCCTTGGGATCTATGAGTAAGGGGTGGGAGGGGGAAGGCTGAGGAGAGGGATCCAACTTGCATGCACTCCATTTATGGTCTCTGCCTGGGGAGCAGAGGTCGGCGTGTGGGCAAGGAAGATCCTCTCTCCCTCAACCAATTAGAGGGAAGGGGAAGAGCCAGTGGAATATTTCCTGGGTTTGATTATATGAATAATTCATGATTTTGGAGTATAAAATAAAGTGAAAGACTCGGACCTAGGTACTCGCTGAGTCACCACCGCCTAGGCCGAATCCAGACGAACTACAACCTCGGACTTCTTGTCTCACTTCTTCATCTTACTGAACCTATGGGCTAAAACCCTTAGACTTCTTTACAGGATACTTGCTATTACTATACTATTATATATGTGATGTGTTTCAGGAAAATGAGTCATAAGTCGCAAAATTTATATTTTTCAAAGTGTTTGTATCACAAGATCACATTATTGGAATCATTTGATTCTTAGAGGGTTCATCGCTTATAGCTATATCAATCGATGTGTCAAATTACAAGACAATCTATGTAATATATTCTTTCATTTTAAAGGTCCTTATATGGAGCATATTTAGTTACTTTACTGTTTTTTGACCTCCAGAAATATTGGAAAGTTTATTTTTCAAAAACGAAAATATCAAACTTTAAATCTAGAAATACTTATTAGAGTATTAGACTGTTTACTATCATTGGAATCGGCTTGATCTCATCTATTCAAATATAATGATATTTCAACATCTATTTTTTGCGACTAATGACTCATTTTCCCAAAACAGATCACATATTGTCAAGTGAATTCAGGCTTGAAAATATGTCGTTTTTTAAGCCTAATTATGAGAAGGCTCCCTATTGGTTGACGTTATGCTCGCTCATGAATTCACACCCAGTTGTGACGTCATACACAGTCCATGCCGTCATTCATTAGCCAATCAGCTATACACTTGTCTTGCGCTTTGGCATCAAAAAGCAATATTGCGGGTCATTGGAGAGAAGCGATGTAAATAAATAGTTTGTTTATCCTTTTTATTTTAAAATTTGAGATTGTGGTATGAAATAGGATGCAACTTGGTTAGTTTCTGACTTACCGGATGCGATGCCCACTCATTTTTGTTGACCAGGGATCTCTCTCGATGCTTGTGGCTTCTCATGAGATCCCTGGTTGAAAACAAATTGTGGGCATCATATACAGTAAGTCTGACTGTGTTATTCACTTTGAATAGGAAGAATATGTTCATTTAATAATGTTGCTGATTCTCTATGTGTTGTATAAAGAAATGAAATGACCCCAATGTAAGAACATCTGTGATTGGTCTATATCACTGTCATTGATGATGTTAGACCAATCAGAGATGAGCTTACTCAGCAGCAACGGACATTAAAAAAAACATGGCCACTGTGAACTGCTTCTGCTAGCGAAATACAAGCGTCAGAATGACAATTTTCTATTATTTTTAAATTGTAGATGAAGATAGAACTGTAATTGAGGTTAAGAACTACTCTTGTTATTCAATGGCTCTTGTTTACACTTTATTTTGCATCCAACCTGCGGCCGCATATTGGATACAAAATCAAGTCTAAATTTGAGCCATTAGATGACACTTGTGGTTCTAACCTCTTGGTCAGCTCTGTCTCTATTACTCTGACCATTACATCTTAGTCTGATATAACAAGTACTGTATGCGGTATCAGAGATATCAGTGCATATAACAGGTACAATAGGAGGTATCAGTGCATATAACAGGTACAATAGGAGGTATCAGTGCATATAACAAGTACTATAGGAGGTATCAGTGCATATAGCAGGTACTATAGGAGGTATCAGTGCATATAACAGGTACTATAGGAGGCATCAGTGCATATAGCAGGTAATATTGGAGGTATCAGTGCATATAACAGGTACTATTGGAGGTATCAGTGCATATAACAGGTACTATAGGAGGTATCAGTGCATATAACAGGTACTATAGGAGGTATCAGTGCATATAACGGGTACTATAGGAGGTATCAGTGCATATAACAGGTACTATAGGAGGTATCAGTGCATATAACAGGTACAATAGGAGGTATCAGTGCATATAACAAGTACTATAGGAGGTATCAGTGCATATAGCAGGTACTATAGGAGGTATCAGTGCATATAACAGGTACTATAGGAGGTATCAGTGCATATAACAGGTACTATTGGAGGTATCAGTGCATATAACAGGTACTATAGGAGGTATCAGTGCATATAACAGGTACTATAGGAGGTATCAGTGCATATAACGGGTACTATAGGAGGTATCAGTGCATATAACAAGTACTATAGGAGGTATCAGTGCATATAACAAGTACTATAGGAGGTATCAGTGCATATAACAAGTACTATAGGAGGTATCAGTGCATATAACAGGTACTATAGGAGGTATCAGTGCATATAGCAGGTACTATAGGAGGTATCAGTGCATATAACAGGTACAATAGGAGGTATCAGTGCATATAACAAGTACTATAGGAGGTATCAGTACATATAGCAGGAACTATAGGAGGTATCAGTGCATATAGCAGGTACTATAGGAGGCATCAGTGCATATAACAGGTACTATAGGTGGTATATATCAGTGCATATAACAGGTACTATAGGAGGTATCAGTGCATATAACAAGTACTATAGGAGGTATCAGTGCATACAGTAGGTACTATAGGAGGTATCAGTGCATATAACAGGTAATATAGGAGGTATCAGTGCATATAGCAGGAACTATAGGAGGTATCAGTGCATATAGCAGGTACTATAGGAGGTATCAGTGCATATAACAAGTACTATAGGAGGTATCAGTGCATATAACAGGTACTATAGGAGGTATCAGTGCATCTAACAAGTACTATAGGAGGTATCAGTGCATATATCAGGTACTATAGGAGGTATATATCAGTGCATATATCAGGTACTATAGGAGGTATATATCAGTGCATATAACAGGTACTATAGGAGGTATCAGTGAATATAACAAGTACTATAGGAGGTATCAGTGCATATAACAGGTAATATAGGAGGTATCAGTGAATATAACAAGTACTATAGGAGGTATCAGTGCATATAACAGGTACTATAGGAGGTATCAGTGCATATAACAGGTACTATAGGAGGTATCAGTGCATATAGCAGGTACTATAGGTGGTATCAGTGCATATAACAGGTACTATAGGAGGTATGAGTGCATATAACAGGTACTATAGGAGGTATCAGTGCATATAACAGGTACTATAGGAGGTATCAGTGCATATAACAAGTACTATAGGAGGTATCAGTGCATATAACAAGTACTATAGGAGGTACCAGTGCATATAACAAGTACTATAGGAGGTATCAGTGCATATAACAGGTACTATAGGATGTATCAGTGCATACATCAGGTACTATAGGAGGTATCAGTGCATGTAACAGGTACTATAGGAGGTATCAGTGCATATAACAAGTGCTATAGGAGGTATTAGTGCATATACAGCAGTAAACACTGTACCAGAACTAGTAACTATGTTATCCACAGCGGGTGATGTGAGTCAGTTGTGAGCGTCCAGTTCACCCAGCTCAGTTACATTTGACAACTACACCCCTTACCTTGACCTTGGGGCACTCTGTATGACCTTATGTGAATCCCGTGACCCTGGGAGTGACCCTGGGAGTGACCCTTGGAGTGACCCTGGGAGTGACCCTGGGAGTGACCCTGGGAGTGACCCTGGGAGTGACCATATGACAGCGAGTGTATGGCAAGCCATTTGTGTAATAATTCGATAAACACTGTTTATCAACCTAAAACACTGTTTTTCAATTAAAAAACAGTGTTTTACCTTGAAAAACAGTGTTTTACCTTGAAAAACAGTGTTAATCGAATGATAAACAGTGTTTATAGAGCTAAAACAATGTTTCTCAATGTAAAACACTGTTTCTCCTCGATAAACATAGTTGTTTGGAAAATTTTGTATATCAAGTGATAACGGTACTTTCTAAGCAAAAGTTTGATAAACAACCTTTGAAAAGTTTGAAACATATGGCAAGCCATTTGTGTAATAATTCGATAAACACTGTTTATCAACCTAAAACAGTGTTTTTCAATTGAAAAACACTGTTTTACCTTGAAAAACAGTGTTTTACCTTGAAAAACAGTGTTAATCGAATGATAAACAGTGTTTATAGAGCTAAAACAATGTTTCTCAATGTAAAACACTGTTTCTCCTCGATAAACATAGTTGTTTGGAAAATTTTGTATATCAAGTGATAACGGTAATTTCTAAGCAAAAGTTTGATAAACAACCTTTGAAAAGTTTGAAACAGTGTTTCTCCTTGAGAAACAGTGTTTCTGAAGGAGAAACACTGTTTATCAGTCGATAAACACAGATTTTAAATAATGATCCTTTTTTTTTTAATTTGATATCAAAGTTTGTGCATGAAAAACATCCAAAAACATTGTTTCTCCTCGAAAAACATTGTTTCTCCTCGAAAAACATTGTTTCTCCTCGAAAAACATTGTTTCTCCTCGAAAAACATTGTTTCTCCTCGATAAACATCGTTTCTCCTCGAAAAACATCGTTTCTCCTCGATAAACATCGTTTCTCCTCGAAAAACATCGTTTCTCCTCGATAAACATCGTTTCTCCTCGAAAAACATCGTTTCTCCTCGATAAACATCGTTTCTCCTCGATAAACATCGTTTCTCCTCGAAAAACATCGTTTCTCCTCGAAAAACATCGTTTCTCCTCGAAAAACATCGTTTCTCCTCGATAAACATCGTTTATCAAAATCTACCCAGAGACCACTTTGATACTACTTCCCCTTTGGGATACTACTTCCTGTTTGGACTTCCCAAAGTCAACACAAGCTGTCTATCACTTCATCACTTGGATTCATTTACACGTAAGTTAATATTGATATACTTCTTGCCAAAGATTCTAACAAAATAACAGCAAAGTAGACCATTGTTTGAATGCTGTAACTATGTAAGCTAATCTCTAATATCTCTTCTTTAGGGGTGAAGGTCGTACAAGCTTTTAAATAGATATTTATGACTTCTTTAGGCTGATTCAAAGTGCCAAGGTTGTGTTCCAACGCCCTGTTTCGTTCCAACGCCCTCTGAAAGATGATGCCAGTGCTAGGATCATTTTGAATTAAAATGAATTAGTTGACTGTTAATAATGATAATTCACCCTTTATTGACATTTACTAGTCAAAGTATCTCATACAAAAATTTATCACAGAAGTACCAGAAAACAATGATGATAAATCAATCCAATTGTGGCTTTGCAATGCCAGTTCCAATGGCCCAGAAAAACATGAAATATATATCTCAATAAAATGTGGACAAAACAATATTTTTTGACTGAATTTTCAGCAGAATACTTAATTTAGCTGTTGTTTTAAATGGTAGAATATCAAACAGAATTTTTGTAAATTTTTTTCAAGGGCGTTGCAAGGGCGTTGGAAAAATTATGTTTTCTTGATTTTGGCTGTCATAGGCAGAGATGTTAATATTAATGCTCCCAATTTTCGCGGTGGATCATTAAACATGTGTAGAATCGATGATGTGAAGGATTTAATTAATAGTTCCAATAAATTTAAAATTTGACCCCAAACAGCCCAAAGTGACCCCATTTCGTGAGAACTGACCATTATATATGATGTATATATTAACGTTCACTGAAAATATCATTGTATATTACAGGTATATTAGCTACACGGCCTTCCATGTGCTGTGATTCACATATTAAAAGGAGAAATGCAGAATCACTGGGAAAGGGCTAATATCCCCAATATCAACACATTCTTCACACGTTGCCGACAATTCCTAGAAAAATTTGATAGGTATGTTCACTTGTACATATGATCAAATTATTAATTTCAGTCATCATCTTTTCTTGATGCATAGCTTCGGTATCAACAATAATATTTATTGCTGACAAGTGGATACAGATGGGACTGTAACATAGAGGGAATTAATTCTGGTGGGCGAATTGATAGTGTTAAAATAACCATATATGCTGGTGTTTTTTGGGGTCATATTTTGCAGGGAAAAGAAGTAAACGGGTCGCAAGTACTCACAAGTTCACATACACAGATAATACATATGATATAACAGCCATGGAGGAAACAAAAAAGAATCATCACTTATTTCTTCATTTTTTATTCATTTTGTAAAATATGTTCAATCATGGATGGCATGTACATATACTAAAGCATTTAATTTACTAATTTCAGGTTTTTGGAAGAGCATAACCTATCTCATCCATATAACCTCCCCATAGACGTTATGAGAGAACTTGAAGCCTATTCAATCGAACTTAGTGGCATATTTGAGAGATTTCAACGGATTGAGCAGCACATACCCCAGGATGATTGGTCTTCGATTGAACGTGCCCTTCTAGAAACACGCCGGTTGCTTTCAGAAATTCATGAGCGTGTGAGCACTAACAGAGAGGGGTAAGTTTCTTAATTTTCTGTCAAAAATAACTATTATGAAATTCTGTACCTTCAATTGTCACACTTCATTCTTTACACTTAACTATAACTTAACTATGGATTTTCATCTAAATAGCCATTTTATAGTCCCATACAGGCACCACAACAAACTATGCCGATAGCCCGTACTTCATTAACTAATCGTCCTGGAGCACCATCATACCAGATACCTGTTGATCATCTCAACAAATTGCTCGATATGGGGCTTCCAGTATCCGAAATTGCAAGGAAAGGGTTAGTCGGTACCACAAACAGAAAGACTATATATAACCACTGCAAGAGGTTAGGTATTAAAACACGCAGAGAACGATATTCAATGATTACTGAAGATGAATTGAAGATGGCAATAGAAAAAGTTCACCACCAATTTCCAAATTCTGGGGCAGAGGAAGTACGGAGTATGTTACGCAATGAAAATATTGATGTGCAACTTCACCGTGTGCGCAACACACTAAATACTGTTGATCCAGTTGGAGGTGCTGCTAGATGGACCCAGGCTACACAACGTAGACGCTACTCAGTCAAGAGCTCCAACTCAATTTGGCACATTGATAATAATCATGGACTAAAAAGGTATAATATATTATATATATGGTCGAATCCCACCAAATGACCCCACAAATGTTTTTATTCTGCAGAATGCTGGTAAATATAAACTATGAAGGACACCCCTCAATTTTCGAATTGCCATAAACGATAACATTATGAAGAATGTATGTTGAAAGTTTCATTGAAATCCAAGCGTTATTTTTTTCCTGAGACAAATTTTCATTTTGCTTTCAAAATGTTTACTTCTGTTATAGATATCAAATCTTCAAATAAATGTTTTTAAACTATCGTTAGGCTCCATCTGTAGCTAATGTAATATAGAATATGAAACAGGACTGACAATATTCATAATTCTGGTATTTTTGGAATGACAAATTAATTCATTTCAAGTTTCACCATTTAAAAGTATTACTAACTCAAGATATATGC
The DNA here is from genome assembly GCA_942159475.1 of Sthenelais limicola. NCBI lineage: Eukaryota > Metazoa > Annelida > Polychaeta > Phyllodocida > Sigalionidae > Sthenelais > Sthenelais limicola. The sequence continues at coordinate 83,286,081 of OW804101.1, read as the reverse complement.
TTATTAACTAAGAATATATAATGTTCGGAACCTAACAGCATCCCAAATCATACACTTTTTAACTGACTTAATCAACTGTATCTATAAGTAATAATATTCTGATGAAAAAGGAACATTTCTGTCATATTATTCTTAATGAATTACACGCTTAATAAAGAGCCAGCTTATTCTGTTGGTTCCAAAATCTATATATGTTAGTTCCGAATGCTATGTGTTACTTCCGAACGCCATTACTTCTCCTATATTTAATCAGACTAGGGAGGACAAAAATCATCATTAGTTTTACTCATTAACAATATATTCTGACAAAAAAGAAAGGTTTCAATTTTGTTCTGATCTAAGAATCTTTAAAATGTGTTAGTTCCGAACGCTATATGTTAGTTCCAAATGCTATGGGTTAGTTCCAAATGCAAAAGATGTTAGTTCCGAACGCCTTGGCATGAAGCCTATTAGATGGGTTGGGTGAAAAATACTTGCTTTTTCAAATAGACTGATTCTGTAACTTCCCAAACATATTTTTTTCATATTTTATAATGCATATGGAAATCGGTAACAACAGTTGAAAGAAGATCGAATGAAAGCAACGTTAAAGTTTCAATAGTATGCATGCTTACAAATGAATTCATGTAATCAAAGTACACTATTTAAGTTAAAACCTGTACTGTTATTTCATATTCCACTACCCATAGAGCTATTTATGACAAGTTTTGGTTTAATTAGTGGCAGGAAATATGGTATTTGGCTATAGCGTTAGGAACTAACACTTTTAGTGCAGTAATCAATTTGATGACTCACAGAAGTGAAACAAATAAAGGATAAGAAAAAAAAATGGATTTCCGAAATCTAGGACCATTTGCCTACCTAACCACAACAAAACTTAGAAAACAAATAAACTTCAGAAAATAACAATTTGGGGTCATTTGGTGGGATTCGACCATATATTATATATAGACAACCAAACATATATCATAACCATGAGTCCTGACTTAATTAAAAAGAACAAATATTGAAAATTTTACATATATCAACATAGGTCATAAATATACAACATGAAAACATTTAGCTATTAACATTCATTGTTTGTAGCTTTGACAGTTGCTAAAAGTCCTACCGTGCATGAAAAGATAAAAGAAAGATGTCCATTATTATTAATTTTGAATAGATATTTATTTCCATTTTTTCTCCACTCTCAGATGGTCTATATATGTACATGGAGCAATTGATGGGCACTCCAGATTGATTGCATATTTATCTGCAACCACGGACAACAAGGCACTTTCTTCACTGCACCTTTTCCTGCGTGGAGTTCAGAACTATGGGCTTCCGAGTAGAGTGAGAACTGACCATGGCTCTGAGTATAATTTAGTGGAGGACTTTCTATCTCGGGATCATGGCATAGGACGTGCCCGCATGCTCAGAGGTCAGTCTGTGCACAATCAGCGCATCGAGAGGTTATGGCGAGATGTTTTTTGTAAAGTTCTTGAGAAATATTATCGCCTATTTTATTACTTAGAGGATCAAAATCTCCTAAACATTGACAATCAAATTGAAGTGTATGCTCTGCAGTATGTATATATAGCCAGAATTAATCGTGACCTTCATACATGGTGTCATTCTCATAATGGACAGGGTGTCAGGACAGAAAACTTTAGAACACCATCCCAGATGTGGTTTTGTTCTTTGCTAGAGCAAAACTATTTGTCACAACCCAATCCACCAGCGTCTGTGACAAATATGTTTCATTTTGTATTGCCAAGGGCAGATATTCTTGAACATTATAATATCGATATTGATCAAGACAGAATTGTATCTCCGTCATATCCAAACCCACTCAATGAAAATGCATCAACTGAACTATCCCAACTCATAAATGTGTTAAGGGACTCGCCTACCTATGGCATGGAAATTTATGTTGAAGTGCTGGCTTTCATTCACAATTCAATTCTCCAAACAAGGAATGAACCTCAGACTTAAAGACTCACATGCTAATATTTTCCTGACATCTTAACTTAAGAAATTCTTCACATTTGTTTATATTGTTATCTACAATTCTCATGTTTATTATAAGTATTGTTCATAGTGGTCCTGTATTCCAGAATAATTTCACTTTGGAATTTGTCAAATATCACTCCTTAATTGTATGTCTCCCTATGGGATTTTGTGAATGGAGTTTATACTTCTGTTGGAGTGGTGTTGGATGAACATGATACAACGCATCACCTGCCTGAATATACATATGGTACATGTCACTGAGCATCAATGAAATAAAATTAGAACTGTTCTGCAACTGTCATTTTCTTCTTTCAACACTACCACGTAGGACTACACTTAAAGATCACACAATGCATGAGAATCCACCATTGGTGAAAACATAAAGTAACTCAAATTGAATCAAACCGTAATGAATCTGGAGAGAAAATATAATCCCTAATATTCTCTTCGAAGTTTGCGTATCCCATATAACGGCGGGAGAGTGTCAGAGTAAATGTACATGTGTTAGCCTGAGGTCTCAGGGCCAATCCCTCTGTGCTGTTGAATTCAACGTTAAGCTTTTGGTCGGATGCAAGATATGGAGAACTGGTCCAGAACATCAGTAGCATTTCTAGTTGTGAAGCATCTAACTGGGCGATGAATGTCTCCAGTTTATCTTTAGTACCTTCCTCCAAGAGCCTCATCGCTCCTATGGTTGAGTGTTTATACTCTATTGACTGGAGGGCCTGTTGATCAAATACTTGCATTGGATAAATTCATGTGTATACATTAATTGTGAAGGTATTAGAATGCAAAATAATATTAAATCTTAAATTGAATAGGCATATGGCTTGGAAATGACTGATGGCAATGATAAAGTAGCTAAATCCTTACTTTTTTCAGACAAAGTAAAACCATGTTACAAAGATAAGAATGGCTTCTGGTGGTATAATTTCGATAAATTGGCATCAAGGTTAATGTTGCCATATTCCATGTATTGCATGCCAAGAGTTATCTAGGAAAACATGGTTTGAATGTACAATAACTTTTAACTATTTCATTCAAAATAGAAATTCCTAAAATATAAACTATGCATCAGTGATAGGGAAATTTTAATGTAGACCTTCATTGAGTTTAATCTGACTTTCTTTAAATTAATTTGAATTAAATGCCTGTGTTATAGAGGGACAATGAATTATGATATGAATTTGAGTCATTTCCCCCAAATTATATTGATGTCTCTTGAAAAAGCTTTTATAGCCAGGACACAAGTTAATCCAAGAATACATCAGTTACATACAGGTACAGCATTAACACGTGATTGAAATCATGGGCTGGTCCCATTTAATTAAAACTAAAATTAAAAGAAATAAACAAAACAATGGTTGGCGAGACATACTGTCTCTGCTGGGACCAAGGACAAAGCCAGGCTAAATGGGAGGCTCATTATCTGACCCCCATTTTTAGCTAGAACTGTGGTTTGATCAGACATGACCAAATCTCACCTGTACTAGTCACAATTATGAACAAACATTATAAATCCAATACTAATGTCTCTTTTCTGAATCTCTAAAAGGTGACCAGAGTCAGAAAGCATTGAGGGGTCTAGAAACCATATTGTAACATTACAATAAATTAGTTGCCAAATGTGGACATCGATTTGAGGGTTTGGCCTGATTTGATTGTAGGGTTGTCCCGATGCACAACTGCTTGATTTGACACTAACTTTGAGTTGGTGTTACAATTAATACAAATAGAATCTACTTTTATCAATGTCGAGTTTGTAATGTTGACAGATACATACCTTTGTTGTGGTTGGTCGAAGGGAGTCATATAATTGAAGAATTGTTTCCTGTGACCGTCCGGCCCATAGAAGACCATGTGAAAGCAACCCCTTCTTCAGCTGAAGAAGGGGATACAGTGGCCTGAAGATAAGGGCTGTGTGTGCCACAGACGATGTCTGCTTTCGGAGCCGTTCAAACGTTGGTAACTCAGTCCCGCCATGGGCTGAAAGAGTTAGAAGAACTCGATTCTTGGCAATTTCAAAGCTGGCCTTGTTTCTTTCAGCCTCTAGAAATTTAGCTGCCTCTCCCTCTGATATGAATTTGAAAAATGTAGACATAACAAGGGCCTCGCTGCAGTTTCCAGCAATACAAGCGACCATTGAGGCCTCTGACAGACCAATTGGGAATAATCCAAACAGCGCGTATGCATGGGAAATCACTTTCCCTACCACTTCCCAAAACGTGGAGACCAATTTTGTGGCATTCATTTGAGGCACTGGCTATATGGCCATCACAGTGCTTTCGTAGGAGCTGGAAAGGAGATAGATTCTCATGTCAAGAACATCATCTTCTTGCGACTAAATGTAATCACCTCATTGTACTCATTATCAATTATTAACTCTTCATCATGACAGTTAAACTCACAATAATTAAGCAATTATTCGAGAAAGTATGACCATTTGTATTCAAGTAAAGATTGCATACATCATTCTGATTTTATAAGAAGTTCATATATTCAGTGTATACATGGAATGAGCTCACTAATGTATCTTGACTTCCTATTAACCTTATATTGTGTTGATAATTAGATTAATTTATAATTAAGGGTACTATGATCTTACCTCACGGAAAAATAAAGAAAACATTTCTCTTGAAACACCAGCAAGATCCTCAGCTTCATCCTCACCAACAAATTCAACCGTAATTTTGTGGTGTACAACGTCTGGATGTACAATATAATAGTCGAGGACAGATTGTAGTACATTTGCACGATCGATTATCAACATTTTGCAACTGCTTTGCAATAAGTAAATCCGTGTGTCAATGTTGCACCTCTGAAGATCTGTAAAACCTGAAAGCAAAGCCATGATGTAGAACATTATAACATAATCTATTCATGTAAACCTGTAGGACAGTGCTAATACTGCTGTAGGACAGTGCTAATACTGGACCAACAATACATGCATAAAGATATATTATTTCACCTTTGGGTGTGGTCAATACGCACGGCCCATTGACTTAGCCCTGAGACTGCAACTCAGGCCTGAGACCAATACGATGGCCGTATTGGGCCTCAGGCCCGATATGGAATGAATATAGTTCTCCAACGATAATACTATTAGGCATATAAATAAGTTGCAAAATGTAAAAAAAATAATTGAATATGTTTATTAGAGTAATTTCCTGCAAAAATAGTAAGTAAAAGAGCAGTCCAGAATTAAATAATTTTGCGTTCTATAATATTAATATAGTCCTCGCAAGTCGGAAAAAAACGATGCGTAGAAATACACAAATGCGTCATGACGCCCGTGAGAGCATGACGGGCGTCATGATGTAAACAAAGACGTTGATGTAAACAAAGACGTTGATATAAACAAAGACGATAGTAACTAAATTAATAACTTAATTAATAACGTAACTTAAAAGAAACGGCGAAATAAATACACAAAAATCCGCGGGACATAGCGGGAAATCCGTATCGTCCCTTGGCTTCGGATACCTCCGCCACGGGACGATACGTCTTCCCGCTATGTCCCTTGGTCATTTTTGTCTTAGAGTCATGATTGTGAATTGAAGACATTTAGGAAGACTAGAAATTATGGTATAAATCGATATGAAGTGGTGCCAATTGTTGGTACAAGTATAGAAATAGTGAGTCATATTAACAAATAAACTATGATAGGGTTAATAAGAATGTGTAGTACTAGATTCAAATGTTGTCAGTCACACTAATTTTCGTGTCTTACATTGCAGTCTGCTATAGTTCATTATGGTAACTATGGGCTCTTTGCAATCCTTATCTAGATTATAATATATCAAATTCTGACTCAATATCTTGTGGTACAAGATATTGAGTCAGAATTTGATATATTATAATCTAGATAAGGATTGCAAAGAGCCCATAGTTACCATAATGAACTATAATATTCACAGTTTTTTATATCATCTTTCAGTCTTGTTATTTGTTTGGTTTATGATATCATTTAATTTAGCAATGCGCCCTTTCTACTGTACAGCTTCTACAGTGCAGACTGGATTACACCAACAATGTTTCTAGCTTTGGTTTCATTTGCTAGGAAACGATGAATATTAATCCAACAAGAGTTATGTTTAAAATTTGCTTACTGTCACTAGCAGGCATGGTTGGTTCACTTTCTTCCTCACTAGGAGTATCACTGGTTTCATCGCTCATGATGACCTTCAATGAAATATGACTATTTGTATTTAAGTATTTCATGCATTTGTTATTTACTTTATATGAACTTAATGTATCCATTGTTTGTATTCATGAAATCGACTTAATAATTTTGCTACGCCTTCTATTAACAGTATATTCTGCTAATAATTAAATTGAACTTGAATAGTCTATTACCTTCTCATATCATAGATGTTAGTATGGTTCAACTTGCAACAATAACAAAAATATTAAACCAATAATGTTGCCAAACTGAGATTTCTTAATCCTCTTAACCAGATTCAGTGCGTCCAAATTTTAATAAACAAATCCACTCACTTCATCTGCAAAGTCTACATGCATCACACAGTTCTGGTCAATTCCATGCGATTGGATTGTACAGTTGTCCCGAGGCACAACTGCATGATTCGATATTATTTTTGAAATGCTGGTGTTACATGTGCCTTCAACAAATGCATACAGGTCCTGAAAAATGGAGTGGATTATATTCATTCAGTCGATTATATTCACCTTTACATTGCATTTCAAGTATCATTGTTAAAGAAGTAGTATCACAGGTAACCATGATTCCCAAATTTGATTCCCAAATTTAGCATTTTTATAATAGTGTATGGTCAATTCTATTTTTTTGGCGTCCATAAGGTTTTTACATATTATCTTCAGGGATGTTGACTGTAGACATGATCTGTGCAGTTCATAAAATCCGCCATTGAAAATGCTACAATCCGAACCCTACTTTTGGGGGCCTAAAACAAATATTCAGAATTCCAGCCTTAAAGAGCCTCCTAAAATAGGCCATTTTTACAATGAGGGGCAAAAAAATAAGTGTTACTGATGTGAAATGAACATAAGGAATGTATATATGTAGACCCTATTTGTGATAGATCTGTAGCCAAAATACTTTTACATAACATATGATGTTTTTTGAGGTTCTATTTGAATATTTTATATACTTTTTTGATTGGCATATAATAGTCAACCCTAGGTATACCATGTGTATGCTTAAACACTGTCTTCTCAATCTTATGATGATCATAAAGGTTATTTAGGAGTATATGTATCCATATGATGGTAGAAAACCAGAAACTATTGTGAATATGCCACCTTTTTCTGCTTATCAATGAAATAGTAAAGAGACATACAGTATAGTCAACCTTTCTGCATACCATGCGTATGCATTATGCATATCCATATCTCAGCAAATTAACATATTTAACTTTAAACATGTATACATAAATTGGACTCTTATTCAAGGTTATAAACAATTTTATGTTCTCAAAACACATTTGAAATGATTATCAAGATTATTAGAAACATGCCATGCGTATGCATATACCATATACCATATAATATTTGGACAAATTTGTGCCTGGCCAATGTCTGAGGCACTTCTACCCATTTCATGATAATTCAGGGGTGGTTGGATTGACATATTTAAATCAAGCTTACATTTGTGTGCGAAGAGGGCAAAAACTGCCTTTGGATATTCAGCTCATGCCCACGAAAAACAATTGCAATGCCATCTACAGGTTCATCTCCTAGGTTGGCAAGGCGAGATGCACGTATCTGCAATAAATTTTAAATTTGAAAAGAATATTATTAGACAAGTTTTAAGGAAGAGATACACTTAATATTTGCACTGCTTTAAGTAAGTACCTACAGTCAGACACTGTCAAGAATGATTTATTTGTAGTACTGTGGGTATCACAGCTACTATGGTATGGAGTTCCAGTCTATTCTACTAGCTTGTATTTGTGATTACTACAATATTGTCTTATGTTATGTGTACTCTGTGGTCTCTGTGTAATATGTAATATACTATATATTTAATGTGACCCCCTATGAATGTTTTGAATTTTTATCTACTGGCCCTCTGTGGCAAGGGGTAGGCAGACTCAGTACTCCTCTTTATTACTGGCCTCCCAACCCTTGTTTATGTGTGTGGAGAATAAAGGGTGATTGCTGGATCCAGGATCAATAACCTGAGTTAGTGTTCAGACACTACATATTCTCATTAATGTATTAGACATAAATATGGTATATCTTTCAACATAAGGTTATACGTTCTTCATTCCCACCTGTTCTTCATCATCTTTTTTAACTTGCCGCACCCTTTGTCTTTCTTCTCGCTCTTGTCGGCGCCTCAGTCTGGCAGCAGATCTTTCTGCAGCCTACAATATTTTTTAGAAATATATGATGCTGATTGAAATTTTGAAATTATGTTCTATGAATTAAACAAAAAGATATGGGTCAGTTTTTTCAAGTGTGCTGTTTTGCTGTATGGGGGTGTGAGAGGAGGGCCAAATTTGAAAATATCTAAAACTGTTTTGCAAGACTTTGTTGGTATTATACAGGGTTTGAGCTGCCAGGAAAACTTAATTCCAACAAACTCGGACCAGCAAGTCTGTCTTTTTGGGCCTTTTGAATATCTTTGCTTAAAAACTGTGAAATGTTTCCAGAATATATTAAGATAGAATATAATGAGACTTGTGTCTAGGAGACTGTATACGATGACCACAAGTTTTTACTGATGTGACGATCTCTCGAGAGGCCGCCAGGCCTCGAGAGAGTTCGTCACATCAGTCAAGTTATATTCAGTCGAGTTATATTCTATTTTTATATCATGATCTCATGTTTAGAAAAGAAGTCAGAAACGAATTCTTTATTTACCTAGTTCGTACAACGATCCGCCATTTTGAGTGACAACTCTCGAAACGTATGATGTTTGAATGGGCGTGACGTCACGTGCAGCGTAACGTCGCGGTTCATTTTTTACTAGGGGGAGTCGTGGAAAAACAATGCCCGCGTGTTGAGGTGTAAATTACGCAATCCACCTTGCGTGAACAAGGTGTTTAGAGATGAGATGTGTTTAATGAATAAATATAAATCATTTAAGTATTATTTCACTAACGAATATTATCCAAATTTACTGTTGCATCAGATCAAATTTCACCTGGTTCTCCCCTAGTTAGTACAGTCCATCGGGCATTGACCAATAAGAAGCTTCTGAATGAATACGCCTAAATTCACGCGTGGTTTCTCTGTGACGTTATACGATGGTCGGATTTCACTCTGTTCCAGAGTGTACAACCCCCGATCATGATATAATCTACTAAGAAAACCTGTTTTTTTACTTACGTCACATAATTGAAAAAATTGCATTGGAAAAAAGTAGAAGGCCATGGGGAGTAGCTAGTGTTGAGGCCTAAATGAAGTCAAAGTATTAACTCATAGAGAGTTCATACCTTGGTATATAAATTAAAGTCCAATAGCTGTACATTGTTACGCTTTTGAATGTGTGAACATGGTTACAATCTATTTGTTTTAAGTTTTTGCAACAAAAAGTAAGGTAAAATAGCAGTTTTCTCGATTTTTAAATACTAAATATTGGTTTAGGATATGGGGGAATCACATGAGACATGAATAATGAGTAGGCCTATTCAACTCATGATATTGGAAATATTCCTGGAAATGTAGTCATAATGCAAAACAGCACACATGAAAAAACTGACCCATATACAAGGTGGTCTATGCCAGTTTATGTGAGAGAAATTAATTGCCACAAGTTGAATGGGTGAAGTAGGCGTTTGCCTACTGGCCTATAGATGTCATTCAGGAACAATGAATATGCTTTGAGTGAGTGAGCGATGGTTGCGTAATGCCACGATGACAACCCCCGATCATGATATAATATTTGATATGCTATGAAAACGTTACGTTAAGTGTTAGATTGGAATTCTTTCAGTAAAAAAGTGTACCTTTTCGTTATCCTGCAACAGACCGTCCATGTAGGCAGTATCTTGGAGTGTGATAATATTGCGGCGTTCCTCCATGCGCTGTGTGTTTATCTGTAATATATGCATTCATATAATGCTTTCATTAATTTACAAGACATTCATCACTCAGACAATTTATTTTTAAAAGAATACTTTGAGCTATTTAAACCTGCTTTCAGAGCTGTTTTAAGAACTAAAAGTGTGTATCATTTGCTCATATAAGGATTTACTGGACTGAATTCGACTTATATTAAATTGTTCTATGTTTATGTTTATGAAATGATTCGGAAAAGCAGCTACTGGTTACATCATTTGTGTATGTAACAAAGATTTCTTTTTCCATTGGCATGATTTGTATCAATTTGTATATAGACACATTTATTCTTTTAATGCATTTTTTCAACATCATACCTCCACTGCTGATCTGTCAAGTGTGAAGTTGCCTGGTATCGTATCATTGGCATCGTAATATTCGGCAGGTGCATCATCCGTGTCAAACTAAAGAGGAGAATGTAGTATGTTTAGCAATTAAGAAATAAACTGCTTCTAACATTTGAACATCCTGCTGAGGACTAAAAGGCATACATCTGACATGTTGTTTGTACATACTGTATTTTCTGTCCCTTCTGAATCGAGTATTTCTTCATGGGCTGCATGGCCTGTTGGGGGTATGGAGGGTCCAAGAGCTGCATGGTTGACATGGTCGACAGGGGCTGCATGGTCAATAGGGGCTGCATGGTCGACAGGGGCTGCATGGTCAATAGGGGCTGCATGGTCGACAGGGGCTGCCTGGTCAACAGGGGCTGCACGGTCGACAGGGGCTGCATGGTCGACAGGGGCTGCATGGTCGACAGGGGTGGGTGGAGTGGCAAGATTTGGATCAACCTAAGAAAACATACATATTATTGATCTTCATTCATTACAGACATTACGGAATAATGAATGTTAAATATGTTTTCCAATGCATAAAAGGGTTCTCACACAGCGGGAAACACTGAAATTATGTTCTGTACCTTGTCATGCAATGTAATTGCACAGTATAACCAGGAATTGTTGAAGGGTTGATGCTTTGGTACTACAATTATTTCAGCTATATGGCCAGAATTTATAGACAGTTGGGTATACACAGTTGTACCTTTTTCTTATAGAAAAAACCCCACTCACTATGGTCAGAATGACATTCCCCCTGTACTGGCTGCGTCCAACATTTTTAAGGGTACTTGGGTGGTTAGGGGTTAGAGGCTGTAAGGTTCTCTGTTTGCTAACAGTGTTGAACCTCAACCTCTTCCCCCTATGGCGAGGGTACAGCCTCCACAGTTGCTCCTGTATTTGTGCATCAGAGGCTGAGAGCATGAACCTCACTGGAGTGGGTACACCCTCATTATAATGGGATGCAGGAAATCCTGAACAAATAATTTGTATGTTGGTCAGTAAAAGCAAATGCATTATATCTAATATTTGAATAGGCACACAAAATGTATATAAATGTTTTTATACATTTAAAACCGAATGAATATAGAAGAATATCAAATATCAATAAAGGACACAGATTTAATATTCTATTTAAAGTTCACTTACAGACAACAATTTTCAAACAATATGAAATCTTAAAAATCCTACAAAATGGTTCACATTATTACACAAACGTGAACAGTTAAGTTGTTTTCAACATGTTTTTATTCTGGATAATTTACAGTGATCACAAACATGAATTTGATCGGAATAAACTATTTAATCTAAGACCCACTGACACGTAGAACATGACTTTGGTGAAATGAGTAGATATTTGGTTTATGAAAAGGGGTTCACAATTGATTTTTGAAAATTCCTAATGGTTAGGGAGTATGGGCGGGATTCGTGTCCCGAGTCAGCTCGGGTCTCTGAGTCCAGCTGGTGGAGGTGTTAATTACCCTGTGACATCACTGGTGGAACTCGCCACCTGTGCGCACTGGGCCTACAGCATGCACCAGCTAGTAACCAAGCTGGTTTCAATGAAACATGCACTGGGATACACATGTAAAAACAAAGCATTTAGGGCTTGGAAGAGTTCCCAATTAGAATAGGTTTACCTAATCTTTTCAAATAATCTCAAAATCCATATTTTTTTGCCTTGTGATGCAACACAATTGTTCCATGCATTTTTCTAGATTTGTTTAGGCGAGGAGGTATGGTACAGTATGGGGCGAGAGGGGAAGAGAGAGGGAGGGAGAGAGAGAGAGCTAATCAGTAGAAATTGATAGTTAGACCTGATAAAGATATATTATGTAGTTTCATTGATTTACTATGTTTGACCTTAATCTCTTCATGTTTTATATAACGTTTGTATATGGATAGTTAGTTCACATAGTCTATTACCCGCAGAAGTATGCAGAATTATTCAGGCTAGAAAATTAGTAACAATTATGGAATTTGAATTTGATGAACAGGCGGATTTAGAAAATATATGACTTTTGCTGAAAAAGGTTTGTACACATGCACACATATTATACATAATACGCCGGGGCATTTTTGTTCAAGATATTTTTATATCTCTACACATTACGGGCCCTCTCAAAACTCATTAAATATGTCATCCAATAGGTTGGGATGGGTATAATGGTAATAACAACTTCTTATTGGGCCATCGCCAGGGTCATGCAATAATCCAAATAAAAATGTTGTTTGTTTGTACTTGTACCCCTATTCGTTGGCAATGTACCCAGACTTAATGTATGTTGATAAATTAGTTTTTAATTCCCTTAGTTCAATTTTTCTTTTGTGGAATTTTTCCATTGCGTTCCAGTGCCTTTTCTTAAACATATTTTATTTCGACAAACAATTCCACACATGTGGTACATTTCAAGCATAATATACTAATAAGTCCATCTAGTAGGATAGAGAACTAAATGAAAAATGAAACTGAATGTACTATGGGATGAAAAAATAAGGAAATAGGAAAGAATTTCGAACTCATTTGTTTTGTATGTCTAAACATATAGTCAGGGTTCTTATGTACATAAAGTTGCCCCTGTAGGGTATTGATGGAGAAAGTGAAAACTATACATTTTCGGAAACGTCAGGACCCATAGATTATGAAAACCAATGTTGCCCAAAACGTGTCGGCCATCTTGGCCGCCATATTGGACAATCCAAGATGGCCGCCATTCCAAACCTATTTATGCCCATAACTATCTTATTACTGGTCATAGAAACTTGATTTTGGTGTCTACACCAAGGTTTTCAAGGTCAAGGAATACAATGAAGATATCTATTTGAGCCTGGCATGTGTCGGCCATCTTGAAATCCAAGATGGCCACCATTCCAAACATTCTTTTGCTCATAACTTGTTAATTTTTTATAATAGAAACTTGATTTTGGTGTCTACATATAGGTTTTTAGGGGCAAGGAATACAATGAAGATGGTTAATTGGGTCTGGCATGTGTCGGCCATCTTGAAATCCAAGATGGCGGCCATTTGGAAAATGACTGTTATTGTAAGAAATCTTAAATCCAGTCTAACTTCTTACTTTTTATAATAGAAACTTGATTTTGGAGTGAGTGAGTAATGGTTGCTTAATGCCATGACTTGATTTTGGTGTCTACACATAAGTTTTCAGGGGCAAGGGATACATTGAAGATGGCTGATTGGGTCTGGCATGTGTTTGCCATCTTGAAATCCAAGATGGCCACCATTCCAAACATTCTTTTGCTCATAACTTCGTAATTTGTTATCATAGAAACTTGATTTTGGTGTCCATACATAGGTTTTCAAGGTCAAGGAATACAATGAAGATGGCTGATTGGGTCTGGGATGTGTTGGCCATCTTGAAATCCAAGATGGCCACCCTTGAAAACATTCTTTTGCTTATAAGTTCCCTATTAGATCTCATAGAGACTTGCTTTTGGTGTCTACACATATGTTTTCAGGGTCCAGGAAGAGTGGCCATTGCTAGCACGGGCAGGGAGGCCTCTTTTCTCCTTTAGTCATATCGATAGCCCTGATGATCGATGGGTATTTATCTGTAAACTTTATATGTATATGTTGTTTCTCCTGCCTTTCCCATCGCCACCAACCACGCCAACCCACCCTCCGTCCCTGTCGCATAGAATAACAGCATCTACACGATCCTGAGATAAAAAAACAAGGCTGTGAGACCGAGGCTCGAACTCCCAAACCTTCACTCTAAATGCCAGTGCTCTATCCACTGGGCTATGGCCCTTGGGTGGAGTGGTTACTGAACTTTGCCAGTCATATGAGCAGGGCCAACACATGGCAGAGGAGGGAAAAACGTCCATTACTCCTTTATTCATGCTATGATGACTGTGTTACTTTAAAACATCAATCTAGAGGTATTGAGAGGGCAATCTGTGGCAACGGAAATGACTAGATATATCAGATCACTGTAAAAAGGTGTTTGTGTGCCGTTTTGAGCATACATCCTTTCTCTGAAATAGAGGGACTGGGGTGACACCTACAGGAATTAATTGTTACCTAGCGGCACCCCTTGGGTGGCCAAAACTTAGTCATGTGATGTCAAGGAATTTTTTTTTTATTATTACTATTACGGCCAAACATTTGCAATGAAGATAGCTGATTGGGTCTGGCATGTGTCAGCCATCTTGAAATCCAAGATCGTGGCCGTTTTGAAAATGACTGTTATTGTAAGACCTCAAGATCTCAAATCCAGCCTAGGTTTTCTGTTTTTGAACACCCTATTCATGGTTTTACCATGGTATTATTTGAGTGCAAAGCTTTGTGCCAAGACTTTTTTAAGATGGCTTCCCCTAGCAACATCACAATACAATGGTTGTCATAGATACCTGAGGAAGGTCTATATTTTATTAAATATAACATGAGGGTATGCCTCAAAACTGGTCCTGGGTAAGACCTTAAAGTGCCTTGTCCTGGGTAAGACCTTAAAGGCAAACGCTACTATCTAGTGGAAAATGAAAATAAATGTCATTTTTCTGAAACTTTAGTATTTGATTCTTGAAGTGTTTCTGGTCATAAGGATGGAAAAAAATCATTGGGTCGCCGTGCTTATTTTTGAATTACAGTGCTTCAAAATTTGGCATCTCAAAAGTACCAATGACGACCAAAAGGGGGGCCCATTTTGCAGTACCTCAACTTCATAGTTCATATTTACTATTTATATTCACTCAATTTAAGTAAAATTAACAGTTTTAGAGAGAGTATTATTTGGCCAATAATTCTATGCCTCTTTTCTATAGGGTGCATTGTTATTTTTATTTTGAAAACAACAAATACATAATGTGAATTTTAAATTAAAAATTCGAAAAAACTCAATATTTTTTACCATTTTTATAAAAACAATTTTTTTTCCTCCCCAGTGAAAATAAATGTCATTTTTCTGATTCTTTAGTATATGATTGTTGAAGTATTTGTGTTCTTAAAACTGAAAAAAAATTAATGGGTCACCGTGCTAGTTTCTGAATTATGGGGCTTTGAAACATGGCTGACAACCCAAAAAGCTGCTGCTTTCAAAGTGTTCTAAGTTTCCTAAACATGACTATTTCAGACAGCTACAATTATTTTTTTTACGCAATGACATACATTTTTTTCCTTATATATGTGTAGAATATTACCTGCACTATATGTGTAGAAAATTCTGGGACATTTAGAGTATCCATTTTTGTTTTATTCCCAAAACCGTGCAAGGAAAATGCAGCATTTCCCAATAGACTTGCATGCTAATTGAGTACAACTGAGAGTACCCATAGCTAGCTCTGTCTCCCAAACATGTCTATTTCAGACAGCTATGAAAAAAAATCGAACGCGATGACATATATTTTTTTTCCTTTTTATCTGTAGTATATAACCTGAACTGTATGTGTAGAAAATTTTGGGACAGTAGGACTAGCCATTAATTGTTTGTCTTATGCTATAAAATGGGACAAAATGGGCCGTTTCCTCATAGACTGCAATGCTAAAGGAATAGTGTGTAAAATGCCCGTAGATTTGGTATATGGTAAAGGGGGGCGTGGCAGTGAATAGTAGCGTTTGCCTTTAAAGGGCCTTTCTGTCTCTTTTCTCTGTCTCTCTCTCCCTTCTTCTCTATCTCTATTTCCTGGGTATGATCATAAACTGCCTCCCTCTCAGCTCTCCCACCCTTGATATAACACTTCAAAGTGTTGATAAGGGCGTAAAGCCACCAATCTCACTCACTCACTCACTATGCCTCAAAACATAAGACCAAGCATGAGAACAAGATTGGCATCTTTTTCACATTATATTGTTGCAACAAAGTTTAGGAATTGCTATGCTATAGACCACAACTATATCACATCCTGTTACCATGAAAACATGGAGTAAATACAGTCTTTATGAGATAAAAATGACTGATCCCACAAGATATATTCTAGAAGAACCTACATTTCAATTTTTATGAATGTGCAACAATAACTGAAATAATAGGAACATTTGAAATGAAACTGTGAGATTCAGATGATTTAATCATCTTCAACATCAGCTACCACCATCAGATCTTATAATGGCCTCACCGTAACTATTGACACATGTATGTGACCGCGTGTAAACGGTAGCAAATGTAAAGAAAAATTATATAATAAATTATTATCTCAGATAGGTACAATCAGGGTTATTTGGGGATGTGTATGTCTCACTGCACATGTCTGTTCAAGTGCACGCTGGGTTGGATTTTGTTGAAATCTGACGTACAATTATTTAGCAAGATTTGTTTGTATTGAAACTTGTTGCAATAATGTTTTCAGCCATATCACAGATTGTGTCTTTATCGATGAAATCCAAATGCATGATGGGAAAGATCTCATGTCTCATGGAAACGTGTACATAATAATGACATATTGACATTAGAGTATGTATAAACATGCTGAACATGGCATGATTCCTATATATTTTACACTGTACCATTAGTTTCATCATGCCATGTGAATCAATATTCAAAATGGTGGCTATGCAAGTCCCGTATTCCATGTCATTTTAGTCCATTCTAGGTCAGATTTTGGGTCTATTTCGAATGCAATATGAGGCCATATACCACGGTGTCATCATACTTTTGGGCTGGTGATTGGTTATCGAATCTGGGTCCCGCGGGCGTACCAATTTTGTAAGGGTGCATAGGACACAACAAAATTGGGTAGCCCGCGGGAGATAACCAGCCCTCACACTGCCAGAAGTCTATTTTGTATTTATTATACCTCCCTCTATGTTTTTGTGTGTAAAAATAGCGAAAGTTCAATTGAAATTGGAGTCAGACAACAAGCTCTCTCCACCACTCGTTTTGTTTACGCTCTCACTTAACTTCACTTCCGGTCCACCTCACTCATTTTCGGCTCTATTTTTCAATTTAAATACGCAATAAATTTGGAATTTTAAAGTTGCTTATCATTATAATTATTATTATATCATTACATATGATGTATTACAAGTCTTTTTTCCATGAAAATAATTATTTAAATAAAGAAAATGAGGATGCGAACATGGGCCTATTTTTTCAACAAAAATTCCGCCAGAGGGCAATATGATATGTAAATACCGCCCAGAGGGTAATACGGTTTTCCAATGCTGTAGCCTACGGCTTACCATACCATCCCTCCCAGAGGTATAATAATTATCAATGTTCCAATGTCAACATACATGTGTTATACATGTTTCCACACAACAAGTCCCCATATTTTGCGTCATGCATTTGGTTTTCATAGCTCATTTATACAAACTCTGGTATTGGTGAAAACATTCTTGCAATTTTTGATAAAAATCTTGCCAAATATTTGTCTGTCAGATTTCAATAAGATCCGTCCCATGATGCACTTTGTAATGCACATGCGCAGTGGCACATGCAACTCCCCTATTGGATGCATTTCAGTAGATAATTACTTTAAGATGTAGATTCATTGTCTCCATTTGTTACCATGGTAAATGAACATGTAGCTAGTAATGGGTCAAGCTGGACACACACTTCCACGTGTAGGTCAAACAATTACAGTTGCCATGGAAACAAGGGGTAAGCTTACAGGAGGAGACAGTGT
This sequence comes from Sthenelais limicola, assembly GCA_942159475.1. NCBI lineage: Eukaryota > Metazoa > Annelida > Polychaeta > Phyllodocida > Sigalionidae > Sthenelais > Sthenelais limicola. The sequence continues at coordinate 83,268,124 of OW804101.1, read as the reverse complement.
CTGAAGTGTAGAGTCAATATCAATGTGATGGGGAACACTTACAGAGCTGCTCATCTAACATGGCTACATCAACTATTGAGCAACATGTTTAACAACTGAATAAGGCAGAATATTTTCACTTAAAGTGTAGCTTCCTATATTATTGCTTAATGCAGTCCTGAAGTATTATATGGAACAGAAACTGCCCATGGATATGCTTCAGGAACATCATTATGTAGTGGAAGTGCTACACCCTGGTGTGTGACTTTAGAATAACTCTAGTCACAGCTAATTTAACCCTGTTCTTACCACTAGGTGTGCTGCTTTACTCCCATACTGTATTATATCAGCAGCTGGTGTATGCCACCGTTTTACTACAATATATAACTATCTCAGGCCTTGTGCTATTTATGTACTCTCTTGTAAGCACTTGTGTTCTTATTACCCTTACTTACACTCTCATATGGTATTCCCAAGGAGGGAACCACAGCTTCTGGGCCGCTTTACTCCATGTGTATAGGGGACCCAAGGAGGGAGCCAAAGCTGCTGGGCCCCTTTACTCCATGTGTATAGGGGACCCAAGGAGGGAGCCACAGCTTCTGGGCTGCTTTACTCCATGTGTGTAGGGGACCCAAGGAGGGAGCCACAGCTTCTGGGCTGCTTTACTCCATGTGTATAGGGGACCCAAGGAGGGAACCACAGCTTCTGGGCTGCTTTACTCCATGTGTATAGGGGACCCAAGGAGGGAACCACAGCTTCTGGGCTGCTTTACTCCATGTGTATAGGGGACCCAAGGAGGGAACCACAGCTTCTGGGCCGCTTTACTCCATGTGTATAGGGGACCCAAGGAGGGAGCCACAGCTTCTGGGCCGCTTTACTCCATGTGTATAGGGGACCCAAGGAGGGAGCCAAAGCTTCTGGCCTGCTTTACTCCATGTGTATAGGGGACCCAAGGAGGGAGCCACAGCTGCTGGGCTGCTTTACTCCATGTGTATAGGGGACCCAAGGAGGGAGCCAAAGCTTCTGGGCCGCTTTACTCCATGTGTATAGGGGACCCAAGGAGGGAGCCACAGCTTCTGGGCCGCTTTACTCCATGTGTATAGGGGACCCAAGGAGGGAACCACAGCTTCTGGGCTGCTTTACTCCATGTGTATAGGGGACCCAAGGAGGGAACCACAGCTTCTGGGCCGCTTTACTCCATGTGTATAGGGGACCCAAGGAGGGAGCCACAGCTGCTGGGCTGCTTTACTCCATGTGTATAGGGGACCCAAGGAGGGAGCCAAAGCTTCTGGGCTGCTTTACTCCATGTGTATAGGGGACCCAAGGAGGGAGCCACAGCTTCTGGGCTGCTTTACTCCATGTGTGTAGGGGACCCAAGGAGGGAGCCACAGCTTCTGGCCCGCTTTACTCCATGTGTATAGGGGACCCAAGGAGGGAACCAAAGCTTCTAGGCCGCTTTACTCCATGTGTGTAGGGGACCCAAGGAGGGAACCACAGCTTCTGGGCTGCTTTACTCCATGTGTGTAGGGGACCCAAGGAGGGAACCACAGCTTCTGGGCTGCTTTACTCCATGTGTGTAGGGGACCCAAGGAGGGAACCAAAGCTTCTGGGCCGCTTTACTCCATGTGTGTAGGGGACCCAAGGAGGGAACCACAGCTTCTGGGCTGCTTTACTCCATGTGTGTAGGGGACCCAAGGAGGGAACCACAGCTTCTGGGCTGCTTTACTCCATGTGTATAGGGGACCCAAGGAGGGAACCACAGCTGCTGGGCCGCTTTACTCCATGTGTGTAGGGGACCCAAGGAGGGAGCCACAGCTTCTGGGCTGCTTTACTCCATGTGTATAGGGGACCCAAGGAGGGAGCCACAGCTTCTGGGCTGCTTTACTCCATATGTGTAGGGGACCCAAGGAGGGAACCACAGCTTCTGGGCTGCTTTACTCCATGTGTATAGGGGACCCAAGGAGGGAGCCACAGCTTCTGGGCTGCTTTACTCCATGTGTATAGGGGACCCAAGGAGGGAACCACAGCTTCTGGGCTGCTTTACTCCATGTGTGTAGGGAACCCAAGGAGGGAACCACAGCTTACGGGCTGCTTTACTCCATGTGTGTAGGGAACCCAAGGAGGGAACCAGAGCTTACGGGCTGCTTTACTCCATGTGTGTAGGTGACCCAAGGAGGGAACCACAGCTGCTGGGCTGCTTTACTCCATGTGTGTAGGGGACCCAAGGAGGGAGCCAAAGCTTCTGGGCTGCTTTACTCCATGTGTATAGGGGACCCAAGGAGGGAACCACAGCTTCTGGGCTGCTTTACTCCATGTGTATAGGGGACCCAAGGAGGGAACCACAGCTGCTGGGCCGCTTTACTCCATGTGTGTAGGGGACCCAAGGAGGGAGCCACAGCTTCTGGGCTGCTTTACTCCATGTGTATAGGGGACCCAAGGAGGGAACCACAGCTTCTGGGCTGCTTTACTCCATGTGTGTAGGGGACCCAAGGAGGGAGCCAATGCTTCTGGGCTGCTTTACTCCATGTGTGTAGGGGACCCAAGGAGGGAACCAAAGCTTCTGGGCTGCTTTACTCCATGTGTATAGGGGACCCAAGGAGGGAACCAAAGCTTCTGGGCTGCTTTACTCCATGTGTGTAGGGGACCCAAGGAGGGAGCCACAGCTTCTGGGCCGCTTTACTCCATGTGTGTAGGGGACCCAAGGAGGGAACCACAGCTTCTGGGCTGCTTTACTCCATGTGTGTAGGGGACCCAAGGAGGGAACCACAGCTTCTGGGCTGCTTTACTCCATGTGTATAGGGGACCCAAGGAGGGAGCCATGGGCTGCTTTACTCCATGTGTGTAGGGGACCCAAGGAGGGAACCACAGCTTCTGGGCTTTACTCCATGTGTATAGGGGACCCAAGGAGGGAGCCATGGGCTGCTTTACTCCATGTGTGTAGGGGACCCAAGGAGGGAACCACAGCTTCTGGGCTGCTTTACTCCATGTGTATAGGGGACCCAAGGAGGGAGCCACAGCTTCTGGGCTGCTTTACTCCATGTGTATAGGGGACCCAAGGAGGGAACCACAGCTTCTGGGCTGCTTTACTCCATGTGTGTAGGGGACCCAAGGAGGGAACCACAGCTTTACTCCATGTGTATAGGGGACCCAAGGAGGGAGCCAAAGCTTACGGACACTTGTTCAGTGAGAAATAAAGTAGTTTGGTTGTTTGACAATCCCTTGTTGACTTTATTTGTCTCATGAGAATGAACAATTAGTAGATTAACTACAATTACATGAAAACTGCTTTAACACTAATCCACTGTAAGTGCATTTAGAACATTCAAGACTCTGCTAAAAGATATGAAAGATTATTTACTGGCTGCTTACATGGTACAGGGCTCTAACTTTTAAGATGGGTACATAGATCTTAAGTGAGGTTACCAGGGTATTGTTTTCCCTAAAATATATATTTTCAAGGAAGTGATAATGAAGATATTTCAATGCTGATCCATTTGGAAAATTGCACATGCTTCGACCCACTTCGAAGGTGGGCTTTACTGGGCTGATGTAATGTCACCCCAGCCAGTGGTAGAGTGGGGAGGAGAATTATAAAGGTGGGTGTGAAAATGAATAGAAAGGATGGACAAATTGAATAGAAACTACATGCTGAGAATAACTACCCTTTTTACACAGGGAGCATTTAGTATGTATTAATCTGCCTTGAGTGTGCTTATTTTTATATAGTATTTTTATACACCACATCTTCTGTAATAACGACAGTTACAATGAAGTTCTAATAATTAATTGAGGACATTAACATTGAGCCAAAGTTGTTAGACAAAACCCCCGTAAAAAGAAATAATTAAGATTTACCACCGCCCCTACCTAGTTTTCATCAAGAGAAATGGGAAACACACCTATATTTATTATTTTGGTGGGGAAGGGGGGGGGGCTTAGGAAGTGGAAGTGGAAGTTGAAACATTGAGTCTGGCTGTGAGTGGAGATGACATGTGCAGGTGTCAGGCTGTAAGAGACTGTGTCTGGCACACACAATCACACCTGCTAGGGTGAAACCAATAGAAAATGTACAATTCACCTTCAATAATCCTCTCAAACAAACAACATTTAAGACATTAATCAGGGTAAAAGTACAGTTCAACATAAGAAAACTGATTGTTTGAATCAAAGCAATACCAAATATACTCATATATACCTAGTGTTGACAATTTTCCAGTCTAACTTAGCAGAATTTACTAAATATGTTGATCTGCCAATTGTACAGAAAAGATCCGGCCTTTTAGTCCATGGGTTTGACAGCCAGGCTTGGCTCAGGTACCTAGGGTTCTCCTTTTGACTCTTTCAATAGTTTGTATTTATTTATTTATTTATTTATTTACAGGTCAATCAATTTCAAAATAATTCCTTGAAATAAACATACCTCATATGTTTTCTTCAAGCGTTACCTACTGATATGATGGTTTCTCTAAAATATTTTTTCACGACTTGGTTTCCTGTGACACACCACCCATGATCTGTGCCATTTGAGATATTATCATCATATTTGAAAAGATGGCATCAACGATACTTATTGTCCGGGTTTTGTACACGTATGTACTGTATGTTTTGTATCATTGTTATTAGTATTTTCTAATAAAGGTATTTAATAAAGTTTGAATACACCACTTTTCAGGTTATTTGAGAGGATTAGTGAAGGTGGTTACATTATCTTGTTATTCCACAGTAAACTATACGTTTCCTTGGTTTTTACACTCGTAGTTACCACATTGCACCAGTTGCCACATTGTGTATGGTAACTAAATATTAGTTTAATAACTAATAAATCCATACCATAGTTACACCTAACTAATAGACTTAGGAGAACCAATTAAAAGTTAGGTTTATAGGCATTAAGAATCAATTGTGCGTCTGACTCTGAGCGCTGACCCATATTTTTTCGCCACTAAAGCCACCCAAGGGACAGGACCCTTACCGCATCACTCACCTTAAAACCAGACCCTTTACAGACTTAGGACAACCAATTTAAGGTTAGGTTTAGCGTTACTTTTAGTATATTATAGCAATAAACCACTCAGATTTTAGCGTTCGAAGGGTCTGTAGGCCCAGAGACGCCACGAGGCCGCAGGCCGAGTGGCGTCACTGGGCCTACAGACCCTTCGAACGCTAAAATCTGAGTGGTTTATTGATTTTAGTCCATAATGGATCAGATCCCCTCCATAACTTAACCTGACACAAACAAACAACAAACAGAAACACCAAGTCATTCTTTACTAACCTGTCATCATTTAACACCTTCAACACCCATTCAGTGAGCCCTGATTAGGGCCCAGAGGGGTGTACCCTCTAATGAAATCCACTGATGGGAAGATGGTGGCATTGCGCCCGCTACAAACTCTAGATGGCGTGGCAGTAGTACTGATGTAAACACAGTATTCTACAGCTTTATTTCGACCAGAACTTAACCTTACACAAACAAGATAGAACAATCAATGTTAGATTAACTTCTAATAGGCCTAGAAAGCCGGAAAAACTTTTATTGGATGGCAAATTTTCTGTTCTTTGACAACGCACTACCTGCGTACGAGTGAGCGAAAATAGGAAGTGCAACAACGTCAACAAACTATGGCTATGCCCAGCTGGTGAAACATGTGGCCCTATAGGGGCACCAGGCACATTTAAAATTATTGAAGGTTAATACCCATTCAAATCGCCATACATTGACGGCAAATGATGGTAGAAAGAAGCAGAAAAAAGCCACTTGAAGCTCTATTCACGGCCGTTCGAACGGCACCAGTGCGGACGCGATCGCGGCAGGCCAGGGGTGTGTCTCGCAGGGGGCCAATGGGCATCAAGGAAAAAGGTTGATAGACTGGGTCTGACTTTGGGCAGTTAGCCAATGGGAATGTAGGAAACGAAAAAATAGACCGTTAGTACAGTCACGGTCTGTTTTACCACAATTGCACACGAAAACACCCAAAATCTGATCCAAAATGGACTAATGGCATATAGACAGTAAGACATAAAAATAGACAGTGATCAGTGGGGAATGGGGCACGTCTACCTGGGTGACATCAGCACCCGAATAGGGTCACACGCTTTGTGGTTAGGGGAGTCCCAGCATATAATGTGTTACGATCATGAATGTGAAGTATCTTTATTGACTTTCCAAGGAATTCCGTGGATTTCCCTGCATCTCCGAGGATCTCCCTGGAGCTCCGAGATGTTTGTGTAGTTCTCCTGGTAGCCGTTTGGTGTCTCCATGTGCAGAGCAGCTGATGTTCCAGAATTATTATAATCCTCCCTTTGCCTTTGACTTCGGAGATTAGTTCTTCCCCCACTATCCTTATTATATTCATAATATACTCATAATGTATTCTCGCAGAAGTATACTATACGATCATATTTAATGAATATCAGTAATGTTTAAGCCCAGAAGAAATCCGGAGGTGATATCACAAATGTGCAAAGCTGGCTCGACAACTCAATGGAAAGAACATAGGCTATAACCACAACATATGCAACCTCATAACTCGATATCGGCTCCTCATGGCAATGTGGCAACCATGAATGGTAACTAAAATTACGTATACCCGGTTCTGATTTCACCCACATGACATTATACAACGTAAATCACTAACCTCTCAAACATTAGAACAAAGACAACTTGTGAATAAATCGCTTTGCGAAATGGGTCAGATTTTCAGAAAATGTACAATTGGCAGCTTCACACATTTAGACAATCTGCTAAATTAAACCACAAAATGATAAATACCGGGTATATCTGAGTATATATTTGGTATTGTGTTAGTTTGAAATATCTGTTCTGTTATGTTAAACTGTATTTTGAACCTTATTTTTGTCTTAAATTAGGGTTATTTGAGAGCATTGACGAAATTGAATTGTACATCTTCTGAGAATCTTACCCATTTATCAATGTTGCGCCTTGTGACTCATTCTCCTGTAACACGTCACACCACATGTGGTCTGACAGGAAAATGAGTCACAAGGCACAAATACAGGATTTTGATATATTGTTATAAAAAGATGAGATCGTGCAAATTGCAATAATAAACATTTCTACAAACTTTAAAAACATCTAAAAAGTGTTTCTATATGTCTGATATATTCATGTTTGAAAAAACATTTCAATGTTTCAAGTAACGTAATTAAATGTACTCAATAGGATGACCTTGGCAGGAATATATTTTATACACTGCCTTACATTTAACATTTGATACATGTCTTTTTTTTTAAAAAAACAAAAACGTTTGATATTCATGTTCATGTGTTCATATGACGTAAGGCGTTACATCCTCTAAGAATTAGAACATTCTAACAAAGGAATCTTGGGAATAAATCACTTTCGAAAATGTCGTTTTAGCGACTTGTGACTTATTTTCCCCAGACGCATCACATATCACCAGACGAAATGTTAAAAGTTGCTCATCATTAGTTTGAGAGGAAAGATTCTCCTTGTCTAGAAACGTTTTGATTCACAGCTCTTTAGTAATTCATGGTTTAAATGACATTTTATTGTCATTTAATCTTCTTTATGTTCCTATGCATTATGTTGCCTCAGCATGCTCTACTGCTTATGTCTAATGCAACTTGGACTTTCAGAAAATGTACAATTGGCAGCTCTACACGTTTAGTAAACTCTGCTAAATTAAGCTGCAGTTTGGTCAGTACTAGATAAATTCTAGTATATTTGCCATTGCATTGATTCTAGCAATCTGTTTGGTTAGGTTGAACTGTATTTTGAACCTTTTTTTCGTCTGAAATGTGGTTTATTTGAGAGAATTGGTGAAGGTGAATTGTACATTTTCTGACAATCTGACCCTAATACACACTGGGAAACATTCAGTCTGGGTGTGATGTACAAATATTTAGAAACATTTGTATTGAAAATAGCAACAATGTTTGCACCAATATTCCATTAATTTCAACCAATTCTTTACCCCCAATAAAGTGTACATGGAGAACAGGTTATGAACTTATCCGAGGATCTCTTCCAGCCCATGCCTTCTTTGTTAACCTTAGCCTTGGCTGTTTGTTTCCTAACAATTACATCGAGTATTAACTTCTAATATAAAATATCATAAACTACAATTAAAAGTGAATTTTGCGCTTCTCTATCATTATGTGTGGTGTTAAGATGGACATCAAGTATCACTTCTTCTATATAATCAATCAAACATAATCTCATCTAATTTCAAAGCAAAGTTTACAACGTATTAAGGAGGCATAGCGGATGATAAAATATGATTTATAAACATGATAAAAGAAACTACGACTAATGTGAACATGACAAAGAATGCAGTCAATCAATCAATGAAGAAATGAACAATTCAACACAGAGGGCAGTAATTATAACAAACAACTATAACAATCATAACATACTTTTGTTAGATGTTATATATCTTGTTATACTTATGTAGTTATCTCGCCGGGATGTGTATCCCCAACCCGTGCTACACTAAAACAATGGAACAAAGGCAGCAATAACTCTTTGACAAGGTTGTATTTTATCATAAGGATTTGCTAGCATAAGCCCACACAATCGTGACTAAGTCTGAGTGTCTCAGACTCCCTGACCAGCCAGGCAGCCCAAGACCACCGGTGTCTTAGAGTCAATCACAAACTTGGTAACATTTACACAAGCACAAGGAATGAGAGCGAATATGTATGTACAGGAAGATAGAATACAACATTTAGCCATATGTAGTTCAACCCAGGTTGTCGTATCTGTTGACAACAAGAGCTTGACCGCTGTTATATGTAAAATAGAGCAGGTAAAGTACAATACACATTAAAAGGTCCCTTCAGACCCATACTGCCCACTGGGGTAGATTGGCTGAACTAACCCACAGCAGACAGCACATTAGAAATAACCCAATATCACCACACTTGTATATTTTTTCTTTAAAATCCCAATACGTATTTCTATATTCTAATTTCACATTCTATATTTTTGTAAAAAAAAATAGGTTTGCAGTATTTCTAGGCGGACCTTTACAAGTTATAGGGAGGGATTGATGGACTATGGGGCCGTAAAGGTTGCTTTAGGTGGCGATTTCCCACATATGAGACTGGGTGAAATTTTCAGAAGATGTAAAATTGGCAGCTCTGCACATTTAGGAAATTTTGCTAAATTAGGCTTAAAATTGGTGAAGGCGAATTGTACATTTTCTGAAAAACTGACCCGAGTGTAGACCTGAGCCACCCCAGTAACTAGACCTGTAGTGTACTTGGGTCAGATTTTCAGAAAATGTACAATTGGCAGCTGTACATATTTAGTTAAGTCTGCAAAATTAGACTGCAATTAGGTCAATACTAGGTAAAGTTGAGTATATTCAGCATTGCATTGATTCTGGCAATCAGTTTGGCTAGGTTGAACTGTTTTTTAACTTTATTTTCGTCTGAAATCTGGGTTATTTGAGAAGATTGGTGAAGGTGAATTGTACATTTTCTGAAAATCTGACCCGAGTGTAGACCTGAGCCACCCCAGTAACTAGACGTGTAGTGTACTTACACCGTGGCAGGTGTGTAATTGGTGCTGACTGCTCATTACCACACACCCACTAATTACTACATTTAATGTAATTACTCTATGCTCCCTGTGGGTGGATATTAGCATGGATTCAGGGAGCATGTATTATGTAGAGATGAGTCCGCCAGAACAGCTGTAACCAGGGATGATGTGCTTCAGGAAAATGGGTCACAAGTCGCAAAATATGGATTTTCAGATAACATCATATTCGACCAGACTAGATCAGGCTGATTTAAATATAGTAAACAGTACTAGGACGTCTGATAAATGTTTCTATAATTATTTTGGTTTTAATAATTTTATTTTTGAAAACAAATGATTGCAATAAGTCTGGATGGACATTTTACTAATAACGTAGCTAAATATACTCTATTGGATCATCTTAGAAATACATGTGGATATATATCGAAAACACTGTCTTGAAACTTGGTAAACGTATTTGTTTAAAAAAATGAAATCATTCCCACAAATATATCCTACTGACAAATCGACTTGAGACTTTTTTTCCTGGAACACATCACATAATATCATACTGATGCACACTGTATTTGCTATACTTCTTTGTTTGATGCATGGGTCAGATTTTCAGAAAATGAACAATTCATCCTCACCAATCCTCTCAATTAACCCACATTTTAGACGAAAATAAAGTTCAGAATACAGTCCAACCTAACCAAACAGATTGCTAGAATCAATGTAATGCCAAATATACTCGAATTTATCTAGTATTGACCAAATTGCAGCTTAATGTAACCTAATTTATTAGATGTGTACAACTGCCAATTGTACGTTTTCTGAAAATCTTACCCATTTTTGTTATACTTTGACACTTAGACCCGGCAGGCCGGACAGAGTAGGTAACTTTGGTCCGCATTATCAACGGGTAGTATGACTTCAAGGATATGTGAAACATAGTGTATACAACATAATACACGGATAAGAATAGTATTAGACAGAATAAACAGACAGAGTTCTCTATAAGAGTAACATAAAGGCTTTACATAAGACATGGTAAAGGGTAATATATATGAAATAGAGATGATGTATAGAAATACACCTCACCCAAGCGCAGGGCGCCTCTATAGGTAGAGTAGTAAGATAGAAGGCTTGACCTTTATGGTCAGTCACCAAGCGTTATATACAAGAACTACTACATATATAAACTTTTTTTTCCATATTACATACTTATGGCCTACATGGAGAATGGGTCTCCTGTCTCAGTCAGTTTTCAGAAGACAGTTCTTCCAACAGGACCCTCTACTTATTAAGATTACATTATGTTTATCATATAACAGATAAGTTTTTAAACAGTGTAAAATAGAATAACAATAAAACAAAGCACATAATACAATTTTGTACAGTGTTTTCACTTTCTGTGGGGGCTGCGTAGCTTGCAGTAGATAAGAAATATAGTGTGGGGTAATTATATGCTTACAAATGCTTTGGTTTTTTTAGGATGTTTCTCCCCAGTCATAATCATAAAATATTCACAATATATTTTAAATGATATGATGGTAAACATTAGGGGGACAGGTAATAAGTACTTCTGTAATAAACTAGGTTCAGACTCTTAGCGGAATAAACATGGAACAAGAGATTAATCTTATTGTAATGATATTTATTGCACCACTCTAACCAACCCTTCTGGACCAGCCATACATGAGGTATAGTAGAAAACACATTAGAAAAATAAGACGAACAGTAAATGGGCGCCTCTCTCTCTCTCCCGCCCCCCCCCCCCCACCCCCCAAAAAAAGGGACTTTATATTGTATTGAAGTGGATATGAGGTTCAGCGCAAGTCTAGTTTAGCTTGCTGTTGTTTTAACTCTTATATAACCGAGTCAGCCTTCAAGGTCAAGGTTGGAGCTCCGCTCGCTCAACCTTTCAAGCCTTTCGGATCTGTTCCGTTTTTACCGTGAATGAAATGTCAGCTTTACCCTAGTTACAGATTACCTTTCATCTACCTGCATTGACCAGAATACGTACTGTATTGCATAACTGTGATGTATTGTGTATCTCCTGTATCACTTATTCCTGTACAAAGAACATCTTGCCATTTACTTGTACACACTTTGTTATTGTACGGATTGTATTTTTGACTACTCCGGAAATCCATTCTGTCAGATGTCTTGGTTAGCCCGGCTGACCATGTACCTTGTGATCGCACTGTGGGTGAAATAAAGCTACAGAAACAGAGATTGTTGTCCATGTTTTACTTTCCCTTAGTTGAGAGGAAGATCAAACCTGGGTTGTCTAACTAATAGCACGAAGGTTATCGCGGGCTGGATAACTAGTGTCACCATTTACTGATAAACTACCTGTAGGAGAGCCTACAGCCCCGGATTGGTAATCAAGATATCCGGAGGTTCATCACTACACTGTATTAGATCACCTTAGAAATACATGGATATATCTAATACACTGTCTTGAAATTTGGTAAATGTATTCAATTAAAAAAATGAAATCATTCCCACAAATATATCCTATTTACAAATCGACTTGAGACTTATTTTCCACATTTCACATCACATCACATATACACAGATGCACACTGCACTTCCTATACTTCTTTGTTTGATGTATGGGTCAGATTGTCAGAAAATGTAGAATTCATCCTCACCAATTCTCTCAAATAACCCACATTTTAGACGAAAATAAAGTTAAACCAAACCAAACACATTGCTAGAATGAGATTGCTAGAATCAATGAAATGCCAAATATACTCGAATTTACCTAACATTGACCAAATTGCAGCTTAATGTAGCCTAATTCATTAGATGTGTACAACTGCCAATTGTACATATTGGAAGATAATACAGACTATTTACATTGTAGTCTATTGGTTGTAGTGAGTAGTGAGATGACTTGTTTAATATAACACTCATGAAGTGATAGTGACTGACAATACGGTTATAATCCAATGTTGTTGTTGTTGTTGTTGTAATAGTTTTATTTCTAGAATTTATACATTTGTAACGATCCTGTGAAGTATATATGACGACTCTATGAAGCTCTGGGCAACCTCCGGGAAAGCTCCGGGACCCCCCCGTGGTACCTCCGGATGCCACTAGGGGCTACATGTTAAGGACTGCTTCTATTCTCTGCTTATATTAGTTCATTATGTTATAACTAATTATTGGTTAATGATAGAGCTTCCAGACTTTGACCATCTCTTATGTTATATATTACTCTAATTTATGATGAAGGTTATACTTATTTGCTCATTGTATTTATTTATATATTCCTGATTCATATTGTACATACCTTATGTTACTTGCTATGATATTCATGACCTTTGCATTGAGCTTCATGTATTGTCAGGTTGGGAACAAGGACCCAACCTCACCTCAAGGATTTAAAGGAATAAAACTGGACTGGACAAAGTATTCTCTCTTTACTTTATTCTTTCCGGAGGGATTTAAAACATAGAATATTATTCACCCTAGGCCTTTTGACATGGATATAGTCCTTTCCTCCACTACCCTTGCTAGAGATATGATTAATATTTCACGGAGAAGTAACCTATACGATCACGAATATATATTATTATTAAATTTTGATAGTATTTTAGCCTGGAAGAGATCCAGAGTCGATACACAGGTAATACTATAGCTGTCAACTGATAGAGGTAATACTATAGCTGTCAACTGACAGTGGTAATACTATAGCTGTCAACTGACAGGGGTAATACTATAGCTGTCAAATGACAGAGGTAATACTATAGCTGTCAACTGACAAAGATAATACTATAGCTGTCAACTGACAGAGATAATACTATAGCTGTCAACTGACAGAGATAATACTATAGCTGTCAACTGACAGAGGTAATACTATAGCTGTCAACTGACAGAGGTATTACTATAGCTGTCAACTGACAGAGGTAATACTATAGCTGTCAACTGACAGAGGTAATACTATAGCTGTCAACTGACAGGGGTAATACTATAGCTGTCAACTGACAGGGGTAATACTATAGCTGTCAACTGACTGGGGTAATACTATAGCTGTCAACTGACAGAGGTAATACTATAGCTGTCAACTGACAGAGATAATACTATAGCTGTCAACTGACAGAGGTAATACTATAGCTGTCAACTGACAGAGGTAATACTATAGCTGTCAACTGACAGAGGTATTACTATAGCTGTCAACTGACAGAGGTAATACTATAGCTGTCAACTGACAGAGGTAATACTATAGCTGTCAACTGACAGAGGTAATACTATAGCTGTCAACTGACAGAGGTAATACTATAGCTGTCAACTGACAGAGGTAATACTATAGCTGTCAACTGACAGAGGTAATACTATAGCTGTCAACTGACAGAGGTAATACTATAGCAGTCAACTGACAGAGGTGACACTATAGCTGTCAACTGACAGAGGTGACACTATAGCTGTCAACTGACAGAGGTGACACTATAGCTGTCAACTGACAGAGGTGACACTATAGCTGTCAACTGACAGAGGTAATACTATAGCTGTCAACTGACAGAGGTGACACTATAGCTGTCAACTGAGGTAATACTATAGCTGTCAACTGACAGAGGTGACACTATAGCTGTCAACTGACAGAGGTGACACAATAGCTGTCAACTGACAGATGTGACACTATAACTGTCAACTGACAGAGGTGACACTATAGCTGTCAACTGACAGAGGTGACACTATTGCTGTCAATACAGGTAGATCGGTAAAACATCTATCAAATAAAAGGCACTAAAATCCTTTCATCTTCAGGGCTTTTGAGGCATTAAATCGACAAATGGACACAGCCTTTCTTAGATGGACCACCACACAAAGGCAGTCAGTGTCCAATGACAAAAACACTTTCTTTGCCTGAAACATCAACAAAGACCTTAGTAGCAACAAAAATTTCATGAAAATTAAAACAACAACATTTCCTTAGTGATAAACAACAATGGCTGTTTCCTAGGAAGAAGAGAAATATGACACTGGCGTCAGGAGCCCTGTCGTGATCAAAGTTGATCCTTTGTTAAAGAATTACATTGGATTTTACACCTTTTGAAGCAGTGAAAAAGGCATTAATTGATTCAGAGAAGTGGGCTATTTCTCTCACCCTTTCTCTCTCAGTGTTTGACAAGTTAGCACCAGGCAGGAAGACCAGGAAGACTTTTCTGACATCCTGATCCTATAGGGCAGTTGCATAGCCGCCATTTTGAATCTTGATTCACATGGTATTATGGGAGTAATGGTACAATATACAATCTATAGAAAACATGCTATGTTCAGCATGGAATATTTATCAATGCTTTAATGTCAATATTCATGTGTTATGCATGTTTCCATAACACAAGCCGCCATCTTTCCCATCCTGCAATTGGCTTTCTTAGGTCATTAATATCATTTGATGAAAATGTTGATTCGATGAAAATGTTGCCAAATATGTGTATGTCACTTGTCAACAAAATCAATCCCATGATGCACTGCAACAGACATGCACAGAGGCATATACAAGTCCCCTATTGTGTATCCCAGCATGCTCTGTAACAGACATGTACAGTGGCATATACAATTCCCCTATTGTGTATCCCAGCATGCACTGTAACAGACATGCACAGTGGCACATGCAAGTCCTCTATTGTGTATCCCAGCATGCACTGCAACAGACATGTGGTACATACAATTCCCCTATTGTGTATCCCAGCATGCACTGTAACAGACATGTACAGTGGCATATACAAGTCCCCTATTGTGTATCCCAGCATGCACTGTAACAGACATGTACAGTGGCATATACAATTCCCCTATTGTGTATCCCAGCATGCACTGTAACAGACATGTACAGTGGCATATACAATTCCCCTATTGTGTATCCCAGCATGCAGTGTAACAGACATTTACAGTGGCATATACAATTCCCCTATTGTGTATCGCAGCATGTACTGTAACAGACATGTACAGTGGCATGTACAATTCCCCTATTGTGTATCCCAGCATGCACTGTACCAGACATGTACAGTGGCATGTACAATTCCCCTATTGTGTATCCCAGCATGCACTGTACCAGACATGTACAGTGGCATATACAATTCCCCTATTGTGTATCCCAGCATGCAGCGTAACAGACATGTACAGTGGCACATACAATTCCCCTATTGTGTATCCCAGCATGCAGTGTAAAGACATGTACAGTGGCATGTACAATTCCCCTATTGTGTATCCCAGCATGCAGTGTAACAGACATGTACAGTGACATGTGCAATTCCCCTATTGTGTATCCCAGCATGCACTGTAACACACATGTACAGTGCCATGTACAATTCCCCTATTGTGTATCCCAGCATGCACTGTACCAGACATGTACAGTGGTATATACAATTCCCCTATTGTGTATCCCAGCATGCAGTGTAACAGACATGTACAGTGGTACATACAATTCCCCTATTGTGTATCCCAGCATGCACTGTAACAGACATGTACAGTGCCATGTACAATTCCCCTATTGTGTATCCCAGCATGCACTGTACCAGACATGTACAGTGGCACATACAACTCCCCTATTGTGTATCCCAGCATGCAGTGTAACAGACATGTACAGTGGTACATACAATTCCCCTATTGTGTATCCCAGCATGCACTGTAACAGACATGTACAGTGGCATGTACAAGTCCCCTATTGTGTATCCCAGCATGCACTGTAACAGACATGTACAGTGGCACATACAATTCCCCTATTGTGTATCCCAGCATGCACTGTAACAGACATGCACAGTGGCATGTACAAGTCCCCTATTGTGTATCCCAGCATGCACTGTACCAGACATGTACAGTGGCATATACAACTCCCCTATTGTGTACCAGACATGCACTGTAACACACATGTACAGTGGCATATGCAAGTCCCCTATTGCGTATCCCAGCATGTACTGTAACAGACATGTACAGTGGCATGTACAATTCCCCTATTGTGTATCCCAGCAGGCACTGTACCATGTACAATTCCCCTATTGTGTATCCCAGCATGCACTGTACCATGTACAAGTCCCCTATTGTGTATCCCAGCATGCACTGTACCAGACATGTACAGTGGCATGTACAATTCCCCTATTGTGTATCCCAGCATGCACTGTACCATGTACAAGTCCCCTATTGTGTATCCCAGCATGCACTGTACCAGACATGTACAGTTGCATGTACAAGTCCCCTATTGTGTATCCCAGCATGCACTGTACCAGACATGTACAGTGGCATGTACAAGTCCTCTATTGTGATGTGATACAATCCTTCCACTGGTCACTGTCTCTTATTGAGTTTTGGGGTCAAGGTCGTTGAATTGAATTGAAAAAATAGTTATTCCCCACCAGAGGTTATACAAATGTGACCAATAGGTGACCAGACTTCTGGGTAATATCCACGTCTGTCGTTACCTCAAAAAGATGTCTGTATTTTCACAAAATATACATTTGGCACTGTCCACATTTAGCAAATTCTGCTAAATTAATCTGCAATTTGGTCAATACTAGGTAAATTCGCGTATATTCGGCATTGTATTGATTCTAGCAATCCGTTTGGTTAGGTTTAACTGTATTTGCACTTTATTTTCATCTGAAATTTGAGTTATTTGAGAGGATTGGCGAAGTTGAATTATAATTTTTTTTCAAAATCGGACCCACTAACAGAGAGACTGGCTTATAAACACAGATAATAGTAATATAAAGCAGGTTAAAGTTATCATCCTGATTCTCACACACACTAAATCATTTTAAATCGAATTTCAGTTTAAACAACGTTTTATATCATTCTATGACTGCTGTAGAAGGGGTTCTCCTGCACACGGGAGGTTGTCAGCCCTTTATACTCCACGTGATTTGTGATGTGTTTCAGGAAAATGAGTCATAAGTCGCAAAGAATAGATTTTGAGATACCATTATGTTTGGAAAGAGAACATCAAGCTGATTCCAATGATAATATACATTGAAGATATTAGATACGTATTTCTATATTTCAAGTTTGATAATTTTATTTCTGAAAAAAAGTTTTCAATATTTTTTGGTGAACAATTACTAGTAAAGTCGGTGAATGTACTCCATAGGATAATCTTAGAAATGCATTGATATGAATTTCTTTTTGTTTTGCATTGATATATTTAATACACTATCCTGAAATTTGGTTCATGTATTCATAACTCCCATGTGACTAGACACTCCAAAAATAAAAACATTCGAGAAACGAGATCTTGTGAATAGATTACTTTGAAAAATGTAGATTTAGCGACTTGTAACTTATTTTCCTGAAACACATCCCATTAGATTGGTTCATATGTGATGCGTTTCAGGAAAATGAGTCACAAGTCGCAAAAAATAGACGTTGAGATACCATTATATTTGAACAGATGAGATCGAACCGATTCAAATGATAGTAAACAGTCTAATAATCCAATAAGTATTTCTAGATTTTAAGTTTGAAATTTTCGTTTTTTTTAAAAAAGTTTCCAATATTTCTAAAAACAGTAAAGTAACTAAATGTAGTCCATATGAGGACCTTTAGAACTAAAGGATATATTATATAGATCGTCCTGACATTTGATACACCGATTGATATAAGTCTAAAGGCCGACGCACACAGTCAAGATCACAGATGTTCTCACGTTTTGGGATCAAATCGTGCAGATTTCTTTTTAAATCATGTCCATTTTTATGGCGCACACAGTCACAATTTCAGGGAAAATTTAGTGAAAACCTGAGATCGTGAAAATTGTGCACACACACTCACGATTTCATGAATTAATCTGGCCACGATTTGGTTCATATACTCAATTTAAGTAAATTTAACAGTTTTGGAGAGAGTATTATTTGGCCAATCATTCTACGCCTTTATTTTATAGAGTGCATTGTTATTTTTATTTTGAAAACAACAAATATTATGTGATGTGAATTTTAAATTAACAACTCGAAAAAACTCACTATTTTTTCAGCATTTTTATAAAACCAATTCTATCTTTCTCCCCAGCGAAAATAAATGTCTTCTTTCTGATTCTTTAGTATATGATTTTTGAGGTATGTGTGTTCATGAAACTGAAAAAAAATTAATGGGTCATCGTGCTAGTTTCTGAATTATGGGGATTTGAAACATGGCTGACAACCCCAAAATCTGCTGCTTTCGAACTTTTCTATGTTTCCTAAACATGTTTATTTTAGACAGCTACAATTATTGATGACATACATTTTTTCCCAATATATGTGTAGAATATTACCTGCACAATTTTGTGTAGATTTTTTTTAGGACATTAGGAGTATCCATTTTTATTTTATTCCCAAATCCGTGAAAGAAAAATGCAGCATTTCCAGCTAGCTCTGTTTCCAAAACATGTCTATTTGAGACAGCTATAAAAAAATATTGAACACGATGACATGTATTTTTTCCCCTTTTCATATGTAGTATATAATCTCCACTATATGTGTACAAAACTTGGGGACAATAGGACTAGCCATTAATTGTTTATTTGATTCTATAAAATGTGTAAAAATAGGCCATTTCTCCATGAGCATTGTGCCCACGTCAATCCATAATTTGGATCGTCGTGGCACACCTCCTATATTTTTCATTTTTTGTTTTTTTATTACAAAATCGGTTGTACATTTAAATTCTTTGATGAAAATTAATTGTTAGCATTAATTTAGGAGTCTACAACAGTTTTTACACAGACACACCCATACCAGGTTTGGTTCACGATTTGGCAGTTAGAATATTTGACGTGAACACAAGTTTTTTAAATCGTGTGCCTCAGATCATGCATGAAATCCTGTATGTGTGCGTGAAAATTGAACGCACATTTTGACGTGAGTTGATGTAAATCTTGTCGGCTAGGCGGCCGTCGACGTATTGGGGAAAATGAGAACATACAACTCATCGTGAGGCCTCCAAATCCTGACTGTGTGCGACGGCCTTAAGTGATAGACTGCCCAAAAACCAGAACATTCCAATAATGTCATCTTGTGATAAAAACACTTAACCTGAAAAATATTAATTTTACGACTTGTGACTCATTTCCCTGGAACACAACACATATATGTATAGTATTTACTCGATGCTTCAGTCTCTGTAGTTCCATGAACCTTAATTGCTGCAGGCACGGACTCAACAATGTAATAACAACATGGCTGAATCTGTATTACCGTCTATATGGCATAAGGTGAGAGAAGTCACTTGTATACGGGTCAGATCTACAGAAAATGTACAATTGGCAGTTCTACACATTTAGGAAACTCTATTAAACTAAATTAGGCTGTGAAATGGTGAATACTGGGTATATCTAAATATGTTTGGTGTTGTCGCATTGATTTAAAGTATCAGTTCTGTTATGTTGAACTGCATTTTGAAGCTTATTTTTTTGTCTTAAATTTGGGTTATTTGAGAGGATTGGTGAAGGCGAATTGTACATTTTCTGATACTCTGACCTATAAAGCGAATAATATAAAGCCAAGAAATGATCTCACTTGTATAAAGTGAATAATTTTTTATTTTTTTTTATTTATTGATTTAAGGCCAATATAATATTTAATAGTAGCCGTAGCAATGATCTCAACACCCTGTATAAGCATAATATGACGTGTACCTCTCCCACCCAGGTCCCACCCAGGTCCCACCCAGGTCCCACCCAGGTCCCACCCAGGTCCCACCCAGGTCCCACCCAGGTCCCACCCAGGTCCCACCCAGGTCCCACCCAGGTCCCACCCGGGGACACACCTATGCTGATTTTGGCAGCTTTCTTTCTAAAGAAATGGTTTTCATAGAAAAATGTAAATGATGCAAATTTAGCTGGGAATGTGTCCCACTATGATCCGCATTAGTAACATACCTATACCGGTCATGTTTAATGGTAAACTGTCAATCATCAAATATAATTTATCTCTCTTTTCCTCTTAATGTATAATATAATATTAATATGTTACTTGGCATATGAGAATTATCACGCATGTGAAACTTTGTCAAATAGAATAGAATATGTTTTATTTGTCTTATGGCAGTTACAAAAATAAATGACAAATGGGTAGACATGCTTATGTGTCATAAGTAAAATTAATAAAATTCAATAAATAAAATTCATTAAAACAAACAGAACAGGAGTAGGAAAGCAATGACTCCCTTTGACGAAATAACTTGAATCAACATTTCTTTAATTGTTTTAATATTAGCGCAATGTACCAGCTTGACTTCCTGATAAACATTGAAATAACAAAAACACAAAAACCGTCCCCAATACACTGCCTCCACCTATAGACCTACACCACCGCACCACCACGCCACCACGCGGCGCCTGCACACACTAGCAGTAGCGGCGGCCGTGTGAGTGAGAGCGAGGCTTCAGTCTCAGCCTACCAGCGTCCCAGTCGCGTTGTCCTGGAGGTTACTGGAGGAGGAGGTTACTGGAGGAGTTACGGGCCGAGGTACTGGAGGACTACAGGAGGAGCGAGAGGTAAAAGTTGGATTTATGGCGCATGTTGGGAAAAGTGACACAATACAGGCGCATACGGGTCAGATCAGCAGAATATGTACAATTGGCAGCTCTACACATTTAGTAAATTCTGCTAAATTAGGCTGAGAAATGATGAATATTAATATCTGAGTATATTCGGTATTGCCTTGACTCAAGGGATCTGTTTGAGTCATAAGTCTAGAGCTAAATTGTACATTTTCTGGAGATTTCCCCTGTAAAGTGTGAGAATATGTGAGCAGGCAGTGGACACAGTGGGACACAGTGGGACACAGTGGGACACAGTGGGACACAGTGGGACACAGTGGGACACATGGATCGTGCTCATTACCATTAGCCGAACAGCGGCCGGACGAAGGGGAAAAGTATGAGAAGAAACACATGAGGACGAATTACTGGGTGGGAGCATTTTATAGACGGGGGATTTATAGCATATGGACTCCGGGAGGTGGTACTGGAGGTACAGTAGGTAGTACTATAGGAGGTACAAGAGGAGGTATTATAGGAGCAGGTACAAGAGGAGGTACTGCAGGAGGCACACAATGATATACTGGAGGAGGTACAGGAGCAGGTTACTGGAGGGGGTACAGGAGCAGGTACTAGAGAAGGTACATGAGGAGGTACTGGAGGAGGTACAGGAAGAGGTACTGGAGGAGGTACTTGAGCAGGTACTGGAGGAGGTACAGGTGCAGTTACTGGAGAAGGTACTAGAGGAGGTACAGGAGCAGGTTCAGGAGGAGGTACTGGAAGAGTTCTAGGAGTAGGTACAGGTACAGGAGGTACAGGAGGTGCTATAGGAGGGGGTACAGAAGGGGGTACTGGACAAGGTACATAAGGAGCTACAGTAGGAGATACAGGAGGAGGTACAGGAGGAGGTACAGGAGGTGGTACAGGAGGGGGTACAGGAGCAGGTACAGGAGGGAGTACTTGAGCAGGTACGGAAGCAAGTACAGGGGCAGGTACAGGAGCAGGTACAGGAGCAGGTACAGGAGCAGGTACAGGAGCAGGTACAGGAGGTGTTACAGGGTGAGGTACAGGAGGAGGTACAGGAGGAGGTACAGGAGGAGGTACAGGAGGAGGTACAGGAGGAGGTACTGGAGGAGGTACTGGAGGAGGTACAGGAGAGGGTACAGGAGCAGGTACAGGATGGGGTACAGGAGGGGGTACTCGAGAGGGTACTGGAGCAGGTACAGGAAGGGTTACAGGAGGGGGTAAAGGAGGGGGTACAGGAGGGGGTACTGGAGAGGGTACTGGAGCAGGTACAGGGGGAGGTACAGGAGCAGGTACAGAAGCAGGTACAGGAGGAGGTGCAGGAGGAGGTACAGGAGGAGGTACAGGAGGGGGTACAGGAGGTGGTACAGGAGGAGGTACAGGAGGAGGTACAGGAGGGGGTACAGGAGCAGGTACAGGAGGAGGTACAGGAGGAGGTACAGGAGGGGGTACAGGAGGAGGTACAGGAGGAGGTACAGGAGGAGGTACAGGAGGAGGTACAGGAGGAGGTACAGGAGGGGGTACAGGAGGTGGTACAGGAGCAGGTACAGGAGCAGGTACAGGAGCAGGCACAGGAGCAGGTACAGGAGCAGGTACAGGAGCAGGTACAGGAGCAGGTACAGGAGCAGGTACAGGAGCAGGTACTGGAGCAGGTACAGGAGCAGGTACAGGAGCAGGTACAGGAGCAGGTACAGGAGCAGGTACAGGAGGGGGTACAGGAGGTGGTACAGGAGGAGGTACAGTAGGGGGTACAGGAGCAGGTACAGGAACAGGTACTGGAGCAGGTACAGGAGGTGTTACAGGGTGAGGTACAGGATGAGGTCAGGAGGAGGTACAGGAGGTGGTACAGGAGGAGGTACAGGAGGAGGTACTGGAGCAGGTACTGGAGCAGGTACATGAGGAGGTACAGGAGGAGGTACAGGAGCAGGTACAGTCGGAGGTACAGGAGGAGGTACAGGATGGGGTACAGGAGCAGGTACAGGAGCAGGTACAGGAGGTGGTACAGGAGGAGGTACAGGAGGAGGTACTGGAGCAGGTACTGGAGCAGGTACATGAGGAGGTACAGGAGGAGGTACAGGAGCAGGTACAGGATGGGGTACAGGAGGGGGTACTCGAGAGGGTAATGGAGCGGGTACAGGAAGGGTTACAGGAGGGGGTAATGGAGGGGGTACAGGAGGGGGTACTGGAGAGGGTACTGGAGCAGGTACAGGAACAGGTACAGGAGGGGGTACATGAGTAGGTACAAGAGGAGGTACAGGAGGAGGTACAGAAGGAGGTACAGGAGCAGGTACAGGAGGAGGTACTGGAGGAGGTACTGGAGGAGGTACAGGAGCAGGTACAGTAGGAGGTACTGGCGGAGGTAAAGGAGAGGGTACAAGAGGAGGTACTGGAGGAGGTACAGTAGGGGGTACAGGAGGGGGTACTGGAGCAGGTACAGGAGCAGGTACAGGAGGTGGTACAGGAGGGGGTACAGGAGGGGGTACAGGGGGTACAGGAGGTACAGCAGGTGGTACAGGAGAGGGTACAGGAGAGGGTACAGGAGGGGGTACAGGAGGTGGTACAGGAGAGGGTACAGGAGGGGGTACAGGAGGTGGAACAGGAGGGGGTACAGGAGGGGGTACAGGAGGTGGAACAGGAGAGGGTACAGGAGGGGGTACAGGAGGTGGTACAGGAGAGGGTACAGGAGGGGGTACAGGAGGGGGTACAGGAGGAGGTACTGGAGCAGGTACAGGAGGGGGTACAGGAGGTACTGGAGCAGGTACAGGAGGGGGTACTGGAGGAGGTTATGGACAGGGTACAGGGGGCGGGGTACAGGGGGCGGGGTACAGGGGGCGGGGTACAGGGGCCGGGGTACAGGGGGCGGGGTACTGGATGAGATACAGGATGAGATCCAGAAGAAGATACAAGAAGCCTCAATAGAGGATGTAAAGGAGTAAGGAATAGTAAGGAGAAGGAACAGGGGAATAAATAGCCTCTGATTCATGGCAGACCAAAGGACGGGAATCTTCTATTCACAGTTGAATGGTCATTCCATTATATACGGTACATGCGCCCACTCCCAGCTCCACTGTCATTCAAATAAAAGCATTGAAATTGAAATGTGCAAATGGCTGCGGTGAAAGAGACATTTGACCAGTGAGAGAGAGGAGATGTGTGTGTGTATGGGGGGGGGGGGGGGCTGCTGGGGGGCAGAGAGGAGAAGGGTAGAGGGAGGAGAAAAAGGAGACACATAGGGGCAGGGTAGAGAGAGGAGAGAGAGCCGAGGGGAGAGAGAGCCGAGGGGAGAGAGAGGAGACAAAGAGGGGGAGGGGGAGAGAGGAGAGGGGAGAGAGAGGAGAGGGGAGAGAGAGGAGAGGGGAGAGAGAGGAGACAGAGAGGGGGAGGGTAGAGAGAGGAGAGAGAGGAGAGAGAGGAGAGGGGAGAGAGAGGAGACAGAGAGGGGGAGGGTAGAGAGCGGAGAGGGGAGGGAGAGCCAAAGGGAGAGAAAGAAAAGAGAGAGGGAGGATAGAGGGAGGAGAGGGGAGAGAAAGGAGAGACAGAGGAAGAGAAAAAAGAGAGGGGAGAGAGAGGGAGAGAGAGGAGGGAGGAGAGAGAGGAGGGAGAGAGGAGAGAGAGGAGAGAGGAGAGAGGAGGGAGAGAGGAGAGAGAGGAGAGAGAGGAGAGAGAGGAGAGAGAGGAGAGAGAGGAGAGAGAAGGGGAAGGACAGAGAGTCCCACTGGGGGAGGAGTATCAGGGCGGGGCAGGGGGAGGAGTTACTGCCACTGGGGGAGCAGTATCAGGGCGGGGCAGGGGGAGGGGGAGGAGTTACTGCCACTGGGGGAGCAGTATCATGGCGGGGCAGGGACAGGGGGAGGAGTTACTGCCACTGGGGGAGGAGTATCAGGGCGGGGCAGGGACAGGGGGAGGAGTTACTGCCACTGGGGGAGGAGTATCAGGGCGGGGCAGGGGGAGGGGGAGGAGTTACTGCCACTGGGGGAGGAGTATCAGGGCGGGGCAGGGGGAGGAGTTACTGCCACTGGGGGAGGAGTATCAGGGCGGGGCAGGGACAGGGGGAGGAGTTACTGCCACTGGGGGAGGAGTATCAGGGCGGGGCAGGGGGAGGAGTTACTGCCACTGGGGGAGGAGTATCAGGGCGGGGCAGGGACAGGGGGAGGAGTTACTGCCACTGGGGGAGGAGTATCAGGGCGGGGCAGGGGGAGGAGTTACTGCCACTGGGGGAGGAGTATCAGGGCAGGGGGAGGGGGAGGAGTTACTGCCACTGGGGGAGGAGTATCATGGCGGGGCAGGGGGAGGGGGAGGAGTTACTGCCACTGGGGGAGGAGTATCAGGGCGGGGCAGGGGGAGGAGTTACTGCCACTGGGGGAGGAGTATCAGGGCGGGGCAGGGACAGGGGGAGGAGTTACTGCCACTAGGGGAGGAGTATCAGGGCGGGGCAGGGACAGGGGGAGGAGTTACTGCCACTGGGGGAGGAGTATCAGGGCGGGGCAGGGACAGGGGGAGGAGTTACTGCCACTGGGGGAGGAGTATCAGGGCGGGGCAGGGGCAGGGGGAGGAGTTACTGCCACTGGGGGAGGAGTATCAGGGCGGGGCAGGGACAGGGGGAGGAGTTACTGCCACTGGGGGAGGAGTATCAGGGCGGGGCAGGGACAGGGGGAGGAGTTACTGCCACTAGGGGAGGAGTATCAGGGCGGGGCAGGGGCAGGGGGAGGAGTTACTGCCACTGGGGGAGGAGTATCAGGGCGGGGCAGGGACAGGGGGAGGAGTTACTGCCACTGGGGGAGGAGTATCAGGGCGGGGCAGGGACAGGGGGAGGAGTTACTGCCACTGGGGGAGGAGTATCAGGGCGGGGCAGGGACAGGGGGAGGAGTTACTGCCACTGGGGGAGGAGTATCAGGGCGGGACAGGGGCAGGGGGAGGAGTTACTGCCACTGGGGGAGGAGTATCAGGGCGGGGCAGGGGGAGGAGTTACTGCCACTGGGGGAGGAGTATCAGGGCGGGGCAGGGACAGGGGGAGGAGTTACTGCCACTGGGGGAGGAGTATCAGGGCGGGGCAGGGGGAGGAGTTACTGCCACTGGGGGAGGAGTATCAGGGCGGGGCAGGGGGAGGGGGAGGAGTTACTGCCACTGGGGGAGGAGTATCAGGGCGGGACAGGGACAGGGGGAGGAGTTACTGCCACTGGGGGAGGAGTATCAGGGCGGGGCAGGGGCAGGGGGAGGAGTTACTGCCACTGGGGGAGCAGTATCAGGGCGGGACAGGGACAGGGGGAGGAGTTACTGCCACTGGGGGAGGAGTATCAGGGCGGGACAGGGACAGGGGGAGGAGTTACTGCCACTGGGGGAGGAGTATCAGGGCGGGGCAGGGACAGGGGGAGGAGTTACTGCCACTGGGGGAGCAGTATCAGGGCGGGGCAGGGACAGGGGGAGGAGTTACTGCCACTGGGGGAGGAGTATCAGGGCGGGGCAGGGGGAGGGGGAGGAGTTACTGCCACTGGGGGAGGAGTATCAGGGCGGGGCAGGGACAGGGGGAGGAGTTACTGAGGGTGGGGGGGATGGAGGGGGGGTGGAGGGGGGCCGGAGGGGGGGTGGAGGGGGGTGGAGGGGGGTGGAGGGGGGCAGCAGAGGGTGGGGGGGATGGAGGGGGGTTGAGGGGGGCAGCAGAGGGTGGGGGGGATGGAGGGGGGTGGAGGGGGGGTGGAGGGGGGATGGAGGGGGGGTGGAGGGGGGTGGAGGGGGGGGTGGAGAGGGGTGGAGGGGGGCAGCAGAGGGTGGGGGGGATGGAGGGGGGGTGGAGAGGGGGTGGAGGGGGGCAGCAGAGGGTGGGGGGATGGAGGGGGGTTGAGGGGGGCAGCAGAGGGTGGGGGGGATGGAGGGGGGTGGAGGGGGGGTGGAGGGGGGTCGGACGGGGGCAGCAGAGGGTGGGGGGGATGGAGGGGGATGGAGGGGGGATGGAGGGGGGCAGCAGAGGGTGGGGGGATGGTGGGGGGGTGGAGGGGGGTGGAGGGGGGCAGCAGAGGGTGGGGGGGATGCTGGGGGGGTGGAGGGGGAGTGGAGGGGGGCAGCAGAGGTTGGGGGGGTGGAGGGGGGGTGGAGGGGGGCAGCAGAGGTTGGGGGGGTGGAGGGGGGGTGGAGGGGGGCAGCAGAGGTTGGGGGGATGGAGGGGGGGTGGAGGGGGGCATCAGAGGGTGGGGGGATGGAGGGGGGGTCGAGGGGGGGCTGGACGGGGGCAGCAGAGGTTGGGGGGATGGAGGGGGGGTGGAGGGGGCAGCAGAGGGTGGGGGGATGGAGGGGGGGTGGAGGGGGGCAGCAGAGGGTGGGGGGGATGGAGGGGGGTGGAGGGGGGCAGCAGAGGGTGGGGGGATGGAGGGGGGTGGACGGGGGCAGCAGAGGGTGGGGGGGATGGTGGGGGGGTGGAGGGGGGCAGCAGAGGGTGGGGGGATGGAGGGGGGGTGGAGGGGGGGTGGACGGGGGCAGCAGGGAGCAGCAGGGATACATGGTTGTAATAATAGTTTCTATAAATAGTCCTTTATTGTCCTGAGTAACATAAAGCCAAGACCACATGACATTTACAACCACAATAAGCAGCATATCTATGTTTCCCCTACAGTCAAGGGGCAGCACAATGGCAGGACATCCCTATTGTCCTATTTTCATGGGTTGCAGGAAAATGAGTCATAAGTCGCTAGAAATAGGTTTTGACATACCATTATATTATATTTGAAAAGAAGAGATAAAGCCAATTCCAATGATGGTAAACATTAAGGACATTAAATAAGTATTTTTATATTTTAAATTTGATATTATTTTACTGAAAAAAAAATTTCAATATTTTTGTTTAAACAATTATTAGTAAAGTAGATAATTGTTTCTTCATAGGATGATCTTAGAAATGCATGGATATATCTTTTTTTTGTTTTAAAGCTTGTATTCACATTCCTGCCTTCTGGGCATCTACAACGCATGGATATATCTATTATACCATCTTGAATTTTGATTCATGTATTCATAGGACCTATCGGACTAGATAGTTCAAACATGAAAACATTCAAAAAAGTGACTTGTGACTCATTTTTTACCTGTGGTCCCTATATGAACATTCCCCAATAAATAATATTTTGAATTGATTTTTTTAGAATTTAATTCATACTTAGGGTACAGAATCCCCAAATCGGGTTTTCCATGTGCTGTATTACAAAAACATTGAGTATCAATAGGAGTTGCACTTGATATAATCATAAGGAAAGTCTTGCTGAATATTGCCTCCAGAATCATATACTAAGTCATGATATTAACGGAGGCAAAATCAACCAGAAATACAAAACTGCTTGTCAGATTTTGTTCTAGTAAATTGTTCATGAATGCTATAGACCTTTATTATCTATAGGTCAGATTTTCAGAAAATGTATAATTGGCAGCTGTACACATTTAGTAAATTCTGCAGAATTAGGCTGCAATTTGGTTAATTCCTACTTAAATTTGAGTGTATTCGGCATTGCATTGATTCTAGCAATCTGTTTGGTTAGGTTGAACTGTATTTTGAACTTTATTTTTGTCTGAAATTTGGGTTATTTGAGAAGATTGGCGAAGTTGAAGATTTTCTGAAAATCTGACCCATATGTGCATTCCATATGAGGGGGGCAATAAGTGGGGTGCTATAAACATATTCATATAGTATGTGTACCATGAAAATGTAGTTGTCTAAAATAGCTCTGTCTCCGCGAAGCATGTCAACAAAGTAAAAGCTGCGCGAACCCTGTGATCAGTAATCCACCTGTGACTCTGGTACTATGATTATACAAATACATAGACAAAATTGACTCCTGGCTAGGTGAGAGGTAGTTATCTCCCGCGGGCGTAGAAATTTTGTAAGGGGTGCGTAGCACCCGACGAAATTGCGTAGCACAAGGGAGATAACCACCTCTAACACTGCCAGAAGACTATTTTGTATTTATTATACCTCCCCCGATGTTTTTGTGTGAAAAAATAGTGAAAATTCGATAGAAATGAGAGTGGGACAACAAACTCTCTCCACCACTTGGTTTGTTTACCTTCTCACATAGCTTCACTTCCGGTCCACCTCACTCATTTTCAGGACTATTTTTCTATTTAAATATGCAATAAATTTGGAATTTTACAGTTGTTATCATTATAATTTTTATTATATCATTACATACAATGTATTACAAGTCTTTTTTCCGTGAAAATAATTATTTAAATAAAGAAAATAAGGAAGCGAACATGGGACTATTTTTTCAACAAAAATTCCGACAGGGGGGCAATATGATTTTCCAATGCTGTAGCCTATGGCGTACCATACCGTCCCTTCCAGAGGTATAATAAATATTAAGTAGCACACCATTGAATAGAGAATTAAATTCTCTATCAAATAATATAAGCTTTATCAATGTAGCTAAAAAATTGCTGCGATATGAACGTCTTAACAATGTCAGTAAGCAAATACTGCATGATCACACAGGGTACCGTTGTACTAACAGGCTCTCAGCGGGGCTCTCAGTGGGGCTCTCTGAGACTTCTTTGATATTTTTTCATTGATATCTGATAACATATGCTTACACAGACGAATCTTGTCCATTAAATGTTCAATTACTGCCGCTTGTTCCATTCTCCCTCTTTATTATACCTTTGGTGGAGTTGGTATGATACTCCATAGGCTTAAGCACTGGGCCTTGTATTGGTGGAGTTGGTATGATACTCCCATAGGCTTAAACACTGGGCCTTGTATTGGTGGAGTTGGTATGATACGCCCATAGGCTTAAGCACTGGGCCTTGTATTGGTGGAGTTGGTATGATACTCCCATAGGCTTAAGCACTGAGCCTTGTATTGGTGGAGTTGGTATGATACTCCCATAGGCTTAAGCACTGGGCCTTGTATTGGTGGAGTTGGTATGATACTCCCATAGGCTTAAGCACTGAGCCTTGTATTGGTGGAGTTGGTATGATACTCCCATAGGCTTAAGCACTGGGCCTTGTATTGGTGGAGTTGGTATGATACTCCATAGGCTTAAGCACTGGGCCTTGTATTGGTGGAGTTGGTATGATACTCCATAGGCTTAAGCACTGAGCCTTGTATTGGTGGAGTTGGTATGATACTCCATAGGCTTAAGCACTGGGCCTTGTATTGGTGGAGTTGGTATGATACTCCATAGGCTTAAGCACTGGGCCTTGTATTGGTGGAGTTGGTATGATACTCCATAGGCTTAAGCACTGGGCCTTGTATTGGTGGAGTTGGTATGATACTCCCATAGGCTTAAGCACTGGGCCTTGTATTGGTGGAGTTGGTATGATACTCCATAGGCTTAAGCACTGGGCCTTGTATTGGTGGAGTTGGTATGATACTCCCATAGGCTTAAGCACTGGGCCTTGTATTGGTGGAGTTGGTATGATACTCCCATAGGCTTAAGCACTGGGCCTTGTATTGGTGGAGTTGGTATGATACTCCCATAGGCTTAAGCACTGGGCCTTGTATTGAAAAATGTGGGCAATAAAAAGCCCATATTGCCCGCATTTTTCCTTCATTGCCCGCATTTATAAAAACTAGTCCCATTATTTGTTTGTATTTATTTTTATTTCACCTAATATTTCCTCTGAAAAAAATTTTGATAAAGGCATGTTGATGGATACTAATTATTCAGTGAGGGCACATAGTGCATGAACTGAAATGGCGTAGCCCAAGGGCAATATGCATTGTATATAATTATTTCCTAAATCTGACTTTCCTCACTGGACCCCGTTGAACCCAATTGAACACACTTTAAAAAACTGATCCAACTACGATACACCTGTGACACCATGTGACATATTGTCATCAGCTTTAATTATTATTCATTCCAGATTTGCACAAAACCCAGAGAGCGGACATGGCGCACCTGCGGTAGTGGGACAGGTAGCCACACACGGAGCGCAAACACTGCCCACCTGGGCCTTCCACACCTGGGCCTACCATACCTGGGCCTTGCAGCCCAATGCACAGGCCCACACGTCCGGGTAAACACAGCACACAAAGCTACTTATATACACACACAGGTCCTGCAGTCTAAGCTCAGAGATGAGAAAGTCCCTTCAAACTGAGGCAAACCGCAAAGTGTTATTTTAACTTGATTGGACAGGAACATGCCATTATAATCCCATTAGAGCGCCTAGTCGCCTGTCCACTAGCCCCAGGGTAATCACCCATCAGAGACACGTGTAGGGTGCGGAGGCTGACCCGTGAGATAGTGTTGGTGGGTAACACCTTTAGACAACTGTATATTGAACAATAACCGACCAACACTTGGGAGCATATAAGTGTAATTAGGCTATTACTACAGTAGTACGTATAGGGTGTGGAGGAGTTACATGCAGGAGTTAGTCCCATGTGTAGGTGTGTAATTACCCTCTTACACTAATATACCAGTGACTATACAGGCGTCATTAAGCGTCATACACTACAGTAGTATGTATATAGGGTGTGGAGGAGTTACATGTAGGAGTTAGTCCCATGTGTAGGTGTGTAATCACCCTCTTACACTAATATACCAGTGACTATACAGGCGTCATTAAGCGTCATACACTACAGTAGTATGTATATAGGGTGTGGAGGAGTTACATGTAGGAGTTAGTCCCATGTGTAGGTGTGTAATCACCCTCTTACACTAATATACCAGTAACTGTACAGGCGTCATTAAGCGTCATACAGGAGTTAGTCCCATGTCTAGGTGTGTAATCACCCTCTTACACTAATATACCAGTGACTATACAGGCGTCATTAAGCCTCATACCGGGGCTGGCAGGTAACAGTAGAACTGTAGTGGACGTGTACACCCGGGGTGACTTGCTGACCCTGACAGAGGTCAGACAGTGACCTTGCACAGGTACCACCAGTACACAGACATTACCTGGGACTAATCACACAAACACACAGCTACCTGTGGATACAATATTGTCAGGTAAAAGTGAAATCTAGTTTTTGGTTGGTATATGTTGGACGGTAGATACGGGACACAGCCATATTGTCAACTCATCAATAAGAGAGTGTGGGAGGGGAGATCTATGTTATTACTGTACACTACATCTCTCATACACATCAGCCAATGCCCACTGTGTGCATCTATATATAGGATAATATAGAGTCTTGTATTAACAACCTGAATACAGCACAACCTGGAGCCGGGAATAAATGTGAAATTGGACAAAACGGTTGAAGGGAAGAACAAGCAAATACTGCTGCAGGTGATTGGTGTGACGTCAGCCTCTAGACCGTTTCTTATTGGCTAACACTGGTCACATGATATGATATAAACCATTAGACTGTGTCCTATTGGTCGATACTGGTCACGTGGTGGATTTAGTAGATGCATCCTGGGATACCCGACGCCTCCTGACGGATACAGGAAACACTAAGGTGGATACCCGGATGTTACCTCTCCACGTGGACTAACAGGTAGGTTTGGCCTTATTTCTGTAAAAACAAAATCTTTATTTCAGCAGGGACTGATAATGGAGAGAGAGGAGAGAGGAGAGAGAGGAGAGAGAGGAGAGAGAGGAGAGAGAGGAGAGAGAGGAGAGAGAGGAGAGAGAGGAGAGCGGAGAGAGAGGAGAGAGGGGAGAGAGGGAGGAGAGAGGAGAGAGAGAGGAGAGAGAGGGAGGGAGGGGAGAGAGAGCGAGAGGAGAGAGGGGAGAGAGGGGAGAGGAGAGAGAATGAGAGAGAGGAGAGAGAGGAGAGAGAGAGAAGGGTAGGTAGGTAGGTTTGGCTTTATTTCTATGAAAACAAAATCTTTATTTCAGCAGGGACTGACAATGGAGAGAGAGAGGAGAGAGAGGAGAGAGAGGAGAGAGAGGAGAGAGAGAGGAGAGAGAGGGAGGGGAGAGAGAGAGAGGAGAGAGAGGAGGGAGAAGAGAGAGAGAGGAGAGAGAGGAGGGAGAGGAGAGAGAGGAGAGAGAGGAGAGAGGGGAGAGAGGAGAGAGAGGGGAGAGAGAGGAGAGAGAGGAGAGATAGAGGAGAGAGAGAGAGCGGAGAGAGAGGAGAGAATGGAGGGAGAGAGGATAGAGAGGGAGAGAGAGGAGAGAGGAGAGAGAGAGGAGAGAGAGGAGGGAGAGAGGAGAGAGAGGAGGGAGAGAGGGGAGAGAGGGGAGAGAGAGAGAGAGAGGAGAGAGAGAGGAGAGAGAGGAGAGAGAGAGAGAGGAGAGAGAGGAGAGAGAGGAGGAGAGAGGA